>CM077152.1:135385827-135985827 GCA_039583875.1 Platanthera guangdongensis
GTCCCTCATTTGTACTGCAGCGTTCCCGCGTACCAAGGAAACCATCTACCAATAATGCGGAGCTAACCTTGTCCACCATGGAAACCATCTACCGCCATTGAGGAGCTAACCTTGTCCGATTCCGACTACACGTACTCACTTGAGAAAAAGGGGAAAACATCACCACATCACAAACGACATCTTGCCGCAACGGAATCTCTATGAATCCTTAAAGTTCGTATGCAACATCACTGAGTCGGACTAACGGTCGCGACTACGACTTCACCCACCATGCCTAATCCACTAACGGAGCGGATCTCTAATGCAAAACATGCCGGGGACGGACTCAATCGACCCGGAGGTTCCTCTTGAACCTTGGCGACCCAAACCCCTCTCATTTGAGTGTTTGGTGCCCAAAAGTAGAAAAGGAAATGATGAATATAGGCTTGGGGTGGCTTTAGCAAAAATCTATATAATGGGGAATTAGCCCATTTGGAACATTAAAAGTCTATGAAATCTTGGTGAGAGGATTATTAGGGTGAAAAATACCTTCAACAGAAGTAATGAGATTTTTGGGATCAAAAATCACATTATTTGGAATATTTGAGTATTGGGCCATTTTAGAATATAAATTTGAAAATAAGGTTATTAATAAATTAAAATTCTCAAATTTTGTTAAGAACTTAAGGTAGTCATATTTAACCCCTGGAAAATTTTATGGGTCTGTTAGATGATTATACTTTGGAATTTTGTAGAATTTACAATTTTTGCCCTTTTTGGAAATTATTTAAAAATGATGGAAATTACAGTAGGAATATTATGGAAAAATTCCTAGAGATTTAATTATGTGTTTGTGGCCTTGTGTAATTTTCTTGATATTTTTGGATGCATTTATAGGTTTAAAATCCAATAAATGTCATTTTTGATATATTTGTCATATGAGTATTAGTTAACCAAATTACTGTTTAGGACTATGAAATTTTGTATTTGGTATTATTTCAGCAATTTACATCTACAGTAATATTCCTAGAAGTTTTAAAAACATATTTAATGTACTTCATTTGTAAAGTGGTCAATTCATGGATTTAACATTAAAAGAAAATTAATGGAAATATAAATGGAAAATTTACAATTTTTGGAAACTAGTCATAATTAGCCTAGATGATCATTAGGAAAATTTATTAGACCAGCGGGATCAATTGTTATAGTACTTCTTGTATAAAGCCACATAGGCAACTTAATTAAAGAATTTAATTTAGGGTCTTTATGACTTAGTAAAATAGTGAAACTCAACTTAATCAATATCATATATCGTACCATCCCATGATAAATGGTTAGGGCCATTTTGGCCAAAAAAATTGGAAGTCGTACTTTACGGGTGGTATTAGGTCATGGGTTGCGCCTAGCTCAGATAGTATATACTACTAGGACCGCAGGGGGATAAGAATAAACATTGTGATGGTTATTATTTTGGGAGAGTAAACCCTAGTTGGTCTACTATAGGTCATTTTTTGCTTACGAGTGATAGAGCACAAGTCCTAGGATAGTAATTATAACAAAGGTCGGCGGAAGACCGCCATCCTTCTATTAGCATCTTAAGTCATTAGGACCACTCCGGAGTAATAATGAGAGCATAATATGGATCATGGGTAGATATCAATAAAAGTAAATATCCTTGTGAAAGGGAGCTTTGGGATTCAGACCATCGTAGTTCCTAGTGCCCTGAGATCCCTTCATCGGGCATGCCTCGGGCCGTCCTGGGATCAACCCTAAACTGCTAGGTGTAACTAACACTATATAAGAGTAGTCTAATAGGTTAAGACACTGTGGTCCATTATCAACCGTGATGGGTTTGAGGGATTTTGAATAAAAGCACTATGTAAAGTCTCACCCGTGATGGGTTGGAGGGATTCAGGATGGGTTGGTCCTGCGAGCTGGAGGCTCGGGTTAGAATATCTTGCATGGGCGTAAAATTGTGGCGGGTCATGCGGTACTGGGCCAATCGTCACACCTGTTGGAACACCCTATTACTGATTTGGGTCAGGATCACTATGTCTCTTAGGAAACCTGTTTTGACCTCATTGTATAGATCTAAAGGTCAAGTAGAATTGAGTCTAAGGGTTAGTAGTTAGGTTTGGAAGCTGCCCTCAAGACCAGGATTTTCATTTTCAGAAGACTAAGTCATTTCGTCGAGCTCAGTACGACGAATCGTCGAACTCCAATCGACGATCGGTGAGCTCACTTCGACGAATCGTCGAACTCCATTCGACGATCTCTGAGCTCAACTTCAACGAGTCGTCGAACTCCATTCGATGATCTTCGAGCTCAGATCGACGATCCTGACTTCAGTTTGGTTCTCAATCTCTGAGCTCAGTTCGATGATAGTTGAGCTCAGATCGACGATCTATGTTTCTGTCTAAGTCCAAATCTCTGAGCTCAGTTCAACGATAGTGGAGCTCAGTTCGACGTTTTTTTGAAGAGTTCAACGATTTTCAGGATTCAAATTCACACAGTTAAGGAATTGTTCTCAGCAATTAATTCAGAGATCTTGTAGCCGTTTTTATTTAATCTGGAGCAAGTTTCAAGGAATTATCAAGGAATGTTTTATTGGACTTTCCTCCAGAAGACAAAAGCAATTAAGGAAGTCATTTATGACAGGCCAATGGCTATCTTGATAGTGGATCATTTCTATTCAGACAAAAAGGAATAAAAGATAAGATTTTTCATTATTCCAGAAGTAGAAGAACAAGAAGTTAGAAAAGTATTCTCTACAACAACAGCTCTCACAACAACAATTACACAAGAGAAAGAGAAAGAGTTGCAGACATTCTCAGTCTCAAAGATTCATGCAAGAACACCATCATCAAAGGAGATCAACAAACTGAAATCTTCAAATCTCTTTTGATCAAGTGTTCAAGGCCATCATCATTCAAGACTCTAGACACCTCACATTTTAGTTGTTGTTGAAATCATCATTTGCTGGAGATCAATTTTCTGAAGGCCTATCACCCTACTGCAAAGCTTCACTTCTTGAACAACTACGCATCTCAGGGGGAGCTTTGACAACATCCACTATCTTCTCTCTGACTGTTGACAGAGAAGATCATCTCTTTCCCTCTCTATCTCTCACTCTGCTGTAAAGGGTTTTTCAAACTCCCTTCAAAAGTTTGTGATTGGTTTTTGAGCACCTTATCAAAAGCTCATTAGTGGCAAAACACCTGATCAAAAAATCTGGTTTGGATTTTGAGCACCTTATCAAAAGCTCATTGATGCCCAGGACACCTGATCAACTCATCCTGCAGTGGATTCCTACCTAGGGTGGTAGAAGAGTGGATGTACCCAGATTGATTGGGGAACCACTATAGCTCCTTGTGTCTTCTGGTTGCTTGTGTTTCTTTTTGTTTCTGGCTGTGGCTTGTGATTAGATTCCTTTGTATATTGTGATTATTCTGTGTTTAGATTACTTTTTATTATTTGCTTCCCTGTTCACATAAGAATACGACAACTGTTGTAAAAGTTTTTAGCAAGCACCATACTCTATTCACCCCCCTCTAGAGTATATCATATCTAACTTGCACTTTCAATTGGTATCAGAGTCAGGTTGGTTAAAAATACCACATCTTCCAGGTTGGTTAAACATACCACACCTTGGTGGTTACACAGGCTAACACCTGAACCCAAAGATTCCTATAGTTAGATCTGCTTGTTGTACATTTTGTTATTAGAATTATTTCTTCACAAAACATGGCCCAAAACAAAGAATATGCTAGCACCAGACCTCCAGTGTGCAATCTATCCAAGTTTGCACTTTGGAAGGCAAGGATTAGACTCTACATGAATTCTATTGATGAGGACATTTTTAATTCTGTTTTGACAGTATGTCCAAGACCTCCAGAGAATACAAGTACAAATGCTGTTCCACCTCCCTCAGGAACAGATGCTGACATCAAGAAATGGAGAGTTGCAGATGCAAAGGCTATGAACATTCTAGCCCAGACTATGTCTGATGAGATTTTCCAAAAGGTGGCTGAATGCAACTCAGTAAAGGAAATCTGGGATAAGCTATCTGAGATAGTCTCAGGATCTGCTGATGAAAGAAAAGACAGAAGATCTCACCTCATAACCCAATATGAGAACTTCAAGAAAGGAGAAGCTGAGTCAGTAGCAGACATGTATAATAGACTCAGTCTGATAGTCAATGAACTGAAAACTTTGGATAAAGAGATCTTATTCACTGAGCTAAATGACAAAATCCTAATGTACTTCCCAAGCACTTGGGACTCAAGGATCTGGCCAATTAAGGATGCCAGAAGTCTCAATGAAATCACAACAGAAGCTCTCTTGGGCAAGCTCAAGTATTATAAGCTGCTCATCAAAAATAGAGAAGAAGAGCAGAAGGCTGCCTCACCAGCCACAAGAAAGGAAAAGTCAATAGCTTTCAAAGCCACTGAAGATCAGCCTGAAGACAAGGTCACAGGCAATGATGAGCTGCTTAGTCTACTGGCCAAAAGATTTTACAAGATGGCCAGAAAGGACTTCAGGAAGAGATCATACAAAGAGCATGACACGGCAATGTATGATAAATCAAACAATAAAGAAATTGTTTGCTTTGGTTGCAGGAAACCAGGCCACATTGTGCCTGACTGTCCAGAGAACAAAAATAAGGACAGAAAGGACAAGAGAGAAAGAAGAAAAGACAAGGACTTCTAGAAGAACAGTAATGGCAAACCCTCCTCAAGCAAGAACAAACACACAAGGAAGGGATTTGTTGCTGAATCTTGGAGTGAGACTGAAGAGGAATCAGAAGCTTCATCCAGCTCAAGTGATGATGAGGATGATGCTGAAGAAAAGGAATTCTGCATGATGACTATCAATACCTCACAACACAATTCTGATGCAGAAGATTCAGAGTCAGACTCAGAGACTCAACTTGAAGAGGACCAGGTGATAAGTTCTTTTGATTTTAATTCTGAGGACTTTAAGTATGAATTTAAAGCACTATGTTTAGATTTATTAAAATCTGAGAAGGAAATCATTTCCCTCAGAAAACAATTGTCTGAACACAGTACATTAAAATCAGAAAACCTCAAACTCTTTGAGGAGTTGGAGTGATGTAGGGAGCAGATAGCTTCACTGAAAAGTGAGCTATCAGAGGCCAAAAAGCTTGAAGAATCCCTTAATGGGAGAAGAATCAAGCTAATGGACATCACAAGCACAGTGAACTATAGATTCAACAGTACACTGGGCTTGGGTACTTCATCCAGCCAACCTATAGTTCTAACAACCGCAATGAAGTTTATCTCTGATAAAGGGAAGGGAGTTGTAGAGGTAGCTAGGAAAAATTCTAACTTACCTAAGAAACCAAGAATTCAACAGAAATCATCGAACGGAGCTAGACGATCGCCAAACGGAGATCAACGATCTCAGGCAAAATCGTCGAACGCAGGTCAACGATCTCTAATCCCTGAACTCTGCCACAGTCGATCGTCGAACGGAGCTCGACGATCTAACCCAAGATCGTCGAACGCAGCTCAACGATCGTCGAGCAGAGATCAGAGATTTGAAAACTTCTTCAAGGGTAAATCTAATTCCAATCCTAGGGTCCTTCATCCAGACATAACCCTTATACTGAATGGATAATACCTCCAAGGAGATATCATCCTAAAGGTTATAAGAGTCAACCAGGGATGTCATTTATTTCTGAATTTAAAGGTTATCAACCTAGGCCCAAGGTAAACTGGGTCAAAAACAAGTAAATTATTTTATGTGCAGCTGAAGACCTATCCAACATCAAACCAATAATGGTATTTGGATAGTGGGTGCTCAAAGCACATGACAGGAATCAAGGACAATCTCACATCCTTTAAAGCCAAACTTGAACACAAAGTCATATTTGGTGATTCAAACTTTGGACTAACAAAAGGATATGGTGTAGTCCAAATTAGGACAGTCACATTCAAGAAGGTAGCCTATGTGGAGGGACTGAAGCACAACCTGATCAGCATCAGTCAGCTATGTGATGAAGGCTACCAGGTGACTTTCAGCAAATCCTTATGCAGGATCAAATAAGAGGACAACACAATTGTGTTGACAGGTAAAAGGAAAGGTAACATCTATTTAGTAGACTTTCTTTCAACTGAAGTAGATATTTGCCTGTTTAACTCTGTTAGTAGACCTAATGTATTATGGCATAAGATATTAGGACACATAAACCTTAGAACCATTACTAGGCTATCCAAGGACAACCTTCTTAGAGGACTACCTTCTGGCCCCTACAAGAAGGAAGGACCCTGCAGGGCTTGTCAATTAGGCAAGCAAACCAAAAATAGTTTCAAATCACTTAATAAGAGTGATTCACCTAGGATTTCGTATCTGTTACACATGGATCTTTTTGGACACATTACAGTACAAAGCTTAGGAGGGAAATCTTACACTTTAGTAGTTGTAGATGACTTCTCTAGATTCACATGGGTGTTCTTTCTGAGGAAGAAGTCTGATAACTTTAAGTGTTTGACAGAATTTCTCAAATGCATACAGACTGAGTTCAATACTCACATTGCCCTGATCAGAAGTGATCATGGGATAGAGTTTGATTCTCTTCTTATGCAAGAGTTCTGTTAGAGTGAAGGGATCAGGCACACTTTCTCATCTCCTAGAACCCGTCAACAAAATGGGGTAGCTGAAAGGAAAAATAGAACCCTTATTGAATCTGCCACTACATTGCTATCCGATGATCACCTTCCTCTATCCTTTTGGGCAGAGGCAGTGAACACCTCCAACTATGTGATGAACAGAAGTCTAATACACAAATTGAAGGGGAAGACTCCCTACGAATTACTCAAAGGGAAGAAACCTAAAGTAGATTACTTTAGAATTTTTGGCTGTATCTGTTACATACACAATAATGACAAGAAGTACTTAGCAAAATTTCAAGCTAAAGCAGATGAAGGAGTGTTTCTGGGATACTCCATGATCAGTAAGGCTTATAGGGTATATAATAAATCATCTCTTAAAATTGAAGAATCTATTCACATATCTTTTGATGAAACTAACATGTCTTTCAAGGAGAAGAATAATTCTACCATAGAACCTTTGCAGGTACATTCTCTTGCAGAAGACTTGGACAGATTACAAATCATTCAAAAAGAGCAAAGCAGTGAAGATGAAGAAGACATTCAACATCCTGAAGAGAAACCTCTTAAAGAGCCAGTTGTTGTACTATAGGAGGAAACAACAACACAGGTTGGTGAACAATCAACACCCCCTGTTGATTTAGTAACATCAAGAGACCATCCAATCTCCCAAGTGATTGGAGACATCTCAGCTAGTGTGCAAACCAGAAATCAGGTCAACCAAAACCTATTGCACACTTGCTTCCTATCTCAAATTGAACCTCAATCCATTCAAGATGCAGAGCAATATCCACACTGGATCATTGCAATGCAAGAAGAGTTGCATCAATTTGAAAGGAACAAAATTTGGGAACTAGTACCAAGGCCTAAGGATCACCCCATTGTTGGAACAAAGTGGGTGTTCAGAAACAAATTGGATGATCAAGGAGTAATTGTAAGGAACAAGGCAAGGCTAGTTGCTCAAGGGTACTCTCAAGAAGAAGACATGGATTATGACCAGACTTTTGCACCAGTTGCAAGGTTGGAGGCTATTAGAATCTTCTTAGCATATGCAACACACAAAGGCTTCAAAGTATACCAGATGGATGTAAAGAGTGCCTTTCTCAATGGAGACATCAAAGAAGAAGTCTATGTCAGACAACCTCCAGGTTTTATCTCTTCATCTCATCCTGATTATATTTTTAGACTGAATAAAGCATTATATGGTCTCAAGCAAGCTCCTAGAGCATGGTATGAGACCCTAGCATACTTTCTCCTGAAAAATAAGTTTATAAGGGGTAGAGTAGACCAAACTCTTTTTATTAGAACCCATAAGTCCCATACCCTACTAGTACAAATCTATGTAGATGATATTATCTTTGGTTCTACTGATTCAAATTTGTGCAGAAGGTTCTCAAATCTAATGCATTCTAAATTTGAAATGAGTAGCATGGGTGAGCTATCCTTTTTTCTAGGATTGCAAATCAAACAACATGGTGAAGGCATATTTATTTCTCAAACCAAGTATGCAAAGGAATTGGTTAAGAAATTTAGTATGTCTGAAGCATCTTGTATGAAAACACCTATGCCAACTAATGCTGTATTAGATGCTGATGAACATGGGAAACCTATTGATTAGATAACATATAGAGCAATGATTGACTCTTTATTGTACCTTACAGCTAGTAGACTTGACATAATGTTTGCTACATGAATTTGTGCTAGATTCCAAGTGAGCCCTAGAGAGTCACACCTAACATTAGTAAAAAGGATTCTCGGGTATGTTAAAAGTTGTCCAAATCTAGGTCTCTGGTATCCAAAAGATTCAGCATTTGACTTAACTGGATTTTCTGATGCTGATTATGCTGGATGCAGAATTGACAGGAAAAGCACCAGTAGAACTTGTCAGTTTCTTGGTGACAGACTTGTCTCTTGGTTTTGCAAGAAACAAACATCTGTGTCAACTTCAACTACTGAAGCTGAATATATGGCTGCAGGTACTTGTTGTTCACAAATCTTGTGCATTCAAAACCAACTCCTAGACTATGGCTACAACTTAGAGAAGTCTAAAATCTTTTGTGATAATACCAGTGCTATTTATATAGCTCAAAATCCAATCGTCCATAGTAGGACAAAACACATAGAAATTAGGCATCACTTTTTAAGGGATAATGTTGAGAAAAATAAAATTGAACTTCAATATATCCCAACTGATTTGCAAAGGGGAGATATTTTCACCAAACCCTTGGATGAAAAGAAACACACATTCTTCCTAAATCAGTTAGGAATGTTAGATGGAGAAAGTCTAAAATAAGTTCCAAGATTTTAAAACTCTAAAAATGACCAAGACTAGGCAAATATTTTAATTTTTCTAGTGTATAGAGTGTTTCTGATCTTTGAACTGCGCTCGATGATTTTCCTCCCGATCGTCGAACGGAGATCGACGCTTTCCGAAATCGTCGACCAGAGTTCAGCGCTTCTCAAATAGTGCTCAACTATCTCTCCAGGTCAGCGATCGTCGAACGAAGCTCGACGATTTTGTTTTCTGAACTGTCGTCGAACGGAGCTCGACGCTCTCCAATATCGTCGAACAGAGATCGACGATGTTGATGACCTTTCAGTTTCCTTTAGAAGCCCCGATCGTTGAACTGAGTTCAACGATCTTTCCTTTTCTGCGTCGAACCCTAATACAAAACTCTTTTTTCGGCCGTCGTTCTCCCTTGCGCTTTCATACTTTCTGCAAAAATTCTCTTTCCCTCCAAACTTCTCTACACTTGGTCGTTTGTTTGTTGATTTTTGCAGAAAACAATGGCCTTCTCAGTTGCAGTCCTGGCCGCCATGAAATTTGATGCAGGATTTGATATAGATATGGACTCTTTCAATAACAGTGATCAGATTTTCCAAGAAATTCTAGATCTTTTCAAGGAACAAAAGCTCGTCACTATCATGTCCCCCAGAATCAAATTGGCTGCTGATGAAATCAAGGAGTGGGTCTATACTGCCCACAACCAGGACCAGAATACATTGATTGGCACAATATCTGGAACTCAGGTACCTCTGACACCTACTATCTTGACAGAGGTTTTTCAATTAAATTCTGGAGAGGACTCTGCTGAACTGTCTGGAGAAGAATTTTCTGATATGCTTAATAGAATGGGTCATTCAAATGCAAACCCTAACAAGCTGCTGAAGAAACATTTGGCTGTTGAGTACAGGTTCTTAGCTGATGTGGTTGGAAAAGTCTTGTTGGCCAAACACTCAGCCCATGATACCATCTCCAGGTCTCAGCTGTGTTTGATGGGTGCTATTGTACATAAGAAACAGTTTTACTGGGGAGAAGTTTTCTTTGACTTAATTAAGAAAAAGATCAACAAGAATTATGTCAACTTTGGAAGGATTCTAGGGCTATTTCTTCAAAACAGATGCCCTGCACTGCTAGTCTCAAATGGGATGCACATCAATGCCTCTAAGAGGCTCTCCTGTGCCCTGTTTGGAAAGTGGGACAGGCAGATAGTGAAGCCCAGCAGACCCTCTGCAAGTGCAACTTCAGGGACAAGGACTGTTGCAGTCTCTTCCCCTCAAGTCTCTGCCCCTATAAAAGACTTGCCTATTGCTTCTCCTCCTCCTCCACCTCTTATTTCATCTCCACCAGTCACCTCCACCATTCAAATTTCCTCCACAATCATTATTTCAACCCCATCTCCAACTTCAATTTCTCCACCTCCACCTCTCACAGAAGAAATCTTCCATCCTTTACAACAATACCCTCACCTAGAAATTGAATCACCATCTCATCTTCCATCATTCAATCTGATAGATGATTCCTTTATGGATGATTCAACTTCATCCCCTCCTGATCTACCCTCTTCATCCACATCTTACCAACAGTTACTCTAAGATATCATAGCATAACCCTCCTACACACCCTCTATTTCCATTCCATTATCTTCAATTTCCACAATCCCATATCTCAACCCTCCTTTCCCCCATACACCAGCTCTCCACCAACATCTCCAGCTATTCCACCTTCATTCTCTAGCTCTTCTCAAGTCCCTATTGAGCATGTAGATCTTCCAGCCTTAGCAGACAGACTTTATGAGCTGATAGCTCCCAGGCTATCCCTCTTGTTGGAGACCTCCTTGGCTCCACTTTTAAAGTCAGTTGCAGACCTGTCTGCCAGGCTCTCCTCCCTCATTCCTCCTCAGGCAATCCCTTCATCTGGGTGCCTTGATCCAGTCCTGACTGAATCTAGGCAGGGGAAGATGCCTCATAAAGTGGATAGGTTGCATGTTGCTGATGTTATTACTTCTATCCAAGCTCAAGCCTCAACACCTTCAGTTGTAGTTTTCTCAATGGACCTCAGGTCACTATTATCAGATTTTGATTATATATATTTCAGCTGTCTTCCAGAGCATACTGCAGTCCAGCCATCTGAAGATCTGTCTAAGTCCATTGTGCCTATTTTAAGCTATGACACTAGCTTAATTCATTATTTTGTACAGTCCCTTTCTGCTGCTGCTGCTCCTTCAGTTTCTGGTACTGACATTGTTGATATTGCTGCTAATTCTGATGATTTAATATCTGAGGACATACATATGACAGAGGCATTTGACCTTGAGCCTACTGTTATTGCTGATGTTATTGCTGATGCTGAAACTGTTGTATCTGAATCTGTTGCCCCAGTTACTGATGTATCTACTGCTGCTGTACCTTCCATTTCTGAGAATGTTACTTCTGAAAGTTTTGTATCTGCTGATGTAATCTCCTCTGCTAGTGTTGCTTCTATTCCTCCTTCTACTGTTGCTGCCATAACTGTTGTCACTAATGTTACCTCTGCTCAATCCCAACAATAGATAGACTATCTCAAAAGGATTGATGCACTATATGATGAACAAAGCTCAGAAAGTGATCAATATAGGACTGATTCAGATGACTCCTCTGCAACTATTGCAAGGAAAAGAAAGGCCAGAAGAAAGGCTATGAAAAGGGTTCCTCCAGCAAAAGTCAAAGATACCAATGATATTCGTCATTACATACTGCATAACTGTCCTATCATAGAACACTAGATGCAATACTCCAAGAATCAATTGAAGGCCATGAAGAAAAAGAGAAAGTATGAGAAAGGTTCCTCTCAGTTCCATCATTCTCCTCCTCCTCCTCCTGATGCAGGTGCAGGTGGTAGCTCTGCTGTTCAACCCTCTGCCAGAAGCCAAACCCCTTATCAACCTCAGGGTAGATCCCAGTATAGGGGAAGTCAATCCAGAGGCTACCAATCAAGGAGAGGAAACTATAGAGGAAACCAAAGAGAATTTCAAGTATACTCAAAAGGCTATTCCAGGCAACACCCTTATTCAAGGCAAGGACAAGCTCTATCTGATACAACTTCAGGTCTCTTTCCCTACAAGCTTAAAGAGTTAGTCTCATCCAGAGCTCCTCCAGACAATCCCTCAAACAGATATGAGCCTCCAGTTCCTTTTGAGGATCCAGAGAACAATCCAACTTCATGGACAACCAGGATGAAAGAATTAGCTGCTTTGGATCAAATTAAGAAAGCCAGAGAACAAGGCAAAGACACTTCCAATATTACTACATTATCTGAACAAAGGAAAAAGGAACTTGAAAGATATGCTTCCAACATGTTTTTTGATTCTGAAAGCTACATGAAGTTGCATCCTGAAGCTGTAGTGCCCAGGCCTAAGCAACAAAACTCTTTAGGTGTAGCTGATGATAGAAGATCTAAAAAGAAAGCTCTTAATCCAAATAGAGAAATAGTACTTATTAAGAGCAAGGAAAAGGAGTAATTCTGTAAGGTGACAATATATGCCGTTTTATGATCTGTTTGAGATAATATCTGTGATTCTACAATGTCTTGTTTATTGCATTTTTGCTTTGTATATTGTTGTTTTTATTTCAATATCTGTAAATAGTAATCCTAACCCAAATAAGGGGAGATTGTTGGAACACTCTATTACTGATTTGGGTCAGGATCACTATGTCTCCTAGGAAACCTGTTTTGACCTCATTGTATAGATCTAAAGGTCAAGTAGAATTGAGTCTAAGGGTTAGTAGTTAGGTTTGGAAGCTGCCCTCAAGACCAGGATTTTCAGTTTCAGAAGACTAAGTCATTTCGTCGAGCTCAGTACGATGAATCGTCGAACTCCATTCGACGATCGGTGAGCTCACTTCGATGAATCGTCGAACTCCATTCAACGATCTCTGAGCTCAACTTCAACAAGTCGTCAAACTCCATTCGACGATCTTCGAGCTCAGATCGACGATCTTGACTTTAGTTTGGTTCTCAATCTCTGAGCTCAGTTCGACGATAGTGGAGCTCAGATCGACGATCTCTGTTTTTGTCTAAGTCCAAATCTCTGAGCTCAGTTCAACGATAGTGGAGCATAGTTCGACATTTTTCTGAAGAGTTCAACAATTTTCAGGATTCAAATTCAGACAGTTAAGGAATTGTTCTCAGCAATTAATTCAGAGATCTTGTACCTGTTTTTAATTAATTTGGAGCAAGTTTCAAGGTATTATCAAGGAATGTTTTATTGTACTTTCTTCCAGAAGACAAAAGCAATTAAGGAAGTCATTTATGACACTCCAACGGCTATATTGACAGTGGATCATTTCTATTCAGACAAAAAGGAATAAAAGATAAGATTTTTCATTATTCTAGAAGTAGAAGAACAAGAAGTTAGAAAATATTCTCTGCAACAACAGCTCTCACAACAACAATTAACAAGAGAAAGAGAAAGAGTTGCAGACATTCTCTGTCTCAAAGATTCACACAAGAACCATCACCAAAGGAGATCAACAAACTGAAATCTTCAGATCTCTTTTGATTCAAGTGTTCAAGGCCATCATCATTCAAGACTCCAGACACCTCACATTTCAGTTGTTGCTGAAATCATCATTTGCTAGAGATCAATTTTCTAAAGGCCTATCACCCTACCGCAAAGCTTCACTTCCTGAACAACTATAGATCTCAGGGGGAGCTTTGACAACATCCACTATCTTCTCTCTGACTGTTGACAGAGAAGATCATCTCTTTCCCTCTCTCTCTCTCACTCTGCTGTAAAGGGTTTTTCAAACTCCCTTCAAAAGTTTGTGATTGGTTTTTGAGCACCTTATCAAAAGCTCATTGGTGACAAGACACCTGATCAAAAAATCTGGTTTGGTTTTTGAGCACCTTATCAAAAGCTCATTGGTGCCCAGGACACCTAATCAACTCATCGTGCAGTGGATTCCTACCTAGGGTGGTAGAAGAGTGGATGTACCCAGATTGATTGGGGAACCACTATAGCTCCTTGTGTCTTCTGCTTGCTTGTGTTTCCTTTTGTTTCTGGCTGTGGCTTGTGATTAGATTCCTTTGTATATTGTGATTATTCTGTATTTAGATTACTTTTTATTATTTGCTTCCCTGTTCACATAAGAATACAACAACTGTTGTAAAAGTTTTTAGCAAGCACCATACTCTATTCACCCCCACCCTCTAGAGTATATCAGATCTAACTTGCACTTTCAATACCGATGGCAGTATGGTGGCTCTGGTGAGGTGTGATGGTTTGAGGGGACATTGGGTTGTTTACGCTGCGGTCTGGAGGACGGTCCCCAAAAACGCACACTCGACCAAAAGGATTGGTGGGTACTCAGCAAATAGTACGTAGAGACTCTAGAGTGCACCTAGGACGTGTACAAAGGCGTATAGGAGGTCTAGGCCTAGTAATGTGATACCCGCCTAGTAATGGAGATGCCCGCTCCACTGATGTCGTAGCCACAATGGTGGTACTAGAGTGTGATGCTAGCCCTAAAAAGTGGGAACTAAAGGTCTGTGATCACAGAGTCGTGTGGGTGAGTTGCACTTGCATGAACCATAAACGCATGCATATCATACATTCATAACTATGTCATACGCACCATGGATCCTTATCACATAACTTAGTATGAGCTCTTTTATACGATAAGTTATATTTCTGGAAACCTAAACTTATATGTTTGTATGGGCATTCATATAAGTTAACGTACTTCTGTGATGGTAGTAGTAGCTTATTTACTTGCTGTCTTTTCTCAGCTTACTTCCAGTACTATTTACTCACTCCGCATACTTGTTTTGTTCAGTTCTTCTTACTTTCCTACACCGTATATATATTTATATAGAACTGCTAGAGTAGAAATATTAGATTCATATATACTTGATAGTATAGTTCCATTATCACCTGCTCCTTGTTTTACCCCTTATTGTCCTCCGCTTCGTCCTCCTGCCCGGTGCGTAGGAGTTGTGAGGCGAGGTGTGGAGGAAACGACTTAGTCTTTTTGACTAACGTTCGGTGTGACCAATCATTTTTGGAGCTCGAGCAGATGGAGCACTAGCAGGACGAGGTGGCAGGACGTGAGGAGCTGATACCATCACTACCTACTACTACTACAACCCGACGTCAGGTGGGACGAGTCTTCTGAGGATAGTGTAGCTTCCGCTTGTTGTCATTTATGAGAGAGATATTTGCCATTATGTACTGGGCATAAGCCCCTTTTTCGCTATTTTTATATAACTCATGTTGGACTGATGTACTCTTATTTATTATATGATTGTACTGTCACTTGTGGACTAGTGGTTTCTTCATACTACTTTTACTTCCTTCTATCTTTTGGCCAACGAGTTATGTGATCGTACTTGCCGACAGGATCGGCGTGTTGCGGTGTATACTAACCCGTGTGTTAGTGCCACCGTAAGACGGTGGTTCTGGGCATAAGACTGAGTTAACTGCTTTGTAAGGGGAGGGGTCTTACAAACTGGTATCAGTTGAACAAATGATCATAAGAGAAGAAGTCCACAGCACTCGGCCACCACGCACGAGCATTAGTTTGCGGAAAAACTATGCAGTGGAAGCAATGGTGTGTCCATGTGTAAAAAGTCACATAAAACAGTCCACATAAGCAATTATTTAGGCCAATTCAAATATATACCTTACCTTTGTGCAGCCTCCCAGGGTCACCGTACCGCAGAGTGTGGCTCCTCCCCCTCCGGATCCCACTCCTTTTCTACAAATAGAGATGGGCCAGACCTTGACGGCCATCCTTGAGGCCTACAGGGCCCAGCAGGTTCCGGCGCCGCAGCCAAATTCGGGATCAAACTGGTTAAGTGTGTTCAAGAGTTTGTCCCCGCCCAAGTACCACGAGTCGGAGAATGCAGTAAAAATAGAGGAATGGCTCGAGGCTATACATGAGATGTTGGCAGGCATAACTGCCCTGTCAGCGAGGCAGTTCATTTGGCAACTACTGCACTAGATGCCCATGCGAAGAGGTGGTGGAAGTCCATGATGGTCTCCACCTATACGGATAGGTGTCTGTCAGAAATATTTTGGGAGGAGTTCGGCGAAGTATTCTTGGACCACTTTGTGTCCACCAAAGAACATGATGCGCTAGAAGAGAGGTTTTGGAACCTCAAACAGGGGACCAGGTCGGTGATTGAGTATAATAGGGAGTTTTCTCACCTTGCCAGGTTCGCCGGGATACTTGATACAAACGACAGGAGGTATGCCAAAAGATTCTACCGGGGCCTTAGAGACGACTTGAGGCAGACCCTCTTGTTCATCTCTCATGGCACTTCAGCTCAGATCATCGAGATGGCCAAGAAGCTGGAGGCAGACCAGCTGATGGTGCAGAATAGAGGAAAGAGACCACTGGTTGGGTCGTTCTTTGGGGAGAATAGTCGGGGCTCACAGAGGGGCAGAGTCATTAGATACAAGAGAGGTTGGGGATGTTATCGTCCCAACTACAGGCAGGAGCAGGGACCCCCTACAGCACCAGCTCCTCCACCACCACAGACACATGGCCAGATGAGACGGGATGATCGTGGCCAGTGACCGATAGTTTGTTTTGAGTTCCATCAGCCGGGCCACATTAGATCTGAGTGCCCGCACCAGTTTCGTCACTTCCTCCTCCACCCACTCCACCTCCGGTGTCCCCTCCGGTACAGCAGGGATAAGTTCGAGGACGGGGTCGAAGTCGAGGCTGAGTCCGAGGACCTTTTTGCCGAGGCAGAGGACAGGAGCAGGTGTATGCATTAGACCTCGCTGAGCCAAGGAATCCGGAGGAAGTCATCATAGGTATATAATGTATGTTATGAAATTAAGACAGGTTCCTTTATTATTACTATTTTACATAATCTTGACCATGAAGAATGACTACCCATTTGAAACTCAATCAATCTCAGGCATAGTCTTCATCAGCGGTGTAACGCCCGAAACTCAAAAGAGCGACGGGGGAAGTTTTGGGCCAGATTTGGAATCTGGCAGTAGGCACACGGCCTGGGACACGGGCGTGTCCCAGGGCATGTCAGACTGGAGTCGACGACTTGTCCGCGAAGTCGATGAATTTCGGTCGACAATGTGTCGAGACATGGAACACAACCTGAGAAACGGGCATGTCTCAGGGAGTGTCGAGCCTGTGTCGATGATCGGCCCGGTGTGTCGATGATTTTCTCTCGACGAAGTGTCTAGACGAGGCACACGGCCTGAGACATGGGCGTGTCTTAGGGCGTGTCGAGCCCATGTCGAAAACCAGCCCGGGGTGTTGACACTTTCGCTCGACGATGTGTCGAGACAAGGCACACGACCTAGGACACGGGTGTGTCCAAGGCCGTGTCGGGTGCTCGACGAACTTCACTCGACGAAGTGTTGAGACTGTGAACACGGCTTGGAACACAGGCGTGTTGAGGTAGACACGGGCAAGGACACGGGCGTGTCCAGTACCCGTGTAGTTCTCGGGTTGTTTTCGGGCTAAATCAATGGGGGCACACGACCGACCACACGGCCGTGTCAGGTGGAACACGGGCGTGTCAGGTCGAACACGGGCGTGTCGGATGCACGTGTGTTGTTCCAGGAGCGTTGATTTTGACGGTGAATGAGGGACACAGCCCTGGACACGGGCGTGTGCCAGGCCGTGTTCGGTCCAGATTGTAAATTTCAGGCCCGAATCAAAGCCGTTCGTTTCTTTAATTTGGGATCCAACGGCTGGGGGTTGTTCCTGATGGGATATACCCGGGTTTGGACCTTTGAAACCCTCATTTCTTTTGAGTGGTTATCTTTCTAAAGTATAGAGAGAGAGGAGAGCCAAGGAAGGAAGAAGAAGCTAGATCCGGCCATTGGAGGAGCTTCGAAGCTCCAAATCGTGTGCCGACTCCGGATCCACGGAGGCAAAGAGAGTGCGGTGCTTTTCATCGGCTTACTTTTCCATGGCGCCAAAGAAGAACACTAGGGTAACGATTCTCTTCTTGAGCATGTGAAGCTCTCCTTCTTTGCATAGGAAGGCCGCTCTCGCGAGTTTGCGGTGAGTTGGAGGCATTCCTACGGGTAGACATGAATAGTCCCCGTTGTGTAGAGTCCGTAAGCGAGAACATATATAGACATGCTGTGTGAAGCGTACCCGGACATGTTGGTCTGGATCAGTGATGTTGCATTGCATAAACGCCGGAGAAGACTTCGTGCGATTGGGTGTTTTTCGGGTTTTCTACGTGGTAGATTGCAACAGGGAGCCTTGGGGATTAACCCTAAGGTGCACCCGGAAAACTGGGCGAATGCGTGATCTTGCCAACTTGGTGGCCTGAGAGCCAACTTGAACATAACCGGGTTATGTGAAATGTGACGGAAACGGGACTCGGGAGAAGTTTGACCCGCACAAATGGCTTAAATTGTCGTTGCGATGTGAGCACGGGTTAGATGGAACCGTACCTGTTCTATGTCGTTCGGTTAAAGAGACCTAAGGGTACGTGGCACTTGTCGTTGGCATAGATTAGGGTCTTTGGCGGTCTATGGCTTAAATTGACGTGACCCAGGCTAAGAAGACAAAATGCTCATAGGTTTGGCCGTCAAAGTGGCGGTGGTGAGTCCGGAATGTCTATGTCTTTAATTGACGTGACATTGGCCAGTTCACCGAGAATGTGCCCTGAGAGCACGGGGCATGTGGCCGTGCGAGCCAACGCCTGTGATGTAATGTATATTGATATACTGCTTGGTTGTGCTAAAAAGTGCAGGGAAGGAGCATAGCCGCCCCGTATTGGGGTGGGATCGTTATAATTTGGTCAGCATTGCTGACCGTTGCCTTGTTTTGCCACCGTGCGGTGGTTTGTTATTTGCAGGTGCTGCACCAAGCAGTCAATAGTGGGCTACAACCCAAATTGCGAAGCTGGCCCTCGAAGGCCTAATTGGAGTGTTTACTGCTTTTACTCATGTATGACCGGTCAGCGTGCCGTGGTTTGTAAAACATGTAATATTGAATTAAACCATTTTGTAAGGCCTTAAGGCTTGTACTTGTGTATGTACAACATTCCTATTTTTGGTATTAGTGGACATTCATGCTTTTGTGCTGGGTTCTTTATTACAAATTATTAAACAGCTTCCGCTAGAATGCTCTGTGTAGGACGTTATGATTGGTTGGATGGTTTCCATGAGTAACCACCCGGTATATCTGTTGTATATGGTGTCGGGCCCCGGCCGGACCTACTGTTATATGCTATGCGACGGATAGGGGGTGTTACAATTTGGTATCAGACTACTGGTTTTGGTCGGGCTTAAAATGAATTCGTGGACAAATTCTTTTTTAAGGGGTGGTGAGCACATGTGTGTGCGTCATCGTTATAACAGTAAAAGAACCCATGAATGTCCACTTAGAAATGAAAATACACGTGTTTGGGGAACCTGCGTGTTCCTATAATTGCTGTTTGCAATTTTATTTGGTCGCTTAACAGTGTTTTGTACCACTATAGGTGACCAGAAGTGGTGATGGGCCGTCGGAATGTCGAGTTTCTGAGGCTAGCAGTGCACCTAATGAAGCTCCTACAACACCTCTATCGGCTGAGACCATACGATTGGTGGCTGAAGCAGTGTTGGCCATGATTAATGCGCAGCCTGCAAGGCAAACGCAGCAGCCCGCTCCTGCGATGGAGCAGGAACCTCTTCCAGAGGTTGAGCCGAGGAGAGTGGAATAGGTGGTAGTGGAACCGGTGGTGCCAAGGAGGGCAACCGAGAGATAGCTCAAGCATGTCATGAGCTTTAATCCTCCGGTATTCTCGGGGTTGGGAACCCCATCTCAAGCTGAAGACTGGCTCTACAGGATGAAGAGAGTCATGACAGCAACGGAGACAGAGGAGTGGCAAATGACCAACATTGCTACGTTCCTTTTGGACGGTGAAGCGAGATTATGGTGGGAAGGATTGGAGCTGCATCATTTGAGAGGTAGACAACTTACAGATGTCCCGATGGAAGAGTTCTCGGGAATGTTCTTAGCAAGGTACCTCCCTTCTACTCAGAGGATTTCGATGGAGAACGAGTTCCTGAAGTTGGTTCAGGGTGCGAAGAGAGTGGATGAATATCTCCATGAGTTTACTCGTATGAGTCGATATGCTAGCTCCACCATTGCGGATGAGGAGTGCAAGACGAATCGATTCTACGAAGGGTTGAGAGATGAGTTGAGGTTACTACTCTCGGGGCCGATGACGCAGGGTTTCTTGACCTTGGTCAACACGTCCCGGTCCTTGGAGAAGGATATGAAGAATGTGCAAGCAAAGAAAGCCTTGGGTGATAAGAAGTCTGAATTCAAAGTGCCGACTACTTCAAAGTCCGGATATCGAAGGTCTTTCAAGAAGCATAGGACTTCGAGTCCAGCTCCTTCTAGTGCTTCTGGGGCGACTACGGGTCGGACCCCGGGTGCATGTTTCACTTGTGGAAAGCCGGGGCACTTTGCCCGTGATTGTTGGAGCGGACGTCCCAAGTCCGAAAGGAAGCTGGGAGCGACTTATGAAGAGAAGGGCAAGGTGGTGGAGTCAACCGTGTCCCATTATGCTCCGGCCCAACTAAGGGTATACAATCTTAGCCAACAGGAGGCCATCAAACAGGCGGATGTGGTGATAGGTACGGTTTAATTATCGCAAGTTAATTTCTTTAAATACTTGTTATGCACATGTTACCTTACCACTGCTTATATAGGATTTGTTTTGATTTGTGAAAATCTGGCAAGAGCACTCTTCGATACGGGAGCTTCACACTCCTTCTTGTCCGAGGGATTTATATCACGCATCGGAGTCCCTTCTTCGATGGCGAAGGATAAGTTGGATGTGTTGTTGCCCAATGGGTGTTCGATGCGAGAGAATTGGATCTATGGTGTTAAGATTCTCATTGGGAATCAGGAGTTCGATCTGCAAGCGTCGTTACTTCTATTGGTGGAGTTCGACATTATATTTGGCATGGACTGGCTCTCGGAGCAGCAGGCCTATATTGATTGCGGTCGCAAGGAAGTCAAGCTGGGAGCAAGTCGTGAGACGACTTTTACGGGCACAAAGGGGTCGAGCAAGACGTTGATGTCTGCTCTTCAGGTGGTGAAGCCGGTTCGTGCCGGTGCAGAACTGTTCTTTACACTAGTGGAGGTTGCGAAGCCGAAGCCCTCGTTGGATAGTATTTCAGTGGTATCGGAATACCCTGATGTGTTCCCGCAGATCTTCCTGGAGCCCCGCCCCAACGGGAGATAGATTTCACGATTGAGCTAGTGGCAGGTGCAAAGCCTGTGTCACGATCTCCATATCGGCTAGCGCCTAAGGAAATGGCAGAGTTGAAGGTTCAACTGCAAGAGTTGTTGGAGCAAGGGTATGTGCGCCCAAGTTGTTTTCCTGGGAGCGCGCCGATCCTCTTTGTTAAAAAGAAGGACGGAAGCTTGAGGCTATGTTTTGATTATCGGGAGCTCAATAAGTTGACGGAGAAGAATAAGTACCCGATCCCCCGTATCGATGATCTTTTTTATCAGTTGGTCGGGTCGTCGGTGTACTCGAAGTTGGATCTCAAGTTCGGGTACTATCAGCTGCGAATAAGGGAGAGTGATATCCCGAAGACAGCGTTTAGTACGAGATACTGACATTATGAGTTTACGGTCATGCCATTTGGGCTGACTAATGCGCCGTCAGTGTTCATGGATTTGATGAACAGGACATTCAGGGAGTGCTTGGACCATTTTGTGATCGTCTTCATCAACGATATTTTGGTGTACTCGCAGAGTGAGGAAGATCACTTCAAGCATCTTCATTTGGTTTTGGAGATGCTAAGGAGGAATCTGTTGTATGCCAAGTTCTCGAAGTGCGAGTTTTGGTTATCCTCAGTGGCGTTCCTCGGTCATATAGTGAGTGGGGAGGGTATTGCAGTGGATCCGACGAAGATTGTTGCGATACAAAAGTGTCCTGAGCTTGCTACGGTTGCGGAAGTCCGGAGATTTCTGGGGCTTGTCGGCTATTATAGGCGCTTCGTAGAGAACTTCTCGCGGATAGCCTTACCTCTCACTAATTTGACGAGGAAGGAGCAGAAGTTTGTTTGGACGCCGGAGTGCGCGCGAGATTTTGAGGAGTTGAAATGTCGGTTGACCACGGCACCTGTGCTGAGTTCGTCGATTGGGACCGAAGGCTATGAGATTTATAGCGATGCTTCGGGCAGTGGTTTGGGTTGCGTGCTACTGCAATACGGAAGTGTGATAGCTTATGGCTCGAGACAGCTGAAAGTGCACGAGAGGAATTATCTGGTCCATGACTTGGAGTTAGCGGCCGTGATTTTTGCCTTGAAGCGGTGGAGGCATTATTTGTACGGTGTGAAGATCGATATCTACTCCGATCACAAGAGCCTGAAGTATCTGATTGATCAGAAAGATCTGAATATGCGGCAGCGTAGGTGGATGCAGTTCTTGGGGGACTATACATTCAAGATCCACTATGTGCCTGGTAAAGGGAATGCGGTTGCGGACGCGTTGAGTCGTCGGGCCCCAGCTCAAGCCAATTGGCTATCGGTGCATGATGAGCGGTTGGTACGGGAGTTGGAGGCGTTGGATATTGTTTGTGTGGATAAGCAATCAAGTGCTGAAGCAGTACTAAATTGGACTGAAGTCCAATATGACCTGGCTGATCGGATTCGGCAGGCTTTGGATTTGGATGACCACTTGAAGCAGTTCAAGGAAGAGGCTCTGGATGGGTCAAATTCCCAATTCGTCGTGGAGGACAGATTACTTTGGAAAGACGGTCGTTCTGTGTGTCCCAAGTGTGGGCAATCTGCGGGTGGAATTGTTGTACGAGGCACACCATACTAAGTACTCGATTCACCCGGGGAGCACAAAGATGTACCACGATGTAAAGAAACTGTTTTGGTGGCCGGTCTTAAAGAAAGATGTGGCGCTCTACGTGGTGAAGTGCCAAACTTGCGCCTTGGTGAAGGCGGAATGCCAAAAGCCGGGAGGATTTCTGAAGTACTTGCCTATTCCGGAGTGGAAATTTGACGACATCTCTATGGACTATGTGCATGGTTTGCCAAGGTCGCAAAATGGGAACGACGCCATTTGGGTGGTCGTAGATCGGCTAACGAAGGTGTCGCATTTCATTCTGCATAGGAAGGATGATCCGATGGAGAAGTTGGCAAAACTGTATGTGGATAATATTGTGCGGCTTCATGGTGTGCCCCGCAGCATCGTGAGTGACCGAGATGGGCGGTTCACGTCCAATGATTGGAGGCTTGTGCAGCAAATGTTGGGAACAAAACTAAAATTCAGCACAGCCTTCCATCCGCAAACAGATGGGCAGACCGAGAGGGTCAATAGAACTATGGAAGACATGCTTCGCATGTGTGTCTTAGATTTTGGAAAGTAATGGGAAGATCATCTTTATTTGGTGGAGTTCGCGTACAACAATAGCTACCAAACAAGTATTCAAATGGAGCCCTTCGAGTCCCTATATGGTTGAAAATGTCGCACGTCGTTGTCTTGGTTAGAAACAGGTGAGTCAAAGTTGTATAAGCAATTAGAAGTGGAGGATGCTACTTCGTTGGTGCATACCATTCGGGAGAGGTTGCTTATCGCTCAGGACCAGCAAGCGAAGTACTATAATGCCAAGCACAGGAACATGGAGTTCGCTGTGGGCGACTATGTGTCCATAAAGATCAAGCCGTTTAAGGGTATCTTGCGGGTGTGGCGATTGAAAAAGCTAAGCCCGAGGTACCTTGGGCCGTTTGAGGTTTTGGAGCGGGTTGGTGACGCAGCATATCGGTTGAAGCTCTCAGTGGAGCTAAGTGGTTTGCATGATGTATTCCATATTTCGGTGCTACGGAAGGCGGTGCAAGAGCCTTCGCACGTGATCGCGGTTGATCAAGTTCCGGTGGATAGTGGGCTGACGACAAAATTCAAGCCCGTGTGGATTGAGGACTCGGAGGTCAAGCGACTACGCAATAAAGAGATCAGGATGGTCAAGGTCCGACGGGAAAATTGCGGTCGAGAGGAGCTCTCTTGGGAACGAGAGCAGACTATGCTTGACGAGTATCCGGAGTTGTTCTGCTCAGGTACAATTTAATTTTGTACATGTCTTTCCTTTATATATAATTTCGTGGACAAAATTCTTTTAAGAGGGGGAGAGTTGTAACGCCCCGAAACTCAAAAGAGCGACGGGGGAAGTTTTGGGCCAGATTTGGAATGTAGCAGTAGGCACACGGCCTGGGATACGGGCGTGTCCCAGGGCGTGTCAGACTAGAGTCGACGACTTGGCCGCAAAGTCGATGAATTTCTGTCGACACTGCGTGTCCCAGGGCATGTCAGACTGGAGTCGACGACTTGGCCGCAAAGTCGATGAATTTCGGTCGACACTGTGTCGAGACAAGGCACACGGACAGAGACACGGGCGTGTCTCAGGGCGTGTCGAGCCCGTGTCGACGATCGACCCGGTGTGTCGACGATTTTCGCTCGACAAATTGTCGAGACGAGGAACACGGCCTGAGACATGGGCGTGTCTCAGGGCATGTCGAGCCCGTGTCGACAACCGGCCCGGGGTGTCGACACTTTCGCTCGACGATGTGTCGAGACAAGGCACAAGGCCTAGGACACGGGCGTGTCCAAGGCCGTGTCGGGTGCTCGACGAACTTCACTCGATGAAGTGTCGAGACCGTGAACACGACCTGGAGCCCAGGCGTGTTGAGGTAGATATGGGCAAGGACACGGGCGTGTCCAGTACCCGTGTAGTTCTCGGGTTATTTTCGGGCTAAATCGATGGGGGAACACGGCTGACCACACGGCCGTGTCAGGTGGAACACGGGCATGTCAAGTTGAACACGGGCGTGTCGGATGCCCGTGTGTTGTTCCAGGCGCGTTGATTTTGACGGCGAATGAGGGACACGGCCCTGGACACGGGCGTGTGCCAGGATGTGTTCGGTCCAGATTGTACATTTCAGGCCCGAATCAAAGCCGTTCGTTTCTTTAATTTGGGATCCAACGGTTGGGGGTTGTTCCTGATGGGATATTCTCGAGTTTGGACCTTTGAAACCCTCATTTCTTTTGAGTGGTTATCTTTCTAAAGTATAGAGAGAGAGGAGAGCCAAGGAAGGAAGAAGAAGCTAGATCCGGCCATTGTAGGAGCTTCGAAGCTCCAAATCGCGAGCCGACTCCGGATCCACGGAGGCAAAGAGAGTGCGGTGCTTTTCATCCGCTTACTTTTCCATGGCGCCAAAGAAGAATGCTAGGGTAACGATTCTCTTCTTGAGCATGTGAAGCTCTCCTTATTTGCATAGGAAGCCCGCTCTCGCGAGTTTGCGGTGAGTTGGAGGCATTCCTACAGGTAGACATGAATAGTCCTCGTTGTGTAGAGTCCGTAAGCGAGAACGGACATAGGCATGATGTGTGAAGCCTACCCGGACATGTTAGTCTGGATCGGTTATGTTGCATTGCATAAATGCCGGAGAAGACAACGTGCGATTGGGTGTTTTTCGGGTTTTCTACGTGGTAGATTGCAACAGGGAGCCTTGGGGATTAACCCTAAGGTGCACCCAGAAAACTGGGCGGATGCGTGATCTTGCCAACTTGGTGGCCTGAGAGCCAACTTGAACATAACCGGGTTATGTGAAATGTGACGGAAACGGGACTCGGGAGAAGTTTGACCCGCGCAAATGGCTTAAATTGTCGTTGCGATGTGAGCACGGGTTAGATGGAACCGTACCCATTCTATGTCATTCGGTTAAAGAGACCTAAGGGTACGTGCCACTTGCCGTTGGCATAGATTAGGGTCTTCGGCGGTCTATGGCTTAAATTGATGTGACCCAGGCCAAGAAGACAAAATGCTCTTAGGTTTGGCCGTCAAAGTGGCGGTGGTGAGTCCGGAATGTCTATGACTTTAATTAACGTGACATTGGCCGGTTCACCGAGAATGTGCCCTGAGAGCACGAGGCATGTGGTCGTGCGAGCCAACGCCTGTGATGTAATATATATTGATATACTGCTTTGTTGTGCTAATAAGTGCAGGGAAGGAGCATCGCCGCCCCGTATTGGGGTGGGATCATTATAATTTTGTCAGCATTGCTGACTGTTGCCTTGTTTTGCCACCGTGCGGTGGTTTGTTGTTTGCAGGTGCTGCTGGACCAAGCAGTCAATAGCGGGCTAAAGCCCAAATTGCGAAGATGGCCCTCGAAGGCCTAATTGGAGTGTTTACTGCTTTTACTCATGTATGACCAGCCTGCGTGCCGTTGTTTGTAAAACATGTAATATTGAAGTAAACCATTTTGTAAGGCCTTAAGGCTTCTACTTGTGTATGTATAACATTCCTATTTTTGGTATTAGTGGACATTCATGCTTTTGTGCTGGGTTCTTTATTGCAACTTATTAAACAGCTTCCGCTAGAATGCTCTGTGTAGGACGTTATGATTGGTTGGATGGTTTCCATGAGTAACCACCCGGTCTGTCTGTGGTATATGGCTCCGGGCCCCGGCCGGACCTACTGCTATATGCTATGCGACGGATAGCGGGTGTTACAAGTGGCAAGCCCGCTCACAAGCTATTCGATACGGGTGCTTCGCACTCGTTCGTATCAGAAGCTTTTGTTGAAGGATTGGACGGCGTCGAACGATTCACGGGCTTGGTGATGAGAGTGAGGCTACCTAATGGATCGGTACTACTATCATCTGCCAAGTGCAATATGGAGGCAGAAATTGGTGGAAAAACTTTTGAAGCGCCCGTGACGATTATGAAGATGCCAGATTTCGACTTGATCTTGGGCATGACTTGGTTACATTGGAACCATGCCCAGATCGACTGCCCATCGAGGAGGATCACCATGACCCATGGAGACTCCCATGTCATCGTCGAAGGTATTAGACTTGTCTCCCATCTCTTATTATCATCTGTACAGGCTGTCAAAGCACACATGCAAGGAGAGGAGGTATACATTATCTCCTTTGAGATGGCGGGAGCAGAGACTTCTATTGTGGATATTCCGGTAGTTCAGGATTTTTCCGACGTGTTCCAGAAGAAATTGCCCGGACTACCATCGGCCACGGACACGGACTTCCGTATTGAGTTGGTGCCAGGAGCTAGACCTGTATCTCGGGCACTGTAGAGGATGGCGCCAAAGGAGCTAGCAGAGTTCACGATGCAGCTACAGGAGCTGGGTTTGTCCGACCGAGCTCATCACCGTGGGGAGCACCGGTGTTATTTGTCAAGAAGAAAGATGGCTCCCTGCATCTCTGCATCGACTACCGAGAGATAAACCAGTTGACGGTTCGGAATACATACCCGCTACCCCGGATCTACGAGCTGTTTGATCAGATTCAGGTAGCCTTCTGGTTCTCCAAGTTAGATTTGAGATCGGGGTACTATCAGCTGCAGATCTAGGAGGAGGACATCCCGGAGACGACTTTTAGTTCCCGCTATGGATTGTATGAGTTCACAGTAATGCCATTCGGGCTCACGAATTGGCCTTCTGCATTCATGATCTTGATGAACCGCGACTTCGAGCCTTACTTGGGCAGATTCGTTATAGTCTTCATTGATGATATACTGATCTACTCCCAGACTCAGGAAAACCATACTCATCATCTGGCCTTGGTTTTGGGGAAGCTGAGAGAGCACCAATTGTATGCAAACTTGTCCAAGTGCCAGTTCTGGCTGCATTAGTGGCATTCCTAGGGCACACTATCAGTTGGACAGGATTGGTCGTAGACCCAGCCAAGGTGCAGGCGGTTAGAGATTGGCTGCTGCCAAAATCAGCATCAGACATACGCAGTTTTCTGGGACTCGCAGGATATTATCGCAAGTTCGTGGAGGGGTTATCGATGATCGCACTCCCCCTCACATCCTTGACGAAGAAGGAAGCAGCTTTTATATGGACGGAGAAGTGCGAGGCGGCATTTCAGGAGCTGAAGGACAGGCTCACCTCTTCCCCTATCCTTGCACTTCCATCTGGGAAGGAAGGATTTCATATATATACTAACGCCTCATATCAGGGGATGGATGCAGCCTTGATGCAGCAAGGGGATGTTATCACTTATGCTTTGAGGCAGTTGAAGAAGCATGAACAGAATTACCCCGTACATGACTTAGAGCTCAGGGCGGTGGTATTTGCATTAAAAATCTGGAGACATTATCTATATGGGGTTCATTATGATATCTTCTCAGATCATAAGAACATCAAGTATGTTGATACGCAGAAAGACCTGAACCTGCGCTAGATGAGGTAGCTTGAATTCTTATGCGATTATGAGTACACCATGCATTATCATCCAGGGAAGGCGAACACCGTGACAGATGCCTTGAGTAGGAGAGCCAGCACCTCAGTACCAGAGCCTCAGGTAATGTCTATGGAGCTGTTGCAGATGTTGGAGGATATGAACATTTCGGTTGTTTCTAAGTCCCAGCTGGAGATCTATCGGGAGTATTTGAACTCCTTGATCGTGGAATATGATATACGAGAGCGCATCAGGGTACAACAGAGGTTAGATGCAGCTTTGGTGCCGGTGTTCAGGGCCCTGGAAGGGGGCAGGTTAGGTGATTATACCTTGCTTGATGGCCTTATTTATTTTCGCGGTCGTGTTTGTATACCCGCAGGAGGTGGTATCCGGGAGGATATACTCAGGGAAGCTCACTGTACTCGGTACTCATTACACCTCGGTATCACTAAGATGATAGCTGATCTGCGGAGGAGCATGTATTGGCCGGGGATGAAGAGGGAGATCTTCTTTTATGTGACCCACTGCGAGACATGCCAGCGAGTAAAGGAGGAATGCAAGAGCCCCGGAGGGTTGCTACAGTCACTGCTGGTCCCTGAGTGGAAGTTTGAGGATATTGCTATGGATTTTGTGCACATATTGCCTCGATCCCACTCGGGGGACGATTCTATTTGGGTCATTGTCGACAGGCTGACTAAGGTGGTTCGGTTCATACCTATCAGGAAGGACATCCCAATTACTATTTTGGTGCGGTTGTTTGTGGAACAATTCGTCAGGTAACACGTGGTCCCCAGGACGATTTTCTCGGATCGTGACGGTCGATTCACTTCTAGGGAGTGGAGAGCAGTGCAGGCGTACTTAGGCTCTCAGCTTGCTTTTAGCACTGCTTTCCATCCACAGACCAACGATCAGACAGATCGGACCATCAGGACCATGGAGGATCTGCTACGATTGTGTATACTGGATACGGGGAGGCCCTGGAGGGACTGTTGCCATTGGTCGAGTTCTCCTACAACAACAGTCACCAGACGAGCATTGGGATGGCACCATAAGAGGCTCTTTACGGGAGGAAATGCCGGACACCGCTATCTTGGATACAGGATGAGGACCCCAGGGAACTTGGATCGGAATATATTGGGGATACTGACGCTCAGATAAGATTGTCAGGGACCTGATGCTACAGGCCCAGAGTAGGCAAGCTAAATAATACGATGCGCGACATCGGAAGGTGAAGTTCCAGGCGGGGACAGAGTCTTCTTGAAGATACGCCTGATGCATGGTGTGTCTCGGGTATGAAGACACACGAAGCTCAGCCCTCGATATATGGGGCCCTATTTGTTCTGGAGCAGATCGGCCCCTTGGCTTACAGGCTTGAGCTGCCGCCAGAGCTGGGGACCTTATATGATGTTTTCCACGTCTCCTCGTTACAGAGAGCTCTCCTTTGGCTGGAGTAGCATATCACCACTACAGCAGGCCCGTTAGCATCCGATAGATCAGTTCGCCTAGAGCCGCTACGGATCGATGATACCGCGGTCCAAGTGCTGCGGAAGAAGAAGGTCCCCCTGGTGAAGGTGTTGTGGTCCAACCATGGACGGGAGGAGCATACCCGGGAGCCAAGGGATCTGATGCTAGAGCGGCACCCAGAGCTTTTTACATCAGGTAACACTTTAATTATTAGCTAAAGTACTTAAATTTTCATGCTTGGAAACCCCGTAGACCCGAACTTGAATTTCAGGGACGAAATTATTCCTTTATTTATTGGAATTTGTAACATCCCACTTTCAATTAGACCCCTCTACTTAGGTTGGGTTAGGGCATGTGGTAGGGGCATGGGTTTAAGCTAGGTTTGAACCATGGGTTTAGGGTTTAGTCACATGGGGCCCACAATAGGGACCAAGGTAACCTAAGTCAAACCAGCCCAAATTTTGGGGTCCTAGGCACACATTGACTCTACCACTACACCTATAACACTAATACCAACCTAAGGCAACCATAAGCCATATCACAAGGTCACCAATTGACTAGAGTTGACCCAAATCAACCCTAATCTTAATTTGGTCAAACCCACACCTAAAGGCCCAATTAGTCTAAGTGGGGCACCACCATCGCCTAACCCAAGTTTGGTGGTGCCATAGGGTCCATGACCTTCAAATGGGGTCAACCCACTCACCATGTTGACCAAGTCAACCCTTGAAGTCAACTTAGTCAACTTTAAGCTTATTTAAGGGATTTGAAGACCAAAGACATTCCCATGGGCTAGGCCCACAAGCCAAGGCCCAAGACAAGCCTAAAGGGTCAATGACATCCCTTACCCTCCTGAGAATGAAGAGAGAATGCATGCATGGGGGAAATTTGGACTTTTTGGAGGAAAAGAGGAGAGAAAAAGGGGGAAAAGAAGAAATGGTGGCCATGTGGCCCTCCTTCTCTCAGCCCAAGCAGCTGGCTGAGTTCCTCAGGAATATTCCTACAAGGTGGTGGGATTTGGGGACACCTGGTGGCCAGGAGGAGATTCCAAAGCTTGGTCGACCACCCCCTTAACTCCAACTCCTCCTATAACCACTCCCAACTAAAAACAAGCCCACCATCACCTTCAGTGAGCTCAGGCAAGTGGAGATCGACATCTGGAGCGCTGTTTTTGCTAGAGAATCAAGGAATCGGGCTAGTTCGCCGGAGCAAGGCTCGACCATGTCTCACCGCCGCCAAACTCGCCGCCAAGCCTTTGTTCTGGTCCGTTTAACTTCACCTCTCACCGTACTAGAATTCTAGATCGACTAGGAGAGACATCGAGCTCGATTGAGCCTGATACCATGTGAGACAAGAGCAAAATTCCGAGATTTTTCTTCTTGCTCGGGATCGCCGGAGCAGCAGCCTCTGGCATCCTCACCGCCGGGAAACGCCAGCCACCACCTCAATGAAGGTGGTGGCAATAATCGCCGGCGGTGGCGTCGGCCTACGTGGCCGGAAATGGGAAATCTAGATGATCAAGGTCGGTTTCATCCGAGTCATTGGCTGGAGGTAGGGGATAAATGGATGCCGTCCGTTTCATTTCATATGATTGATGAATTAATTTGATAATGAACAGTACATTAAATGTCACACTTTTACACAGTTCGTGCATGTTAAAAATAGGCCTCTTAAAGCAATTTTAGAACCAGACATCAACATGAAAATTGTAGGCTTAGGTCTTACATTCATTTTTCCACACTAAACTTGAGATTTGGAGCTGTAGGGCTCCCTGTAGGGCCATTCTACCCAGATTGGTCTTAGGCTAGGGCAAATTTTCAAATGTGTGGCCAGACCAAATTATAAGTCCTCATGACCTGAGATTTTTGTCATGTATGAGACCATGCTATACTAAGTTACTGGCCAAAATTTGGAATTTTTGGAAAAATATTTCCTATAGTTTTTGATAAAATTCACTTATTTAAATTAATTTAATATATGGAGAAATACAACTCCAAATGGCCCCAAATTTTGGTGGCATGGCCTTTGGGTCAATATAAGCTCACGATAAACATTTCAGCCTCTTTGGTCCTATACATGTTGGGTAAACACACTTGCATGTGTATGATGAATACAGTCTTGGGGTGCCTTTAGCAAAAATCTATATAATGGGGACTTAGCCCATTTGGAACATTAAAAGTCTATGAAATCTTGGCCAAAGGATTATTAGGGTGAAATATACCTTCAACAGAAGTAATGTGATTTTTGGGATCAAAAATCCCATTATTTGGAATTTTTGAGTATTAGGCCATTTTAGAATAGAAATTTGAAAATAGGCTTATTGATAAATTAAAATTCTCAAATTTTGTTAAGAACTCAAGGGAGTCATATTTAACCCCTGAAAAATTTTATGGGTCTGTTAGATGATTATACTTTGGAATTTTGTAGAATTTACAATTTTGCCCCTTTATGGAAATTATTTAAAAATGATGGAAATTACAGTAGGAATATTATGGAAAACTTCCTAGAGATTTAACTATGTGTTTGTGGCCTTGTGTAATTTCCTTGATATTTTTGGATGCCTCTATAGGTTTAAAATCCAATAAATGGCATTTTTGATATATTTGACATATGAGTGTTAGTAAACCAAATTGTTGTTTAGGACTATGAAATTTTGTATTTGATATTATTTCTTCAATTTTCATCTGCAGTAATTCTCCTTGAATTTTTAGAAACATATTTAATGTACTTCATTTGTAAAGTGGCCAATTCATGGATTAAACTTTAAATGAAAATTAATGGAAATATAAATGGGAAAATTACAATTTTTTAAAACTAGTCATAATTAGCCTGGATGATCATTAGGAAAATTTATTAGACTAGTGGGATCATCTGTTATAGTTCTTCTTGTATAAAGTGACATAGGCCACTTAATTAAAGGTTTTAATTTAGGGTCTTTATGACTTAGTAAAATAGTGAAACTCTACTTAATCAATATCATATATCATACCATTCCATGATAAGTGGTTAGGGTCATTTTGGAAAAGAAATTGGAAGTCGTACTTTACGGGTGGTATTAGGTCATGGGTTGCACCTAGCTCAGATAGTATATACTACTAGGACCGCAGGGGGATAAGAGTAGACATTGAGATGGTTATTATTTTGGGAGAGTAAACCCTGGTTGGTCTACTATAGGTCATTTCTTTCTTACGAGTGATAGAGCGCAAGTACTAGTATAGTAATTTTAACAAAGGTCAGAGAAAGACCGCGACCCTTCTATTAACATCTTAAGTCATTAGGACCACTCCAGAGTAATAATGAGAGCAGAATATGGATCATGGGTAGATATCAATAAAAGTAAATATCCTTACAAAAGGGAGCATTGGGATTAAGCCCATCGTAGTTCCTAGTGCCCTGAGAGCCCTTCATCGGGCATGCCTCGGGCAGTCCTGGGATCAACCCTAAACTGTTAGGTATAACTAACACTAGACAAGAGTAGTCTAATAGGTTAAGACATTGTGGTCCATTCTCACTTGTGATAGGTTTAAGGGATTTTGAATAAAAGCACTATGTGCAGTCTCACCCGCGATGGGTTGGAGGGATTCAGGACGGGTTGGTCCTGCGAGCTAGAGGCTCGGGTTGGAATATCTTGCATGTGCATATACTTGTGGCGGGTCATGCGGTACTGGGCCAATCATCACACCGATGGTAGTACGGTGGCTCTGGCGATGTGTGATGGTTTGAGGGGCCAGTGGGTTGTTTACGCTGCGGTCTGGAGGACGATCCCCGAAAACACACACTCGACCAAAAATACTAGTGGGTAGCCAGCAAATAGTATACAGAGACTCTAGAGTGCTGCTAGGACGTGTACAGAGGCGTATGGGAGGTCTAAGCCTGGTAGTGTTATGCCCGCCAAGGAGTGGAGATGCCCGCTCCACTGCTACCATAGCCACAATGGTGGTACCAGAGAGTGATGTTAGCTCCAAAAAGTGGGAACTAAAGGTCTGTGATCACAGAGTCGTGTGCGTGAGTTGCACTTGCATGAACCATAAACGCATGCATATCATACATTCATAACTAGGTCATACGCACCATGGATCCTTATCATATAAATTAGTATGGGCTATTTTATATGATAAGTTATATTTCTGAAAACCTTAAATTATATGTTTGTATGGGCATTCGTATAAGTGAAGGTACTTCTATGATGGTAGTAGTAGCTTATTTACTTGCTGTCTTTTCTCAGCTTACTTCCAGTACTGTTTTCTTACTGCACATACTTATTCTGTTCAGTTCTTCTTACTTTCCTGCACCGTATATATATTTATATAGAACTGCTAGAGTAGAAATATTGGATTCATATATACTTGATAGTATAGTTCCATTGTCACCTGCTCCTTGTTTTACCCCTTGTTGTCCTCCGCTTCGTCCTCCCGCCCGGTGCCTAGGAGTTGCGGGGCGAGGTGTGGAGGAAACGACTTAGTATTTTTGACTAACGGTCGGTGTGACCAATCATTTTAGGAGCTCGAGGGATGGAGCACCAGCAGGATGAGGTGGCAGGATGTGAGGAGCTGATACCATCACTACCTACTACTACTACTACTACTACAGCCCGACGTCAGGTGGGACGAGTCTTCTGAGGATAGTATGGCTTCCTAATACTTTTACTTCTTTCTCTATTTTGGCCAACAGGTTATGTGATCGTACTTGCCGATAGGATCGGCGTGTTGCGGTGTCGACTAACCCGTGTGTTAGTGCCACCGTAAGATGGCGGTTCTGGGCATAAGACCGAGTTAACTCCTTTGTAAGGGGAGCAGTCTTACAGGTTCACTGCAAGACCTCCAAAGATGTGTGGGACACTTTGGTGGTCTACATGGAGTTCACAGAATAGGTCATAGATGATAGGAAGTCCATGCTCAACCAAGAGTATGAGGCTTTCAGGCAGTCCAAGGAAGAGGGCATAGCTAGCTGCTATGAAAGATTCATCAGAATAGTAAATGAGCTAAGGACCTATGGCCGGGTCTTTAGAAATTATGATTTTAATGACGAGTTCCTAAGGTCTCTCACTAGAGACTGGGACACCAAGATTTGTGCCATGTGGGAGGTGAAAATGCTAGCCGATACTCCACCACCAACTCTGTTTAGGAAGCTGTTGTCTTATGAAATGCAGCTAAGTACCAAAAAGAGGAGGAGACAAGTAGTAGATCCCTGATCAAGGTGAAGTTGTGGCCTTCAAGGCAAACAGCTCAAAGAGGAGCAAGGTGAGGATTGCCTCTCCTCCAAGAAGGTCTGCTGATTCAGATAGTTCAGGGCCTACCTCATCAGACAGCAACATGTCTGATGAACACTTTGTTATCTTTGCAAGGCAGTTTTAGATGCTGATGAAGAGGAAGTATTGGAGGAGCAGACCTTCCTGCTCCTCTCATCACAAGGACTACTACAAGGTAAAGAAGAATCACTCCAAAGGAGGCAGGTATGACTCTAAGCCTAGTAAACATGTTTTCTCAAACGTGTTTGTTATTGTTGTAGCAAACCTGGGCATGTCATAGCTGACTGCCCAGTCAAGAGGAAGGAGGCTGGTGAGAAAAATGTCCACAAGCACAAGGGACAGAAGGAAAAGTCCTTCATTGCAAAGAAGTAGAAGAGCTAGACTGACGTATCATCATCTGAGTCTGAAGAAGCGGATGCCTACATATTCATCTATGTGTTGAAGAAGAAGCCTTCATTGGGATGCTTATTGCTATTACAGATGAATCTGAAGACTGTCCTGATGCTGGGATAAGTAATAGGGCCCCTCTATGACACTCAGAGGTGATACCGAGGTGGATGATGATGAAGAAGATGCCGTCAACTACTATGGGCTGATGACCATGTCTAATGAACAATGCAGCCAGGATCAGCCTGTTCCAAGTAAGTTGCATTCGTTATCTATTTCTGACTAGTCCAGATTCTGATGCTTCTTCGTCCAGTGATGAAGAGGTCTCAGTTTCTGAGCACTATGTTAATCAATTGATTGATCAGTATCGTACATTGCTTAATGCTTTCAAGAAAAAGCAAGAAGTTGACTAAGAAACAGGTTGAGGAGATAACCTCCTTTCAGCTTACTGCTTCCCAGTAGTCTGAGACAACATCTTTGCTGAATCTGAAGGTTGGGGAAGTCAGTCAACTTAAGAACAATACTCTCGTCCAGATAGGCGCCATCAAGTACAAGAATAGTCTCATTAGAGATCTTGGAGAGAAGCTCTAGAGGGAGAAGAGATTTGTGGCTAGTTTCTCTAAGCCCAATACTATGTTTCCATTGATATACTGCATCTCCTCTCAGAAGGGTAAGAAGGGGTTAGGGTTTAAGGGAAACACTACAGTTTCCCCTTCCAAAAGGAAGGGAAAGCACCAGTCCAGACTCTGGCTTCTAAGCCTCCCATCCGTTTTAAGAAGGTGATGTTTCCTTCAAATAGGTATGACCAAGAAAGTATTTATGGTCACTTGATTAATGGTAGATCCACTAGTATGAACAAAGATGTTCACTGCTATGGTGGAAGGTATAATGGTGGAATGAGTGCATTTAAGGCTCCTCATGAGGATATTCAAATGGCCCATCCTGGACCATGGTACCCCTGCCCCCACTCTAAAGAACAGGACAGTTTCCTTCACTCAAGCCCATCCAGCAAAGGTTCAGACCAAGGGTAAGTCTGTTAGTAGGCCAAATCTAGCTATCTCTGAGGCTATAAATAGCATGTCATCTACAAAGAAGATTGCTGTAATTGGCAGTCAGAGCCAGCCAAGGAAGACTTACCTTCATTCAGATCCTTGCTGAAAGGAACTTGAAGGAGGCTGCTACACCTCTTCCTTCTATTCAGTTAGCAGTTAACCAAATTGCAGGACCTGCACAGAAAAGAAGATATAATATGCATGATTATTGGTGTTGTGGTAAGGTGGGGCATTTTACCTTAGATTGCTGGCAAAATCCAACTGTGCCAAGGGCCAGTGTTAGTCTTCATGTCAGTTATTCTGCAGGAAGCCATATTACATTTCAGGCTAATCAGAACCTAGGACCCAATAAGTATTGGGGTCCTAAGGTAAGTTAAATTATGTGATGCAGGCTAGTCCAAGTGTTCATACCCCCTAATGGTACTTGGACAGTGGTTGTTCCAGGCACATGACTGGAATAAGTAGCAACTTAAAAGAGTACACTCCAGTGAAGGATGGACCCATAGTAATCTTTGGTGGTTCAGATAGAGGAGTGTCAAGAGGATATAGTAAGATTACCAATGACATAATCACCATCTCAAAAGTGCCTTATGTTGAAGGGTTGCAACATAACATTATAATCATAAGACAACTCTATGATTTTGGCTATATCATTATCTTCTACAAGGATGAGTGCCAGATTAAGAAGTCAAGTGACCAAGATGTCATCTTGACAGACACTAGGAGTGGAAATGTTTATTGCTTAAACTTTTTATGTCTAGATACAGACTCTCCTATTCGTCTATAGGCAAATGAGAAAGTCTCATATTGTGTGCAATGGCACAAGATACTAGCTCATTTAAATTATATGACTAACGGCAAACTCATTAGTGAAGAGCTAGTTAGGAATGGTCCTAAGATGAAATGCACCAAGGAAGGCATTTTTTCATCTTGCCAAAAGGGCAAGCAGACCAAAGCATCCTTTAAGGGCATTGGGACCAAAGGCTCTGTGAGGTGCTTATACCTCTTGAATATGAACTTATTTGGTCCTATGCTAGTTCATAGTCTAGGTAGGAAAGCATACACCCTTGTGTTGCTTGATGACTATTCTAGGTTTACCTTGGTGTTCTTTCTTAAGAAAAAATGAAACCCTTGATATCTTCATGAAGTTTGTCAAGAAAATTCTGAATAAGTTTGATAGTACTGTGGTAAAAATCAAAAGTGACAATGGGACTGAATTCCAGTCTAATTTCATGACAAAGTTCTGTGAAGAGCAAGGGATTCATCAAGAATTTTCTTCTCCAAGAACACCTCAGCAAAATGTGATTGTTGAGAGGAAAAATAGAACTCCCATAGAGGCTGGAAGGACGTTGCTAAGTGACACATCTCTACCAGAATATTTCTGGGCTGAGATAGTAAATACTGCATGTCATGACCATAGCAGAGCCTCTATCACCAAGAGCCACAATAATACCCCCTATGAGATCTTGAAGGACAAAAAACTAAACTTGTCTTATCTTAAGATCTTTGGTAGCAAGTGTTATATGCTTAATAATTGGAAGTCCTATGTGACTAAGTTTGATTCCAAGTCCTATGATGAAATTTTTGTTGGGTACAACAATCATAATAAGTCATATAAGACCTACAACTTGGAAAATCAAGTTGTAGAAGAGTCTGTTAATGTAATCTTTGATGATTTTACCAAGATTAACAGTGAGCTGCCAAGCTCCACTTCTAGTCTTGCAGGTACAAAGCTGAGGATAAACATGCTAACCATCAAGGAAGATGCTCCAGCAGTCCAAGATGAAGTGGAGATTCCAGGAGAAGGGCAAGGCACAGTTGAAGTGGATGAAGATCAGCAAGCTCCAGCCACTGAAGCTCGGGATGATGAAGGAATATTACCTCCAACTGTCAGTCATCTAAGGGATTATCCAAGACACCCGATTATTGGTGATGCTAGCTAAGGAGTGGTGACCAGGAGATGAAGTATCAACACAACACTATACATAAGATTTTTGTCACAAGTAGAGCCCAAATGATTTGAAGAGGCGAACATAAATCAATACTGGATTGTAGTTATGCAAAAAGAACTGAACTAGTTTACGAGGTGTGAGGTCTGAAAGCTAGTTCCTAGACCATAACAACATAATGTCATTGGAGTCAAGTGGATTTATATGAATAGACTTGATGAAAATTTAATTATAGTCAAGAACAAGGCTAGGCTGGTAGCTAAGGGGTATAGATAAGAAGAAGGTATTGACTTCGATCAAACATTTGCCCCCGTAGCAAGATTGGAAGCCATCAGACTATTCCTTGCATATGCTGCATACCAAGGATTCAAAGTCTACCAGATGGATGTGAAGTCAGCCTTTCTGAATGATGACTTAAAGAAAGAGGTTTATGTTGAACAGCCTCCAGGTTTTGTTGACTCTATCTCACCTGAACCTTTTTATAGACTTGGGAAAGCTCTATATGGGTTAAATGAAGCCCTTATATAATGGTATGAGACGTTATCTAGCTTCCTCATTGAGAACAAATTCTCAAGGAAGAAGATATACAAGAACATATTCCTAAGGGAATCTAAGGGCAAGATCATCCTAGTCCAGATTTATGTTGATGACATAATCTTTCGATCTCCTAATGACAACCTTTGCAGGAAGTTTGCAAAACTTATACATGGGAAGTTTGAGATGAGCAATATGGGTGAACTTAAGTTTTTCTTGAATCTCCAAGTAAGATAGACTGAAGAAGGATTAACCATATCTCAGTCTAAGTTTACTAGGGAGTTGTTGATCAACAAGTTTTGTATGGAGAATGCCTCCACCATGGTAACTCACATGACGTAAAGTATGCCTATAGACAAAGATGAGGCAGGGAAACCTCTTGATGAAACTTTGTATAGATGGATAATTGGCTCTCTTCTATATCTTATTGCAAGTAGGCCAAACATCATGTATGCTACATGTGTTTGTGCTAGGTATCAGGCCTATCCTAAAGAATCTCACTACTCTGCTACTAAGAGTATTTTGAGGTATCTTAAGGGCACGCCAGATCTTATCCTATGGTGCCATAGAAATAGGGATTTTGAAATAACTGGCTATTCAGATGTAGATTTTGCAGGCTGCAAAGAGGAGAGGAAAGCACTTCAGGAACCTGTCAGCTCTTGGGAGGAAGAGTAGTGTCTTGGCGTAGTAAGAAGCAAACAAGTGCTGCAATTTCAACTGCGGAGTCAAAATATATAGCTGCTGGGAGATTTTATTCATAGTTGTTATAGATCCGACATCAGCACCAGGACTATAAACTCCAGATAATTAGAAGTCATTTATTTTATGATTATACCAGTGCAATCTCTATTGCTAGGAATTCTGTCTCACACAGCAGAACTAAACATATAGAGATTATGTAACACTTTATAAGAGAGTATGTAGAATGTAAAGATATCAGTCTTGAGTTTGTTCAACACCTTCAAGTTTGAGTTGGGTATGTTGAACATGGTATAGCTTCAGTTGCTCCTCACTTTTTTTTGGTTGAAGGAGTGACTGCTTCTTACAGGGTTTTAAGACCACAATTGATATCAAGTCAGGGGCAGACTAGAGTGTCAATCAGATAAAATGATAGAAGATGCTCCTGTTGAGGGGGAGAAATTACTGATGCTCTTATTGAGAGGGAGCAAGCCCATCATACAGGAACAGATTAAGCCTCCTAAAGAGAAGAAGCTAACAGCTGCACCCGTTGATTATTTAAAATTAGAAAGGGGAAGAAGATAATCAAAGATGGCCAGCACCTCCCTAACTATTCTATTGAAGTCAAAAAGGGGGAGAAGGGAATGATCAAGGAAATGACCAAGGCCAGGCAACAAAACAGGGGGAGTATGTGATGATCACCATATAGGCAAGGAAAATATGGAACAAGGAAAATATGGTAACCTATAACTCTCTTTTTGACATATATTATTGTTCTATATGTTGGTATATACCATTGATAAATAATTCTGAATAAGGGTTTTGACTTCTTCAAATAGGGGGAGATTGTTGGGTCCATTGATCCCAATATACTAGATTTGTAAGAAGTCAAACAAGTCAATGGTACACACGTAGTTGTATTTGATGTATGGTCAAGCTCATGCATGTAGGTTGGTCCTTGTCACAATGATTGGACAGGTATTCCAAGTGGTTATGACAGGTGGTCAAGAGTCAAAGAAGTGGAGAGACAGAAATCTATATAAGTCCACAGGCATTGAGTGAAGCCAGTTCATTCAATGCCAGATGTCAAAAAAGGATGCTAGAAAGGCTGAAAAATAGCGTAAGTCCACAAGTGTTGAGTGAAGCCAATTCACTCAATGCCAGATGCCAAAAAGCACTGAGTAAGATGTGGACAGTCAAAGCCCAGCAGTTTACAAGACAGAAATGTGGCTAAGACCATAGACATTTAGTGAAGGTAGTTCACTCAATGGCATATAACAAGAGGCATTAGTATAGCTAAGTCTATCAAAGTTTTAATAGTGGCAAGCAGAAAATCGACTATGTCCAGGGGTGTTAAGTGAGAAAATCTCACTCAACGCCATATGAGCAAAATCATTGAGTAAAGACCATTCAGTCAAATCCATTGCTTTGATAGTGAAGAAAAGTAACTAAGTCCACAGGCATTGGGTGAAGCCAGTTCACACAACACTATACAACAAAAGGCACTGAGGAAAGACTATGCAGTCAAAGCTTAAGAAGAAGGAAGATAGAAAAGTGCCCAAGTCCACAAGTGTTGTGTGATGTCAACAGACTCAACGCTATTGTAACACCCCAAATCCCAAGATTGGATTCAAGTTGGGTGACACGGCCTGGGACACGGGCGTATCCCAATGTGTGTCATGCTCTGTATAGCAGAGCATCCTGTCGAGTGCTCGACAAACTGCACTCGATGAGTTCTTGAGAGGGAACACGCCCTACGATACGGGCGTGTCAGAGGGTTTGTACCCCTATGGCCAACGAACTTCGCTCGAGTAACCGCACGCTAGAGGCGTGTCTGCAGCCGTGTAAGGGCACACGGCCTGTGACACGGGCATGTCACATGGTTGTGTCCTTTTATGGATTTGGCTAGGGTAGGAGACCTAGTGAACACGGGCAGGACAAGGGTGTATCCTTGGGCACACTGCCTATGACACGGGCATGTCACATGGCCGTGTCTTCCTTGGGTTGAGATGGTCGTGTACCACTTGAGGTACACGGGCTAGACACGGGCGTGTCTGACGCCGTATCAAGTCACACAGCCTGTGATACGGGTGTGTGATATGGTTGTTTACTTTTCTAGATGAGTCGGTTGTGTGCCGCCTAAGGTACACGGCCTGTGACATGGGCGTATCACAGGCCGTGTCAGCCAAAAATGAGACCTTCGTGGCAAAATTGTGGCCGTCCATTTTCTTCAGCTAGGATCTGATGGCTCAGGCTCCTCCCTGCTGCTTTAAGGCCGAGAATGTGAAGGGAATTCTCATTTTGATCTTGGCCATTCTCTTTCTAAGGAAACTAGAGAGAAGAGAGAGAAAGGAGGAGGAGGAGGAGAGGGGAGCTGACCACTGGTGGAGCTGTTGAGTTCCGATTTGAGATCTGAGGCTAGCGTTGTGGAGGCAAGGCCGCTGCGGTGCTTTCCATCCAGATAGAATTCCATGGCTCTAAAGCGATCGTCAAGGGTAACGATCTTCCTTCTTGGACATATGAAGTCCTTTCTTTTTGGCATGTGCAAGGGTTTTCCCCCACCAGAGGGTGGATTGCTAAGGGATTCCCTTGGGTTGATTCTTGGAATCCACAATAGGTTGGCATATAGATCTGGAATTGGAGTATAGAATAGGCATGCTGTGCGAAGCCCATCTAGATAGGTTGGTCTGGATTGGTGATGTTGCATTTACACACCGAAGAAGACTCTGCTATGAAACGTGTAGTTTATGGAGTCGATGGGTTGGACCTGTAAAGGGCAGTAGCAGGAAGTACTGTAGTGGTAGTCCAGGAAAAGACCCTCTGATTCTTGTGATGCTTGATGGGTTGTGCCTGTGAAGGGTAATAGCAGGAATTACTAGTGTGGAAGTCCAGGAAAAGACCCTCTGATGCTTTTGATGCTTAATGGGTTGTGCCTTTGAAGGGTAGTAGCAGGAAGTACTGGTGTGGAAGCCCAGAAAAATACACACAAATGCTTGTGTTGTATGCTATGAATGTTAAGGTTAGAGCTAGGGACGTAAAGTGAGTTCTGTCGCTAACGCTGGGCGTGGCACCTAGCTAATCTTTGAATATGAAGCCAGTCCCTCGGGGACGGTATGTCTAGGTGTGAACTTGGAGAGTTCTTAAAAAGGCTGCATGCCAAACAGGCAAGGTGAAACCGACCCGCGCCTTATATTTAGCTGTGTGTACATTGGTATTAGGTGATGGCAAGGAGACTTAAGCAACAAGGGGTGGCTCATCCATACCTGCGTTATGTCCGTCCGACTCGAAGACCTGAAAGTGCGGTCAGTTGGAGCGCCTAATGAGAGTCTTAGCCTGCGCGCCGGAAAGACTAAATGCTCAATTTTACCGTTAGGTTTCGGCCCTAATACAGTGGTGGGACTCTTGTTCGCCGGTACACCAAGAATGTGCCCTGAGTGCACGGATGGCCGGGCCTTGTGGCTGACGGTTGTGATGGAATGTTTGTGCGTAAGAGCACAATGTGTGATATCTATATATCTGCATATGCATTACTATGCCTGCAGGGAAGGAATACCGCTGCCCAGGGTAAGGGGTAGGGTCGTAATAAATTGGTCAGCTGAATGCTGACTGTTGCCTTGTTTGCCACTGTTAGGTGGGCTATCCTTGTACAGGTGCTGGAGAGTCGAGCGGGACATAAAAGGCTGATGTCCCTGCTACTGCTGCTGCTAGCCCTTGAAGGCTAAGCTGAAAAATGTTATGTTTTGTTCATGTGTGGTCGGCCTGTGTGCCGATGTTTGGAAGCCACTCTTGTAAAGAGCAACTGTAAGGCCATAACGCCAAACAATATTTTATTTGATGTACATTCCTATATAAATGTGTTTGTTTATAGTAGTGGGCTTTCATGGTTGGAGTTCACCATTTATGTTAAAATCTTCCGCTAGAATGCTATGAGTTAGGATGCGCAACTCTAATATCAACCCGCGACTTCGCCGTCTATTTTGTGGCATATGGCGTGGGGCCCTGACCGGACCTTCTATTATATGCTATATGAACGGATGACGTTGTTACATTTTGGTTTTAGCTGTCTGGTTCTTTTACTTTCGAATTCGTGGTCGAATTCTTTTGTGGGGTGGCAAGCACGTGTCAGTGAGAACCGCGTTAACACTAATAAACTCTTGAATGTCCACTTAGGATTGCAAATACACTTATTTGAGGAACCTCCGCATTCATATATTGTTATTATTGCTTGTGTGAGGTCGCTAATGTGTGTGTCTTGTTCACCTATAGGTGACTCAGAGTGGTGCTGGGCAGTCGGAGCCCCATCGTTCTGATGAGAGTACGGCACCAGCTAAGGTGCCTATACCTCCGCCTTCTATGTAAACTATTTGATTAGTTGCTGAGGCACTATTTACCATGATTCAAGCACATCCTACTAGGCGGGCACAAGGACAGGGGTAGCCGGCAATGAGGCCAGAACGGGTTGGTGTAATGCCAGAACCTGTTGTGGTTGTTGATACTCGAGCAGCTGAACGACAGTTGAAGCAGTTTATGAGCATCAATCTGCCGACGTTTACAGGTGTGGGATCCCCTATGCAGGTGGAGGACTGGTTGTCGCTTATCAAGCGTATCTTGACGGCGATCAGGATGGAGGAAGATCAGAAGGTCGCCTTGGCCACCTTCTTATTGGAAGGAGAGGCTCGGTTATGGTGAGTCGAGACCGAGTTACACCACCTAGAGGGCAGGTAGTTAACATAAGTTTCGATTAAGGAGTTATCGTGCCTATTCCTAGGAAAGCAACTACCAGGGGCATAGCACATTTCCATGGAAAATGAGTTCCAACGACTAACGTAAGGAGAAGGTAGTGTGGAGACGTACCTGTATGAGTTCACACGGTTGGGACGGTATGCGAGCTCCATTTTCTCCGATGTGCAGCGGAAAACCAATAGGTTATATTTAGGATTGCGGTACGAGTTGCGATTCCTGCTTTTGAGTTCAGCGAACCAACGGTTCTAGGCGTTGGTGGATAATGAGAAATGTATTATAATGAGAAATGGGGCAAGAGGTCCAAGTCGTCTGGACAAGCTCCTTTTACAGTTATGTCAGGTGCAACGTCGGGGGCCACTTCGAGGCCAGAGACTCATACTTGCATTACTTGTGGAAGAGTGGGGCATATAGCCCGTGATTGTCAGGTTGGTCCGCCAAAGGGAGAAAATAAGGCGAGAGCATCTTATGCTGAGAAGGGAAAGGTAGTGGTGGAGTCCTCTTCATTCCAGGCGCAGCCCCGAGTCTACAACCTTGGCCTGCATGAGGCCATAAAGAAAAGTGACGTTGTCACAGGTACGAGTTAAGTTTTTGAATTGCTTTGCTTATTGCATACTTTATATGTGGCTTGTGTGTGATGTGTACGCCACATGCTTTCTTATGATTCAGAACACGTTGGTAAGAGCACTGTTCAATACGAGTGCTTCACATTCATTTCTGGCTAAGGACTTCTTAGCTCAAAATGTAGTACCTAGTCATGTGAAGACAGAGAGCGTACGGATGTTATTACTGAATGGTTGTTTGATGCTTGTGGATAGAGCTTACGATGTGGCATTTCAAATTTGACGTCAGGATTTCTGTTTGACTGCATATGTACTGCCGATATCGGAATTTGATGTGATTTTTGGTATGGACTGGCTCGCGGAGCAACATACCTTGATTGACTGCTAGTCAAAAGAGATCACACTGTGCCAGAATACTGAGCATGAGACTAAGTTCGCTAGTATGCGAGGAGTGGGTGGGACCATGTTGTCTGGACTCCAAGTCGTCAAGGTTGTTAAGAAGGGCGCGGAGTTATACTTCACGCCTATTCAGGCTATTGAGCCAAAGGCCAATGTGTGTGGTGTTCCGGTTGTATTGGAGTTTGCGGATGTGTTTCCTAAGGATCTTCCTGGGCTACCACACCAGTGGGAGATCGACTTCACGATCAAGTTGGTGCCAGGTACGAAACCTGTGGCCCGCTCGCCATATCGCGTAGCGCCTAAGGAAATTACTGAATTGCAAGTCCAATTGCAAGAGTTGCTAGAGCAGGGATATATACATCCAAGTATGTCACCTTGTAGCGCACCTGTTCTGTTTGTGAACAAGAAGGACGGTGGTTTGCGGTTATGTATTGACTACCGTTAATTGAATAAGCTAACAGAGAAGAACAATTATCAGATTCTACAGATAAATGAATTGTTCGATCAGCTGGTGGGATCAACGGTCTATTCCAAATTAAATTTGAAATCTGGATATTACCAATTGAGGATTCAGGAAGGTGACATTCCCAAGACCACATTTGGAACACGCTACGGTCATTATGAGTCCACGGTAATGTCGTTTGGGTTATGCAATGCGCCATCGCTGTTTGTGGACCTGATGTACCAAACGTTCCGAGAGTACTTGGACTTGTTTGTGATTGTATTCATTGATGATATCTTGGTATACTCTCAATCTGAAGCTGATCATGCAAACCACTTGTGGTTGCTGTTGCATACCTTGCGGAGGAATAAGCTCTATGCCAAGTTCTCAAAGTGTGAGTTTTGCCTGTCGTCGGTGGATTTTGTTGGCCATGTGGTAAGTGGAGAGGGCATAACAATGGATCCGTCAAAGATAAGGGACATTCGGGAGTTGCCCGTGTTGTCTTCGGTGGCCGAAGTCAGGAGTTTCCTTGGACTGGCAAGCTAGTATAGACGTTTTGTCGAAAAATTCTCCCGGATTTCTTTGCCTCTGACCACACTGACGAGGAAGGATCAGAAGTTCATTTGGACGCTGGAGTGCGCGCGAGTTTTTGAAGAGTTAAAGAGTCAGTTGACCACGACGCCTATGTTGACATCGCCATGTGGTACCGACGGATATGAGATTTATAGTGACGCTTCAGGGAGCGGCTTAGGCTGCGTTCTTCTGCAGTTTGGGAAGGTGATTGCTTATGGCTCACGCCAGGAGAAAGTGCATGAGCGAAATTATCCCGTCCATGACCTGGAGCTGGCGGCGGTGATCTTTGAACTTAAGTTATGGCGGCATTATCTTTATGGCGTAAAAGTGGATATCTTTACGGACCATAAGAGGCTAAAGTACTTGTTGGAGCAGAAGGATCTGAATATGCGACAACAAAGGTGGCTGGAGTTCCTTAGGTACTACACCTTTGAGATTCATTATACTCCCGGGAAGGGAAATGTGGTCGCTGAAGCCATGATTCGTAGGACTCCGTCAAGGGCAAATTGGTTGGAGATGCATGATGGGCGTCTGATCCAGGAGTTGGAAACATTAGAGATTTCTTGTGTTGACAAGAATTCCACAGCCGATGCATGTTTGAACTGGACGGAGGTACAATATGACCTGATGGATAGGATTCGACGAGCAACGGAGCTGGATGAAAGTCTCCAATGCTATGCAAAATATGTACTAGACGGCCAATTCTCCTGGGATGACGACCTTTTGCGGAAGGAGGGTTGTTTGTGCATCCCAAGTATGGGGAAGTTGCGAGAAGAGTTGATGAACGAAGCTCACTTTACAAAGTATTCAATTCACCCCGGGAGTACAAAGATGTTCAGGGACATGAAGAAGCTGTTCTGGTGGCTAGGACTAAAGAAAGATATCGCTCATTATGTGGCTAAATGCCAAACGTTTGCTTTGGTGAAAGCAGAATGCCAGAAGCCTGGTGGTTTCTTGAAGTCGTTGCCGATTCCGGAATGGAAGTTCGATGATATTTCAATGGATTTCGTGCACGGGTTGCCGAGATCTCAACGCGGAAATGATTCAATCTAGGTGATTGTATACCGGTTGACGAAAGTGGTGCACTTCCTTCTGAACAAGCGGGATGATTCAGTGGAAAGTTTGGAAAAGCTCTATGTTGAGTAGATTGTACGGCTACACGATGTTCCTCGTAGCATCGTAAGTGATCATGATGGGCGATTTACATCGATTGATTGGAGGTTAGTCCATCAGCTGTTGGGCACAAAATTGACGTTTAGTACAGCCTTTCATCCCCAAACAGATGGCCAGAGTGAGAGGACCAACAGAACGATTGAGGATATCCTCTGAATGTGCGCCCTGGACTTTTGTAAGAAATGGGAAGATCATCTTTATATGGTGGAGTTTGCCTACAACAATAGCTACCAAGTGAGCATCGGTATGTCACCGTTTGAAGCTCTGTATGGTCGGAAGTGTCGTACACCGTTATCTTGGGCAGAAGCGGGCGAATCCAAACTGTATAAGCGTAAAGAAGTCCTTGAAGCTAACTCGACGATACGCGCTATTTGAGAGAGGCTATTGATAGCCCAGGATCGACAAGCAAAGTACTACAACGCCAAGCACCGGAATGTGGATTTCGCGGTAAGCGATTAGGTATATTTGAAGATCAAACCCTTCAAAGGCGTGTCCAGGATTCAGCGTATGAAAACGTTGAGTCTGAGATATCTTGGTCCGTTTGAAGTGGTGGAGCGAATTAGGGAAGTTGCATATCGGCTAGATCTTTCGGCAGACTTCGGTGGATTACACGATGTGTTTCACATATCGGTGCTCCAGAAAGCCGTCAAAGATCCATCTCAAGTGATCGTGAATGATCGTGTGCCGGTTGAGTATGGGCTAATGACGAAAGTTAGGCCCATTCAGATCGAGGATCAAGACGATAAATAGTTACGAAATAAGGCAATCGGGATGGTCAAAGTCCGGTGGGACAATTATGGTCGTGAGGAGCTAACATGGGAGTGAGAGCAGACCATGCGAGCTGAATTTCCCGAGCTATTTGTGTAAACTGTTATGCAATGCGTGGCAAGGTGTGTTACACTTTGGTGAAGTTATAACATCTGGTTTTCGATTTCCTTACTGTGTGCAAATTTCGGGATGAAATTTATTGTAAGGAAGGGAGGGTTGTAACACCCCAACTCCCAAGATTAGGTTCAAGTTGGGTGACACGGCCTGAGACACGGGCGTGTCCCAGGGCATGTCCTGCTATGTATGGCTGAGCAGCTTGTCGAGTGCTCGACGAACTGCACTCGATGAGTTCTTAAGAGGGAACACGCCCTGCGACACGTGTGTGTCAGAGAGTGTGTCCCCCTCTGGCCAATAAACTTCGCTCGACGAAGCGCACGCTGGAGGCATGTAAGCAATCGTGTAAGGGCACACGGCCTGTGACACGGGCGTGTCACATGGTCGTGTCCTTTTCTGGATTTGTCCAGGGCAGTGAGGCTTGGTGAACACAGGTAGGACACAGGTTTGTCCCTGGGCACACGGCCTGTGACACGGGCGTGTCACATGGCTGTGCATTCCTCGGGTAGATGGCTCTGTACCACCTGAGGTACACGTGTAATACATGGTTGTGTCTGACACCGTGTCAAGTCACACGGCCTGTGACACAGGCGTGTCATATGGTCGTGTACTGTTCTGGATGAGTCGGTTGTGTGTCTCCTAAGGTACACGGCCTATGACACGGGCGTGTCACAGGTCGTGTCATCCAAAAATGAGTCCTTTGTTGCAAAATTGTGGCCGTCCATTTTCTTCAGCTAGGATATGATGGTTTAGGCTCCTCCCTGCTGCTTTAAGGCCGAGAATAAGAAGGGAATTCTCATTTTGATCTTGGACATTCTCTTTCTAAGGAAACTAGAGAGAAAAGAGAGGAAGGAGGAGGAGGAGAGGGGAGCCGGCCATCGGTGGAGCTATTGAGTTCCGATTCAAGATCCGAGGCTAGTATTGTGGAGGCAAGGCCGCTGCAGTGCTTTCCAGCTGGCTAGAATTCCATGGCTCCAAAGCGATCATCAAGGGTAACGATCTTCCTTCTTGGATATGTGAAGTCCTTTCTTTTTGGCATGTGCTTGGGTTTTCCCCCACCAGAGGGTGGATTGCTAAGGGATTCCCTTGGGTTGATTCTTGGAATCCTCAATAGTTTGGCATATAGATCTGGAAATGGAGTACGGAATAGGTATGTTGTGTAAAGCCCATCTGGACAGGTTGGTCTGGATTGGTGATGTTGCATTTACACACTAGAGAAGACTCCGCGATGAAACGTGTAGTTTATGGAGTCGATGGGTTGGACCTATGAAGGGCAGTAGCAGGAAGTACTGGAGTGGTAGTCCAGGAAAAGACCCTCTGATGCTTGTGATGCTTGATGGGTTTTGCCTGTGAATGGTAGTAGCAGGAAGTACTGGTGTGGAAGTCTAGGAAAAGACCCTCTTATGCTTGTGATGCTTAATGGATTGTGCATGTGAAGGGTAGTAGCAGGAAGTATTGGTGTGAAAGCCCAGGAAACTACCCACAAATACTTGTGCTGTATGCTATGAATGCTAAGGTTAGAGCTAGGGACAGAAAGTGAGTTTTGTCGCTAACGCTGGATGTGGCTCCTAGCTAACCTTTGAATGTGAAGCTAGTCCCTCGGGGAAGGTATAGCTAGGTGTGAACTTGGAGAGTTCTTAAAAAGGATGCATTCCAAACAGGTAAGGTGAAACCGACCCGCACCTTATATTTAGCCGTGAGTACGTTGGTATTCGGTGATGGCAAGGTGACTTGAGCAATGGGGGGTGGCCGATCCGTACCTGCGTTATGGCCGCCCGACTCGAAGACCTGAAAGTGCGGTCAGTTGGAGCGCATAATGAGAGTCTTAGGACTCCGCGCCTGAAAGACTAAATGCTCAATTTTACCATTCGGTTTCGGCCCTGATATGGTGGTGGGACCTTGGTTCGCCAGTACACAAAGAATATGCCCTGAGTGCACGGATCGTCGGTGCACGTGGCTGACGGTTGTGATGGAATGTTTGTGCGTGAGAGCACAATGTGTGATATCTATATATCTGCATATGAATTACTATGTCTGCAAGGATGGAATACCACTGCCCTGGGTAAGGGGTAGTGTCATTATAAATTGGTCTATTGAATGCTGACTGTTGCCTTGTTTGCCAACATTGGGTGGGCGGTCCTTGTGCAGGTGCTGAAGAGCCGAGCGGGATATATAAAGGCTGAAGTCCCTGCTGCTGCTGCTGCTGTTGCTATCCCTTGAAAGCTAAGCTGAAAAATGTTATGTTTTGTTCATGTGTGGTCGGCCTGCGCGCCGATGTTTGGAAGCAACTCTTGTAAAGAGCAATTGTAAGTCCATATGGCCAAATGATATTGTATTTGATGTACATTCCTATATAAATGTGTGTGTTTATAGTAGTGGACATTCAGGGTTGGAGTTCAGCATTTATGTTATAAGCTTCTCCTAGAATGCTATTTGTTAGGATGCGCAACTCTGATATCAACCCGTGACATTGCCACCTGTTTTGTGGCATATGGTGTGGGGCCCCAACCGGACCTTCTATTATATGCTAACAGATGACGTTGTTACAACCATAAAGCTAGAAGCATTGAATCAAGCTACTTCAGTCAAAGCCACAGAGAATCTATCAAAGAAGTATGACTAAGTGCAGAAGCGTTAAGTGGAGCCAGTTCACAGAACGCCATGAAGAATTGGCTAAGTCCAGAGGAGTTGAGTGAAGTCAGTTCACTCAACGCACTAACCTCCTAAGCAAGACAGAAGAATTGGCTAAGTATAGAGGCATCGATTGAAGCCAGTTCACTTAACGCCTAAGCAAAGCAGAAGAATTGGCTAAGTCCAGAGGCATGAGTGAAGCCAGTTCACTCAACGCACTCAATGCCTAAGCAAGACAGAAGAATTGGGTAAGTTCAAAGGCGTTGAGTGAAGGCCATTCACTCAACGCACTCAACGCCTGGATTGAATATGAGAATTTGGCTAAGTACACAAATGCTGATGTCGACAAAAGTCAACATAAGTCAATGGAATTCAAATTCATTACGGGAAAGCTGCAGTCCACCACAAATGGCGACGGCAGCCAGCTGTAAGATCTATTCTATAAAAGGAACGCTAAATATTTGCAATTAAAGCTGGGCCCACAGGTCAAAATAGCCGTTGGACAGTAGATAATAAAAGGAAGGAGATCGACTGAGAAGATTTTGCTAAGGTTTGTATTTTCGCAAAGCGGGGCAACTTCTTCTTCCTTGCCATTATTGCAGAGCTCGAAGCAGAACTTAAAAATTAACCGTATCCAAAAGGTCATCAAGTTAGCTACTGTGATCAACACCGGCAACAGTAAGGTCAGAGATATTTCTTTGAGAGAGAAGCAGTCAAGGCCAAACCCTACTACAGTCACTTCATAGCCCAAGCAGAGCTTATCCTGAAGAGTATTTTTCTAAAGTTATGAAGAAGGAATCTGGATAGAGTTTTCTCAGGATAGAAGGAGGGAGTCACAAAGATCGTCTCTTTGTTGTCTAAATCAACATCGACAAACTTATCTCTATTTATAGTATCTTTTTATATCTAAGTTGTAATACTATTTATAAAGGCTGAGTGTAGGATCTAATATAGATCTGAGTGGTAGGATTATGTTATGAATCTGAGTATAGAGCATTGGCCTGAGAGGTAGGACTCAAGAGTGATTCTGAGGTGTAGGATCTAGGTTGTATCTAAGTGTAGGGCCTTGGCATGAGTTGTAGGGCACTTGTGCCCGAGTTGTAGGATACTTTGGATCTGAGGTATGTCTATCCCCCTTGCCTGAATGGTAGGGCCTTTTGACCGGAGATAGGTGATCTTTTGATCACTGAGTTGTAGGGCTTTCTGCTTGAGCTGTAGATCTTGGAGGATACTGAGTGGTCCTGCGAGATCATGTTGTAAGCTCTTAGAAGCCGAGTTTTTGGTGATGTGTTTGTCTAATACACTGTTAGAAAGGTGAGAGGGAAAGTGGATGTACCCATAATCTGGAGAACCACTATAATACTATCGTATCATCTGTGTGATTGTCTTGAAATCAAAAGAAACTAAATCACAACACACTAAGTGGATGTAAAATCATAAAAGGCTAGAAAACCTATTCACCCCCCCTCTAGGTGTTTAACTGACTTGGTGTAACGCCCCGAAATTAAAAAGAGCCACGGGAGGCATTTTGAGCCAAGTTTGGAATTTGGCAGGGGCACATAGCCTGGGACACAACTATGTCATAGGCCGTGTCCTTGGCAAGTTGTGGCATGTTTGATACACTCTGTTGTGTCGAAACAGGGCCTGTTGTGTCGGTACATGGCCTGTTGTGTCGGCACAGGGACTGCTGTGTCGGCACAGGGCCTGCTGTGTCGGCACAGGGCCTGCTGTGTCAGCACAGGGCCTGCTATGTCGGCACATGTCTTGCTGTGTCGGCACAGGGCCTGCTGTGTCGGCACAGGGGCTGCTGTGTCGGCACAGGGGCTGTTGTGTCGGCACAGGGCCTGTTGTGTCGGCACAGGGCCTGATGTGTCGACACAGGGACTACTGTGTGGACATAGGGTGCGCTGTATCGACACAAAGTGTCGATACAGAGTGTCGACTCATGGTGTCGACACAGGGTGTGCTGTGTCGACACAGAGTGTCGACACAGGGTTCTTGACAGGGTCTTGACTAAATGTCAAGAATAGTTTGAGTTTGTCGCGGACGTGTCCTGCTCCGGTTTGTGAACCATGCGGTGTTCGTCCTAGTTTTTCCAATTCAGACATGGATCGTAGCCGTATATTTCTTTATGATTGGGATACGATGGCTGGAGGTTATTCCTATTGGGATATACCTGAGCATAGGGTTTCAAAACCCTCATCTTCTGTTCACTGGTTCTCTATCTAAGTTCTAGAGAGAGGGGAGAGCAACAAGGGAGAAGAAGTCTAGATCCGGTCACCGGTGGAGCTTCGGAGCTCCAAATCGCAAACTGACTTCGGATCTATGGAGGCAAGGAGAGGGCGGTGCTTTTCATCCGCATACTTTTCCATGGCGGCAAGGAAAAATGCTAGGGTAATGGATATATGCATGATGTGTGAAGCCTACCCGGAAAAGTTCATCTGGATCGGTGATGTTGCATTGCATAAATAGCCGGAGAAGACTCCGTGCGAATGTTTGTTTTTCGGGTTTTCTACGTGGTAGATTGCAACAAGGAGCCTTGGGGATTAACCCCAAGGTGCACCCGGAAAACTGGGCAGATGCGTGATTCTGTCAAATTGGTGGCCTGGGAGCCAACTTGTACATAACCGGGTTATGTGAAGTATGTTGTTGGAGCATGCGTTCCGCGCTTCTTAGTTTGAGAATAATAAATCCCGGATGTATTTGATCTTGATATGTGTTTTAAATGTGCAGGGATAACAGATTTTTTATGTACAAAGGAATGACTGAGCATGGCATTGATGAAAAGGAAAAATGCGCTATCACTGGCGATAACGCTACCGCGGGCGATACTATAATCAGTTCCTGCTGACGTCAGCCTTAATTCGCACGTTGTCGTGCACGAAGTCACGATTCAGTGATACCGCGGGGCGATACTGATGTCGCCGAGCGTTATCCCACGATCGTCACGTTATCCGCTCAGATCTAAAAATCCACGCGACGTGTGCCATGTGTCAAGCAACGGAGAGTTATCACTATCGCGGGGTGTTATCTCTACCGCCGGCGATACATGAAGTGATATATATGGACAAAAATTTCAGGGAAGAGATTGATCGTGTAGAGCTTTGTTTTCCCGGAGAATCTTCAGAGCCTTCATCTCGCTTTCCAGACGAACTCCCTTGGTCCGTTGAAATCTCAAGAGCGAAGGAGATACGACCGTGCTTTCAAGATTGGAGATCTTCTCATCGGTCCACCATCATCTTCAGAGCTCGTGATTTTGAGGGAGTTTTTAAGTTTTACTATTGTACTTTCATTTTCACTTTTTATCTTTGTAATTGGGAAGGGAAAATCACCACCTTGTGTGTGGTGTCTAAGTCCGTGTTTGGCTTAGGGGCAAATCACAACCTTGTGTGTGGTGTCTAGGTCCTTATGTGGCTTAGGAGTAAATCACCGCATTTTGTGCAGCATCTAGATCATAGGTTTGATTTAGGGGGAGGCTAGTAGCCATATCTATGGAGATATTGACTATAGCCTACCAGTTCTTGGGAGAAGGATCAGTGAAAAAGCTAAAAACTATTATCATTGTAAGCCTTGATTTCAAGCTTTATTGGAATCATTTTACATATATATTTTGGAGAAATAAAATCTTGATTTTCATTTCATTGATGTGTCTCAAACGTTCTAATTTCATACTTTATAAAAAAAAGTTTATAAAAGTTTAAAGAGCCCTAATTCACCCCCCCTCTAAGGGCGCCACAAGATCCAACATGTGGTATCAGAGGTGGTTATTCCTAATATGGTTTCACCACCAGGAATTATGGCGCAGCATGACCATGCATTCTCTGAGGGGCAAGGAATTAGTAGACCTCCATTATTCACTGGATCTGACTATAATTACTGGAAAACTAAGATGAAGTGTTTTCTTATTTCTCTTGACATTGAAGTTTGGAATATGGTAGAGACTAATTATGCTCATCCCACTTATACAGTAGGCGATGTAGTAATGGAAAAACCAAAAGATAAATGGGATGATCAGGATAAGTTAAGGTGCAAAAATAATACAAAAGCCATGAATGCATTATTTTGTGCATTAGATAGGACTGAATTTAATAGAACTTGTGCTTGCAATAATGCTTATGAGATTTGGAATTTACTTGAAGTAACTCATGAAGGTACCTCGCAGGTGAAGGACTCGAAGCTGTTTCAACTGGAATCAAAATTTGAAAAGTTTAGGATGGAAGTGGATGAGGACATAGACTCAATGTACACTAGATTCACAAAGATAGTGAATGACTCAAAAGTGCTTGGTAAAAATTTTTAAAATGGTGATTTGGTGAGAAAACTTCTTAGATCTCTCCCGCCTAAGTTTAATCCCAAAGTGACGGCTATTTCTGAATCTCATGATGTTAAATCTCTTAATATTGAAAGCCTGATTGGGAACTTGAAAACTCATGAAGTTGAATTGAAAATTCAACAACAAGAGTACATGGAGCCTAAGAAGAAGGGGTTGGCTCTAAGATCTAAGAAAGAGGAATGTAGTAATTCTGAGGAGGAAGAAGAAGATGAGGAAAGTCTCTTTGTTAGAAAATTTAAAAAAATTATGAGAAATCTGGAGAGAAGAAATACTTTTAAAAAATATTTTAAGAAGGAGATGTTTAGAAAGAAAAAACAAAAGGATGACGACGATGAGGAGGAAGAGAGACCCCCACTGGAGTGCTATCATTGTAGGAAGTTAGGACACATTCGAAGCAACTGTCCAAAGTACTTGAAAGAACTTAAAGAAAAGAAGCACAAAGGGAAGAAGAAGGTCCTGAAAGCTGAAACAGGGGATGATACTACTTCTGAGGATGCAAGCAGTTCAAGCTCAAACGACGAGGAGGAGGCCAATATGTGCCTAATGGGAAAAAGCGTCATATCTGATGACGAGTGCAGTGTCCAAAGCGACACTGAGGTAACTCCTCCAACCTATGATGAATTGTTTTCTGAATTTTTAAAGACTTGCAAATGTTTTGAAAAAAGTTTAAAAGATAATGATCTTCTTAAAATTGAAAATAAAGTTTTAATTAAAGAAAACAAAAAATTGTTAAATGAAAATAAGACTATTGGAAAAGAAAAAGTCTCTTGCCAAGAGTGTGATCACTTTATGGGAAGAATAAAAGAGCTTGAAGAATCTCTTTCCAAATTTCATTCAAAAATAAAAATTCTCACTAAAAAGAATGAGATTTTAGAGAGAGATCTGAAATCTTGTATTTCCAATGTCCATGAAGGAAAGAAAGCTTTTGAACGTAGATGTGTAAATCTAGTATCCGAGAATAATGAAATGAGAAACCAGATTCATGACTTAACACTAGCCATGAAAAAGTTTGGATTGGGCCAAAGATCACTGGATATGATCTTAGGTTACCAATGTCACGGATCTGGAAGATTTGGACTCGGATACATGACTGGAAACTATCGCCCAGCGACAAGCACTACCGCCGGCGATAGCGAGAAATCTATAAAATCGAGTTTTAAAAATTATGATAAGAATAAATTAACTGATACTACATTTTCTTACAGTAAAAGTCCAGAGAAGTTATATTCTTATCGTTACATTACATGTGCCAAATGCAATAGATTTGGTCACACCATGGACTCGTGCTGGAAGAAAGGAAAAAGTAAAATTAAGCAAATCGTGATGCCTAAGGCTTCTACCTATACTATGGGTGGAACCACTTGGGTAGCTAGATCTTTACTCACATCCTCTTTCTAGGTGTATTGGCAGGCTAAGGATAAAGAAGACGTGTGGTACTTGGACTTAGGTTGTTCAAAGCACATGACGGGCAATAAAGGGAAGTTTCTTAGCCAGGAGATGAAGAAAGGAGGAGTTGTTACATTTGGAGATAATGGAAAAAGAAAAATCATCAGCATCGGTGTTGTGGGTAACAAAAGTTTTTCAATTTCAAATGTTTTGTTCGTAGAAGGTTTAAAACATAATTTGATTTCTATTAGCCAATTATGTGATAAGGGTTTAAATGTTTTGTTTGAATCTTCTACCACTTTATGCAAAATTATTTATTCCAAAACAAATGAAATTGTTTTTACCGCACCTAGATGTCATAACGTATATATGATTAAATTTCATGATTTTTTAAATTCTACTTTAAAATGTTTTTTATCAAAAAATGATGAGTTAGAGTTCTGGCATAGGCGACTTGGACATACTAGTGCAAAGTTAATTAAAAAACTTTCAAAAGATAAATTACTCAAAGGTTTACCATTGCTAAATGGAATTTATCTTCATTATGTGAGCCCTGTCAAAAAGGAAAATTTTCAAAATCATCTTTCAAAAGTAAAAATATTTTTTCCACAACTAGGCCACTCCAATTAATTCGTATGGATTTATTTGGGCCAATTAATATTTCTAGCTTAGGAGGTAGAAAATATACATTTGTATTGATTGATGATTATTCACGTTTTTGTTGGACTTTGTTTCTAACCTCCAAAATTAATGCATTTTCAGAATTTTCTAAATTATGCTCGCATATTCAAAATGAATTTTAGTTAAAAATTAAACGCTTACGTTCGGATCATGGAGGGGAATTTGAAAATGAAAAGTTTATTCCTTTTTGTACGGAGTTAGGAATTTAACATGAATTTTCCGCTCCACGCACACCACACCAAAATGGTGTAGTGGAGAGGAAAAACAGGACTCTTCAAGAGCTAGCTCGTACGATGTTATCTGAATTTACATTACCAAAATCTTTTTGGGCTGAAGCGGTGAGTACTGCATGTTATGTAATTAATAGAATAATGCTTTGCCCTATTTTAAAAGTAACTCCTTATGAATTAATTTTTAATAAAAAACCAAATGTTTCTTATTTCAAAGTTTTTGGTTGTAAATGTTTTATTTTACATTCTAAAGATTCCTTAGGAAAATTTGATGAAAAATGTGATGAAGGAGTTTTTATTGGGTATTCTTCAACTAGTAAAGCTTATAGAATTTTTAATAAACAAACAAAAATAGTTGAAGAATCTATTCATGTTAGGTTTGATGAGTTTGTTCCATCTGTAGATAAGAAAACTACAGGAAAAGAAGATAAACCCCTTCCTTTGATGGAAAATGATGATGAAGAACATGAAAGGAATGAAGAAGGAAAAGAAGAAGAAGAAAGAGAAAAACATGTCCCTCCAAGTGAATTGATATTTTCAAAGGATCATCTGAAGGAGCTTATTATTGGAGATCCACAAAAACGGGTCAGTACTCGTTCTTCTTTACATGTTTTGTTTTCAAACCTTTGCTTTGTCTCTGAAATAGAACCAAAAGATGTTTCCACCGCTTTAAATGATGAATTTTGGTTTTTAGCAATGAATGAAGAACTTAATCAATTTGAGCGTAATAAGGTTTGGAATCTTGTAGAACGACCCAAAAATCATCCTGTAGTTGGAGTAAAGTGGATTTTTAAAACTAAATTGGATAGTGATTCTAGAATTGTTAGAAATAAAGCCAGATTAGTTGCAAAAGGTTATGCACAAATTGAAGGGGTAGACTATGATGAAACTTTTGCACCCGTTGCTAGATTAGAAGCGGTTAGGAGATTTCTTGCATTTGCTTGCTTTAAAAGATTTAAATTATATCAAATGGATGTCAAAACTGCATTTTTAAACGGGTATATAATAGAAGAGGTTTATGTTGACCAACCCCCTGGCTTTATTAATGAAAAATATCCAAATTATGTTTATAAATTAGATAAAGCACTTTATGGGTTAAAACAAGCGCCTCGTGCTTGGTATGATCGTTTAACTCAATACTTATTAAAGCATGATTATAAAATGAGAAGTGCCGATTCTACACTCTTCATTAAGCAAATTGATCATGATTTAGTTATTTTGCAAATTTATGTTGATGATATTATTTTTGGAGCTACTAATGAAGAGTTATGCAATGAAGTAGTTCAAATTATGAAAAATGAATTTGAAATGAGCATGGTAGGAGGACTTTCATATTTTCTAGGTTTTCAAATTACGCAAAAACATGATGGTATTTTTATTTGTCAATCCAAGTATATTCATGATATATTAAAAAGATTTGGATTTGACAACCTTAAACATGCAAATACTCCTATGAGTGCTTCATTGAAATTGGGAAAAGATGAAAGTGGTATTTCAATTGACCAAACCCTTTATAGAAGTATGATTGGGTCTTTATTATATTTAACTTCTTCTAGACCCGATATTATGTTTGTCGTTTGTTTATGTGCTAGGTTTCAAGCTAATCCAAAAGAGACACATTTAAAAGCGGTGAAACGTATTTTTAGATATCTTATAGGAACATCTATCTAGGCTTATGGTATCCTCATAATGACTCTTTTATTTTACATGGATATTCTGATTCTGATTTTGCGGGGTGTTCATTAGATCAAAAGAGCACAAGTGGCACTTGTCACTTTATCGGCCCAACACTTATTTCTTGGTCGAGTGGGAAACAGAATTCTGTTGCCCTCTCCACTACTGAGGCCGAATATATTGCACTTGGTAGTTGTTGTGCTCAAGCACTTTGGATGACACAAACACTAGAAGATTTTGGGGTACACCAAAATAATGTTGAATTAAAATGTGATAACAAAAGTGCTATCGATTTAACGAACAATCCCGTATTACATTCTAGATCCAAACATATAGATGTTCGTCATCATTTTATTAGGGATCACATAAAGAAAGGACATATTAAAATAAATTTTATTGGAACAGATTCTCTAATAGCAGATATTTTCACAAAACCACTTAATGATTCACGCTTTTCAAGGTTAAGATTAGAACTTGGATTCTTAGAATTATAAATCAAAATTGTTTTAATTCCGAGATTTTAGTTTTGTAAAATAGGCCTAAGATTAGAACTTGTATATATATATCATATAGTTAATTACAACTATTAAGAACTTTTTTGCAATAACCAACAAAACATAACATAAAACTGGACAGCACATAGGATAACACTGAAAAAGGCAATACAAACAACAAAACCACAAATTAATAGAGTTTTCACTATCGCCAGGCGACAGTACTTTCGTCGGCGATTCCCCAAATTCAGTCAAAAACAAAATATTACATCACTGACAATAAAAAGTCATTCATCCATGTTCTCTTCAGTAGACACATTCACATCTTCACTGGAAGTCGGAGTTGGTTCTCTAGGCCTTCGCGTCCACCTTACCGAATGTCGTGGAGGATCCTCGACTGGACTCCCCCATTCTCGTTCTTCTTCCGGAGTTGGCTTTAGTTTCAGCCCCTTTACCAGAAACTTCATGAATTTTCGAAAACCGGAATGGCTAAACTTTTGTTCCTCTTTCATCTCCTCCACAGTCTCTCTTAGATCCTCAATAGATTCACGCAAAGAACCTCCTCTTTGGAGTGGTTGTCTTGATGACGAGGCAGCCCTAGGAGATGGACCTCTAGCTGGTTCTACAGTATGTATCGCCGGGATACAATCATCAATGTAGAACTCTTGATCTATCCAATCATATTTCTGATATACGATCCTTTGAATAACACTTCCCAAAGGAAGTGTATTCAGTTTCCTCCTAAGGGGATGCTTCATTTTATACGTATATCGTATGATGGATAACACAAAATCCGCCACATCAAACTTGACTCTCTCTAATACATAGTAAGTCACTAAGCTCAATTGAGCTGTGATCTTCCTTGTGTCACCGGACTTCAACATAACCGTGTTTCTTAATATATCTTGAATCACAAATGCATCGCGAGCGAGTGATGAGATGTCTTGAATCAAACTCCAATTTTCCATTCCATGAAGGACTTGGTTCAATATCCTCCAATCACGATCCTTTCGGTAATTCTCCACTATATCCATAAAATTTTCTTCACAAGTGGCAAGATTATATTCTCGTCTTAAATCAGCATGAGTAATATCTATTTCAACTCCTTGGTTTCGAGACCTTTCTCCTCCATTCAACCCCGTATATTTAGGGTCTTCCAAATTATTATAGAAATCTCGTACAAAGTTGGAGCTAAAATGGTTTGGTATAATGAGAGACATTATACCTGACTCCACAAGTAGTTCATAGATATATGGTGGCAATGATTCATCCAAAAGTTTAGCAATACCAACTGACGCATTCTCAATTCCCGGGTATGTTTGATATGATGCATGTGGGTTGCGGCTGGTGCTTTTTCTTGCATGGGAAGATGATGCCATTTTTTGAAAACATTATGACAACATCATGTTAACTCAAAAAATTAATTTAAACCGATTTCTTTTCTGTCGCCGGCGACAGTACTACCGCCGGGCGATAGGGTAAAAACTTCTCCTATTTTGATATTTCGTGTAGATTTCCTCTAGTAATTTCAGAAAAGTTACTAAAATTAAATACATCTCAAAGATCTACCACCTATAACTCATTTTTGTACGGTTTTTGCATCAAAATGACATATTTTCTTCAAAATTGTTCCTTAACAAAATGTATGACCAAAATCAAATTTTTTTTCTAGATCTATCTCCTTTCATAATCTAGAGTCCAGATCTATATTTTTTTTAAAGTAAAACACAACCATAAAGCGGGTTGTAACCTTACTTTTTGGAGTTCTTGAGAGTTTCCGCTGAAGAAGACGATGTCCAACAGTCCAGTGTCGGTAAAAGGAGGAGATATGTCAGCCCCATCCGTTTTTTCGACTTTTATATCAAAAAAACACTATCGCCGCGCGGTATCGCTACAGCTGGCGATAGTGCATTTTTTAGCCACAATTTCCAAATATTCTGAATTTTTTTTCAAAAACCTGTTTCTAGTGTTACAATAAAGTTTTGGATGCTTATCAGGATACGATACCTAGTACCTGTGTGATTATTAGTTTATAAGTTCTTTGAACATTGTTTTTAACTTGTCTTGCTCTTGATAATATTTAAAAGCCTTCATCTCATGTAGCTCCACATCATGTAGTCATCATCTTCAACATGTAGGAGAACGTCGTCGCCGTCGTCGTCATCATCTTCAACTTTAACACGTTGGGGTTGCCGCCATCATGCATCCATTGCAAACAATTTCCTTAGTAGGAGGCTTGTCATACCGTGGTTTGTCCTCATTTCTTGTTGACCTTCTCCTGAAGTCCTTCTTACCCATTTTGTAGAATCTTTTAGCTAATAAACTCATTAGCTCTTCACTGGCAGGTAGTGCTTCTGATTCCTCAGATTCCTTGAAGGAAATACTTTGCTCCTTCCTTCCTGAGGTAGAAGTCTTTTGTTTAGCTGCTTCCCTGGTTTTGATAAGCTGCTCATAAGACTTGAGCTTGCCTAATAATGACTCAGTAGAAATCTCATTTAGGCTTCTGGCCTCCTTGATTAGCCAGATCCTAGAATATCATGTATTGGGGAAGCACATAAGAATCTTATCATTAATTTCTGTTAATGAGATGTTCTTGTCCAAGTTCTTCATCTCATTGATAATCAGGCTGAGTCTATTGTACATATATGCAACTGACTCTGATTCTTCCTTCTTGAAATTCTCATATTGTGAAATGAGAAGGGACCTCCTATCTTTCCTTTCATCAACAGATACTACTATCATTTGGTTGAAGGATTCCCAAATGGCCTTTGCTGATGTGCATTCAGCCACTTTCTGGAATATGTCGTCATACATAGTTTAAGCTATAATGTCCATGGCCTTGGCATCAATAACCTTAGCTTTCCTCTGAGCATCAGTCCACTCAGGTGGTGCAACTACACTTGTGCTTGTAGTTGCCACTGGTTGTGGGGGACCTGTCAAGATAGAATTATAAATGTCTACATCAATTAAAATCATATATAGTCTAATCCTTGGATTCCAAAGTGCAAACTTATTAGGAATGCACACTGGAGGTCTGGTGCTTGAGTACTCCTTATTTTGTGCCATAATATAAAAAGACAATAGTGTAAATGAGATCTATAAAAGATCTTTTGGTTCAGGTGTTAGCCTGTACAACCAATTAACCTTACCCTCTGATACCAATTGAATGTGTGGGATAGATCTTATTTTTACTCTAGAGGGGGGGAGGGGGTAGTGAATAGAGTGTTTTAAAAACTTTGAGTTATTTTTACATAGCGGATAAAAAATAGATGATATATATATATAAGAAAAGGAAACATATATATAACGACCCAACAAAATAAAGTATAGAGCACAACCAAGTGACACAAGGAAATTTATAGTGGTTCCCCAATAAACTTAGGTACATCCACTCTTCTACCACCCCGGTAGGAATCCACTATGGGTTTTCGATCAGTTGCCCTGCCACCACAGGTTTTTACTTAGGTGCCCTAGCACCACAAGATCTATTTTCTAAGGGAGATCTAGCAACCCTTTGAGCTTTTGATCAGGTGCCCAAAAATCAAACTAAGTCTTTTGACCAGGAGAATTAACAACCAAATGGATAACTTTTTAGGGGAGTTAAAACTCTATACACAGTGAGAAAAAAATTGATATTGTCTTCTCTTTCTCAATGTTCTGAGAAGACTAGTGGATTGCTGTTGTTGTCAAAGATCCCCCTGAGATGTACAATAGTTCAGGAGAATGGAAGCTTTACTCAGGGTGTAGGCCTTCAGATTGCTTGTTTATCTTCAGGAAACTTTTAGATAGTTGTTGATGGATTGTCTCTTGAAAGACCTGAAGCAAAAACTGATGAAGAACTTGAATTGTATATGAGCTATTCTTCTTTCAGTTTTCTGTAAAAAATTCTTTTTCATCATAGCTAACTGACTTTTGTTTATCCTTAAAAAAATAATCCTTATATATATTCCATGCAGATTTTATCCTTTAAATTTTGAATTCGTTTCCTTGATTGACTGCAGAAATTCTGGGAGTTGAACGACTGTAATTTGTCTTTAATGAGTTTCCCCAACTGTCCCAATAAAATAAACCAAGTAATAACTCTGTGAAGAATATAATTAATGCTGCCATGGAATGACTATATTCATAAGAATTTGTGCATTAATTATCAGAGCATTACAGACATATTATAATATAATTTGAAAATCATCTGCCTTAGTCGAATTGAAATCAATCAGAGAAATAGTCGAACTGAACCTTAGAGAAATTAGTGGAACTCAGCAAATTCTCATCAACTTGAGACCCAAATTCATCGAACTGAAACCTCTCCTTCATCGAGCTGAGCTCCAAGATCATTGAATAGAAAATTAACTTGCAAAACTGAGCTCCAAGTTTGTCGAACAGAGATAGTCTTTCGCCGAGCTGAACTACTGAGGTGAGATCGGAGTTTGTCGATCTCACCTAGGCTTTCATCGAACTCAAGTCAGAGAAGAAATCTGAGATCGTCGATCTGAGATCGACGAAAGTTGAGCTCTATTCAGCTAATCTTCGAATGAATTTCTGTCTCTTAGAAAAGTACTTTTCTCTAGAGGTCTTCTGTCTCTAAGTCTTCTGAAGGTGAGAACCAATCAATCTAGGTTGTTTGATTGACCTTAACCCTAATAAAATCCTATGACCCTAGACTATATGTGTTGGGTCATCTAATTATCCCAATAGTGAACCTAGCACAAATTAACACTAAACATAGGTGGGATTCCAACAGATACGTGTGTGGTTCAGTTTCAATACGTAACTCATCCGACTGTCTGTGGAATATGGTGTGGGACCAAAAACCAGACCTTATGTTATATTGATGCAGTCCCACATGTTGACACCGTAAAGGTGACGAACTAAGCACGATTGCCTCTCAACGATCTAATTCTACACTCGCACAAAATCTCAATGCAACGCACACGCTATGCAATTATATCAATTATATGCTAACGTACGGGTAGACAAACTGTTTAGGATCGAATAAAGGACATAGGCCAATATTCTTTCCTGCTAAAAGGACCCACACGGTCCTTTCGAGGGGAGGTTGTATCAAAAGAGATCTACCAAAAATTACGATTCAGAAACTATATATCTCTCCCAACAAAAAAGTAAACGAGGTTTGCAATTCCTCTCGAAAATGAAATCAATCAAGATAAACAAAACGATCGAAGAAAACCACGATTATTTTAAGGATATCAAAAATCAATACTAAAATTTACCACCACAAGAAAATCTAAGAAAAGGAACACATGAAGGTATAAGTTTTCGTTACCTTATCGGAATGGATGATTCCGATTTCACTAACTTGGACCGCTCTTCAACGCCTCCGCCGGAGTCATGGCGGATGGAGAGTAAACCAGTCCGCCTTCCTCGCTTCATGCCATTATGGAGTCCACAAAGCCTTGTTGAAAAACACCTTGGCCGAGCACCCAATGGAGAGGGGTGGTCAGTTTTCCTCTTGAAGAGGGATGGTCGGATTTTTGGGTGGAATGGGTGGTCGGGTTTTGAATGGGAGTAGGCTTGAGGGTAGAGAAGGAGGGGCTAGAAGACTTGGACGAGGAAAGAGAGGAAGGAGGAGGGGATGTTGGCAGCTAGGGTGGGGAAGGAGGCTTGGCCGAGAGAGAGAGAGAGAGAGAGAGAGAGAGAGAGAGAGAGAGAGAGAGAGAGAGAGAGAGAGAGAGAGAGAGAGAGAGAGGAAAGGGGAGAGGAGGAGGTTGGCGGGTAGGAGAAGAGAAGAAAGGCCTTGGACAAAATTTTGAAGAGGAGGGGGAGAAATCTCAAGGAGGATTTTAGGGTTTCAAATTGTTATTATTTTATTCTGTATCAAATCCTTCATAACCACGGCTACAAATAGCATCACCACTCCATCTTCTCCATTCAAAATTCAAAATGAAACTATGATGGTCATATGCACCCATCATGAAATAAAAACAATACAAAAACTAAATGCATGAAATTAAACACTCTTGATGGTTATAGGCACCCATCATACATGAAATGAAATAAAAACTTAAAATAATAATTGCTAAAATAATAATAGATAGAATATAAAATATATAATTATTTAATTTATAATTATATATTTTATATTATGTCGGCGGCGGACGTCGTGCAAAACATGTAGCGGCGATGGCGGATGGCGTCGTGGTAGAAATCCCATTCTCGAGCTTGCGAAAACGATCGTCCAAATCCACGAACTCTCTCAGTCGGGGATCAATGGCGGCCGCATCAGCAGCCTCTCCATCAATCCTCCCCCGCTCAAAAGTACGCATCACTGATGAGTTAGTCTGAAAGTACCGACGCAGGAGAGCATCATCCAAAAGAGCCACATCCGATTCACGGAACCTGAAAGTTAATTAATTGAAGGTTAGCTAATCACCTAGAGGGGGGGGGGGTGAATAGGTCTTTGAAATTTATAGCTTCTTTTGATGTTTTCTTACTACACTATCTAGAGCTTGTCCTTATGTCCTGCAATAAGAAAGTAAAACAAAGACAAATAGCAAGCACACAAGAATTTATAGAGGTTCCCCAATTGGATTCATCCACTTTCCCTCCCATCTTTCCAACTTACTTGTTAGACAAGGCACAAACTCCAACACTATGCTCCTTAGAGCTTACACTTCAGGCCCACAGCCTTACAATCAGTGTGAAGCGACACACCTACACTCTGTACCCCTCAAGGTACCTACAGCTCAGCCTCCTTCAAGGCCTACAATTCAGTGACAAATTTATACGTACAGCTCAGTGGTTCTACAGCAACCTATGTCAGGCACAAAGCCCTACACTCAGGCTGGGTTGACAGCCCTACCTCAGATCCATACTTGGATCCTACCACAGAGAGATAAACTCTGTAGCCTCAGGCTATTAAGCCTTCCAGCAACTTGGATCCACACTTGGATCTTACCACAAAGAGATAAACTCTCTAGCATCAGGCTGTTAAGCCTTCCAGCAACTCAGATCCACACTTGGATCCTATCACAAAGAGATAAACTCTCTAGCCTCAGGCTAATAAGCCTTCCAGCAACTCAGATCCACTTAGATCCTACCACAGAGAGATAAACTCTCTAGCCTCAGGCTATTAAGCCTTCTAGCAACTAAGATCTACACTTGGATCCTACCACAGGGAGATAAACTCTCCATGCTCAGGCTATTAAGCCTTCAAGCAACTCAGATCCAGGAAACCTGAATCCTACAGTAAAATGGTTACAAGTTTTGAGATGAAAAAGAAAACAAAAATAACTCAGAGATTAAATCTCTAAGTTTGCTCTGCTGGACTGAGTAGATATCAGTCCAGCTAACTTGCTGTAGAAGGGATGAGTATTCTTCTACAACTATCTTCTCTCTTACTGCACAGGTGAGAAGCTATCAGCTATTGAGTGGATCACCCAGCTTGCTTTGTTCTTGAGAGAACCAACTTGCTGAGCAGGTAGTGTTCCAGCTATCTTCATCTTGCTCTTTGGCTAACTTGGCTAGACTTTTAGCTTTCAAGCTTGATCAGAATAAATGTCCAGCCGCCTCTTGCTTTTTCTCTTTCTTCTTTTTGCGTTTGGTGCCCAGGTATTCATTAACCCTAAACCTTTATTGTTTACCCTTTTATATGCGTTGATTTGAATCAACGACAACATAGTATGTGGGACCACCAAGGAATGGTGAGCGCCAACTCCATTAGTAAGGGTCAAGACATCTTTCGGCACTGTAGCAGCTTTCCAGCAACGGCTTTCTGTAGAGTTGACTTTGATGATGTCAGCAGTGGTCATCAACATCTGGACTTAGAAATTTTCCTGAATCCCATCAAGCGTTGAGTGATGTTGAGACACTCAACGCCATCAGCCATGGCTCTCAGCGCTTTTGGACTTATAAAATTTCTTGGCTTTTTCTCAGCGGTTTTGTCTCAGCGGTCTCATCGGTCTCAGCTGTTTTCCATTATTAGCTGAGACAATCCTTTGTCTCAGTGCTTTCCGCTTATCAGCGGTCTCAGTGGTTTCTATAATTTAACTGTCTTAGCGGATTTGTCTCAGCGGTTTTTCATTTATCAGCTGAGATATTCTTTGTTTATGTGCTTTCCTCTTCATTGGAAGCATTCAATGAACCTACTTGACTCAACGCTTCTAGACTTAGAAAAATTCCCGCTAATGTAGTTCTCAGCTGTTTACCTCTTGATTGTCTAAGCGCTTCCTGCTTTATTTACAAGCTTTGAGTGAGCTTGCTTCACTCAATGTTTCTGGACTTAGAAAGTTTCCACCTCACTTTGTCTCTACTGTCTTAGCTATCTCAACGTCATCTTCTCAGCTGTCTCAACGTCATCTTCTCATCTGACTTCAGCTGTCTCAGTGCCATCTTCTCAGCTGAATTTAGCTGTCTCAATGCTATCTTCCCAGCTATCTCAGCTATCTCAGCAATGTCAATGCCTTCTTCTCAGTGGACTCAGCGCTTATGCCTTAGATAGATTTTCTGGCTTTAAATTGACAAGCTTTGAGCTGAGATCGACGAACCACAAATTGAGCTCGACGAATTTGATCTTCTCAGCGCTCTCAGCACTTTTTGCCTTAGACGATGTTTCTTTTGCATCAGCATGATAAGCATTGGGCTGAGCTCGACGATCTATAACTTGAGCTCGATGAACGTCGATCTGAGCTTGAAGAATTTGATATCATGATTTCTTAAGATTATGCTGAGTTGAGCTCGGCAATCAGCGAGCTGAGTTCGATGAACTTTGAGCTCAGTTCGACGAATTTTGTATCCTGAATTCTTAAGCTTATACTGAGTTGAGCTCGACAATCAGCGAGCTGAGTTCGACGAACTTTGAGCTAAGTTCAACGAATTTTTACTTTACTGCCCCAACTTATTTTCTTCACCCGAGTTCGACAATCTGCATGCATGAACTAAAGCACACATCACATATAACAATGCTCTTAGTGCTGATGCGGATGCCTCTTTAAATAGAGTCTAGGGAACATTGTGGGTAATGGATCCAACAGAACCAAGAGCCATTAGAGGCTGGACGATCACGCCATCAAATCAAGTGGCGGAAAACAACACCATTTGTAGAGGAGAGCACTTCATCTTGGAGTATCCTATCATGCAAAAAGGTGGTCATGGGGAACCTTGGACAAGCATTTGATAATAAAGGAGAAAAAGTTTCTACATCAACAACCAACGTACCTTCAGTGATGACCGATGGAGAGAGCGATCTAGAAACAAGCTCACCCCCCAACCAATTAGAAAATGAATTAGAACTAAACAGATAGGAAGATAATTCAAGTTGTGGAGAAACATATGTCGTTAAATCAGAAACATTAAAAATAGGGGAAATACCCCAATCAGTGGGTAACTTCAAAAGATATGTGTTGTCTCCTAATTTATTTAATATCTGAAAAGTTCTAGCTTGCCGATTCGTCAACTTTTTTAAGGTGCCCGAAGGCATCCGTTCGGGGAGGAGATGCACCAAAACAAAATCGCCAACCTTAAAGTGTGATGCTCTTTTATGTAAGTTATCATGAAATTGTTGAGAGGGAGGTTCACGTCAATTTCCCAATTGACACTCTCCATCTTTTATTTAGTATGCCGACACGCACTTGTCGAGCACTATTTATTTGTCAAAAAAATACAAAAAAATTTCTTCTGGTCTGGTAATAGCGGCCTAAATTTTTATTTTTTCGCAAAAAAAATTTAAATATATTTTTTTAATAATCTCTTATTTATTTTCAGTAAGAAACTCAAAACAAAATATTTTATTACCTTAGTTATTAAGCGAGAAAAAAATCTATCTTTACAAAATTATTTGGGTCAGAGTCTTTTATTCACTACATCCGCACTAGATTTGGTACGGAGTATACCCCATCTTCTTCCCATATGGAGGATGAACGCGATGCGGGTCATGGTCCCACATCGATTGAGGAACTCCGCCAGGATTTCACTAAACAAATGACGGCTTTTCGGGAGGCGCTCCACGACCTGCGATTAAATCTCGCGGCTCCCGTAATCAACCCGCCAACCAACGTGCGAAAAGAAATAATAACCATAACATTAACAATAATAATGAACATGTCACGCGTGCACCAAATGAGTTTGATATTACAACGGCCATCCGGGTTAAACCCCCATCATACGATGGATTGGGAGAACCCCAAGTTTTCCTAAACTAGATTATGAAAATAGAGTGCTACTTTGAGTGGTACAAATAGACTGACACGGATAAGGTGCGAGTGGCGAGAATGAAGCTGTTAGGTAGAGCTAAGATATTCTGGTTGAATGAGGAACGATGTCTGAGAGACTGGAACGTTGAATTACTCATTGGTTGGGTAGAAATGAAGGCCATACTGACAGACCAATACGTCCCTACGTACCATCGAACACAGATGTTTGATGATTTAGCTACCCTTAAACAAGGGAATAAGTCGGTCTCCGAGTATATGAGTTTTCTTAAGGATATGATGGTTATGTGTGGTGTAAAGGAGATGTCAAGGCTTACCCTGTCTAGGTTTCGTAAGGGGTTAAACCCCGACATCCCGGGTAAATTACTAATATATGGTCACACCGACCTAAACACCACTTTTAATACTGCATTGGATATAGAGAAGCACAACATTGATAAGAATAAGACTCGCTCATTTCAGAAGGCAAAAATCCCCCCTTGTGGCTTCCAACTCCGACATGCTTATAAAAGGGGGAGGGTGCCAATTAGGAAATTGACGTGAAACTCCCTCTGATACTAAATTGATGTAGGCCCACACGTTGACACCGTAAATATGACAAACTAAGCATGATTGCCTCTCAACGATCTCATTCTACACTCGCACAAAATATCAACGCAGCACACACACTATTCAATTATATCAATTAAATGCTAACGTACGGGTTGCCAAACCGTTTAGGATCGAATAAAGGCTATAGGACAATATTCTTTCCGGCTAAAAGGACCCACTCGGTCCGATTGAGCGGAGGTTGTACCAAAAGAGATATACCAAAAATTACGATTCGGAAACGGTAGATCTCTCCCAATAAAAAGTAAACGAGGTTTTCCAATCCTCTCAAAAATTAAATCAATCAAGATAGACACAAATCAATCGAGGAAAATCACGATTATTTTAAGTCTATCAAGAATCAACACTAAAATTTACCAATACAAGAAAATCTAAGAAAAGAAACACACGAAGGTAGAGGTTTCCATTACCCAATCAGAATGGATGATTCTGATTTCACTAACTTGGACCGCTCTTCAACGCCTCCGCCGGAGTCACGCCAGATGGAGAGGAAACTTGCCCGCCTTCCTAGCTTCACGCCAGTATGGAGTCCACGAAGCCTTGTAGAAAAACACCCTGGTCGAGCCACCAATATAGAGGGGTGGTCGGTTTTCGTCCTGAAGAGGGCTGGTTGAATTTTTGGGTGGAATGGGTGGTCGGGTTTTCATTGGGAGTAGGCTTGAGGGTGGAGAAGGAGGGGCTACAAGACTTGGCCGAGAAAAGAGAGGAAGGAGGGGATGTTGGCGGCTAGGGTGGGGAAGTAGGCATGGCCGAGAGAGAGAGGAAAGTGGAGAGGAGGAGGTTGGCGGCTAGGAGAAGAGAAGAAATGCCTTGGCCAAAATTTTGAAGAGGAGGGGGAGAAATATTAAGGAGGATTTTAGGGTTTTCAAATTCTTATAATTTTATACTCTATCAAATCCTTCATAACCATGGCTATATATAGCCTACACCACTCCATCATCTCCATTCGAAATTCAAAATGAAACTATGATGATTATATGCACCAATCATGAAATAAAAACAATACAAAAAATAAATGCATGAAATTAAAGACTCTTGATGTTTATAGGCACCCATCATACATGAAATGAAATAAAACCTTAAAATAATAATTGCTAAAATAATAATTGATAGAATATAAAATATATAATTATTTAATTTATAATTATATATTTTATTTAATGGCGGCGACAGGCATTGTGCAAAACATGTAGCGGCGATGGCCGAGGGCATTGTGGTAGAAATCCCAACCTCGAGCTTGCGACAACGATTGTCCCAATCCACAAAATCTCTCAATCAGGGATGAATTGCGGCCGCATCAACAACGTTTCTGTCATATATCACACGTGATGGATGGGGGTGCTGCAATTTGGTATCGGAGTCTGGTGATGGTCTTTCTTATTTCAATTCATTATCAAATTATTTTAAGGGGTAGTGAGCACGTGTGTGCATCACCATTATAACATGAAAGAACCCATGAATGTCCACTTAGGAATGAAAATGCACATTTTTTTTGGAACCTACGTGTTCCCGTGATTGTTGTTTTGAAATTTGTCTAGTCGCTAAATTGTGTGTTTCACGATTATAGGTGACTGGAAGTGGTGCAGAGCAGTCTCAACCCCAGCACTCAGTGGAGAGTAGTGCACCGGGTGATGTGCCTACACCTCCTCCTTCTATTAAAATGATATGCTTAGTTTCTTAAGCAATGTTCACGATGCTCATTGCACAATCAAGAGGATGTGTCCAACCTCGTACCTCTGGGGTTGCCGTAGTGCAGGTTGGTATAGTTGAGCATGTGACTATGCGACAAGTACCTGATGAGCCCTTGGCGATGAGGCGAGCGATGGAGAAAACACTGAAGTATGTTATGAGCTTACATCCTCCAACATTAGAGGGAACTAGATCCCCCACTCAAGCCGAAGATTGGATCTCAAGGATAAAGAGACTCTTGATGATGATGGAGACGGAGGAGAGACAGAAGGTGTTTATGGCTATCTTTCTCTTAGAAGGTGAGGCAAGACTCTTGTGGGATGAACTGGAATATCATCAATTTGCTCGAAGATAACTTTCTGAGATCTCGATGGAGGTGTTCTCGATGGTCTTTCTAGCAATGTATCTCCCATTTGCTCATAGGAATGCTATGGAGATTCAATTTTTGAGGTTAACTCAAGGTGATAGTTCTATGGATGACTACCTACATGAGTTTACAAGAATGAGGCGGAATGCTGGTGCTATTTTTGCTGACGAGGAGCGCAAGACAAATAAATTCTATTAAGGACTTCATTTTGATCTTAGGTCGCTTCTCTCAGGTCCAATAAATAGGATTTTCTGACTTTGGTGAATACTGCCCAATCTCTTGAACAGGATTTCAAAAGAGTCCAAGGCAAGAAGGACTTGGCTGTGAAGAAGCCATAGTTCAAAGTTTCGAGCTCTTCAAAGACGGATATTGAAGGTGGAACAAGAAGAGCAAATATTCTGGACTAACCCCTTCATCTTTTGTGTTTGGAGGAACTTATAGGTGAAGCCCAATTCATTATTATAATTGCGGCAAGCTGGGACTCATGGCCCACGATTGTTGGAGTGGCCCTCCAAAGATGGAGAAAAAAGCCGAAGCATATTATGTTGAGAGGGGCAAGGTAGTGGAATTAACTACATCCCATTATACTACAGCCTAGCCCAAAGTATATAATCTTAGGCAACAGGAGGCCATAAAACAAAGAGACGTGATGATAGGCACAATTTTGTATATAGTATTTATTGCTAGATATACTTGTTACCTTGTGCGTTGTTTGTGTATAACTTGTTTGTATAAGCATTTGTCCAAATCTTGGACTATCCAATGAGAGTATTGTTCGATACAGGGGCTTCTCATTCCGTTTTATCTAAGGATTTCATGTTGTGTATCTAAGTGACTTCTTCTGTGATGAAAGATAGATTGGATATACTGCTACCTAACGGTTCCATGAAGTGTGTGGATAGGTCCTGCTGTGTTCGTGTGCGGTTAGGAAGTCATGATTTTGGATTGGAAGTATCTATCATGCCGATTTTAGAGTTCGATGTAATCTTTGGCATACACTAGCACTTGGAACAGTGTGCCTCCATTGATTCCAACTCAAAGGAAGTCACGCTGGGACAGAATACCAAATGCGAGACTAAATTTGTTGGTATGCAAGGATCAAGCAAGATATTGATGTCCGCTCTCTATATTCTCAAGGCGGTTCATAAGGGCGTGAAGTTATTCTTCACACTACTGGAGGCTATGTAGACGAAGTCCAGTTTGTGTGACGTACCTATTATATCAGAGTTTTTCCTAAAGATCTTCCCGAGATTCTACCACCGCGAGAGATTGACTTCGCTATTGAGTTGGTGCCAGATATGAAACCTATGTCACGCTCACCGTACCATGTGGTGCCAAAGAGATGGAGTAACTGAAGGTTCAGTTACAGGAGTTGCTAGATCAAGGCTATATATGACCAAGTATATCACCTTGGAGTGCACCGGTTCTCTTTGTGAAGAAGAAGGACAAGAGCTTGCATCCATGCATTGACTACCGTGAACTGAACAAACTGACAGAGAAGAATAAATATCCAATTCTAGGAATCGATGATCTGCTTGATCAACTGGCTGGAACAACCGTTTATTCAAAGTTGGATTTAAAGTCCAGATATTACTAGTTGAGGAAGAGGAAAGTGATATCCCCAGACAGCATTTGGCACAAGCTATAGGCATTATAAGTTTATTGTGATGCATTTTGGGCTCACTAAAGCGCCATCAGTGCTTATAGACTTGATGCACATGATCTTTAGAGAGTATTTGGACCTATTTGCGATCATCTTTATGGACGAGATACTGGTGTACTCTCAGTCAGAAAAGGATCATGCGAATCATTTGAGATTAGTTCTGCAGACCCTGATAATGAATCAACTATATGCTAAGTTCTCTGAGTGTTAGTTTTGGCAGTCGTCATTAGCATTTCTTGGTCATGTCGTGAGTGGAGAGGGTATTGTTGTGGATCCGACAAAGATAGTTGTGATACGAGAGTGGCATGTACTTGCTTCTATAGCGGAAGTAAGGAGTTTTCTTGGACTTGCCGACTATTATAGGCGCTTCATAGAGATATTTTTAAGGATTGCTTTACCTCTCACTACGTTGACAAGGAAGAATGAGAAGTTCATTTGGACGCCAGAGTGTGCACAAGCTTTTGAAGAGTTGAAGAGTCATTTGACCATGACACTTGTGTTGAGCTCTCCTTATGGAACAGAAGGTTTCAAAATCTATAACGATGCGTCAGGGAGCAGATTAGGTTGCATTCTTCAGCAGTTTGGAAAGGTTATTACTTATGGCTCTCACCAACTGAAAGTGAATGAGAGGAATTATCCAGTCCATGACTTGGAATTAGAGGTCGTGATATTCACTCTTAAGTTATGGTGACACTATCTGTTTGGTATGAAGATCGATATCTTTACGGACCATAAATGTCTGAAGTACTTGATATATCAGAAGGACTAAAACATGCGACAAAGGTGGTGGATGGAGTCCTCAGGGACTTCACCTTCAATATACACTACATTCCCGAAAAAGGAAATATGGTCGCGGATGCGCTGAGTCGCAAGGCTTTGACATGAGCAAATTGGTTACAGATGCATGATGATCATCTGATTCGTGAGTTGGAGGCTCTGGACATCACTTGTGTTGAGAAGAATGCAATGGCGAATGCATGCTTAAACTGGACGGAGGCGCACTGTGACCTTGTAGATACGATTCAACAAGCATTGGAGCATGATGAAAGCATAAAGCGCTGTGTAGCAGAGATCGTGGATGTATTTAACACAAATGTTTCTTTTTTAGGATGTTCTTTTGTAGAAAGGTGACCGTTTGTGCATCCCGAAATTTGTCATCTTATGGGAGCAGGTGATGTATGAGGCTCATTTTACCAAGTATTAAATCCACCCAGGGAGAACAAAAATGTATAAAGATATAAAAAGTTGTTTTGGTGGCCAAGATTGAAGGACATAACACTCTATATGACAAAGTACAAGACTTGCGCCCTAGTGAAAGCGGAATGTCAAAAATCCTGTGGTTTTTTGAAGTCGTTGCGAAAACCGGAATGGAAGTTTGATGATATATCTTTGGATTTCATGCACGGATTGCCAAGATCGCAATGCAAGAACGATCCCATTTAGGTGATCGTGTGCCTGTTTACTAAAGTAGCTCACTTCATTCCAAATCAAAGGGACGATTCAGTGGAAAAGTTAGCCAAACTTTATGTTGGTCAGTTCGTACAATTGCACGGTGTGATCCATCGCATCGTAAGTGACCGAGATGGGTGTTTTACATCAAATGATTTGAAGCTTATTCATCAACTTTTGGTACAAAGATGAAGTTCAGCACGACCTTTCATCCTCAGATGGATTGTCGGACCGAGATGGTAAACAGGATGATGGAAGATATGCTTCGCTTGTACGCCCTGGATTTCAGGAAGAGGTGGGAGGATCATCTCTTTATGATTGAATACACCTACAACAACATCTACCAATCTAGTATTGAAATGGCGCCTTTTGAGGCCTTATACGGTAGATAGTGTCGTACTGCATTGGCTTGGGTACAAACAAGTGAATAGTAGTTGTATAAATGTAAAGACCTCGAAGATGCTTTTTTGATGATACGTTTGATTCGAGATCAGTTGCTGGTTGCTCAAGATAGGCAGGCAAAGTACTATAATGCCATGAACCAAAATGTTGAGTTTGGTATGAGCGATTGGGTTTATCTAAAGATCAAACCATTCAAGGTCATGTCGATGATTCGACTCTTGAAGAAGCCGAGTCCGAGGTAACTTGGGCAATTCGAGATCTTGCAGCGTGTTGGTGAAGCTGTCCATGGGCTCTCTCTTTTGACCGAGTTGAGCGGATTGCATGATGTGTTCCACATATCAGTGTTAAGGAAGTCATTGAAATAACCTACTCAGGTTCTTGCTATATATTGATCAAGTGCCGATTGAAAGAGGATTAATGAATAAGGTCAAGCCCATTCGAATCGAGGACACAGAGGTCAAGAAATTACAAAAGATTATCAGGATGGTTAAAATAAGGTGGGACAACTATGGGACTGAGGAGCTCATATGGAAGTGCGAGCAAACAATGGTTGAGGAATTCCCTGAGCTGTTCCGTTGTGGTACAAACTTTTATGTGTTTTGTACTCCTTTGTTATTACCTGTACGAGTGAATTTCGCGACAAAATATCTTTCGGGTGATGTAGTGGCCTGGCTCTTATACAGTGGCCCACTACCGGCCTGCAGGCCATGCACCCCACCCATGACAGCACCTATTCTCTATGCAGCGAGATGTTGAGGCCGGGTCTCGAACCCTCGCCCCCTTGATAAAGACCTTTCCTAACAGCTCTCATCACCAACTGAGCTGCAGCTCAGTTGGTGATGAGACCTGTTAGGAAAGGTCTTTATCAAGGGGGTGAGGGTTCGAGACCCCGCCTCAACATCCCGCCGCACTGAGAATAGGTGCGGTCATGGGTGGGGTGCCTGGCCTGCAGGCCGGTAGTGGGCCACCGTATAAGAGCCATGCCACTGCATCAAAAAGTGCACTTTTTTGATGCAGTGGCCTGGCTCTTATACTGTGGCCCACTACCGGCCTGCAAGCCATGCACCCCACCCATGACCGCACCTATTCTCAGTGCGGCGGGACGTTGAGGCGGGGTCTCGAACCCTCGCCCCCTTGATAAAGAGCTTTCCTAACAGCTCTCATCACCAACTGAGCTACCCTAAACCCTAAACCCTAAATTCCCTGAGCTGTTCCGTTGTCGTACACACTTTTATGTGTTTTGTACTCCTTTGTTATTACCTGTATGAGTGAATTTCTCGACGAAATATTTTTCGAGTGATGCAGTGGCCTGGGTCTTATACGGTGGCCCACTACCAGCCTGTAGGCCCTGCACCCCACCCATGACCGCACATATTCTCAATGCGACGGGATGTTGAAGCGGGGTCTCGAACCCTCGCCCCCTTGATAATGAGCTTTCCTAACAGCTCTCATCACCAACTGAGCTGCAGCTCAGTTGGTGATGAGAGCAGTTTGGAAAGCTCTTTATCAAGGGGGTTGTGGGATCGAGAGCCCGGCTCAACATCCAGCCGCGCTGAGAATAGGTGCGGTCATGGGTGGGGTGCTTGGGCTGCAGCCCGGCAGTGGGCCACCGTATAAGAGCCAGGCCACTGCATCAAAAAAGTGCATTTTTTGATGCAGTGGCCTGGTTCTTATACGATGGCCCACTGCCGGGCTGCAGCCCATGCACCCCACCCATGACCGCACCTATTCTCAATGTGGCGGGATGTTGAGGCGGGGTCTCGAACCCTCACCCCCTTGAAAAAGAGCTTTCCTAACAGCTCCCATCACCAATTGAGCAGCAGCTCAGTTGGTGATGGGAGCTGTTAGGAAAGCTCTTTATCAAGGGGGAGAGGGTTCGAGACCCCACCTCAACATCCCGCCGCATTGAGAATATGTGCGGTCATGGGTGGGGTGCTTGGGCTGCAACCCGGCAGTGGGCCGCCGTATAAGAGCCAGGCCACTGCATCATCGGGGGGGGGGGGGGGGGTGGGGAATTTTAACACCACAGATTTCATCTGGGATAGCTCAATGAGAGCTACCGCCTAGCGGTAGTACTAGAATCGGTGGCAGCATGGCCGATTTATTTAGCATGCCACTCTGGGAGCTACCGCTCGGTGGTAGTGATATTGTGTGATGGTAGTGGTTGTTTGTCATTAGCATTTCGATGGCACGATGTTTGACCTACCGCTCGGCGGTAGTGTGGTTCCGCGTGGCATTAGCGAGACAGTTACAACATGGTCATATATCAGAGTGTGATTGTAGAATTTGAACGGTGGGATTGCCGGAGAAGACACTGATTGGGCCTACCGTGTGGCGGTACCTTCTTACCGCGTTATGATAACACTCTTTTGAAAGAAGCATTTTGAATCAGGGCCATTCGTCACAATATGACGGCGGGCTATGTTTTCTGCTAGTTTAAGTCATTGAATGGAGAGTTATTTCTCATTGTAATCTTAGCCATTCTCTTTCTAAGAGGTAGAGAGAGAGTAGAGCAAGGAAGAGGAAGCAGTTGATTCCACAATTGTTGGAGCGTCGGAGCTTCGAGTCACCAGTCGAGTTCAGATCCAAGGAGGCGATTCCATTGCGATCATTTTCATCCAGCTAGTTTCTCTTCTATGGCGCTGAAATGAACCACAAGGGAAACGATCTTCCTCCTTGGACGTGTGAAGTCCTTTATTTTGTCATGTGAGCGTAGATGCTCCACGAGTATGTGGAGGCGATTCTCCTGATATGTTGATCGGTTGTATCCCTATTACAGTTGTATTTAGAATCCAGAATTAAAGTATTGAATAGGTAAGCTATATGAAGCCCATCTGCATAGGTTGGTCTGGATTGGTGATGGTTATTTTTGTTAATTTGCATGTCGGAGAAGATTCCATGGTTATACGAGTAGTTTCAGAGTCAAGGGGTATGTAGGTCGCGACAAAGAAAGTACTAGAGATGGCCTCCTTGAAAATACCCATGTGTAAGGGGAAGAATGCGTATTTTGTCCCCTACTGCACGACGGTAGCACTACCGCTGGCGATAAATCCCAGTTAGTTTTGTGAGGCATGTCTAGTGGAGAACAGGGGGCCTGTATGTTTAGCTGTGAGATTAAAGTGCTCCGCTATGGTGGCCATGAAAGTCAGCCTTGGAACATAACATGGCTATGTATTATTTTGAATGGTAAAGGGGAGGATGACCCGCATTGTGGCTCGTTGTTCCCGACGATTTGAGCAACGAGAAAGAGCTGAACTGTACCAAACCTTATGCTTGAGGATCTTTGTGATCGCCTTTGAGTTTGTCATATCCATAGGGAGGAGTCTTAGGCTTAGGGCCAGAAAGACTAGAAATTCTCAGACAATGTTGAACCATCACTGAGTACAATGGTGGGATCCTGGGAAATCCTGGTACACCGATACTGTGCCCTGAGTGCACGAGACATATGGCCAGCCATGCCAATGATTTTTGTGAATGGTGCTTAAATTGCACGTTCTATTAACATTATATATACATTTTGTTTACCTATAGGGAAGGAGCATGATGGTCTCCGCAACGCCCGACCTTTATTTAATTAGTAATGCGGGGGTCGAATTTCGCGAAGGTAGTTAAAACTGAGTTTTAACGAAAGGAGGCAAGTGCACCTATCGCGAGTAGTACATGATATTTTTTTTTGGGGGGGGGGGGGGGCAGGGGATATCAAGGTCGTATATTTCTCGGGGCGTGTTGATTATTTCTACTCCTCCTGGAGGGACTATTATCTTACCGATATTAAGGGTGTCAGATTAACTAACTAAGGTGGCTATAAAGAAACGCAGAAAAGAGACTGAAAAATATCGATGAAGGAATAACACTCGATATCGAATTATGTTAGGACTAAAATAAATTTATATAACTAGAGATCAAAAATTTCAATTTAATTAAAGGCAACGTGGCCGTGGAGGTTCCACAAGCATGAGCTCACCTATATCTAGGGCTATCGCTCACCTGAACATTAAGAATATTCCACCGAGCTCTCGTTCGATGAAGGATTCCTCTTAATGCATGCACTATGCTAAGAACCCCACTTTCTTTTTTTTTTGGGGGGGGGGACCCAATCTAGTAGAATTTCGCGCCTCCTCTCTCGAGGTTTAGTGCGCAACTCTCTTTACCCAAGGGTGATCAATCCAAATACATGGCCTCTTGGCTAGCTATCGTATGGATAACTAAAATAGAGACCACACATCGATTTGTGATTCTACACATCGTATACCCGGGGTAAACCTTATGTTCTTTAATTAAAGAGAAAAAAAGACCTTTAATTATTTAAAAAGATTTTTAATGTCCCAATGCTCTTCGATACTGATGGCTAAGAGGGATTAACCACTCATCGGGATGGGGACATCTTTTGATTTTGTTGAGGGGTTAGTTAAAAAATAAACACTAAAGGAGGTTTTAAATAAAGATAGAAAATAACAAAATATTAGAAAAACAAAGCAAGACTATGCTAAACATAGAACTCACACACTCAACAAAGCCATAAGAAAGGAAAAAGCTAAGTTATAAAAAAGAAAAAATACATAATTGAAATTACAAGTCCTACTCAAACGAGTAGGCGAGAAATAAATGCAATTCCTACTCAAAGGAGTAAGCGGGAAATAAAAGCAAGTCCTACTCAAAGGAGTAGGCGAGAAATAAATGCGATTTCTAATCTCATACACGCACGCACTCTACATGAATTAAAGAAAGTAATAAAAGAAAGCAATAAAGGAAAGCAGAAAAAGCTATCTCATACACACACGCACTCTACAAAAATTGAAGAAAGCAGTAAATAAAGCGTTAAAGGAAAGCAATAAAATCTATCTCATGCACACACTCTACATGAAGAGAAAAACAAAGTGATCGAAAAATTAAAATAACTAGTATTCTTCTCCTAAAACTTGCCAAAAAGACCTAAAAAGACGAAATAAAAATTAAAGAAGGTAAAAAAGGTTATCAAATAAAAGCAAAAAATCAAAGGTAACAAGAAATTAAAATGTTTTCTAATTCATTCTTATTACTTTATAAAAGTGCTTAAAAAGTGGAAATAAAGTTGAAAAAGAACAAAAAGTTTTACTAGCTAGAAAAACCTATGTTAAAAAAGAAATTAAAAACACTTTTAAAACATTTTTATAAACTCATAAGAATGAATAAAAAGTACTTTAAAAACATAAAAGCTAAGCGAAAAGCTAAGAAAAGATAGCATAACAACTAACAAGTCTGAGAAAATCTAAAACTAAACTAAGACAATTGATTACTTGGAAACATAAAGAAAACATAAAATTACTCTCATATACACACACACACACACACACACATTTTAAAGAGAAAAACAGAGATAAACAAAGGATAAAAAGAGAAGATAGGTGGGGCACTCAAATGAAATCCATAACAACATAAGGAGAAAAAACACATATTTTATTAAGACAAAATGAGTTACAAAAAGCTAAAACAAACACTAAAGAGAGGGAGAGAAAATATGCTTACATAGCATGGAAACACCTAAGCAGCCAACTAACACCAAAATGGTCCAAAAAAACTGAACACTTGGTTCATACAAAAAATTTCAATTTATAGAAAAAAACTAGGTTACATGCCACTTTTGTCACGGGTGTGACATGGGGGCGTGACAGGCCGTCTTGCTGGAGACGGCAAAATTTGGTGAGCTAGCTTGGTTCTGGAAGCTTCGGGTACGAGCCACATCATTGTAATGGGCGTGTCGGGGGGGCGTGGGTGGGGGTGACTAGCTGACGAGCTGCTTTGGATTGCTAGAGAAGCCAAAATCTTGGCTTGTTGGAGAAGTCGAGGCGATCATGGGCACGACCAAACACTCTAGAGGGCGTGGCTGGTGCGTCAAGTCCTTGTCTTGCTGGAGACATTGAGTGGTTTTCTTGCTGGAGGCATTGAGTGGTTGGTTTGCTGGAGGCGTTTAGTAGTTGGCTTGCAGGAGGTGTTGAGTAGTTGGCTTGCAGGAGGTGTTGAGTCGGCCGACACGGGTATGTCAATCTGGACACGGATGTGACTTGATTTTTCCATTACAGATGACAGTTTTGCAATAGAATCAAGGTGACACTGCCCTGTCCCGGGCATGAACCAATTGACATGGGCTTGTACTTTTAAAATTCACCAATTTCAGCAAAAACGTTTAGAAAATTAAATAAAGCTATGTTAGAATAGTATATGAAAAAGGATCATATTATCTTTATTATATATGGAAACCCCTAATGAGGGCATGGTGTAACATTTAAATCCTAACATGCCCTCATTGAATCGGGTTTGGAGGGCTAAGTAAGGGGTATTTTTGTCTTTTGGCTGGATTAAAGCTTAAATAATACAGATTTCATCGTCCCTTCCACTATTCAGCCGCCTCAAAATCTCGATACGCGACTTCATCTTGGTTCTTCTACGCAGGTAGAGCAAACACATCACTCCAATGCCGCAACATATCCTCCTCTTTCTGCTTCCAATCATGTACACCTCCATCAATCGCATGCCTTCAGAAGCCCTACACGTTCTGCTCCTCTCACCTTCGTGGTTGCAGGTCGTCGCGAGCCGCCGCAGGCGTTCTGCTTTGTTCTTCTCCTCCACTTCCATCTGCTATAAGCTTCAAGATTTTTTTCCCAAGCAACTCTCCCCCAAACTTTAGATCTGACATTTACTATTTATTTTGCAGGTTCTGCGAGCACTTCCGACCAAACGTTCTGCAGGCAACTCCGGTGGAGCACTTCCTCAGGTAAAAATTATATCTTCTTATATTGCTCCTGCAATTTATAGTTTGATGAATGGTGACCTTCAGGTGAATCTCAAAAATATATTAGACCTCAAAAAATGCATATTCAGCAGTTTATGGCTTCTCAACTTCCGGTAAATTCATGGCATTACTATCTATTTATTTATTTTCGAGTACATTCAAACTTCTGAATAATCTGGGCTTTTCCTAATGTTGTTGAATGGTGAGCTCCATCCAGTGCTCTTTCTCCATTCTACATTTTAGCCAAATTGATTTTTTTTCGTAATCTGGGCTTTGCCTAATCTGGGCATTTCTGCCTTCTTGCTCTGTTCTTGCTGTTTCTTTGGTTCACCGGAATGCTCGAGTTTCCAAATCTATTCTTGATCTTTATCCATTATATTTTTTTTCGTTTCACTTCCAGTTTTTGTATTAGCTCTACTATGTGTACATTTTTTGTATTTGCTCTTTGTTTAGCAGTTTTTGGATTTATGGTTCTCAACAGTTCAGTGATTTTAGTAGAATGCTGGAGTTTTATCACTGAAATGCCAATATCTTTAGACAAATTTATTCCCTTTAATGATGATTCGTGCATTGCTTTGGGAAGTTTTTTCATAGATGTATTGAAATGTAAGTTTATTCGAGGGATTTTTGTAATTTCAAAAGTAGAGGAGTGTAGGGAATCTTAGGAGAGGGAGAGAGATGCAGGAAATCTGAGGAGCTCAATGTAAATTATTTCAAGTAAAATAGTGTAGCAGGTTCTTCTTTTAGCTGTGTCTAAACCTAGCGTTTAAATGATTTTAGCATTTGTTTAAGAACTGGACAACATTTGTTTAAGAACTGGATAGTGCTATAACTTAACAAAAACTATTATAACTAATAAATTACAACATACTCTGGAAACTAGCCCATGTCAGCTCATAATTAACTATAATAAGGCCCAAAAATGTTTTAGAACTGGACAGTGCTTATGGTGATTTCAGAGGAACTCAGAGGAGGTATATCACTGAAAAGCAAATGTTTAGTGATTTCAATGGAATGTAGGAGTTCACTGAAATGCAGATAATTACACTGAAAGCATCCATAGAGTGCTTTCTCTGAACAGAGAGGAGAAATTAATGTCCAATATTTTGTGTATTCAACACTGCAAATGATTTGCAACCAAATGCAGAATCACTGAAATCACATAGTTGAACATGTATTAGACACTGCAAGTGATTTCAGTGATTCAAACAATGCAAATAATTATTTGAATTTCACTGAAATGCAAATGATTATCTGAATTTCACTGAAATGTAAATTTTCACTGATTTTCATAACAGAGTTCACTAAACATTTGTAAAAAAAATAGGAACTCCTCTAAATATTTGCTTAAGGCGTTTTCACTGATTTCAGTGATTTCACTGAAATCACTTAATTAATCTCAGTGGTTAATTGCAAATCAGTGATTTCTGTGATTAATTGCGAATTAGTGTTTTCTTTAGATCTGTAATAATCTCTAAAATAGGCATCTATGTGGTTAATTGCAAATGTTTTTTTTTCAAATGTTGAGGTGTTTAATTAATCTCAGTGGTGCTGAGGTTATTGCAAATGTTGGTTCACTAATAATTTAATATAATTCGTCATTTAATTGCAAATGTTGTTTTTATATTGGAAATGGTTTTTTTGTTGGAGGTCACTAATCCCCTATTTTCAAAATTGTTTTTATGTTGTTGGAGGTCTCTTAAGGTCTTACTTTAGTTGGTGATGTTAGGGATATTTTTCTTCCTCGACGGTGGTGCTGGAGATATTAATCGTACTCGATGCCAGCAAGTGTTCTCATCTAAGCTTCCTCCAATTGGCTTCAAGAGAAGGTAAGGTTCTCATGTTTGTGTTCCCAGCTTTGAAGTTGCTTTGTTTAAGTAAAAACACCAAATAGTTTTGTAGATGTACTTCGTTAATTTCAACCTGGACTGATAAGTTAAATAATTTGAATAATGATAGTTGAAAAAGTTGAATAATGATAGTTATGTTGTGGGATGCCAGGTGTATTGTAAATCAGATCTTTAATGTAACAGTGTTGCTCATTATAGATCAATACTGCTGCATTCATATGCTTACCAGTGCTTAGTTCTTATGCCTATAAAACTACGGCCATATGAAAATTGCACCATAGCAAAAATGTTAAAAGTTAAAACTACGAAAGCCGAAGTTAATAATTTCATCATAGATAGGAGTAAATTCCAAGATAATTACAGATCATGGAATAGCTAGCTTATAGAGGGTCAGTTCATGATGTAACTGTAATTTCAAAATTATCTAACAATAATATTATCCCCCATCGTATGTTGCCTCCCAGAACCGATGTCGCCACCTACGATAGATGTTGCCACCCACGATTGATGTCACCCCCACAGTCGATGTTGCCCCCAAGACAAATATTGCCCCCATGATAAATGTTACCCCCAACCCATGTCGCCCCCTCCCGGACAAATGTCGCCCCCACGCTAAATATCGCCCCCACGACAAATGTCAGCCCACGACAAACATCGCCCCCATGACCAATGTCTCCCCCACGGACAATGTTGCCCCAAGGCCAATGTTGGCCCCACGAACAATGTTGCCTCCCCGACCAATGTCGCCCCCATGACATATGAAGCCCCCAAGCCAAATGTCGTCATACAACAAATGTCATCCCCACAACCAATGTCACCCACATGACCAATGTCAGCATCAAGACCAATGTTACCTCCACAACCAATGTCACCCCCGACCAATGCTGCACCCACAACATATGTCAGCCCAACGCCAAATGTCTCCCCCGCTCCAAATGTCGCCCCCACGATAAATGTCTCTACTATGAACAATGTCGCTTCCACGACCAATTTCACCCTATGATATATGTCGCCCCATGACAAATGTCGCAACCACGACAAATGTTGCCCGTACGGGGTCCCCCATGCACGACAAATATTTACAACTTATCAAATAACCTCATACTTAACCTTTTACTATTATAGAGCAAAAGTTGGAGATAAACTTATAAGGAATTAAAAGAAATCCAAAATTTAGCTACCTCTTAAATTAATTAAAAGAGAGATCATAATAAACATCTGGGGTATAAAGAGTTGAGTCCTAAATTATGAAAATGTTATAAATAGAGGAAGTGTTTCGACTAAAAAGACATCTAGATGAAATCAAATAGAAAGCGAAAATTGTAATCGTTAGTTTAACAAAAATAAATAGGAATTATAGAAACTTTAGCTTATGAGTATTTTAAAGGAAATATTGCAATTTAAGAATTATGCTCTCAAAAAGATTTTAAATTAAGTCTAGAATCATTAAATATGGCTAAGGGGGTTGTTGTGGTTTATGAATGTTGAAACCGAAAACTCAGTCTCTATGGAGTTCACCCTTGGGGAAGGGGTGATCACACACTTACTTCTCTCCCGCGAGCTGAAAAACTAAGGGAAAACGAATAGGGGACAGACCCAAGGGCTCAGCGTGGAAGTCCAACAACATACCTAGATGATCTTAGAGCGCTTCTCCTCCTTAGCCAAATGTTGAGCTAATGATACCTGATAAAGCGCAAGAATATCGAGGCACATGTAAGCATGTCTTTTGAGGTACCCGTTGGGTCTATTTATAGATTTCTAAAAACGGTCTGCAAATAGCCAACCTCTACTATTTTGAACGGCTATGTGCAGCCCAACTGGGTCTGCCAACAACATAACTGCACTGTTCTAATAGGCTATAGGAAGACTAACGAGGTGAAATGGTGAAAACATCCCCACAAGAGACTGGGCGAGTGGCCCCCTAGAACCTCCACTCGCTGGGTGCGGCGAGTGCTCGATGGAGCTGGTACTCGCCACCTCTATCCTCCCTGGGCGAGTACAGGCCCGACTTGCCCCACTCGGCCACTGCCTGCCGTGCATCCTGGGGTGAGTGCGAGCCGGCCTTCTCTACTCGACCGCTGCTTGCCGAGCCCCTGTGGTGAGTGCGAGTCGACCTGCTCCACTCACCCCACAAATGCTTCACCCCACTTTGGCGAGCTAGACTACTGGTCTTGTCCAGTCTGGTTCCTGTCTCCCACTACTATCCGTATATGGGGTTGTACATAGTCTTGGCTCTTTGCGAGTTTTGTCCAAGCCCGGAAAGAAACATCCAACCCCGCGATATACGACGAATGTGATAGGGACCAGGGAATTTTTTGGTGGGCTCCACCGGTGGTTATAAATACATGCTCGCATACCTGGGTGGCCTTTTCCATTCCCCTTACTTGAGTTTTGCCGAGATGCCTCTCTCCCAAGAGCTCCAAGAGAAGCTAATCCGTGCCCACGAGCTCAACGTTGCTCGTGTTGACTCGCTAGTCAGCATGCCTCCCAGTGTAGCACTGTGAGAGCCAGAGTGATCCAATCCTGCCAAGAAGGCCAAGTCCATCCCGAAGGAATCCATCTACCACGACTTAGAGTCCATCCTGAATCCAAGGCAAACCCCCTCTAAACTGGCTGCCGACCTCAAGTGGAAGGTGGTCATGGACAACCCTGCCGACCCTGAACGCCGCCAAGCTGATGTCGAGTCCTCCATGCCGCGAGTACACACCCCACATGATGATTCACGGCCTCAGACTCCCCCTGACACTCGCAAGGAGAGAAAACCTCCTCCATTCGGGACCACGAGGCTGGAATCACAGAAGCCCAAGTCTCTGGCTCGTGCTCCTTCTCAGTAGCTTGCATCCGCTCCTGTGCTCACGAACAAAAGGGTCGGGGACATCCTGTTTCCCACCTTCAACCTCATATCTCCGGGGGCATATCCTACTGGTCACAACAAGAATTTGGCCTTGCCGCCTCTGCACACTCTCCAAGAGTTGCCGAGCTCATACCGTGAGCCTCACCTTTATTAGAACATTATTCCCAGACATCTTTGTTGTTCTCGCACATTGGTCCTATCATGATTGATTTTTCTTTGCAGATTTCCCTACTCCATTTGAAGCCGAGGAGTCTTCGGAACCAGCTCGCCACTTGCCACCCCCTTAGCCTGGGATGGAAAGTTTTCTGGATGAATCACTGGATCCTGCAGAGCTAAGGCGGCGAATGATAGAGGTGCTGAAGAAGCAGAACACCACCCTACATCAACTTCGGGCGGATGGCGCCTATCACGAGCAGAGACTGCAGGCGCTGGAATGGGACTATGTGTTGCTCACGAAAAAGGTGGAGCACGGCTCGTTAGGCTAGATAATGTCCCCCACCCTTGTTATGACGAGGATCCATGAGAACCTGCAGACCTTCAGCCGCGATCTGGACTTGGTCCACGAGTTCCTCACCCCGCGCTATCCTACAGGGATGGGGGCACGAGGCTGAGGTAGATGGAAATGGATCCCCAGCTGTGTTTGTCACAATATACATTTTCCTCATAATAAAGTTATATCAGAGTAAGGGAAAATATGCGTCATGATTCCACGTCAATTAGGGGATGACTGCAGACGCATATGCAAGACTCCAAACTCTACTATTTAAATGAAATTCATAAGTTTTTATGAAAGAAATACAGTTTTAAGTTAAGGTGGCCGTATCGCTCATCGCGGTGGATCAACTAGTCCACGAGTAAAAATATAGTTATATGCTACAAAAATACTTTGATTATGTTGATTTAGCATACTACGTCAGCATAAACATCCCTGAAGTACAACCCACAACATGGAAGACTCTAGATTTATTATAAGTATAAAAATAGTCTTTACGTTAGCTTAGAAAGTAGTGTGTTTGTTTTAGAAAGATGACATGTATGAAATACTATTAGTAATGCTTTTATAAGTTAAAATACCTAACATGCAACCTAGCATAAAACATTCCCCGGGAGCAAGTAAAAAATAACCACAAAGAGACAAACTAATCAGCTTAGCAAAGTATTTAGCATTTCAATAAAAAACCACCAATGGGCATCAATAACCTAACACGAACACACTGGAGAGCATGTATGTCTGTACCAACAAGAAGAAATCAACAAATTTCTCGCAAGGGTGAGGAAAACCTCTGCAACACAGCAGTCCACTAGCAACACCAACCTAGCCGCTCAATCGGCTACTTCCCTGAACCTGAGGCATTCAAAGAAAGAACACCTCAGCAAGAAAATACAAGTGGCAAAAGGAAATAATTAGATATAAACAAGTGAAAACAGAAGGTGTTACCAAAACATTCTAAGGAATGCTGACAACCTCAGCTAATATAATTAACAAAAGACACAAGTAAGAAAGTACTCATCAATAAATGAGAAAAGTGCACCAAGTTCAAGAAGTTATCATGCTTCGTTTAAACGTGCAGAAGCAAACGACAAACATATGTCAAAACTATAGAAGGAAAAGGAACTAAATAGTCCCAAACATGTGAATCATTAATACTGGTAAAACTACAGATCCGTGTCGGCGACCAAAATGTCCAAAACCGAACCACCAGACCCAAATGTCTCAAAGGAACCATGGTGGAGGCCACAAAGTCCAACACATCTAAAATAGAATGTAAAGAGAGACCCAAATGTCTCAGAGGCAATACAGTGGAAATGCAATCGTAGATCCAAGCGTTATTATCTGTTGTGTCAGGACAGCTGCGGAGAGTGCAGGACCCTGTAGTGGGTCTAGCTGTTCCTGTTCCTCCTGCTACTCTGGTGCCTCAGGTTTTGTTGCCACCATAGATGACTTTTATCTCGCATTTTCAGCGATTAGGACATCCTTTGTACGATGGTCTAGCAGATTTCATGGCTTTGGACTATGGTTTATAACAATCTAAGAGATGTTTTCATACTTAGGAGTTTCTGAAGACCAGAGAGTGATGATCGCTGCATATCAGCTTAAGGGCTTAGCAAAGAGTTGGTGGATGAGAGAATAGGAAAATTTAAAGGATGGATGTACTTCAGAATCTTTTAAAGAGGTGTTGTTGAAGAAGTTTCTGCCATCGCTCGAGCGAGACCGTCTAATGAATGATTTTCTACACTTAAAGCAAAGACAACTCACTATGAGTGAGTATGAAGTGGAGTTTGGCAAACTTATCTGGTTTTCCCCTGACTTGGTAACCTCAGAAGCCAATAGAGTTAAACATTTTCTGGGTAGTCTGAGTAGTGACATCCAGAAGCTAGCCTGTGCATATGGATCTTGAAGCTACGCTGAAGCTATGGAAGTTGCCTTGAAGGTCGAAGTTGTCGACAATAGCAAGAATAGTGGCCAGCAAATGAGAAAAGATAAAAGAAAGTCTGACGAGGGCAAGAGTCTTTAGGAATCCTGTTTTGCTTCAAGGAAGAAAAGCAAAGGAGCATGCTTTTTTTGTGGCCGGCCGAACCATCTGTTCGAGAAGTGTTTTAAGAGGATAGGAGATCAGATGTAAGAACAGGTGCACGCGATCCAAAGTGTTCCTAAAGGGGTTTTAGTTTGTTCTCCATGTAAGCGGAAGGGGCACGACGTTGCCCATTGTTGGGGAAATAAAAGAGGTTGCTTTCAGTGCGATCCAAGCATGTCAGGTTTCGAATGATCTAATGGAGAGTTGTCACTAATCTCCAAGCAATTCAAGAGATTGCTCAGAAAAAGGAGCCAAATGAAAATTCAATCATCCTCCTATGATTTCATAATATCACATCGTGATGATGATCGTTCCAAGAAGAACTACAACAGAGATGACATGTATTAGTCAAAACCGAACAAACATTCTTCTTCTAACATTGCTTGTTATTATTGTAATAAGCCAGGACAAGTAATTGGGGGGTGCCCATATAAAAGAAGGAAGGATCCACGAAGAAAGAGAAGAGATCCTTCAAAGGTAAGAGGAAGGAAGAGAAAAGCTTCGTTGCTAAGAAGTAAAAGTCTCTCAGTGACAGTGAATCAAGCGAGTCCAATTCTGAGAATGAAGAAGCCTACTTCAGGCTTGTGGGTCAATCAAATGAGGAAGGAGGCGACTCCAAATTTCACGGGAAGGTAAACTCTCACACTATGTTGTCTAAGTCAGAAACTTCAACTAATGATCATGAAGACTACTCATCTAAACAAGATGAATCTGACTTGATGGCTCATCATCAAGAACTCTTGAAAGCTTTTAACAAATGTTGTAAGGTAATCTGAAAGCAATTAAAGGAGATTGGTTCTCTCAAGGCAGTGGAATCAAGCCTAGGTAGGAAATTGCTGAATTAACTCCTATTAAATATTAAGTTCACTCTTTGCGAGAGGAATTGAAATGCTCCGCTAAACTGTTAAGTTAGATGGAGAAATACTTAGATGAGTTGGAAGAAAAGCTCTTTGTGGAAAGGTAGCTGATTGAAAGCTACTCGAAGCCAAAGACCATTCTTCCCCTCATTGATTAGTTTTTTGCTCCTAAGAAGGGTAGTGGTCTTGGCCACATAGTTAGAAAAGGTAAGGCTTCTAAGAAAGCCAGTACCAAAGACAAAGGGAAGGCACTATAAGTTCAACCCTCGTTTAAGAACCATCATCCAGACAAATAAATTTGACCTTGAGTCGTCCTTCAGTCACTTTGCTAGGCCTAATTATATGTAGCCTAAAAAGCACTATCAAGGATGGACCCTCCTCAAGACTTTGGTGAAGTGTTTTCAAAGCACCTTATGAATAAATTCCACTAAACACCTATGGTCCATATTGAAAGTCCACCTAGTGTCAACTAGCTTCACCTATGGGGGGGGATAGGTGACGCTCAGCATTTTTCCGGAATTAAAATTGTACCTGCACACGAAAATAACACAGCACAGCAAATAGAGTACTCAAGCTATTTATAGTGGTTCCCCGATTTGGGTACATCCACTTTCCCCCTTCGACCTATCTCCCAACAAGGGACGACTCGGTCTCTTCACCAACAGGATTGAAATCCAATCCTTGCACTATCGGAAGGAACCCTTCCACACGTAGGAGACAACACTCCCACAACACAGGTTGCACCCAACCCTTACAACTCGGAACCAACGTTCCTATACAACAAAAATGAACTAGAATGTACAAGAAATACAAACTACTTTCGGAGACTAAGGTGTCCCTCTTCGTTTGATGACGTGTTCTAGAAGTCACGAAGAGTCCACAACCCTAGATCTCACTTGGAGAGAATCTCCCCGAAACCGGCGGCGGCAAGACGGGCGGCGGCTTGGTTCTCGGGATCGGCAGCGACAATGGTGTGCGGCTGCTGTACTTTGGAGATTCAAACTTCGTAGCGAAGCTAGCTAGGTCTTCCAACGGTCACTCTAGGATCGATCATCTCGATCGATTCGGACGGGGAAGGTTTTCACGATCAACAAATCAAGAGACAAAGGATCTCTGGTTAGACGCGTGAGACTCTAAGCTTGGCTAAGCTTCTATTGAAGGGAGATCTGGAAGAAACTCGATCAAAAGCGGCGACCAACTAGAACGAGCGGCGACGGCGGCGGCGGAGCGGAATCCGCGATCTAGGTCACGTCGCGGCTCGGCTTCTTTTTGAATTTCTGTCTCTATTTTTACTGTTCAATAATACAGGTGTATTTATACGGTAGAATACTCCATTATGACCGTTATGGGTCCCACCTAAGGAAACCCTAATTCCGGTTCAAAACAGTGCCAGCGGCAAGGTCCGGTCCAGCGGTTTCCAGAAAATCGCCCAAGTCAAAATCGGCGAGAATCGAAGGTGATTCTCGTCGAATCAGCGAGAATCAAAGGTGATTCTCGTCGATTCGGCGAGAATCAAAGGTGATTCTCGTCGATGTTGACTTTGTTTGCATGCTCTGATTTAGCCGGATAGAGACGGCGAGAATCAGCCAGTGATTCTCGACGATTCGGCGAGAATCACTAGTGATTCTCGCCGAATCGGCGAGAATCACTTGGTGATTCTCGTCGATTATGACTTAGCGCCAGAGTCGCACGCTTTGATGTAGCCGGATAGAGATGGCGAGAATCAGCCAGTGATTCTCGACGAATCGGCGAGAATCACTAGTGATTCTCGACGAATCGGCGAGAATCACTAGTGATTCTCGCCGAATCGACGAGAATCACTTGGTGATTCTCGTCGATTCACACTTAGACGATTTTTCGTCTTTCCACCCATGAGCTGCTCTTTGACCCATCCTTGCTCCTTGTCTGCTCTGGCAGTATCACAGACATGTACTTGAAAATAAGTACACTCCAATAGAGAGAGTACACGTAGGCCAACACACTGATCTGCTCAACGATGGATTACGTCGTGCAGACCCGTGTATATTGACCTACTGCACCCTGACATTGGAGTGCACTTAGCGAGGAATAACTGCAAGCACAACTTGAAAATGTTTTATCAAATACATTGTGAATTCATCTTAGCTTGACAGGAGGCTTCCTCAAATCCGGGTAATTGTGGATACATTACCCAACAATCTCCCCCTATTTGACGAAGCCAAAATCCTACTAGCTAAGATGAATGCCACCATCCAGATAATATATACATCATATAGACTTAAAAAAAAATTGCGGCACAAGGAAAGAGAGGCAAACAGATCAAAGCTTGAGTCAATCATAAATTCATATACATATATATATATATATATATATATATATATATATATATATATATATATATATATATATATATATATATATTTCCAAGATAGTTCATATAACAATAAGAAACGATAAAAGTGTTCATGAGACAATGACAAGCTATAAATTTCTGCCTATTGATTTTTGGCTAGGTCATCCTTATGTTTCTGAGCCAAAAACTTCTTTCTTTGCCTCTCAACATACTCCTTGGGCTTTGGATAGTATCTGGGTGGAGGAGCTTTATCTGCCGCAGTGTTGGTCCTGAAGAAGATGTTCCGTTTAGCTTCATACGTCTTATGCAGCTCCCACTCATGCTGGCTGTATACGTCGTTCCGATTGATTTCTCCTTTTTCCTGTAGCCAGAATGTGTCCAAGATGATACTCTTTGATACCGGACTCCACTTTTCGTTTCTTACTTCCTCCTCCTTCAATCTGATTCTCTTTTCAGCTTGTGTTTCCTTGGATGTCACTTCTTGAGATTTTCTCTTGTCCCTGGCTTTTGCTAGGGCTCCTTGGTCAAACATTGCTATCAGTTTTGCCTTGGAGGTGGCCCTAGCAGCCCTATGAGCATCAGCTTCACTTAAAGGAGCTTCTTCAGCACTGGCTCCCTCATCAGCCGCAGTATTAATTTCAGGAGTAGGAGTACCCTCGGGATTTTTCAGGGATATTAACGCCTAACGCTTGTTGGAGCATCCACCAGCAACTGTCATAAACATATGTGTTTGACTGCTCAAAGTTTTTGATGATGATTTCTTGAAGCTCGGCCATCTTAGCTATATATTCTTTCTCCCCTTTTTTGGCTTCGACTGCAATGGAGTTTGCATAAGAATGCAGTGACTCATCAATGTGCTTTGTAGTCCTGGAGAATTCAGTGACCAAGGCTTGTTGATTGGTGTTAAGAGTTACCATATTGCCATCAAACTTTTGAATGTTATTTGCTACGACATGAGCATTCTGATTTACGATTGCGAGAGTATCGGTGTTCCTTTTTAATCCGTCCATAAGAAGAGTGACAGCTTGGCCGGCCGCTGTATACTTATCTTCAAACTTCTTTTCCATCACGTCCAGTTTGTGATTGATCTCCACCATGTTATTGAGCATGAGATTCTCAGATTTCTTAATCCTTTTTAACATTTTATTTTGACCTTCCTCAAAAGATGCTTTGAGCTCATCCACTATACCTTGAATGACATTCACGGTGTGATTGGCTAGATCAGCTCGTAGTGCATGATCCTGAGGCACTCCTTGGCCTTGCTCTTCATCAGATGCACCTGTAGAGCTGGACACGAGCACAGTCTCTAACGGGGGAATACTTGCTGCCTCTGTAGATTTCTCGGAAGTACTAGGAAGTCTCTGCTGAGAGGACTCCCCCTCCACTGTTGCACCAATTGTCTCAGGAACGATCTCAGGAGCGTACTTGTCAGATGGAACTTCAGTGATGTCCTGAGGCTCCAAAGCTTCCTGTCCCACATTTCCTTCTTCCTCGTCTTCATCGTCCATGAAATCATTCTCAGCGGCATTGTCTTCCAAACCTTCGTCAGCAGTCTCCTCTACAGCACCTCCGGCTCCTAGATCGTTCAGGTGCAGGGCCGCCTCATTCTCCAGCACAGCTTCACTTTCTTCTTGTATATCCGCCACTACATCTCTGGCTATCTGAGAGATGTCAGATACGATATTAGCATAAGCGGGTAGAGGCTCCCCCTCAATTCCTGCAGTCAGTGCATCAGGAATTTCACTGGGGATTACTACGGAATCAGCCACAGTTCCGTCCTCGGCTGGAGATGCTTCTTGTTGTTCTACCACGGCAGCCTGCCCAATGCGTCTCTCCCATCTGTCAAAGACGCTCGAGTCCATTTTCTTCAAGTAATGCAGTGGAACTCCATTACTCATGTCATACTTATCTCCGTTTAACTGATTGAGATATAGACTGATGATTTGGCCAAAGCTAGGAGATCTGAGAGTGTCCTTTATCTTCTCAAAAAGCAGTGCCCCCCAGTTGAATCTTTTTCTGCAGACAATTGCCACAAGGATCTTGAACATGTCCGCAGAGATGTGGTCATGAGAGCCCGGCTTGCATATGAGTACTTTCCCAATGATGTCTGACAGAAGTTTCCCCTCCTCATTCATATCCTTTCGCTTTATCGATCTAGTTCCTCGAGCGAGTCCACAGAATGATAATGTCATGTTTTTGTCCTGTTCCTCCAGATAATCCTCTTGCGCAGAGCTAGTGAGCTGCAAGTATTGGGTCAGCTTGCTTGCAGACATCTTGATCTTTGCCCCTGCTACCTTGCTCTTGATGAGAGAGTCTTCATTCCGGAGTTTGGCAGTTACGAAGAACTCCATCACTTCCTTGTCCAAGATTTTACAGGGGTGCTCCAGTATGAATGAGAGTCTAGCCTCTTCAAGCATGATAATAATGTTTCTGAATTCATCAGAAGCATGTGAGAACCCTGTTCGAACTAACTCACAACCAGTGACCAGGCCGGCGGTTGTCCTTGGAGCCATTGCAAGACTAAAATCCTAAGACTACGCCTAATCAGGAATCAAGAGGGAAGCTACACTAACAGTAAGTCACTGCAAGGGTGAGAAAGTGGTTACCCAAGAGCGTAGAAGGTGGGAATCGACGGAAACGGCGGGAAATCGGAAGAAGATCGCGATTCTCTTTTCTGCTGTGAATAAACGGAGAGTTGCTTGCGGTTGTCGACGGAAGAAACGGAGAGTTGCCTGCGGTTGTCGTCGGAAGGGGAAGAGGCGGGATTCCTGCGGTTGTCGATGAAAGAGGCGGGATTCCTGCGGTCAATCGGCGAGTTTCCTTCGGTGAGCTTCCTGCGGAATATGAAGGGTCGGCGGGATACTATGCGATATCGACGGGTTTAAAAGGATTTCCGTGTGAAGAGCGAAACGCTAAGGTTCGGCGGAAGTCTTCGGGTTAAGCTGTTTTATAGGGTTTCCAGTTTGTCTAAGTCGAAATCGAAGGGATTCTTTGATAGGAATCTACGGGTTAAGAGTCATGCCGGATTCTCGAAGTCTTCTGATATCAAGACAATTTAAAAAATCTTCTAAATATGTATATATATTTCTTAATTCCAGTCTATTTAGGGTTTGAACGGGGTTTTTCCATACATTTCTTGATGTCAAGTGTAAGTTGTAGTAATTTCCAATGACGCATCTTCGTTAGTTTTCAGTGAACTGATTTAAGCCTGTAGATGTTAGTTCTCGAATCTGCCAGTGGAATTACAGGTAAATCTTTATTAATGTATCTAAGGTTTATGTTTACAGTGTTAACCTATCCTTAGGTGTACACACATATATGTGTATATATATATAATTATATATATATGTATATGTCGATACAATATGACTCAAGTATATGCGCTGAACAAAAATACCTTGGATTATGAGATTCATAATTTACCCCCTCAGTTTGAGACATACCAGGTGTTCAATGCGAGTATCCCATTGTAAATGGTACTTCTGATATTCCATATATTTGTTCCAATTTAGTCTTGAAACATCTACTGTCTAGTTCCCATCATGTTTACGGGAACCTAGACTACCCTGCAAAAGAGAGTTACTTTACCTTAGGAACCCAATACATATTGGGTCCTAGGTTCTTGTTAGCATAAACACTCGAATGCCTTCCCTCAGAAATCCTGTCAGGAAGACTACCTCTGCCCAGGAGATGTGGATAGGCCCTTGCCCTTGACACAGAGGGGTTGTGCCAACAATCTATGGCAAAGAGTCCCACCTTGCCACAGCACCAACACATGTGAATGTTGTATCTCCGTTTCTGACCTGATCTAGTGACTGAGGTAGTCATGAGCTTAGGTCCAAACGGGATAGATCTGGATCCGCTCCCAAAACTGCCTCTTCCACCGTGACACGTGGAAGGGTGGAAGGAATGCATGCAGCGAGCGTCACGAGGCCTGGGAGGTGGTGCCTTCCTTTCAGTTAGCCCCCTTCCTGAGGCCCCATGAGAACTTACAGCATTACTTCTAACCTCCCTTTCCTGTGTCCTTGGGTGGAGAGAAGAGTTCTTAGAGCTGATCCCAGCAGATTCATGCCGAGTAGGGGCAGTGGCCGAGAATACAAAGGGTTCAGAATGAGCCTTAGGTATTCTCTCATGGGTGTCCATGACGGCCCTTGCACTATGGGTGACTCCACATGAGGACAGATCACCCTTGCAGTGACCACGATTGTTCCTGTGATCATACCTGAAGGCATGATGAGTACCCTTCCTGCTCGGAGTGGGGGGTCGGAATACCGTTTCCCCATTTCTCCATGAATTTATAATTCGGGAGATCCACCCATTTTCTTCCTTTCTCTTCATAGCATCAACCTTGGAAAAGTTAGAGACTATCCTTTTCTCATTCTCTAGACTACTCTCTAGGTCTGATATTTTAGAGTCCTTGACCTTGTTGGATGCCAATTGGAGAACCAACAAGATCTTCAGCCGAGCAATCTTCTGCGCTTGCTCCTCAACAAGTAGGTTGCTTGTCTGAAGGGCTCTCTTCAGGGAATCAGGATTTTCTGAAGGGAAACAGTTCCTGTCTTCAGGAACTTCAAGAGAGACAGGGCAAGATGAAGAAGTTACCTGCTCTTCAGTGTTATTGTCACTAGCACTAGTGACCGTTGTGTCATCCTCATCAGAACTGCTTTCCTCACTGGCTTCTTCTGTCTCTGACACGGACACTGGAGCTCTGATGCTGTCCGATTGATCCTTGCCTTCATCTTCAGAGGCGAGGACCCCCACATAGGCTTCATCCTCTAGTTGACAGCAGATTCCAGCTTTCTTTGATCCCCCCATCAGCTCTGAGATCATCACCCACATAGATTTGGCCGTCCCACATTTTTCCAATCTAGAGCGAGAAGGTCCAGACCAGATATCCATGATAATCTGACGAATCATCTTGTCCAGATTAAATAATGAGAGTTCCGTCTCCGACATCTCAGCAATACACTTGGGCACTTGAATATTCTTTCCAGAGCCGGAGGTCTTCATAGGAATAAAAGGACCCTCTTCCAGGATGAAAGATGCTCGAGGATCGATAGCCTCCAAGTGATACGACACTCTCATCTTCCAGACGGGATAATACTCCTTTGTGCATGTGGGAAGTCTTAGTGGCGAGATCTCATGATCCAGATCCATGCTTCTGACACTGGTGGGAGGATTCTACTCAAGGTGTAAACCTTTTTGATGAGCAACCTCCCTCTGATACCACTTGAAAGTCCACCTAGTGTCAACTAGCTTCACCTATGGGGGGGGGGGGGATAGGTGACGCTCAGCGTTTTTTCGGAATTAAAATTGTACCTGCACATGAAAATAACACAGCACAGCAAATAGAGTACACAAGCTATTTATAGTGGTTCCCCGATTTGGGTACATCCACTTTCCCCCTTCGACCTATCTCCCAACAAGGGATGACTCGGTCTCTTCACCAACAGGATTGAAATCCAATCCTTGCACTATCGGAAGGAACCCTTCCACACGTAGGAGACAACACTCCCACAACACAGGTTGCACCCAACCCTTACAACTCGGAACCAACGTTCCTATACAACAAAAATGAACTAGAATGTACAAGAAATACAAACTACTTTCGGAGACTAAGGTGTCCCTCTTCGTTTGATGACGTGTTCTAGAAGTGACGAAGAGTCCACAACCCTAGATCTCACTTGGAGAGAATCTCCCCGAAACCGGCGGCGGCAAGACGGGCGGCGACTTGGTTCTCGGGATCGGCGGCGACAACGGTGTGCGGCTGCTGTACTTTGGAGATTCAAACTTCGTAGCGAAGCTAGCTAGGTCTTCCAACGGTCACTCTAGGATCGATCGTCTCGATCGATTCGGACGGGGAAGGTTTTCCCGATCAACAAATCAAGAGACAAAGGATCTCTAGTTAGACGCGTGAGACTCTAAGCTTGGCTAAGCTTCTGTCGACGGGAGATCTGGAAGAAACTCGATCAAAAGCGGCGACCAACTAGCACGTGCGGCGACGGCGGCGTCATAGCGGAATCCGCGATCTAGGTCACGTCGCGGCTCGGCTTCTTTTTGAATTTCTGTCTCTATTTTTACTGTTCAATAATACAGGTGTATTTATACGGTAGAATACTCCATTATGACCGTTATGGGTCCCACCTGAGGAAACCCTAATTCTGGTTCAAAACAGTGCCAGCGGCAAGGTCCGGTCCAGCGTTTTCCAGAAAATCGCCCAAGTCAAAATCGGCGAGAATCGAAGGTGATTCTCGTCGAATCGGCGAGAATCAAAGGTGATTCTCGTCGATTCGGCGAGAATCAAAGGTGATTCTCGTCGATGTTGACTTTGTTTGCACGCTCTGATTTAGCCGGATAGAGATGGCGAGAATCAGCCAGTGATTCTCGACGATTCGGCGAGAATCACTAGTGATTCTCGCCGAATCGGCGAGAATCACTTGGTGATTCTCGTCGATTATGACTTAGCGCCAGAGTCGCACGCTTTGATGTAGCCGGATAGAGACGGCGAGAATCAGCCAGTGATTCTCGACGAATCGGCGAGAATCACTAGTGATTCTCGCCGAATCGGCGAGAATCACTTGGTGATTCTCGTCGATTCACACTTAGATGATTTTTCGTCTTTCCACCCATGAGCTGCTCTTTGACCCATCCTTGCTCCTTGTCTGCTCTGGCAGTATCACAGACCTGTACTTGAAAATAAGTACACTCCAATAGAGAGAGTACACGTAGGCCAACACACTGATCTGCTCAACGAGGGATTACGTCATGTAGACCCGTGTATATTGACCTACTGCACCCTGACATTGGAGTGCACTTAGCGAGGAATAACTGCAAGCACAACTTGAAAATGTTTTATCAAATACATTGTGAATTCATCTTAGCTTGACAGGAGGCTTCCTCAAATCCGGGTAATTGTGGATACATTACCCAACACATATGTTCATGGACCAAGTGGCAAGAAGGCTCCAAAATCCAACACTGTGGTTCCCAAGGCCAAGGAAACGGTGAATCCTTATGTGTGTTGCAATTACGAGGCTTGAACGTCCAAGTCTGTGGCCCCTTCTAGACATCCCATACAAAAGGAAAAACATGTGTACAAGAGAAGGTACAAAAGGTTTTACTGTTGGTGTTGCAACAAGATTGGTCACTTCGTCGTAGATTGCTGATTTCATCTGGTAAAGCTTGAAACTACATGATTTAACAATGCGAGGCCGACCACTCGTAACGTTAATGTTCCAAATGTTGTTAAACTAATAAGGAAGCAAGGACCCAAGTCTGTTTGGGTTCCTATGATAAAATGATTTATGTTTGCAGGTATGTCCAAAGGCCAACAAAATGCCAATCTGGTATTAGACAGTGGATGCTCTCGGCATATGACCAGGACTAGAAGCCTATTGCTAGATTTTACCAAAGTTGAAGATGGACCAAAAGTTCACTTTGGAGGGTCTGACAAGTGAATCACTAAAGGCTATGGTATGATTTCCACGACATAGTCTCTTCCACAGACGTGGCTTATTTGGAAGGATTATAGCATAATCTGATAAGCATAAGTCAATTATGTGACAAAGGCTATATCATTGAGTTCTATAAAGACAAGTGTTTGATAAAATCATCTGCAAATTTGGAGACGATCTTAACAGGCACTCGGAAATGAAATATTTTCTGTTTAAATTTTCTAGGTTTAGACAATTCTACACTAGTGTGCTTTTGGCAAAAAATAGAGCATCTCTCTATGACCAATGGCACAAGAGATTAGCACATATTAATTTCAAAACTATAAATATGTTTTTTTTTTCTCACAACTTAGTGCGTGATGCCCACAACATTAAGTGTCGTAAAGAGAGTCCATGTCATGTATACCAAATGGGTAAGCAGATAAGGTCTACCTTTAAGGGTATTAGAGTTTAGGAGTTAAAGTTTATATGCCGGTCATTATTGATGATTGTTGTCATTTTACTTGGGTGTTTTTTTTCTGAAACACAAGTAAAATACCTTTGGGACATTCAATTATTTTGTTAGGCAAATTCAGAAGGAATTATACTGCTCATTGGTTAAAATAAGAAGTGATCACGGAATTGAATTTGAATCTGGTGCCATGACAAAGTTCTGTGGAAGTCAAGGTACCTTTCATGAGTTTAACTCTCCGCACACTCCAAAGCAAAATGGAATTACTGAGAGAAGGAATAGATGTAACACCCCCTATCCGTCGGATGGCATATAGCAGTAGGTCCGGCCGGGGCCGGACGCCATATACCACAGACAGACCGGGTGGTTACTCAATGAAAACCATCCAACCAATCATAACGTCCTACACAGAGCATTCTAGCGGAAGCAGTTTAATAAGTTGCAATAAAGAACCCAGCTCAAAAGCATGAATGTCCACTAACACCAAATAGGAATGTAGTACATACACAAATACTGGCCTTAAGGCCTTACAAAAGGGGTTTACTTCATATTACATGTTTTCCATACCACGGCACGCAGGCCGGTCATACATGATCAAAAGCAAGTAAACACTATAATTAGGCCTTCGATGGCCGGCTTCGCACTTTGGGCTTCAGCCCGCTATTGAGCGCTTGGTCCCGCAGCACCTGTAAGCACAATCCACCGCACGGTGGTAAACAAAAGTAACGGTAATCAATGCTGACCAAATTATAACGATCCCGCCCCCAACTCGGGGCGGCGATGCTCCTTCCCTGCATTATATTAGCACAACCAAGCAGTAAATAACTACAACACAACACAGACATTGGCACGTACGGCCACACACCCCGTGCTATCAGGGCACATTCTCGGTGATCACAGTCTAAGCCTGCCGACTCACCACCATCCCTAGGACGACAATCTCTCGTGAGCATTTGGTCTTTCTGGCCACTGCCTAAGACCCTCAATCTATGCCAACGGTAAGTGCCACATTAACTTTAGGTCTCTTTAATCGAACGACATAGAGCGGGTACGGTTCCGCCTGACCCGTTGCGCACACCGCAATGTTAATTTAAACCATATGTGCGGGTCAAACTTCTCCCGAGTCCCAAATCATTTACACACAACGCATAACCAAGTTATGTTCAAATTGGCACCAGGCCCACATGTTTGGCGGGATCACGCATCTGCATAGTTTTTCGGGTGCACATTTGAGTTAATCCCCAAGTCTTCCCGTTGCAATCTACCACGTAGAAAAACCCGAAAACAAACATTCACACGGAGTCTTCTCCGGCATTTATGTAATACAACATCACCGATCCAGACCAACATCTCCGGATAGGCTTCACACATCATTCCTATGTCCGTTTTCGTTTACGGACTCTACACAGCGGGGACTTTACATATCTACCCGAAGGAACGCCTCCAACTCACCGCAAACTCGCGAGAGCGGGCTTCCTATGCAAAGAAGGAGAGCTTAACATGCTCAAGAAGAGAATCGTTACCCTAGCATTCTTTTTGGCGCCATGGAAAAGTAAGCGGATGAAAAGAACCGCACTCTCTTTGCCTCCGTAGATCCGAAGTCGGCTCGCGATTTGGAGCTTCGAAGCTCCTCCAATGGCCGGATCTAGCTTCTTCTTCCTCCCTTGGCTCTCCTCTCTCTCTATACTTTAGAAAGATAACCACTCAAAAGAAATGAGCGTTTCAAGGGTCCAATCCCATGTATATCCCCTCAGGAACAACCCCCAGCCGTTGGGTCTCAGATTAAAGAAACGAACGGCTTTGATTCAGGCCTGGAAAAACAATCTGGACCGAACACGGCCTGGCACACGCCCGTGTCCAGGGTCGTGTCCCTCATTCGCTGTCAAAATCAACGCTCCTGGAACAACACACGGGCACCCGACACGCCCGTGTTCGACCTGACACGCCCGTGTTCCAACTGACACGGTCATGTGGTCGGCCGTGTGTCCCCATCGATTTATCTCGAAAACAACCCGAGAACAACACGGGTTCTTGGACACGCCCGTGTCCTAACCCGTGTCTACCCAAAAACGCCTGGGCTCCAGGCTGTGTTAACTGTCTCGACACTCGACACTTCGTCGAGTGAAGCTTGTCGACACCCGACACGGCCTTGGACAAGCCCGTGTCCTAGGTCGTGTGCCTTGTCTTGACACATCGTCGAGTAAAATTCATCGACTCCCCGGGACGAGTGTCGACACAGGTCGACACACCCTGTGACACGCCCGTGTCGCAGGCCGTGTGCCATGTCTCGACACTTCGTCGAGCGAAATTCGTCGACACCCTGGGCCGATCATCGACACGGGCTTGACACGCCCTGCGACACGCCCGTGTCGCAGGCCGTGTTCTCTGCTCGACGATCGTTGACTCCAAAATCGTCGACCTCTCGACCAAAACGTCGAACCCAGCCTGACATGCCCTGGGACACGCCCGTGTCCCAGGCCGTGTGCCTACTACCAGATTCCAAATCTGGCCCAAAACGCCCCCCGTCGCTCTTTTCAGTTTCTGGGCGTTACAACTCTCCCCCTCTTAAAAGAATTTCGTCCACGAAATTATATAAAGGAAAGACAAGTACCAAAATTAAATTGTATCTGGAGCGGAACACCTCAGGGTACTCGTCAAGCATAGTCTGCTCTTGTTCCGAAGAGAGCTCCTCTCGACCGCAATTGTCCCATCGGACCTTGACCATCCTGATCTCTTTATTGCGTAGTCGCGTGACCTCCTAGTCCTCAATTTGCACGAGTTTGACCTTCGTTGTCAACCCGCTATCAACCGGCAATTACTCGACCGCGATCACTTGCGCAGGTTCTTGCACCGCCTTCCGTAGCACCGATATATGGAATACCTCATGTAAACCACTAAGCTCCACTGAAAGCTTCAAACGATAGGCTGCTTCGCCAACTCGCTCCAAAACCTCAAACGGCCCAATGTACCTCGGGCTTAGCTTTTTCAATCGCCGCACCCGCGAGACACCCTTGAACGACCTGATCTTTAAGTACACATAGTCGCCCACAGCGAACTCCACGTTCCTGTGCTTTGCATTATAGTACTTCGCTTGCCGGTCCTGAGTGATAAGCAACCTCTCCCGAATTGTACACACCAACGAAGTAGTATCCTCCACTTCTAACCGCTTATACAACTTTGACTCACCCGTTTCTAGCCAAGATAACGGCGTGCGACATTTTCTACCATATAGGGCCTCGAAGGGCGTCATTTGAATACTCGCTTGGTAGCTATTGTTGTATGCGAACTCCACCAAATAAAGATGGTCATCCCATTGCTTTCTAGAATCCAAGACACACATGCGAAGCATGTCTTCCATAGTTCTATTGACCCTCTCGGTCTGCCCATCTGTTTGCGGATGGAAGGCTGTGCTGAATTTTAGCTTTGTTCCCAACATTTGTTGCACAAGCCTCCAATCATTGGACGTGAACCGCCCATCTCGGTCACTCACGATGCTGCGAGGCACACCGTGAAGCCGCATTATATTCTCCACATACAGTTTTGCCAACTTCTCCAACGGATCATCCTTCCTATGCGGAATGAAATGCGACACCTTTGTTAACCGATCCATAGAGATGTCGTCGGATTTCCACTCCGGAATAGGCAAGGACTTCAATAATCCTCCTGGCTTTTGGTATTTCGCCTTCACCAAGGCGCAAGTTTGGCACTTCGCCACGTAAAGTGCCCATCTTTCTTCAAACCCGGCCACCAAAACAGTTTCTTAACATCGCGGTATCTTTGTGCTCCCTGGGTGGATTGAGTACTTAGTATGGTGTGCCTCGTACAATAATTCCAGCCGCAAATTGACCACACTTGGGACGCACAGACGATTGTCTTTCCAAAGCAATATGTCCTCCACAACGAATTGGGAACTTGACCCATCCAGAGCCTCTACCATGAACTGCTTCATCTGGACATCCATATCCAAAGTCTTCCGAATCAGATCAGCCAGGTCATTAAGTACTGCTTCAACACTTGATTTCTTATCCACACAAACAATCTCCAACGCCCCCAACTCCCGCACCAACTGCTCATCATACACCGATAGCAAATTGACTTGAGCTGGGGCTCGGCGACTCAACGCGTCCACAACCGCATTACCGTTACCAGGCACGTAGTGGATCTTGAATGTATAGTCCCCCAGGAACTCCTTCCATCTACGCTGCCACATATTCAGATCTTTCTGATCAATCAAATACTTCAGGCCCTTGAGATTGGTGTAGATATCAATCTTCACACCGTACAAATAATGCCTCCACAGCTTCAAGGCAAAAATCACGGCCGCTAACTCCAAGTCATGGACCGGATAATTCCTCTCATGCAACTTTAGCTCTCTCGAGCGATAAGCTATCACACTTTCGTGTTGCAATAGCACGCAACCCAAACTGCTTCCCGAAGCGTCACTATAAATCTCATATCCTTCGGTCCCAATCGACGAACTCAGCACAGGCGCCGTGGCCAACCGACATTTCAACTTCTCAAAAGCTCGCGCGCACTCCGGCGTCCAAACGAACTTCTGCTCCTTCCTCGTCAGAGTAGTGAGAGGTAACGCTATCCGCGAGAAGTTCTCTACGAAGTGCCTATAATAGCCGGCAAGCCCCAGAAAGCTCCGGACTTCCGCTACAGTAGAAAGCTCAGGCCACTCAAGTATTGCAACAATCTTCGCCGGATCCACCGCAATACCCTCTCCACTCACTATAAGATCGAGGAACGCCACTGAGGATAACCAAAACTCACACTTCGAGAACTTGGCATATAACTGATTCCTCCTTAGCGTTTCCAAAACCAAATGAAGATGCTTGAAGTGATCTTCCTTACCCCGCGAGTATACCAGGATATCGTCGATGAACACGATCACAAAATGATCCAAGAAGTCCCTAAAGGTCTTGTTCATCAAATCCATGAAAATTGACGGTGCATTAGTCAGCCCAAACGGCATGACCGTAAACTCATAATGCCCGTATCTCGTATTGAACGATGTCTTTCGGATATCACTCTCCCTTATTCGCAGCTGATAGTACCCAGACTTGAGACCCAACTTTGAGTATACCGTCGACCCGACCAACTGATCAAAAAGATCATCGAGCCTTGCGATTGGGTACTTGTTCTTTTCGGTTAGCTTATTTAACTCCCGATATACAATACAAAGTCTCAAGCTCCCGTCCTTTTTCTTTACAAATAGGGTCGGTGCGCTCCAAGGAGAAGAACTAGGATGCACATACCCTTGCTTCAAAAACTCTTTGTGTTGCACCTTCAGCTCCGCCATTTTCCTTAGGCGCTAGTCGATACGAAGATCGTGACACAGGCTTTGCACCTGGCACTAGCTTAATCATAAAACCTATCTCCCGTTGAGGCGGGGCTCCAGGAAGATCTCTAGTGAAAACATCAGGGTACTCCGATACCACCGAAATACTATACAACGTAGGCTATGGCCTTACAACCTCCAATAGCGTAACGAACAGTTCTGCACCAGCATGAACCGCCTTCACCACCTGAAGAGCAGACACCAACAACTTGCTCGACCCATTCAAGTCCGTAAAAGTCGTCTCATGACTTACTCCCCACTTGACTTCCTTGCGACCGCAATCAATATAGGCTGGCTGCTCCAAGAGTCATTCCAAGCCAAATGTCACGTCGAGCTCCCCTAGCGGTAGTAACCGCACTTGTAAGTCAAAGTCTTGGCTCCCTGAACACACCTAAGCGCAACAGATTTTACTCGTGCACAATGAGCACCATTGGACCATAACGCATCCAATAAGTCTCTTCCCATCGAAGGAGGTACTTCGACGCCCAATATAGTTCCTAAATAAAGGAATGCGAAGCTTTGTTTACACGAACGGTGCTTTCGACGGATAAACGAAAATCAGAACAAAGCTTAGCACAAGTAGTTCTAAGTTAACACGTACAAGGGCGACAAGTATTTAAGGCCAAGCTGCTATAACTTTAAACCATACCTGTCCTCACGGCGGCGTGCAATCTTCCGGGCTTTAGGCACACACGGGCATAGTGCCCCGACTCCCCGCAGTTATAACATGCGCCCGGGGTTTGGCCTGTAGATGCCCCCAAAGCACCGAAAGGAGGGACTAGACCCAAAGTCCTAGCCTTCTTATACCACCTACGATAACCATACTTTGAGGTGTTCGGCGTTTTGAATGTCGTTTCCTTTGCACTAAAGTCCTCAACTGCTCCTGACATTACTTTCTTAGTCTTCTGAGCACCTTTCCAACACCTTCGGGCAAAGTGCCCTTTCTTTCCACAAGTATAACAAGTGGAGGTAGCTTTACTAGTCGATGTCGTAGCCCCCTTCTCTAGCATTCTACCGGATGCAGCTCCTATGGGGCTTGCATAGTTCGATACCATGGTCGCTGGCATCGGTAGAGTCTTCCTCAAATCTGCCTCCAAAGATCTAGCTGATTCCACTAAGGCTCGGAATCCCAATAACCTTGGTCCAAGCAATAGAACTCGTAACTCGGCGCGCAGGCCATTATAAAATCTATCGACTGTCACTTGCTCATTATCCAACTCAAAGCATGGGTAGCGGCTTACCATAAGAAATGCTTGTAAATATTCATCAACTGTATGCGCTCCCTACACTAAATGCATATTCAGCTGCTGCCCCGATGGTCTACCAAAAGTCATCTGCTCCATCACGCCACCCGGCGTTGAAGCCACAACAGGGGCACAGGGTTGTACATTACTTCCATACTGTGCACTCGCCACAGCGAACACTGCTTCAACGATCCTTCGTATGGTTTCATACGAAGGAGGGGTCTCAAACACCTCACTGGGTGCACTATACTCCTCAAAAACCGGACATTCTGGCGGCCCAACACCGCTTCTGGTCACCTATAGTGGTATAAAACACCGTTAAGCGACCAAATAAAATTGCAAACAGCAATATAGGAACACGCAGGTTCCCCAAACATGTTTATTGTCATTCCTAAGTGGACATTCATGGGTTCTTTTGTTGTTATAACGATGATGCACAAACATGTGCTCACCACCCCTTAAAAAGAATTCGTCCACGAATTCATTTTAAGCCGGACCGAAATCAGGAGTCTGATACCAAATTGTAACACCCCCTATCCGTCGGATGGCATATAGCACTAGGTCCGGCCGGGGCCCGACGCCATATACCATAGACAGACCGGGTGGTTACTCAATGAAAACCATCCTACCAATCATAACGTCCTACACAGAGCATTCTAGCGGAAGCAGTTTAATAAGTTACAATAAAGAACCCAGCTCAAAAGCATGAATGTCCACTAACACCAAATAGGAATATAGTACATACAGAAATACTAGCCTTAAGGCCTTACAAAAGGGGTTTACTTCATATTACATATTTTCCATACCACGGCACGCAGGCCGGTCATACATGATCAAAAGCAAGTAAACACTTTAATTAGGCCTTCGAGGTCCGACTTTGCACTTTGGGCTTTAGCCCGCTACTGACCGCTTGGTCCCGCAGCAACTGCAAGCACAATCCACTGCACGGTGGTAAACAAAAGTTACGGTCAGCAATGCTGAACAAATTATAACGATACCGCCCCCAACTCGGGGCGGCGATGCTCCTTCCCTGCATTATATTAGCACAACAAAGCAGTAAATAACTACAACACAACACAGGAGTTGGCACGTACGGCCACACGCCCCGTTCTCTCAGGGCACATTCTCGGTGATCACAGTCTAAGCCTACCGACTCACCACCGTCCCTAGGACGGCAATCTCTCGTGAGCATTTGGTCTTTCTAGCCACTGCCTAAGACCATCAATCTATGCCAACGGTATGTGCCACGTTAACTTTAGGTCTCTTTAACTGAACGACGTAGAGCGGGTATAGTTCCGCCTGACCCGTTGCTCACACTGCAACGTTAATTTAAACCATATGCGCGGGTCAAACTTCTCCCGAGTCCCAAATCATTTACACACAACACATAACCCAGTTATGTTCAAATTGGCTCCAGGCCCACAATTTTGGCAGGATCACGCATCTGCCCAGTTTTCCGGGTGCACCTTTGAGTTAATCCCCAAGGCTCCCCGTTGCAATCTACCACGTAGAAAAACCCGAAAACAAACATTCGCACGAAGTCTTCTCCGGCATTTATGCAATGCGACATCACCGATATAGACAAACATGTCCGGTTAGGCTTCACACATCATGCCTATGTCCGTTTTCGTTTACGAACTCTACACAGCGGGGACTTTACATATCTACCCGAAGGAATGCCTCCAAATCACCGCAAACTCGCGAGAGCGGGCTTCCTATGCAAAGAAGGAGAGCTTAACATGCTCAAGAAGAGAATCATTGCCCTAGCGTTCCTTTTAGGCGCCATGGAAAAGTAAGCGGATGAAAAGCACCGCACTCTCTTTGCCTCCGTAGATCCGAAGTCGGCTCGCGATTTGGAGCTTCGAAGCTCTTCCAATGGCCGGATCTAGCTTCTTCTTCCTCCCTTGGCTCTCCTCTCTCTCTATACTTTAGAAAGATAACCACTCAAAAGAAATGAGGGTTTCAAGGGTCCAATCCCGTGTATATCCCCTAAGGAACAACCCCCAGCAGTTGGATCTCAGATTAAAGAAACGAACGGCTTTTATTCAGGCCTGAAAATACAATCTGGACCGAACACGGCATGGCGCACGCCCATGTCCAGGGCCGTGTCCCTCATTCGCCATCAAAATCAACGTGCCTGGAACAACACACGGGCACCCGTGACGCCCGTGTTCGACCTGACATGCCTGTTTTCCAACTGACATGGCTGTGTGGTCGACCGTATGTCCCCATCAATTTGTCCTTAAAACAACCCGAGAACAACACGGGTTCTTGGACACGCCTGTGTCCTAACCCATGTCTACCCGAACACGCCTGGGCTCCAGGCCGTGTTCACTATCTCGACACTCGACACTACGTCGAGTGAAGCTCGTAGACACCTGACACGGCCTTGGACACGCCCGTGTCCTAGGCCGTGTGCCTTGTCTCGACACATCGTCTAGCAAACTTCGTCGACTCCCCTGGATGAGTGTCGATACGGGTCGACACGACCTGCGACACGCCCGTGTAGCAGGCCGTGTGCCATGTCTCGACTCTTTGTCAAGCGAAATTCGTCGACACCCTGGGCCGATCGTCGACACGGGCTTGACACGCCCTGCGACACGCCCGTGTCGCAGGCTATATTCTCTGCTCGATGATCGTCGACTCCAAAATCGTCGACCTATCGACCAAAATGTCGAACCCAGCCTGACACGTCCTGGGACACGCCCGTGTCCTAGGCCGTGTGCCTACTACTAGATTCCAAATCTGGCCCAAAACGTCCCCCGTCGCTCTTTTCAGTTTCGGGGCGTTACAATAGAACTCTCACTGACGCATGTACAACTATGTTGAATGACGCTTCACTACCAAAGTACTTCTGGGCTCGGAGTCTTCTGGGTTTTTTGGAGCTCGTGTCCTTACTTGTGACACAACTTTAGACTTGCTTGCCCATTCAACTTTCAGGGCAACTAACTTCTCTCTAGTTAAAGTACTGAATCTTTGCTCCTCCTTCTTTCTAGTATTCATCTGAAGTTCATATTAGATTAGCTTTCCGAAAAGGTTTTGGGGGTTAATCTCTAGCAGCTTCCCAAACTCTCTAATGACTACAACTTTTGTATCAAAGCCTTTTGTCAGGTATCTGAGGAATTTGTCATTTAGTTCACCATTTGTGAATGTGCGGCTGTAGTTTTTGAGCCCGTTAATGATCTTGAAGAATTTCTCGAAGCTGTCAGCTATAGTATCATTTTCACCTTGCATGAATGCTTCATATTCTTGATTAAGCACAGATCTACGATCGTCTCTAACTTACTCAGTTCCTTCAACGAGAAAAACTAAGCAGTCCCACATCACTATGGCAGATTTGCAGTCTAATAAATATTAAAGAATCAAATCGTCCACTATATTGGCTATAATGTTCTTCTCCTTCTTATCCAAAAAGATCAAGGCAATTTCATCCTTAGTCGAAACTATCATCTTCTTAGGGATCATGACAGTCGTATTCAGAGCAGATGGCTGAGTAGGAATATGATGTCAATCTTCAACAATCTGAAATATCCTGGGATCTATAGTCTCCATGAAGAATCTGACTCTTTCTTTCCATACATGAAAGTTCTCTTTTGTGCATGCAGGTAACTTCATAGAAGAAATTCCCTTGCGATTGTCCATAGCAACAAAGCGAAATCTCTTGACACTAGATATAAGATCTTATTTAAGGGGTTAACCTTATGTCGAACAACCTCTCTCTGATACCCATTGAAAGTATCTAGTGTCTTCCTAAATCACCTAGAGAGGACTGAATAGGTGAGTTATGAGTCTTTTCGTGGAATAAAAATAACTGAAAAATTAAGCACATAGAATACAGAGATTTATATTGGTTCCCCGAGTTGCGTACGTCTACTATCCCGCCTTGCCTATCTACCATGAAGGGCTAGATTTGGCTACTTCACCTTTAACTCAGATTGAAATGAATCTTACACCTCGGAGCCTCAACTCCTACAACTCGAAGACAATGGTCCTAGCACTCGGAGAACCAACTTTCATACGACTCGATCTAAACACTGATCTACAACGCAATCCAAACACAGATCTACAACTCAGAGGGAAAAATCTCCTACAAAAGTAAATAAACATTTACACCATAAATATTACAAATAATCTTATTTAGTTCTAAAATCTTTGATCCATCATTCTTCGAAAAGGCTGATCTTGAATGTCTTGGAGAATACGAAAAATCTAAATGCTTTGAAGGCTTTGATTTGGAATCACGGATCAGCTAGATCTGAGAGAATCATAATGTTGAGAAAACAACGATCCAGTCGATTATGTTGAGGAAGATCAAATCGTGCAACACAGTCATCGGCCGAGTGAATTTGCAAAACACGGATGGGAGCCGACGAGATCTGAAATTTTCTCGATTTGATCTTGAGCATGATAGGGTTAATGGAAAATCAACCCTAAATATATACGAATCCACCTCCTGTAATAGCTAGAAAGATAATCTAAATCAAGAAATCTGTGCATACTGTACATGACAATCTGGACAACCTGAGCAGAAAGTTTTGAAAATGAAATGAAAATAGCCCTATGTATAATTCATCGAGTATCATTGAGTATAGCCTAGTATACTCGTCGAACTGTATAAAAACTCGATGAAATTTACTTGTAAAATTTTAGCCTGATCGAAACTATAACTCAAATCTATGTAGAAGATAAACTCGACGAATTTGCCGAGTATCAGCTATCATACTCGACGAATTCGACAAGTATCGGCTGATACACTCGATGCATTCGACGTATAAGCTAAGCAATATTCGATGAGTCTGACTTAGAAAATTCTAGAGAAGTAAATTCGGAAACACTAAGATATACCCAATGAATCTCAAAGAATTCATCGTGTTTCGACATGTATATTCGACGAATTCAACGGGTTCAGAAGATACACTCGATGAATTCGACGAGTATACTTGATGATACAGGATGACTTTTACATAACTGACTTTCCAAATCACAGAGATTTTACCCCTTGTAAATACAATGAATTCGACATGTGCTAGTAGGTATACACGATATTTCGACGAGTATCTATGAGTATACTCGATGAATTCGATGAATATCCCATACTATACTCGACGAATTTTACTTGGGTAAAATAATGTTCTTCTATTCCAGGTCCTTATCCTTCCTTTATCCTTCAAATGCACTTGGGATAGAAGTACACCCCAATAAAGAGATTACATGTGATTCAATACATTGGCCTACACAATGAAGGATTACATTGTATAGTCCTGTGTTTCATGACCCATTGTAACCTGACATTGGGTTATACTTCGCAATATAGTCCTACAAGCACATAACTAAATAGAGAGCATCAAATATAACTCAATTCATCTTAGTTCAAGGGACACTTCTTCAAATTAGGGTAATTGTGGATACAATACCCAACACTCCCGAAAGCTTGGTTTTTTTAAAAGAAATTGAATACCCTAAATGGATATCAAATGTTGTAATGGCTAAAAAGACTGGGGAAGTGGAAAATGTGTATTGATTTTACTAAGATCTATAAAACATGTCCTAAAGATTGATACCCCTGCCTTAAATAGATTTTTTAGTTGATTCTGTGATTGGGTATTTTTGTATGAGATTTCTAGATGTATACTCTAGTTATCACTAGATTAGGATGCATAAGTGTTGGATTTGGTGGCCAAACTTAGAAGGGGGGGGGGGGCGTGAATGAGGTTTTTAAGAAAATTCAGAATTAAAATAAATTTCACTAACGACGGCTGGTATTTAAGCTACCAAGGGATGGTAGGATGTTACCGCACGGCAGTAGGTCACAATACCACTTTTCCGTGGTGAAAATTTGTTTTCTTTCTTTCCACAAAACTTTCAAATCCCTAGCAACTTACAACCACGAATTTGAGTCGAAATAAAAGAAATATAATTTTATTGAAAATTAAACATAAAGGTTACAATAAAACAACTTGATCTCTGTGATGCCGGAGATCGCAGGCGATGAAGTAACAATTTTCTTTTTGGTTTCTATACCGGTTATCTCTCTATATTCTTCCCAAGAAGATTGACAAGCCAACTCTTCACCTTCCACCCAAGAAGGGACTTAGAGCCTACTAGATTTCCCAGATCTAGATGTCCTCAATTGATGATTTCCACATATTCATCCCAAGAATCAGACGACCTCCCGGTCCCATTATTAACAAACTCACACTGAATAGAAAAGTGAAAATACAAATAAGGATAAACTAATATAAAATTATAGCTCCCTCAAAAAGATGAATTCCTCTGTAGAACAGTGCACAATCGATGTTTTTGAATGTCATTCTTTATGCACTCCATCAAAAACTAATGATCGTTGGAGACTTTACTCTTCGGAGTTCTTCGATCACGAACGGGATGGAGAGATTTCAGTTTTTCTTGCTTGGAGATGGTAGTTCGTACCAATAAAGATGGTAGCAGAACCATAGACATGTAATCCTCCTTCTTGTCCCCTCAAAAAATGAAACACGTGTTCTTATTCTCATCTTAAAAAAAGCTAGCACACACTATACGCTTTTATAGGTCTTCTCACGTGGTGTCACCAGCTGTCCATTAAATTAGGAAAAATGTCCTTAAAATATTCCTGTAACTTTTGGATACCGCGACGCAGTAAGGCTAGCGCTCGACGGTACTAGTTCCTCCTCAATGCAGTCGAATCAACAATAAAGCACCTGAAGGTAGGGCTACTGCTTGGCAGTAGAAAAGTAGTAAAAGTGATGGGATATTGCCTGGCAGTAGGGATAGCGCCTGGCAGTAGCGATGTATTCGAATTTGCTAGTGCCCGGTGGGAGGCCTAAAGCCCAACGGTAGCAGCATCTCCTCGATGCAGCCAAATTGGCTAGCACCCGACGATAGGGATATCGCCCGGATATATGTCACAAAGAAGACCCTTTGCATGCTCAACATCAATTCATCAATGCTAGCTCTAGTGCTAGTGCTAGCGTCGGACGGTAGGTCATAGAGATTGAAACTGTCATTCTTTATAGTTGTAAACTTGCACAGTATACCCAACACTTGTATGATCAAATACAACTTAGGATTTGATATTGTCAAACTAAAGAGATGTGGACCAAGAGTTACAACAAACTCCGCCTTTTGATAATATCAAATCTAGTTCATGACATATAAATCATTACTAGGAAGATATAGTGTAGTTCTATAGTAGGTGTGAAACATAAACAAATATACGAAGTATGACTCCCCTACATGTGTGCTCACCCAACATATGTGCTCCCCTTACACGTGACCTTCCCCTAGGTGACTAGTATGACATTCTCATGAACAACTAAATCTCCTCCTTTTGATATTATCAAAAGGGCGGGGAACGAACAATAGAAGCTAGAGATTAAATAAAGAGATGATGTTTTGGCAAAGCAAACACACAAGCATGGGTGAAAAAATAATATTAGGATAGACCTAGCCAATATAAGAAAAAAATGTGATTTAAAGAATGGCAAAGTTTAAGAAATATTTGGACAAAGCATGTGAAACTAAATACACAAGATTCAGCCTACAATGTTAGGTGATTTATAGAGTTAATGCAGTGTAATAATATAATCGTCATGAATAGTAATCGTGTACTAGTACACTTGTGCGATGGATAGTCAGTGCAGTTTAAGTCCAATTCTTATGCATGGAATAGTTAGATATAATAATGACAAGTGTACATGTAATATCAAAAGAAAAAACATCAGGTAGACATAATGAATAATACATGTTTTATCTTAATAAATCAATATGCTAACATAAGCGTGATGAAGGAAAAATCAAGCCACATTTCTATCTACTATATATCAAGACTTGAATAGAGGGCCCTAACTCAATTAACTATCTTTGCACAAGATTGAAACGATTTTATAGACCAAGGTGCTCATCCTCATAATGCTCATAGAGGCTTATCAGGAAAAATGAGTTGTGTTTGGGGTATATCCTTGACACATAGTTTGATAACATAGAAATTATGTACACACATTTTTTCTATCTCATTTTTTTAATAAGAATTTTATATTTTTTTTGTGTAGTTCAAGGTCCCTGAATTAATCAAAATCTACCCACAAAGATAGATACACTTTAACTTGTATACAAAAACCTAACAACTATAATTTTGGCCAAATGTTCTAAAGTGTATATATGAAAATGAACAACATGATATTGATTTTTCAAGTCATTCCTAGCATGTTAGACACAATATCAAAAGTTATAACATGTAAGCTTTGAAATTTCTAAACGAGGGCATATTTTAGGGATGTGTGTTTAGTGAAAAAGTCATGATGCTAACTAAATCCTCACACATATCTAGAGACATATTTAACATGTATTAATATATGTAGTCACACTCAGTATCTAAGTACCAATAGATTAGACACATCATGATGAAAACATACAATGTTAAATAGAGATTAACAAGCCTAAATCAAAACATTTCATGTAATTTTATGTTTTAAGTTCTACTCATGCATGCCCTAATAATCCAAATGGAACTATTTTATTTCATATTTTTTTGTTTTTAAAAATAAATAAACGAGAGAATTTTTTTTTAATTATTTGGGGCTTTTATAATTTTTTGTTTTTAATAAGTAAAGATGAAACAAAGCAAACTGAAACAAAACAAGACATAACACGTATTTTTTGTGTTTTTGTAATTTTTCCAATCTTTATTTTTTTGTTTATATGACAAACTGAAAGAAAAATATACACAAGACAGAATTACAGGACAATAAATGATTTCAAAAAAATAGAAAGAGCAAACACGAGTTAAACATGAAAAATCTAACATACCACCAACGCTAGTGATACCGTGTGGCGGTAGCATGTAGAGATGCAAGTTCAAGAAAAATTACCCAGATTTTGACAGTTTGTGCTTCTAATGTCGATTTAGTATGAATGTGCAATGAATTATCACTTTAATTCCGCAGCCAACTGGAAGAAATCACTCATTGGTTTCCTAAGTTAAACAAAATTACGCAGTAAGATCCAAAACACCCAATTTTATCGAAGCCGAGAAAAATGAGCATCAGGGAGGGGTTTTGTGAAGATATCTGCAAGATGATCATTAGTGCAAATGATTCTCACTTTAACATTTTTCCTTCTTAATATGATCACAAATAAAGTGTTGATGAATGTCTATGAGTTTAGACCGAGAGTGGTTCTCCAGATTATATGTTATGTCTATGTCACTGTTGTTGTCACACTTAAGTTCGAAGTTCTTGAAGGAGAGACAAAAGTCCTAAAACATTTGTGACATCCAAAGTGCTTGTTCGCAACAACTTCCTAGAATAATATGTTCTACCTCAGACATGGTGAGGGCAACATAATTCTATTTCCTACTCGACCATGAAACTAGTGGAGGCCCTCGGAAGTGACACGTGCCACTTGTTCTTTTGCAATCAAGTGAACCCCCGACATATTCTGAATTTGAATATCAATAAAGCGTGAAGTTGGTGGCATGTGGATAGAAAAGACCAATATTTTGAGTCCCTATGAGGTACCTAATGATACATTAAATGACTTTTACATGAGATTATTTAGGTTTAGCTTGGTATCTAGCCCAAAGGCACACTGCAAACATGATGTCGTGTCTAGATGGACTTAAATATAATCATGATTCGATCATGCCTCTAAATAATGTTTGGTCCACCGAAAGTCACTTTCATCCTTCCGTAATTTTAGTGATGCGCTTATAGTAGTTTTCCCATGTTTCAAATTCTCAAAACTAAATTTATTAATTATATCTTTTATGTAATTTTATCGACAGATAAAAATACCATCACCTCATTGAGAAATTTGAAACACTAAAAAGTATGTCAATTCTCCTACAAAACTCATTTCAAATTCACTTTAGATCACTTTTATAATTTCTTCACATAATTTTTCGTTAGTGGCACCAAAGATTATATCATCAATATAAATTTACATGATCATTAAATTTGAATCACTATTTTTTACAAAAATATTAGTATCCACACTTCCCATTCTAAACACATTCTTGACAAGAAAAAATGTTATCCTATTATACCAGTCACGAGGTGCTTGCTTTAATTTGTATAAGGAATTTATGAGTTTATTGTCATAATTTGGATGAAACTATTTTTAAAACCGGGTGGTTGCTCTACATACACTTCTTCTTTAATATAAACCTTTAAAAAAGCACACTTGATGTCTATTTGATATAATATTATCCTTTTAAAACTAGTTGTTGGGTCGATTGACAAATTGTCCCACATTTGGAGAAGTCCAGAAGTCAATGATACACACTTGATTGTATCAGATATATGTTAAAAGTTCAGTTTATACATGTTATCTATTGTTCATTGAATAGAAAGGTTGTAAGGGTAATTATATTAGTTTTACTCAAGACAGGATGCTGGAAAAGTAGAAATCAGGCTAAGTCCAGAAGCATTCAGTGAATACAATTCACTCAACGCCGGAGGTCTAAAGGCATTGATAGAAGTTCAAGCAGTCAAAGCCACAGTGTTGCTCGACTTAAATCTGACCAAGTCTAGAAGCATTGAGTAAAGGCAGTTCATTCAATTCCAACTCAAAAGGAAATCTGCCTAAGTACAGAAGCATTGTGTGAAGACGGATCACTCAATGCCGCATCAAGAATTCAACATCGTCAAGTAGCATTGAGTAAAGCAGCTTCACTCAATGCTTCAACTAGAAGAATTCTGCCAAGTCCAAAAGCGTTGAGTGATGAATGATCACTCAATGCCTTATCATTTAAGCTTACTAAGTAAGATGCATTGAGTGATGAAGGTTTGCTCAAAGACTTAGGAAGCAGAATTTCTACCAAGTATTTTTGCGTTGAGTCAGTTGACTGCACTCAATGCTTGTGCCGATTGACTGAAAATTTCTAAGTACACAAGAACTATGTCATGTTGACGTCATCCATAATTTAAATATTGCTGGACTAGTGTGCTAGAAGATAAATGGCGCCGAATGCCTTTTGTACAACAATTATTGATAAAGGTACTTTATAGTTTCCCATTTCGGCTGGACCATATAGAGAAAAGAGTCGTTGGTCGACGAGAAATAAAGAGGACTTTTACATAGAAATTAAATATATGCTTTGTACATACGATAGTTATCTTCTCCATTATGTTAGAAAATACATTACACTGGGATTTTACAGAAGTTCTCCGGAACATAGAAAGAAGATAGCTGTTTGAAGAGATCAAGAACTGAAACATCTAAGCCTTCTATAACAAGAACATAAATCATTTTTATATAAGAGGAGAAGAAGTAGAGCATTCATAAGTTGATGTTTAACTTCAAGGCCACTTCATACAACATTGTTACATCAATAGATTGAAGAAACAAAGCACTGAAGTTATCTTCTCATCACAAGAAGAGATACTCTGAAGACCAATAATCTTGTTGATATGAAGCAGATAGGACAGGGTTTTCTCTATTCTGGAAGGAGGCACAAAGAAATATTTCTCTGGATTCAATTATCAACAAACCTTTACTTAATCTATAAGATCATCAATTGAACTGAGTTGTAAGCCTATACTATAAAGGCTGAGAGTAGGAGCTGTGTCTCTGAGGTAGGATCTTTGTGTAGATCTGAGGTAGGAGATTTGATATCTCTGAGAGTAGGGTTGTCTTGGCTGAGGTTGGAGATTTGTTATCTCTGAGAGTAGGGTTGTCTAGCTTTAAGTAGGAGTTATTATACTCTGAGGTGTTGGTGTGTGTTTCACTCTGAGGTGTACGATCTTATGGGATTTGAGGTGTATGCTCAAATATCCATGTTAAAGGAGGAGTGAGCCAAATCTAGATCAGTGCTAGATTGGTGAAGGGGGAAGTGGATGCACCCTAGATAGGAGAACCACTATAAATTCTTGTGTGTTGTTGTGTTTCTTGAAAGCTTACATTATAATCTAACTTACAACTCTTCCAAACTCAAAAGTTGTTCAAAAATACTTGAAAACATATTCACCCCCCTTTAGGTGTGTAGATACTCTTGAATTAAGACTTTCAAGTGCTATAAAAGGGAGGTTGTTCAAAAATGACTTAACAGTCTAAACAGATCTCCAAGAGTAGCTTAAGATTATCTCCAAGGATTCAAGTGAGAACCATAAGTAGTTGAGCTCAATGAAGCTTCCTATATGTAGGAAAGATAACTTTGTGATATGGAAAGAAAGGGTAAGACTGTTTATGGAATCCTCAGACCCTAGGAAATTCATAACAGTTCAAGTGGGAACCTTCATTTCCTTTAAGGTCTCTAAAAAAGATGCCAACATCTAGACACCAAAACAATATTCTGAGATGACAAAGAATGAATTCATTCTGGCAACTATGGATAAAAGAGATCAAAACAAATTTGTTAGTTCAATAGATGACTCAACATTTTTGAACTTGGTCCACTATAGAACTGCTAACGAGATGAAAGATTTTCTTATAGTATATATGGAAGGGACAGAGGAGGTGATGGATGAACAAAAATCCCTCCTGAATCTGAAGTTTGAGGCATTCAAGCAAGGCAAGAAAGATTCCATAGCTGAATGCTATGAAAAGTTCTTCATGATTGTGAACAACCTGATAACCAATAGCATACAATTCACAAACTATGAGCTAAATGACAAGTTCTTGAGATTCCTAAATAAGGAATGAGATATCAAGATCTCTTCCATTAGAGAAGTTGTTAACTTGGCCAACACATTTCCTCAAAATCTGTTTGGGAAGCCACTGTCTCATTAGATGCAGCTGAACTCCAGAAGGGCAGAAGAAGATTGTTTATGCACGAAATGACACCTCTATAGTAGAGAGGTGAGAGGACACATTTGATCCGGAATGCGAGGGTAAAGGAGGTGATGAGGAACTGTTGAGCATTCGGTTAATTTGATGGTTAGGATTGGCGGTTGAGGCCGAGAGAAGGGAGAAGGGAAAGAAATATGGGCCGCTTGATGCTTCAACAAAAGAGTTCGCCGCCCGAGGCTTAAATGCCACTCCTACGACGGGCTTTCCTTTTATTATGAATCAATATTATAACTAGAGCTCCTCTTTTACATGGAAAAATATAAGGGTATAAAGGGGGAAGCTGGCGGCTAGAGGGAAGAGGTTGTTGAGGTCGCCCAGACTGAACTAGAAAGTCTCCAAGCCACTCGGACTCCCTCGATGAAGCTAATCGCTACCTTATACCGCCATGTCATGCGGGCTATCTGCAGAGTCTGCTCGGACTGATGGGCAGATCGCTGGTTAAGGCCGTCGGACAGGATATTGAGGTCGCAGGGTTTGATGCGATGGTGGCCCCAAGGGGCCGTCCTCCTCAAATGAGAAGTATGGGAGCCTATTTATAGGCTTGAGGAAGAAGATTCCAGAATTGGGCTTGATGACGTCATAAAAATGGTTAGAGTGCAGCATAGGTCTAACTGTCAGATCGTCTCCTATACGGCGTACTGGAGCAGGTCACCTTCTCCTGGGCAACCTGGGGGCAGGTCGCCTACTGTTTGGTAAATTGGGGGCAGGTCGCCTACTGCTGGGCGACCTGGAGGCAGTTCGCCAACTGCTGGGCGACTTGGAGGCAGGTCGCCAACTACTGGGCAACCTGGAGGTAGGTTGCCTACTACTGGGAGGAAGCCGGTATTGGGAAGCTGAAGTGCTTCTAGCAGATTGAATAATGAGTCCTCCTAGTACATGGTGGACAGGGTGAGTCCTTGCTGCTGTGCGGCCTAATGGGGAGTCCCCCTATTGCTAGGAAGAGTAAGTTGACCAGTACTTCTGGGCGATTTGGAGCAGGGGGCCTTCACCTGGGTGACCTGGAACATGTCTCCTTTGTTGTTTGTGAGTTGAAGGAGCATGTCATCCCTGCTTCTTGTCTCCTGCTGGGCTATCTAGAGAAGTAGGCCACCTATGCTGCTAGCGAGCTAAAGGAGCATGATGTCTCTGATGTTGGTCTCCTTCTACTTGGCAACCTGGAGAAGTAGGTCACATCTGCTGCTGGCGAGCAGAAGGAGCTGGTCGTACCTGCTGCTGAAGTCTCCTTCTGCTAGGCGACCTGGAGAAGTAGGTCTCCTCTGCTGCTGGTGAGCTGAAGGAGCATGTCGCCTCTGTAGTTGGTGAGCTGAAAAGTTATCCACCTACATCAAGGTATACTGAAGTAGACTGGGATGTTGTACGCATCTGTAGAAGAATGTGCGTTATTTTCTAGAAACTACCGCTATCGCCAAGCGATGGAGCGATTAGGACACTTAGCCGCGCGACCTGTAGGAGTGGGCTGAAGAAGCATGCCGCACCTCCTGCCGAGCATACAACTAGCAGCGGTCTGAGCGGATAGGTTTGGCAGTCTTCCCAAGAAGATCTATCATCTGGCTATATCAATATCGCAGGTCGATAGCACGGTTATAAAATCTAGCAGCGGCTTGCTTAATAGCTGACTGCGAATCCCCGAGAAGAGCCGAAGGAGTGCACGACTTACGAGCAAGTCCCCCGGAAGAGAGTCGCAGATTTTTGAGTTAACATGATCCCACACTTTATAAAGTTTGCGGTAAACTTCAAAAAAGTAGTGGGGACCCCAAAAATCGTGATCCACCCCTTAGAAATCAGACAAAAAAGTAAAGGTCAGGGAGAGATAGAACCATATGTCTCTCCTCAGAAGGGTCTGTAAACTTATTTTTCTCCTGCCATGGAGAAGAGTTAAAAGAAAAAGGTACATCTCGTGTGTACCTGATTTGCTCTTGCAAAACAAAGAAGACTTGTGAATGCCTTCTACTGAGCACTACAAAATAAAGGGGAGAGGATGTATAGAAAAACAATAACTTGCAAGTACATAAAGGGAGCTTGCAAGCAGCTACTAATCTTATCAATTTAGAAGAGCGAGAAGCAGGTGTGAAAGGAAAGTAACTTGCAAGTACCTGAGGGGAACTTGCAAATATCTGCTAATCTTTGCAAAAAGAAGAGTGAGAAGAAGATATGAAAGAAAAGTTACTTGAAAGTAGTTGAATGGAACTTGCAATATTTACAAATCTCTGCAAAAAGAGTGAGAAGCAGATATGAAAGGAAAGTAACTTGCAAGTACCTGAAGGGAACTTGCAAATATCTTCTAATCTCTGCAAAAAGAAGAGTGAGAAGCAGATATGAAAAAAAAGTAACTTGCAAGTACCTGAAGGGAACTTGCAAATATCTGCTAATCTCTTCAAAAAGAAGTGTGAGAAGCAGATATAAATGTAAATTAACTTGCAGGTACCTGAAGGGAAATTGCAAATATCTGCTAATCTTTACAAAAAGAAGAGTGAGAAGCAGATATGAAAGGGAAGTAACTTGCAAGTACATGAAGGGAACTTGCAAATATCTGCTAATCTCTACAAAAAGAAGAGTGAGAAGCAGATATGAAAGAAAAGTAACTTGCAATTACCTGAATGGAACTTGCAAATATCTACGAATCTCTGCAAAAAGTGTGAGAAGCAGATATGAATGGAAAGTAGCTTGCAAATATTTGATAATCTCTATAAAAAGAAGAGTGAGAAGTAGATATGTAAGGAAAGTAACTTGCATGTACGTGAATGGAACATGCAAATATCTATTAATCTCTACAAAAAGATTGAGATGTAGATATGAAAGCAATGTAACTTGCAAGTACCTGAAGGGAACTTGAAAATATTTGCTAATCTCTATAAAAAGAAAAGTGAGAAGCAGATATGAAAGGAAAGTAACTTGCAAGTACCTGAATGGAACTTACAAATATCTGCTAATCTCTACAAATAGATTGAGAAGTAGATATGAAAGGAAATTAACTTGCAAGTACCTGAAGAGAACTTGAAATATTTGCTAATCTCTGCAAAAAGATGGTGAGAAACAGATATGAAACGAAATTAACTTGCAAGTACATCATGGGAACTTGCAAATAACTTTTAATCTCTGCAAAAAGAAAAGTAAGAAGCAGATATAAAAGAAAAATTACTTGCAAATACCTGAGGTGAACTTGCGAACATCTGCTAATCTCTACAAGAAAAAGAGTACGAAGCAGATATGAAAGAAAAATGACGTGCAAGTACCTGAGGGGAACATGTAAACATCTATTAATCTCTGCAAGAAGAAGAGTAAGAAGTAGATATGCAAGGAAAATAATTTGTAAGTACCTCAGGGGGACTTGCAAACATCTGCAAATCTCTGCAAGAAGAAGAGTAAGAAGCATATATGGAAGAAAAATAACATGCAAGTACCTGAGAGGAACTTGCAAACATCTACTAATCTCTGTGAGAAGAATAGTAAGAAGAAGATATGAAAGAAAAAGTATTTACAAGTACCCGAGGGGAACTTGCAAACATCTGCTAATCTCTACAAGAGGAAAAGTAAGAATCAAATATGAAAGAAAAATAACTTGCATGTACTTGTGCGAACTTGCAAACATCTTCTAATCTCTGATAGAAGAAGTGTAAGAAGCAGATATGGAAGAAAAATAACTTGCAAGCACCTGAGGAGAACTTGTAAACATCTGGTAATCTCTGTAAGAAGGAGAGTAAGAAGTAGATATGAAAGAAAAATATCTTGCAAGTACCTGAGGGGAATTTGCAAACATTGATGCATTAAGGAAGATATAATTAAGAAGGAGGCAAATCCAATAAACCCAGCCATTTACTGAATAGAGAAGTCACAGTGCTCGCAGGCTCAGCCCCCGTTGTAACTATTTCCAATTCAGACTTTGCCACTGCCGCAAAAATTGGACAAGGAAAAGGGTAAGCTGACGTGGCATGATGATGTGTATTTTCCCTTACTCTAATATAACTTTAATGTTGGAAAATGCGGGTTGTGAGAGTTGGTATCAGAGGTGTGAGTTGTTAGACAATTGGTCGAGCAACCGTCTCTAGTTTGTGTTTGTTATCTAGTGTCATTTCATACACACAACGATGTGTCATCAGTACGTCTTGTTTAAAGCACGAACACTACACTCATACAATGATAAGAGTATACAGGGCATATTATATACTATGAGATGCATAATATGTGTTTGTATATGGATCCACCATAGGTGGCAACATATGACGGTTATATAGTATTGGATGCATAACCACCATCACATGTGTGCCCATTAATATGTTTTCTTTTTTCATTGCATGCGGTGTTATGTATTATGGGATGCATAACATTTCATGTGTACGCCGATCATAACATGCATTAAGGGATTTTTATATTGCATAACACAACATGCATAACATAACATTGCATCAGCACACGTGCCAAGCTAAAGATTTACATGATGAAATATGCACACATATGGTTTTAAAACAAAAGGAATGAAAATTCATCCATTCATGGTTTATGCACACGAGTCAGTAGGGTGACAATATATCATCCTAAGTTAAGCACGACATCATTATTGAAAAAACCAGTGCAAGTTAGCAGCTTTAGCAAGTACATAGACATGTATTATTTGGACTGTGTTGTTTAGTTCTTTCAGTTGTGCTAGGTTTTGATTAGTTCTTTTTTGTTGTTTTAGAAAGGCGCCTAAGCGTGTGCCGACTAGGTTGACTCCCCAGTCTGAAGGCGAGTCTTCGGGTGCGCAGAGCGATGCGGTGATTGCAAGTCTGCGGTGGAGCAATGAGACTTTATCGAGGCAAATAGTGGAGGTGCAGTCGTAGATCCAAGCATTATTATCTGTTGTGTCATGACAACTGCCGAGAGTGCAGGACCATGCGGTGGGTCTCACTGTTCTTGTTCCTCCTGCTCCTCTGGTGCCACTAGTTTTGTTTCCACCAGAGATGACTTTTATCTCGCCTTTCCAGTGATTAAGACCTCCTTAGTACGATGGTCGTGTGGATTTCATGGCTTTGGACGATTGGCTTATAGCAATCGAAGAGATGTTTTCATACTCAAGAGTTTTTGATGACCCGAGAGTGATGATCGCTGCATATCAGCTTAAGGGCTTGGCAAAGAGTTGGTGGCTGAGAGAAAATGAAAATTTAAAGGATGGGTGTACTTCAGAATCTTTCAAAGAGCTGCTATTGAAGAAGTTTCTGCCAACGGTTGAGAGAGACTATCTATGTTGAAACCGAAAACTTGGTCTCTTGTGGAGTTCACCCTTGGGGAAGGGGTTATCACACACTTACTACTCTCTTGCAAGCCAAATGACAAAGGGAAACTGACCCAAGGACTCGGTGTTGAGGTCAAACTACACACCCAGAAGTTCTTAGAGCGCTTCCCCTACTTAGCCAAAGGCCGAGCTAAGGCTACCTCAGAAAGCGCTAGAAGACTAGGGATCCAGTGAGCATGCCTTCTTAGGTACCCTTTGGTTTCTATTTATAGATTTCTGAAAACGGCCTGCAAATAGCCAACCTCCGCTATTTTCAACAGCTATGTGCAACACAACTAGGTCTGCCAACAACATAACTCCATTGTTTTAGCAGGCTATGGGCAGGCCAGTGGGGGCAAAATGGTAAAAATATCTCACAGATCAATGGGCGAGTAGCCCTTCACAACCTCTACTCGGTAAGGGTGGTGAGTGCTAGATGGAGCGGGCACTCACCACCTCCTCCTAGCATTTGGCGAGTACGGGTCTGGACTGCCTTGCTCGCATGCCGCGAGTTAATTCAGCGGTCAGAACTCGTCGAGTGGCCTGGGACTCAACGAAAGGCTCGGAGCTCGACGAACACCGAGTTTCGTTCGACGAACGTCGAGCTCCGTTCGACGAACTGAGTGGACTGGGAGGCCCTCTCAATCTCCAAGGAAGAACGGTGGTGTCTGGACAGGCAGTTACTCGCCGCTCTTACTCACCTCCCGGGGAGTGCGGGCCTAGCTGGCCCTACTCGCGTGTCAAAAGCCGGATTCGCCTAGGCGAGCTGGAGGCTGCCGAGCTCCGACCTCCCCTCAGATGCTTGGCCGAGACTTGAGAAAAGGGAGCTTGCTGGTCTGGTTTCTGGTGACCCCACACGCTGGATATGGGGTTATACACAATCCCCGCTCTTTTTGAGCTTGGAAAAACTCGAAAAGAATCATGCAACCCTAAGTGTTCGGAGAGTGCGGCATGAAACATAGAGAATCTTCGGGTGGGGTCCACATGCGGCTATATATATGAGCATGCATACCTAGGTGACTTGCCATTCTCCTTTCTCGAACTCTGCCGAGATGCCAATCCCTAAGGAGATCCAAGAGAGGCTCACCCGAGTTTGAGAGGCTTCTTTTGCTCGCATTACCAGTCTGACCGAGGTTCCACTTGTCGTCCCGCAGAGTGGCTCGGTCGAGCTCAGTCCTGCCAAATAGGGCGAAACCATTTTCCAAGGCGGCCGAGCCCATCTTTGATGACCTGAAAACGACCATGGAGCACGGGACCGGCTCCGCCATTCTACCTGCCCTTGAGAACGGAAAGAATGTTGTTGACCAGTGCGACGACCTGAACAGCCAACGAGATGGCGCTGAAGATTCCACGGTGCGAGCCAAGAACACCCTTGGCAACTCGCGACTTAGAACTCCAGAGAATAGTCCTTGGTACCCATCACCCCCCTTTGGGACCCTGGGGTTGTATTCGCAGAGGTGTAACTCACCGGTTCGGGCCCCTTCCCCTCAGTGGCCTGTCGGGACCGTGGTGGGTGGTATCAAATCCATCCCCGTTCCGGGCTTCAACCTTCTTTCGCCAGGAACATGCTGCCCAGGCTGCGGTAAGAATCTGAGATTGGTCACTCCTCGCACTTTATTGGTGGTGCCGAGCTCGTCAGGTAAGCCCGCCTCTGATTTTTGTCCTGTAATTTTCCGGGATACTCGCCTTCTATACTAATGCTTAGTTAATCTTCCCATCTCTTCCCGGCCAGTCATAGGCTGAAGAGTCTGCACAACCAACCCTCTATTCCCCCCTCCCCTTTCCGAGATCGCTAGACACCAATATGGGCTCTGAAGTGGAGAATAAGGAGCTGACGAGGAGGGGGATCAGGCTCTTTAAGAAGCTGGTGCACGGCCTACGCTAGTTGCAGGAGGTCAACAAGGTGCTATAGCATGACTACGTGCCGCTCCAGTACGAGCTGAGGGGCGATCCGGCCGGCGAGGCGATGTCACCCTCTCGGCATTTGGATGAATCGATGAGGGCCTCCTAGTAGCTCAGAGAAACTCGGGGCGGATTCACGAGCTCCTACGCTCGCGGCAATCTGGGGGCGAAGGATACGAGGCCGGGGTAGATAGAAACGGCTCCATTGCCGAGCCTACCGGCACTCGCCTCCTGATCCCCTCGGCTTGCGCATCTTGTTCCTCTTTTTCTTCTATACCTGACAATTCTTCACAATATTCGTTCCAGGACCTGTAGTAACTTTGTATATTTTTTAGATTCTAATGCTTGGTATCTGAATAATATATAGCCTATTATACTCAGCTCGGCATATGATGGGACAAGTCATAAAAATTGGCAAGCTGGGGTTGGCGAGCTGGGATAGGGGAGCTGGACTGATCGGTCAGCTCGGCCTCAGGTCTCTTTTTTCTATAAATAGCCCCCCTCACCAAACATGTACCAGCTCCTTTACTGCATACATACGCTCTTCACTCTTTCTCTCTCTTTTCGTATTCGCGGTCTAACCCTCCCGCGAGCATGGGTAAGACAAACCCTGATTCTGACGGTCGCTCCAAATGTGCCCAACATTTCACCGATTATTACTTCTTTGAGGGGAACACGACCGAGGCGGAGCTCGCTGAATTTGTCACTGACTACATTCCCCCTGGACTCGAGGCGCGATAGTCGAGGGAGCAAGAGGCCATCTACACTTTCTACTCTAACGAGCTCGCCTTCCATATATCGCATTTCGAGGTGGGGTTGTGCCTACCCCTCTGGCCGGAAGTCCGCCAGATATTGAAATATTATGGCGCAGTGCCCGCGCAACTTAACTCGAACACCATCGCCATGATGGCGGCGTTCACGTGCTTCCTCCGATGGGAGCGAATAGAGTTCAACCTGACCATCTTCAGGAAACTCTTCTCCTACAAGGCGACCACGGATGGCGTCGCCTACTTTGGGGGCTCCCTCATCAAAGTTCGTGAGAACGCGAACAAACATCATAACTGGATGACAAAGATTGACATCATCAAGGGAGATCTCGGCAACATCCCATACTACCCCCAACAAAAGGGAGAGGACGTCTACCGCCCCCACCCCTGTAACGCCCCGAAACTCAAAAGAGCGACGGGAGGCGTTCCGGGCCAAATTTGGAATTTGGCAGGAGGCACACGACCTGTGACTCGGTTGTGTCCCAGGGCGTGTCGAGCTGGTCGAGCAGAGAACACGGCCTGGGACACGGGCGTGTCCCAGGGCGTGTCTAGAGGGGTTCGGCGATTTAGTTCAAAAATCTGGCAAATCGATCAGGCAGTTTTCTGGGTTCGACGATCGTGGAGCAGCGCTCGACGATCTGGTAAAAATTCTGCGGTCGACGATTTGGTCGATGTTCTGCGGTCGACGGTCGGGTCGTGGGTTTGACGATCGGGCCGTGGGTGTGATGATCGGGCCTTGGGTTCGACGATCGGGCCGTGCGTTCGACGATTTGGCCAAAGATTTCCGTTCGACGAATTGGCTGCGTTCTAAGATTTGGCCAGAGATCTCCGTTCGACGATCTGGCAGCGGTCGACAATCTTGGTTCGACGATCGTCGAGCGCGGGGCATTTGTGGCGTGTTTGACTCTATCGACGCGGAGTGTCGACACAGAGGTTTTGGCAATATCTTGACTTAATGTCCCGACATAATTTTATTGATCGCGGACATGTCTTGCTCCGGATTGGTGAACTGTGCGGTGCTTAGCCCCATTTGTCAAGGTCAGACCTGGATCGTAGTCGTGCATTTCCCTTTTGTGGGATCCGACGGCTAGTGGTTAATCCGATTGGGATATACCCATGTACAGGGTTTCAAAACCCTTATTCTTCTGCCGCTGGTTCTCTGTCTAAATTCTAGAGAGAAGGGAGAGCAAAGGAGGAAGAAGAAATCTAGATCCGGTCTTTGGAGGAGCTTCGGAGCTCCAATTCGCGAGCCGACTTCGGATCTACGAAGGCAAGGATATTGCGGTGCTTTTCATCCACTTACATTTCCATGGCGTCAAGGAAGAATGCTAGGGTAATGATTCTCTACTTGAGCATGTGAAGCTCTCCTTCTTTTGCATAGGAAGCCCGCTATCGCGAATTTGCGGTGAGTTGGAGGCGTTCCTTCGGGTAGATATGTAAAGTCCCCGTTGTGTAGAGTCCGTAATCGAGAACGGATATAGGCATGATGTGTGAAGCCTATCCGGACATGTTGGTCTAGATCGGTGATGTTGCATTGCATAAATGGCCGGAGATGACTCCGTGCGAATTTTTGTTTTCGGGTTTTCTACGTGGTAGATTGTAACAGGGAGCCTTGGGGATTAACCCAAAGGTGTACCCAGAAAACTGTGCAGATGCGTGATTCCGCCAAACATGTGGGCCTGGGATCCAACTTAAACATAATTGTGTTATGTGTTGTGTGTAAACGATTTGCGACTCGGGAAAGTTTGACCCGCGCATATGGTTTAAATTAACGTTGCGGTGTGAGCAACTTGTCAGGCGGAACCATACCCGCTCTATGTCGTTCGGTTAAAGAGACCTAAAGTTACTTGGCACTTACCATTGGCATAAATTGAGGGTCCTAGGTAGTGACCAGAAAGACCAAATGCTCACGAGAGATTGCCGTCCCGGGGACGGTGGTGAGTCGGCGGACTTAGACTGTGATCACTGAGAATGTGCCCTGAGAGCACGGGGCGTGTGGTCATGCGTGCCAACGCCTGTGATGCAATGTATTTATTTACTGCTTGGTTGTGCTAATAAAATGCAGGGAAGGAGCATCGCCGCCCCGAGTTGGGGGCGGGATCGTTATAATTTGGTCAGCATTGCTGACCGTTGCTTTTGTTTGCCACCGTGCAGTGGATTGTGATTGCAGGTGCTGCTGGACCAAGCGGTCAATAGCGGGCTAAAGCCCAAATTACGAAGCCGTCCCTCGAAGGCCTAAATTGGAGTGTTTTACTTGCTTTTGTTCATGTATGACCGGCCTGCATGTCGTGGTATGGGAAACATGTAATATGAGTAAACCATTTGTAAGGCCTTAAGACCAGTACTTGTGTATGTACTTGATTCCTTTTTGGCTTGTTAGTGGACATTCATGCTTGTTGCTGGGTTCTTTTAATTGCAACTATTTAAAATGCTTCCGCTAGAATGCTCTGTGTAGGACGTTGTGATTGGTTGGATGGTTTCCATTGAGTAACCACCCGGTCTGTTTGTGGTATATGGAGTCGGGCCCCGGCCGGACCTACTGCTATATGCTATGCGACGGATAGGGGTTGTTACAATTTGGTATCAGACTACTGGTTTCAGTCAGGCTTAAGATGAATTCGTGGACGAATTTTTTTTAAGTGGTGGTGAGCACATGTGTGTGCGTCATCGTTATAACAACAAAAGAACTCATGAATGTCCACTTAGGAATGAAAATACACGTGTTTGGGGAACCTGCATGTTCCTATAATTGTTTTTTGCAATTTTGTTTGGTCGCTTAACGGTGTTTAGTACCACTATAGGTGACCAGAAGCGGTGCTGGGCCGTCGAAACGTCGAGTTTCTGAGGCTAGTAGTGCACCAAATGATGCTCCTGCAACACCTCCTTCGGCCGAAACCATTTGACTGGTGGCTGAAGCAGTGTTTGCAATGATCAATGAGCATTCTCCAAGGCAGGTGCAGCAACCCGCTCCTTCGATGGAGCAGGTACCACTACAAGCGGCTGAGCAGAGAAGGGTGGAACAGGTAGTAGAGGAACCGGTGGTGCCGAGGAGGGCAACCGAGAGACAGCTCAAACATGTCATGAGATTTAATTCTCCGGTATTCTCGGGGTTGGGAACCCCATCTCAAGCTGAAGACTGGCTCTCCTGTGTGAAGAGAGTCTTGACAGCGACGGAGACGGAGGACTGGCTGATGACCACTATAGCTACGTCCCTGTTGGATGGAGACGCTAGGCTATGGTGGGATGGTTTGGAGGTGTATCTATTGAGAGGTAGGAAACTTACAGGTGTCTCGATGGAGGAGTTCTCGAGACTGTTCTTGGCTAGGTACCTCCCTTCGAATCAGAGGATAGCTTTGGAGAATGAGTTCCAGAGGTTGGTACAAGGAGAAAGTAGCGTGGATGAGTATCTCCACGAGTTTATTAGGATGGGTCGGTATACTGGCTCTATCATCGTGGATGAGGAGCGTAAGACCAACCATTTCTACGAAAGTCTAAGAGATGACTTAAGGCCACTACTCTCGGGGCCGATGATGCAGGTTTTCTTGACCTTGGTCAACACGGCCCGGTCCTTGGAGAAGGACATGAAGAATGTCAAAGCGAAGAAAATTCTTGGTGATAAGAAGTCTGGGTTCAAAGTGCCGACTACTTTAAGGTCCGGCTATCAAAGGGTGAGTATCCGGCAAGAGCACTCTTTGACACGGGAGCTTCACACTCCTTCTTGTCCGAAGGATTCATATCGCACATCGGAGTACCTTCTTCGATGGCGAAGGACAAGTTGGATGTTTTGTTACCGAATGGGTGTTCGATGCTCGCGGATAAAGTCTGCAGTGTTAAGATTTGCATTGGGAATCAAGAGTTCGATCTGCAAGCATCGTTACTACCGTTGGTGGAGTTCGACATTATATTTGGCATGGACTGGCTCTCGGAGCAGCAAGCCTATATTGATTGCGGTCGCAAGAAAGTCAAGTTGGGAGCAAGTCGTGTGACGACTTTTACGGGTTTGAAAGGGTCGAGCAAGACGTTGATGTCTGTTCTTTAGGTGGTGAAAGCGGTTCGTCATGTTGCAGAACTGTTCTTTACACTAGTGGAGGTTGCAAAGCCAAAGCATACGTTGGATAGTATTTCAGTGGTAGCTGAGTACCCTGATGTGTTCCCCGCAGATCTTCTTGGAGCCCCGCCTCAACGGGAGATAGATTTTACTATAGAGCTCGTACCAGGTGCAAAGCCTGTGTCACGCTCTCCATATCGGCTAGCGCCTAAGGAAATGGCAGAGCTGAAGGTTCAACTACAAGATTTGTTGGAGCAAGGGTATGTGCGTCCAAGTTCTTCTCCTTGGAGCGCACCGGTACTCTTTGTTAAGTAGAAGGACGGGAGCTTGAGACTCTGTATTGATTATCGGGAGTTAAATAAGCTAACGAAAAAGAACAAGTACCCAGTCCCAAGGATCGATGATCTTTTTGATCAGTTGGTCGGGTCGACGGTGTACTCTAAGTTGGATCTCAAGTCTGGTTACTATCAATTGAGGATAAGGGAGAGTAATATCCCGAAGAAAACGTTCAGTACGAGATACGGGCATTACGAGTTTACGGTCATGCCATTTGGGCTGACGAATGCGCTGTCAGTGTCATGGATTTGATGAACAGGACCTTCAGGGAGTACTAGGACCATTTTGTGATCATCTTCATCGAGGATATTTTGGTGTACTCGCAAAGTGAGGAATATCACTTCAGGCATCTTCATTTGGTTTTGGAGATGCTAAGGAGGAATCAATTGTACGCCAAGTTCTCGAAGTGCGAGTTTTGGTTGTCCTCAGTGGCGTTCCTCGGTCATATAGTGAGTGGGGAAGGTATTGCGGTGGATTCGACTAAGATTGTTGCGATACGGGAGTGGCCTGAGCTTTCTACGGTAGCGGAAGTCTGGAGCTTCCTGGGGCTTGCCGGCTGTTATAGGCGCTTCGTAGAGAACTTCTCACGGATAGCGTTACCTCTCACTACTTTGACGAGGAAGGAGTAGAAGTTCGTTTTGACGCCGGAGTGCGCGCGAGATTTTAAGGAGTTGAAATGTCGGTTGACCACGGCGCCTGTGCTGAGTTCGCCGAGTGGGACCGAAGGTTATGAGATTTATAGCGATGCTTCAGACAGTGGTTTGAGTTGTGTGCTCTTACAGCATGGAAGTGTTATAGCATATGGCTCGAGACAGCTGAAGGTGCACGAGAGGAACTATCCCGTCCATGACTTGGAGTTAGCGGCCGAGATTTTTGCCTTGATGCTGTGGAGTCATTTTTTGTACGATGTGAAGATTGATATCTACACCGATCATAAGAGACTGAAGTATTTGATTGATCAGAAAGTCTTGATCATGCGGCAGCATAGATGGATGGAGTTCCTGGGGGACTATACATTCAAGATCCACTACGTGCCTGGTAAAGGTAATGCGGTTGCACACGCGTTGAGTCGCCAGGCCCCAGCTCAATCCAATTGGCTGTCGGTTCATGACGAGCATTTGGTTCGGGAGTTAGAGGTGTTGGAGATCTTTTGCATTGTTAAGCAATCAAGTGCTGAAGTAGTACTGAAATGGAATGAAGTCCAATATGAACTGGCTGATCAGATTCGACAGGCTTTGGATTTGGATGGCCACATGAAGAAACTCATGATAGAGGCTCTGGATAGGTCAAATTCCCAATATGAAGTTGTGGATGGATTTCTTTGGAAAGACGGTCGTCTATGCATGCCAAGCGTCGGCAATTTACGGGTGGAGTTGTTGTACGAGGCGCATCATACCAAGTACTCAATTCACTCAGGGTGCACGAAGATGTACCGCGATGTTAAGAAATTGTTGTGGTGGCCAGGACTGAAAAAGGATGTGGCGCTGTACGTGGCGAAGTGCCAAACTTGCGCCTTGGTGAAGGCGGAATGCCAAAAGCCGGGAGGATTCTTGAAATCCTTGCCTATTCCGGAGTGTAAGTTTGACGACATTACTATGGACTTTGTGCATGGGTTGCCAAGGTCGCAAAAGGGGAACGACACCATTTTGGTGGTCGTAGATCGTCTAACGAAGGTGTCGCATTTCATTCCGCATAGGAAGGATGATCCGGTTGAGAAATTGGCAAAGTTGTATGTAGACAATATTGTGCGGCTTCATGGTGTGCCCCGCAGCATCGTGAGTGACCGAGATGGGTGGTTCACGTCCAATGATTGGAGACTAGTGCAGCAAATGTTGGGAACAAAGCTGAGTTTTAGCACAGCCTTTCATCCACAAACGGATGGGCAGACCGAGAGGGTCAATAGGACAATGGAAGACTTGCTTCGCATGTGTGTGCTGGACTTTGGAAAGCAATGGGAAGACCACCAATACTTGGTGGAATTTGAGTACAACAATAGCTACCAGGCGAGTATTGAAATGGCGGCCTTCGAGGCCCTATATTGTAGAAAATGTCACATGCCGTTGTCCTGGTTGGAAACGGGTGAGTCAAATTTGTACAAGCGTCAAGCGATGGACGATGCTACTTCATCGGTGCGAATCTTTCGGGAGAGGTTGCTTATCGCTCAGGACCGGCAAGCGAAGTACTGTAATGCAAAGCACAAGAACGTGGAATTCGCTGTGGGCGACTGGGTGTACCTAAAGATCAAGCTGTTCAAGGGTGTCTCGCGGGTGCGGCAATTGAAAAAGCTAAACCCGAGGTACCTTGGACCGTTTGAGGTTCTGGAGCGGGTTGGTGAAGCAGCCTATCGTTTGAAGCTATCAGTGGAACTTAGTGGTCTACATGATGTATTCCATATATCGGTGCTACGGAAGGCGGTGCAAGAGCCTACGCAAGTGATCGCGGTCGATCAAGTGCCTATTGATAGTAGGTTGATGACAAAGGTCAAACTCGTGCGTATTGAAGACTCGGAAGTCAAGCGGCTACGCAATAAAGAGATCAGGATGGTCAAGGTCCGATGGGACAATTGCGGTCGAGAGGAGCTCTCTTGGGAGCGAGAGCAGACTATGCTGGAGGAGTACCCAGAGTTATTTCACTCAGGTACCATTTAAGTTTTTATGTTTCTTCCATTTATGAAATTTTGTGGACGAAATTATTTTAAGAGGTAGAGAGTTGTAATGCCCCAAAAATTGAAAGAGCGACGGTAGGCGTTCCGGGCCAAATTTGGAATTTGGCAGGAGGCACACGGCCTGGGACACGTGCCACAACCCGCATTTTCTAAACAATTAAATCGTATCAGAGCAAGAGAAAACACGTGTCATGATTCCACGTCGTGTAGGGATAACTGCACACTTTCAGGCAAAACACCAGACTTAAGATTTTAAGGAAAATCATAGATTAATGTGAAGGAAAACCAGTTATATTTAATGACCGTATCCCTCGGCACGGTGGATCAGCTAGTCCACAATTAAAAGTATATTTTTACGCAGGAGAAAATACTTTGTTTAAATTAAGTTGACACCCTAAATGAGCATAAGTGTCCCCGAGGGACGACTCATGGTATGCACGACTCTAAGGTGAATATAGTATATATAAAAGATAGTCTTTTACGCTAAAGGAAAAATAGTGTCTTAGTTTTATAAATATGACGTGCATGAGATACATATAGTAATGCTTTAGGGTTTAAAATAATTAACATGCAACCTAATATAAATCCTTCCCAGAAGACAAGTAAACATCTATAAAAAAGGCAAAAATAGCACTTTTAGTTCATACCCAGCATCGCAAGAAGCCACAAGTGGGCGTCAACAACCTGACACGAACCCACTGGTGAGTATGCATGTCTATACAGAAAGGTAATGAACTACCTCACAAAATCGAGGATCAGCTATCTCAGCTACCCAAGAGGGCACAAGCAAGCCCCTCCAAAAGAACTAGTCGTTGAACTGGCTACAACCTGGACCTGAGGCATTCAAGAAAAGAACACCTCAACAAGAAAATAATCAAAAAGGTATATAGAGCATTAGATTTATGAGAAATTAAGAAGGATTTACCAAGCCGGCAACAAAAATGCTATAAGCACAAGAAAGGGAATGACATTAAGAAAAGAGCAATGTCTAAAGCACAGCAAAGCACACCAAGTGCGAGTAATAAAAGCAATATGCCCTACAAAAGAGCCTGCAACGACAACAGACATATACATATATGCCAAGAGAAAAAAAACCATAAATAGGAAAGGAGCTAATAGTCCTAACTTGTGGATTAATGGCAGTGGTCAAAACCTAGATCTGAATACATAACCAAAACCAGATCCAAAAAGGGCTAAGGGGTCAAACAGTGGCAGCTTTAGTGTCCCACACACGCCAACCCAAACCGGGGCAAAAGGCGGTGGCCACAGCTCTCCACACAAAACCACTCCTCCAGAGGCACCAAAACTCCACCACCTGCCACAACCCAAGAGTCGGCATGCAAAAACTAGCCGAACACCTAATACCCCCCCCCCCCCCCCCTTAGGGGAAAAGTCACACTAACAATCCTAAGGAAACACACGAACCCAAGACAGAAATGTCGAGCCCACTCGACGCGGCGTTAAGTAAGCTCCACTCAATTGACGCCAAAATTCTTAGTCGTGAAACCTACGCTGGATGACGGCATTGAGTGAACTCGGCTCACCCAACGCTATCAGCGCTTTCTACTTAGGGTAAACGTAAATTTTTGTTAAAAACCGCAGCGCAAACTCTCTCAACGCGCGGAAATAGAGAGTTGGAAATTTAATTCAAACCCTCCCTTCCATCCTATCTACTCGGGGCTACCGCAACTAAACTTAAACTACAACTAAACGCATCCTTACCCTAACTCTATCTACCCACTGGACACCAAACCGAGACAAAAAGAGAGAAAGCTTGAATTAAATCTAGAAAATAATGAAGCAGCCCATGGCTGGAATGAAGGAAAAAGTCAACCTGCTGCTCTAACTTATAGGGACGAAAATAAATAGAACAGAGTTATTGCACAGGAAATGAAAACAGAGCAAGGGTTAGAAATAATTTGGGAAGGGCAAGGGAGCCACTTGACTCTACCTCCAGGAAAAACAACAGCTATCTCCAAAGCTTGGCACCGGCGGCAAGATCGGCCACCTAGAAGACCAAAACTGAAGCTTTGAGGAAGAAGAAAACAAATCAGAAATTATTAACTCCTAGAATCAACCCTAAATCAAGAAAACCTTACATGGAAGGAAGGATCAAGACGAGAGCAAGCCGAATCCGCTAACGCAAGAGAAAATCGAGCTCTAACCCTCCCGCAATCGCCGGCCAAAACCCAACACCGCCTCCTCCAAAAACCCTCCGCTGGAAGCTTTTCCAGAATTGGGAACGAAGAAAATGAGGAGGAAAAACGAATCACGGCTGAAAAAGAAGCACTCAGGAAAAACGTACGGAACACGCCCCAGACACGCCCGTGTCCGGTCCGACACGCCCGTGTCACGGGGCGTGTACTCACTCACCTACCCGCTCGATGATCATCGAGCTCAGCTCGACGAAAACAGGGGACACGCTCTGTGACACGCCCGTGTCACAGGCCGTGTACCAACTCAAACACCGCTCGACGATCGTGGTGTGCCGATCGTCGAACAGAGAGACACGCCCCGTGTCATGTCCGTATCTGATACGACACAACCGTGACACTGCCGTGTACTCACAAAATCACCTCCCGACGACCATCGAGCGTAGCTCGACGAACCAAAGAGGTACACGCCGTGTGACACGCCCGTGTTCCTATAAAAAACACCCGTCGACCGAAATTTCGTCGACCACACAGCCGAGAGCTCTATCCGAGCACGACACGCCCTGGGTCACGCCCGTGACCCAGGCCGTGTCAACCAAACATACAAAAAAAAACAGCTAACTCTTTAGCTAAAAAAAGAAACAAGGCACCAGCCTGACAAGCTCGACCACACCAGGCCATGCACAGCACAACAAACACTACAGCTAACAAAACAAACGTCGAAACGACGCGAAAGCAAATGATCCCGGACTTCGACCAAAACACGCACCGTAGCTAAACACCCAAACTACGAAAACAAAGGTGAGGTCAAAAACAACATCCGACGATCTCACACTCGGGCTAACACCTCACGAAGCCAAAACACAAGCATTCCCTAAGATGTCCAACCGAGTCACCAAAACAGACTCCGGCTAGCTGGGGAATCTTGCTAACAGGCCACAACCAGGCTACACAAGCAACCTAAAGAGCTAAAACCACGCTCTACAACGACGAAAGCCCGGAAATGCGTCATCGTAACGCAAACCAAGATCAAACAAAACACAGAAAAACAGGGGGCGTTACAGCCACTCCCCCTAAAAGAAAATTTCGCCTCGAAGCTTTACTCACAACACTCCTACCAAGAACGAGAGAGAAATAGCCAAGAAGGGACTATATATATAAAAAAAGCACAAAACATACCAGGCACAAGATCAGGGAAACAGATGAGGGTGGGCCTCACTCATAGCCGACTCCAATTCCCAAGTCGTGTTTTCTACATCCTGATTTCTCCACAAAACTTTAACCATAGGAATAGTCTTCTTCCGCAACGCACGAACCTGAGAATCCAAAATGCGGACATGCACCTCCACATAAGAAAGATTCGGCTCCAATTGAGGTACAGAATCCAAAACCTGCATGTCATTCATCACACATTTCCGCAGCTGACTGACGTGAAAGACATCATGCACGCCAGGAAAATTTGCGGGCAAAGCCATCCTATAAGCTGATAACTCAATCCGCTCAACAATCAGAAACGGCCCCACGTACCTCAGGTCCAACTTCATGTCCTTGCCAAATAGCTTAACTCCGATCAACGGGGAGACCTTTAAGAACACCGAGTCCCCCACAACAAATTCCAAGACCGTTCTACGCTAGTTGGCGTTCTTCTCATATCTCTCCTTGGCTATCCGAAGCTTTTCCCCAATAGGCTTCACAACGGTTTCCATTTCCTCAAGCGCTTCTGGACCCAACAAAGGTCGCTCTCCAACCTCAGCCCAAAACAAGGGAGTCTTGCGGCGCCTCCCATACAAAGCTTCAAATGGAGCCATTTTCAAGCTTTCTTGATAACTGTTGTTATACGCAAATTCCATAAGCCGCCAGCGCTCGTCCCACGCTCCTTCGTGGTCCAGAATATAGCATCGGATCTTATCTTCCACAATCTAATTTACTCGCTCCGTCTGACCATTGGTCTGCGGATGATAAGCTGTGGAATACCTCAAATCTGTACCCAACCCCTCCTGAAGGCTCTTCAAAAACGAGACGTGAACCTGGAGTCTCGATCCGATATGATACTTACAGGTACACCATGCAATCTGATAACCTCATCCAAATACAGCTCGGCTATCTTCCTCATCGGATAATTGATCTTAAATGGTACGAAGTGAGCACTCTTCGTCAATCTGTCTACGATCACCCAAACAGAATCATGCCCCTTAGGAGACCTCGGTAAGCCCGTAATGAAATCCATCGAGATACTCTCCAACTTCCACGTTGGAATCTCCAAGGGAGTCAGCTTGCCACCAGGCCTCCCATGGTCGGCTTTCACACGCCTGCAAGTGTGACACTGAGAAACAAATCTGGCTATGTCTCTCTGCATTCCATACCACCAGGCAATTTGCTTTAAATCATGATACATCTTGGTAGACCCTGGATGGTAGGTAGCACTAGATCTGTGGGCTTCTCTGCACACCATATCCCGGATATCTCCAACAGCGGGGATGCAAAACAGGCCACGATACTTCAAGGTACCCGCATCATCTATAGAGAAATATGGTAATTCACCTTTTTCAGCTCGAAGATACAAATGCAGAAGATCGGGATCATCCTTCGGATGCAGTCTCGTAAGCGCAATCCACGAAGGTTCTGCCACTGCCAAACTACTCTGCGAATTGCAGCTTCCCACAGAAATGTCCATCAAAATGAACTCTTCCAATAGACGCTCGGCGGAGAGATTCAAAATCTTCCCTGACTTCCGACTCAGGGCGTCGGCCACCACATTAGCTTTGCCCGGATGGTACTAGATTTCAACATCATAGTTGGCCACATACTCCAACCATCGCCGCTGGTGTAGATTCAATTCCTTCTGGGTGAAGACATACTTTAAACTCTTATGATTAGTAAAAATCTTGCACTACGCGCCATAGAGCAAATGCCTCCACAGTTTCAGTGCATAGATCACAGCTGCAAACTCCAGGTCATGCGTAATGTTGTTCCTCTCGTGAGTCTTTAGCTGCCTCGACCCGTACGTAATCACCTTCCCGCCCTGCATCAATACACAGCCCAGTCCGACATGCGACACATCCACATATATATCATACTCACTACCTTTTAGTAGGAAAAGACAAAATTGGATCTGAACATAACCTTCTTTTTAGTTCTTCAAAAGCCTCCTCACACTTGGCATCTGTTGGGTACATTGGCATATATATGTACCTGATTTGTAGAAGCCTCACCCTACTCAATGATATACATCAAGGTGTATTTGATGTGCTTTGAGTTTATTTGTGCAGGTTATGTAACTGCAGGTTTGCAGGAAAAGTTTCTAAGTCCATGTGTCGACACCTAGAAGAAAAGTGTCGACACTTAAGAAGGCTTGTGTCGACACCTAGAGAAGCAGTGTCGACACTTGGAGTAATTGTGTCGACACCAGGAAGGTAGAGTCGACACCAGAAGAAAAGTGTCGACAAATACAGGCAGTGTCGACACACAATGAATAAATGTCTACTTAATCAGTGTCGACACTTAGAAGCAGTGTCGACACCCAGAGAAACTTTGTCGACAGCAAATGTGTCGACACTAGGAGGCTGTGTCGCCACTCAGCAAAACTTCAACAAAGTTCAAGTACATATGTCGACACTAGGAGACTGTGTCGACACTCAGCAAACTTCAACAAAGTTTAAGTACAAGTGTCGACACAAAGGAGATGTGTCGACACTCAGCAAAGTCTCAACACATGAAGAATATGTCGACACAAAGGAGATGTGTCGACACTCAACAAAAGGTTCAACACAGAAGGCATGTGTCGACACAAAGAAGATGTGTCGACACTTAACAAGTTTCAACACAAGAAGATGTATCGACACAAAGGACTTGTGTCGACACTTAGCAGAAATCAACTAAGTTTTGAAGAAGAAGGACTTGTGTCGACACACAGTGAAAGGGGAAACTAGATCTGATATACTCTAGAGGGGGGGTGAATAGAGTATATGGTGCTTTTTGAAAACACAAAGAAAACTTTTTGCAAAGCCTTACAACAATTGTTGTAATGAGTGTAAGCAGGGAAGCAGAAATAAAACTAAGCTATGCAGAAATTAAGCACAAGAAAATCTAGGCCAGAAACAAAAAGAAAACATGCACAACCAGATGACACAAGGAAATATAGTGGTTCCCCAACTTGGGTACATCCACTCTTCTACCACCCTAGGTAGGAATCCACTGCAGGATGAGTTGATCAGGTGTCCTGGGCACCAATGAACTTTTGATAAGGTGCTCAAAAACCAAAACAGATTTTTTGATCAGGTGTCTTGCCACCAATGAGCTTTTGACAAGGTGCTCAAAAACCAGATTCAAACTTTTGAAGGGAGTTTGAAAAACCCTTTACAGAATGGGGGTGAGAGAGTGATGGGAGTCTTCTCTTTCTCAAGCAACTGAGAAGACTATGTGGATTCAGTGATGTTGTCAAAGCTCCCCCTGAGTCCTTGAAGTCTTCAGGAAGATGAGCTTTGCTGAGGGTGATAGGCCTTCAAATGTAGATCTCCAGCAATTGATGATTTCAGCAAGCTGAAATGTTGAGTGTCTGGAGTCTTGAGATGATGTTGGCCTTGAACACTTGAGAGCTGAAGAGATCTGAAGATTTGTTTGAAAGCTTGATCTCTTTGAGAAGTGTTCTTCAGAATTCTTGTTGACAGAAGATTGAGAGGGTCTCTGTGTATAGAGAGGTGTACTCTACTTGTCTTTCTCTGAATCTCTTTATTGCTTCAAAAACATTCTTCTTTTATTCTCTGTATAGAATATTATCCTCTGTCTAAGATAGTCGTTGGTCTGCATTAATTTCAGCCTTAATTGCATAATTTCTTTGAAGGAAAGTCCACTGAATTGTTCCTTGAAAAATCCCTTGAAACTTGCTCCAGAAGTAAATGAAAACGGCTGGCAAATCTTCTGAATTAAATGCAGAATAACTTCTATCTGATTTGAATTAGAATTCTGAAGGTCAACTGAAATCGTCGAACTGAGCTCTGCTATCGTCGAGCTGAGCTCAGCGAAAATGAAAGATGTAAGTAGCAGAAAATCGTCGATCTGAGCTCAAAGATCGTCGAACTGAGCTCAGAGATAAGGACCCAGTGCAGAGCCAAAATCGTCGACCTGAGCTCAGCGATCGTCGAATGGAGCTCGACGATATTGAGAAGTTGAGCTCAGCGATCGTTGAATGGAGCTCGACGATCTGCCAAACTTGAGCTAGACGATCGTCGACCGGAGTTCGACGAAACGTCGTGCTGAGCTCGACGATTTGGACTTAGTCTCCAGAAAAACTTGGGTCTTCAGGGCAGCTTCCAAACCTAGACTCCTGATCCCTTAGACTCAATTCTAATTGACCTATAATCTATACAGAAGGTCAAAACATAGAATCCTAGAGACATAGTGATCCTGACCCAAATTAGTAATAGGGTGTTCCAACAATCTCCCCCTATTTGGGTTAGGAAAACTATTTACAGATTTTGAAAAACAAACAACAGAGTACAGTCACGGAAACATAAAAAACAACACAGCTAAACATCACAAAACCATCTCAGAGATATATAAACATGATATCCAGAAGGCAGTCACAGAAGCCAAGAATTATCACCTTACAGAGTTATTCCTTTTCTTTGCCTTTAACCATTTTAATTTCCCTGTTAGGATTTAATGCTTGTTGTTTTGATCTGGTATCATCAGCTGCACCCAAATAGATTTGCTTTGAAGCCCTGGGAACCACTGCAGCTGGATGCAACTCCATGTATCTGTCTGCATCAAAAAACTTACTGGAAGCATATCTTTCTAACTCTTTTTGCCTTTGCTCTGACATAGTAGATATATTGGAAGTGTCTAGCCCTTGTTCTTTTGCTTTCTTTATCTGATCCAAAGCAGCCAGTTCTTTCATCCTTGCAGTCCAAGCCATAGGATTTTTCTCAGGATCCTCAAATGGAACAGGTGGCTCATACCTGTTGGAAGTAGTTTCTTGAGGGGTCCTGACAGTCACATTTTCTCTAAGCTTATAAGGGAATGGACCTGAAGATGTATCAGAAGAGACATGTCCACCCCTGGAATAAGGATGCTGCCTGGAGTGTCCTTTGGAGTAAACCTGAGTTTCTCTTTGGTTTCCCCAGTATCCTCCCCTTCTAGAGTAGGACCCCCTAGATTGGCTTTCCCTTTGATATGTTCTTGCATGAGGCTGGTAGGGAGCCTGGCTTCTAGCAGGGCCTGATCTTGCAGAGCTGCCACCTGCACCTGCATCAGGTGGAGGTGGTGGAGGAGGATGAGGGTGCTTGGAATGAGAAGAATCTTTATCAAACTTCCTCTTCTTCTTCATTGCCTTTAACTGGTTCCTGGAGAATTGCATCCAATGCTCAGAGATTGGGCAATTGTGCAGAATATAATATGGAACATCATTATCATCTCTGACTTTGGCAGGAGGAACTCTCTTCAAGGCCTTACTTCTTGCCTTTCTTTTCCTTGCAATTGTGGCAGATGAGTCATCAGAAGCAGTATTATAATCCTCAGATTCAGAACTTTGTGCATCATATAAAGCATCAAGCTTTTTCATCAAATCCTCTTTCAGTTTCACAGCAGCTGATGGGGCAACAGAAACAGAAGCAGGAGGAGCAACAGGAGCAGCAGCAGATGTGACTATAGGTACTGGAGCAGCAGAGGTTACAACAGATATTGCTTCAGAAATTTTGGCAGCAGCAGGTTCAGAGACAACAATAACAACATCTACAGCAGGCTCAACATCAATAGCCTCTGTCATCAAAACATCCTGTGAAATGGACTCATCAGCAGCAATTGGAACAATTTCTTCCTCAGTAGCAACAACAATTTCAGAGGTAGACACAGCATTGTCTTCAGCAGCAGCAGCAACATCACCATAAGCAGCAGACACTGAATGAATAAAATCAGAAATTTTACTGGGGTCACAGCATGAGAAGGGCACTAGGGCCTTGGACATATCTTCTGAGGGCTGGGCAGCATATGGCTCTGGGAGGCAGCTGAAGTAAGCAGTATCAAAAGTGGATAGCAGAGACCTTAGGTCTAGTGCTATGACAGGAATAGCAGCAGCAGCAGAAACAGACACAGCAGCAGCAACAGAAACACCAGCAGGAGGAGCAGCAGCAGCAACAGCAGCCTGGAAGCTGGCTTCATAGGGCATCTCCCCCTTCCTGGATGCAGAAACCTGTGCATCAAGGCACACTGCTGGTGGTGCTGCTATAGGGGTAAGGAAGGAGGACAGCCTGGCAGAGAGAGCTGCCACTGATTGTTGCAGAGGAGCTAAGGAGGCCTCCAGGAGAAGGGAGAGCCTAGGTGCAAGGAGCTCATACAACTGATCAGCAAGGGCTGGGAGATCTATATGCTCAAGGGGAGCAGAGGTAGAGGGTACAGGGATGGCTGAGGGAGCTGGAGGAGGAGGGCTAAAGGGTGGAAGGGATGGCTCAGTAGAGGGTATGGTAGATATGGAGGATAGAGGGATGGAAATGGAGGGGGTGAAGGTGGGTTGATCAAGAATCTGGTGGAGAAGGTCCTGGAAAGATGTGGAGGAGGATGGCAAATCTGGAGGAGAAGAGGGGGAATCATCCATGTAGGAGTCATCCAAGAGAGTGAAAGTTGGAAGGGATGGGGATGAGGTGACATCTGGAGGAGGGTAAGAGAATAAGGGAAGGAAGTGGTCTGCTGGTGGAGAGGAAATTTGTGCTGGAGATGGAGTAGAAGTTGGAGATGGGCTGGAGATGGTAATTGTGGAGATGGCTGGAGAGGTGGATGGAGCTGGAGGTAGGGTTGAGCTTGGAGGAGGAGAAGCAGCAGCACTAGCAGGCAGGTCCTCTGCAGGGGCAGAGGCCTGGGGTGGAGTGACTCTTAGAGTCCTGGTGCCTGAAGGGCCAGAAGAGGAGGGCCTGCTGGGCTTGGAGATTTGCCTGTCCCATTTCCCAAAAAGGGCACAGGTGAGTCTCTTGGAGGCATTGATGTGCACTCCAGAGGAGACTAGCAGGGCAGGGCACTTAGCCTGGAGGAAGATTCCCAGAATTCTTCCAAAGTTCACAAAGGTCTTGTTGATCTTTTTCTTCAGCAGATGAAAGAACACTTCTCCCCAGTACAAGCTTTTTCTATCTACCAGAGCTCCCATAAGGCAGAGCTGGTATCTGGAGATTGTGTCATGAGCAGAATGCTTGGCCAAAAGGACCTTGCCTACTACATCAGCCAAAAACCTGTATTCCACAGACAGGTTTCTCTTAAACAGTTTGCTAGGGTTCCCCTCAGGATGACCCATCCTGGCAAGAACATCAGCAAACTCTTCTCCAGAAAGGTCAGCAGAGTCTTCACCATTCCTGAAGCCAAAAACTTCTGTCAATACTGCTGGAGTCAGAGGTACCTGGGTGCCACCAATGGAGCCAACTATGGTGTTTGTGTCAAGGTTGTGGGCAGTGTAAACCCATTCTTTAATCTCATCTGAGGCAAGTTTGATTCTGGTTGACATCAAGGCAGTTAATTGCTGATCTTTGAATAAGGTGAGAATGTCTTGGAAGATTTGATCTGTTGTGTTGAAGGAATCGAAATCGATGTCAAAGCCGGCATCAAATTTCATGGCAGCGAGCACAGCAACAGAAACGGCCATGGTACCTGCAAAAAAATAAACAGACAAAACGACCAAGTGTAGAATTACTTGGAGGGAAGAAAATTCTTGCAGAGAAATTGAAGGCGCAAGAGAGAACGACGGCGAAAAATGAGTTTTATATTAGGGTTCGACGCAGAAAAGGAGAGATCGTTGAACTCAGTTCGACGATCGAGGCTTCTAAAGGAATCTGAAGAGACTCCAAAATCGTCGATCTCCGTTCGACGATCTGGAAAGGCGTCGAGCTCCGTTCGACGATCGTTCAGGGAACAAAATCGTCGAGCGCCGTTCGACGATCGTTGACCAGAAGAGAGAATCTTTACTATCTGAGTAGCGCTGAACTCAGTTCGACGATTCAGGAATTCGTCGAACTCCGTTCGACGATCTTTGGAGAAATCGTCGAGCGCAGTTCAGAGATCAGAGAATTCTAGACTCTAAGGAAAACAGAAATTTTGCCTAGTCTTGGTCAGTTTTAGCTTTCAAAATCTTGGAGATTATTTAAGACTTCCTCAATCTAACATTCCTAACTGATTTAGGAAGAAGGTATGTTTCTTTTCATCCAAAGGTTTGGTGAAAATATCTCCCCTTTGTAAATCAGTTGGGATATATTGCAGTTCAATTTTATTCTTTTCAACATTATCCCTTAAGAAATGATGCCTAATCTCTATATGTTTTGTCCTACTATGGAGGACTGGATTTTGAGCTATGGAGATAGCACTTGTATTGTCACAAAATATTTTTGACTTCTCTAAGTTGTAACCATAGTCTAGGAGTTGATTTTGAATCCACAATATTTGTGAACAACAACTGCCTGCAGCCATATATTCAGCTTCAGCAGTTGAAGTTGACACAGATGTTTGCTTCTTACAAAACCAAGAGACAAGTCTATCACCAAGGAACTGACAAGTTCCACTGGTGCTTTTCCTGTCAATTCTGCATCCAGCATAATCAGCATCAGAGAATCCAGTTAACTCAAATGCTGAATCTTTTGGATACCAGAGACCTAGATTTGGACAACTTTTAACATACCTGAGAATCCTCTTTACTAATGTGAGGTGTGACTCTCTAGGGCTAACTTGGAATCTAGCACATATACATGTAGCAAACATTATGTCTGGTCTACTGGCTGTAAGATACAGTAAAGAGCCAATCATTGCTCTATATGTTGTCTGATCAACAGGTTTCCCATGTTCATCAGCATCCAATACAGCATTGGTAGGCATGGGTGTTTTCATACAAGATGCCTCAGACATCCCAAATTTCTTAACCAGCTCATTAGCATATTTGGTTTGAGAAATAAAGATGCCCTCAGCATGTTGTTTGACTTGCAATCCTAGGAAGAAGGATAGCTCACCCATGCTACTCATCTCAAATTTAGAATGCATTAGGTTGGAAAACCTTCTGCATAGTTTTGAGTCAGTAGACCCAAAAATGATATCGTCTACATAAATTTGTACTAGTAGGGTGTGGGACTTATGGGTTCTAATGAAAAGAGTTTGGTCTACTCTACCCCTTATAAAACCATTTTCCAAAAGAAAGCATGCTAGGGTCTCATACCATGCTCTAGGAGCTTGCTTGAGACCATATAGTGCTTTATTTAATCTAAAAACAAAATCAGGATGAGTTGGAGAGATAAAACCTGGAGGTTGTCTGACATAGACTTCTTCTTTGATGTCTCCATTTAAGAAGGCACTCTTGACATCCATCTGATAAACCTTGAAGCCTTTGTGAGCTGCATAAGCTAAGAATATCCTGATGGCTTCTAGTCTTGTAACAGGTGCAAAGGTCTGGTCGTAGTCAATTCCTTCTTCTTGAGAATATCCTTGGGCAACTAGCCTTGCCTTGTTCCTTATTATTACTCCTTGATCATCCAGTTTGTTTCTGAATACCCATTTTGTTCCAACAATGGAGTGATTCTTTGGCTTTGGCACTAGTTCCCATACTTTGTTCCTTTCAAATTGATGCAACTCCTCTTGCATTGCAATGATCCAGTGTGGATCTTGCTCTGCATCTTGAATGGATTGAGGTTCAATTTGAGAAAGGAAGCAGGTGTGCAACAGGTTTTGGTTGACCTGATTTCTGGTTTGCACACCAGCTGAGAGTTCTCCAATTATTTGGGTAATTGGATGGTCTCTTGATGTTACTAAATCAACAGGGGGTGTTGATTGTTCACCAACCTGTGTTGTTGTTTCCTCTTGTGGTACAACAACTGGCTCTTCAGGTTGTGCTTCAATATGTTGAGCATTGCTTTCATCTTCACTGCTTTCATCTTCTTGAGCAACCTGTAGCTTGTTCATATCCTCAACTAGAGAGTGTTCCTGCACAGGTTCTATGGTAGAAGAAATCTTCTCCTTGAAAGACATGTTAGTTTCATCAAAAGAAACATGAACAGATTCCTCAATTTTTAATGATGATTTATTATAAACCCTATAGGCCTTGCTGATCATGGAGTATCCCAGAAACACTCCTTCATCAGCTTTGGCTTGAAATTTTGCTAGATGTTTCTTATCATTATTGTGAATATAACAAATGCAACCAAAAATTTTGAAATAGTCAACTTTAGGTTTCTTCCCTTTGAGTAATTCATAGGGAGTCTTTCCCTTCAGTTTATGTATCAGACTCCTATTCAGCACATAGTTGGAGGTGTTCACTGCCTCTGCCCAAAAGGATAGAGGTAGATGAGCATCTGACAACAATGTAGTGGCAGATTCAATAAGGGTTCTATTTTTCCTTTCAGCTACCCCATTTTGTTGAGGAGTTCTAGGAGCTGAGAAAGTGTGCCTGATCCCTTCACTCTGACAGAACTCTTGCATAGAGTTTTGCTGAAGGTCACCTGGTAGCCTTCATCACATAGCTGACTGATGCTGATTAGGTTGTGCTTCAGTCCTTCCACATATGCTACCTTCTTGAAGGTTACAGAACCAATCTGGACTGCTCCATATCCTTTAGTTTGCCCAAAATTGGAGTCACCAAAGATGACTTTGGGTCCAAGCTTGGCTTTAAAGGAATTGAGGTTGTCCTTGTTCCCTGTCATGTGCTTTGAGCATCCACTATCCAAATACCATTGCTGGTTAGATGTTGGATAGGTCTTCACCTGCACATAAAGCAATTCACTTGTTTTTGACCCAGTTTACCTTAGGCCTAGGTTGATAACCTTTAAATTCAGAAATGAAAGATATCCCTGGCTGACTCTTATATCCTTCAGGATGATATCTCCTTGGAGGTAAAATCCATTCAGTATAAGGGTTATATGTTTGGGATGAAGAACCCTCAGGATTCAATTTTGACTTGCCCTTGAAAGTTTTTCCACTGCTCTGACCTCTGTTCGACGATCTTGGAGCTGAGTTCGACGATCTTGGGCCAGATCGTCGAGCTCCGTTCGACGGTCGACTATGGCTGAGGTCAGGTATATGGGATCGTCGACCAGCGTTCGACGATCTTGGCTTAGATCGTCGATCAGCGTTCGACGATTTGTCATGAGATCGTCGAGCTGCGTTCGGCGATCGTCGATCTTCATTCGGCGATCGTCGATCTCCGTTCGACGATTTGTGCTGGACTTTAGTTTTCTGAGGCAGATCAGAATTCTTCCTGGCAACCTCTACAACTCCCTTTCCCTTGTCAGAAATGAACTTGATAGGGGTTGTTAGAACAATAGGTTGGCTGGATGAGGCACCCAAGCCCAGTGTACTGTTGAATCTTGAGTTCACTGTGCTTGTGATGTCCATCAGCTTGATGCTTCTCCCACTGAGAGATTCTTCAAGCTTCTTGGCCTCAGAGAGTTCACTCTTCAGTGAAGCTATCTGTTCCCTATGGTTCTCCAACTCCTGAGAGAGCTTGAGGTTTTCTGATTTTAAAGCATTGTGTTCAGACAATTGATTTCTGAGAGAGATGATCTCTTTCTCAGACTTTAGCAGGTCTAAACATAGTGCTTTAAATTCAAGTTTAAAATCTTCTGAAGTGAAATCAAAAGAGTTGATTACCTGATCTTCTTCAGGTTGAGTTTCTGAGTCTGACTCTGACTCCTCTTCCTCTGAGTTGTGTTGAGATGCATTGATTGCCATCATGCAGAATTCTTTTTCCTCTGCATCATCCTCATCATCACTTGAGCTGGAAGAGGCCTGTGACTCCTCTTCAGTCTCACTCCAGGATTCAGCAACAAATCCTTTCCTTGTGTGCTTATTTTTGCTGGTGGAAGGTTTGTTATTTCCATACCTTTTGGAGTCCTTCTCCTTTCTTCTTTCTTTTCTGTCCCTCCTGTCCTTGTTCTTGTTTTCTGGACAGTCAGGAACCATATGCCCTGGTTTCCTGCAACCAAAGCAAATAATTTCTTTGTTATTGCCAAAGGACTTGTCATACCTTGGCTTGTCCTGATCCTTGTGTGATCTTCTTCTGAAATCCTTTCTGGCCATCTTATAGAATCTTTTGGCCAATAGGCTGAGAAGTTCATCATTGCTTGTGGCCTTTTCTTCAGGCAGATCCTCAGCTGCCTTGAATGCAATAGTCTTCTCCTTTCTTGTGGCTGGAGAAGCAGCCTTTTGTTCTTCTTCTCTGTTCTTGATGAGTAGCTCGTAAGATTTGAGCTTACCCAACAAGGCTTCAGTGGTAATCTCATTTAGGCTTCTGGCATCTTTAATTGGCCAGATTCTTGAATCCCAAGTGCTGGAGAAGCACATCAGGATCTTGTCATTGAGTTCTGTCAGTGAGATTTCTTTGTCTAATGTCCTCAGTTCACTGACAATTAGACTTAATCTATTGTACATGTCTCCCACTGACTCAGTTTCTCCCTTCTTGAAGTTCTCATATTGGGAGATGAGATGAGATCTTCTGTCCTTTCTCTCATCAGCTGAGCCAGAGACAATTTCTGAAAGCTTGTCCCAGATCTCCTTGGCTGAATTACATTCAGCTACCTTCTGAAAAATGTCATCTGACATTGTCTGAGCTAGAATGTTCATTGCCTTGGCATCAGCTACTTTCCACTTTTTAATGTCAGCATCTGTTCCTGATGGAGGTGGAACAGCATTTGTGCTTGTGCTCTCTGGAGGTCTTGGACATACTGTTAAGACAGAATTAAAAATATCTTCGTCAATAGAGTTCATGTATAATCTAATCCTTGCTTTCCAAAGTGCAAACTTTGACAGATTGCACACTGGAGGTCTGGTGCTAGCATAGTCTTTGTTTTGGGCCATGATTTGTGCAAGCTAAGTCTAATATAAAGGTAAAACAAAAGAAGGATCTAGTTTGGGATCTTTGGGGTTCAGGTGTTAGCCTGTACAACCAAACAGATATGGTATGTATAACCAACCTCCCTCTGATACCAATTGAAAGGGGAAACTAGATCTGATATACTCTAGAGGGGGGGTGAATAGAGTATATGGTGTTTTTTGAAAACACAAAGAAAACTTTTTGCAAAGCCTTACAACAATTGTTGTAATGAGTGTAAGCAGGGAAGCAGAAATAAAACTAAGCTATGCAGAAATTAAGCACAAGAAAATCTAGGCCAAAAACAAAAAGAAAACATGCACAACCAGATGACACAAGGAAATATAGTGGTTCCCCAACTTGGGTACATCCACTCTTCTACCACCCTAGGTAGGAATCCACTGCAGGATGAGTTGATCAGGTGTCCTGGGCACCAATGAACTTTTGATAAGGTGCTCAAAAACCAAAACAGATTTTTTGATCAGGTGTCTTGCCACCAATGAGCTTTTGACAAGGTGCTCAAAAACCAGATTCAAACTTTTGAAGGGAGTTTGAAAAACCCTTTACAGAATGGGGGTGAGAGAGTGATGGGAGTCTTCTCTTTCTCAAGCAACTGAGAAGACTATGTGGATTCATTGATGTTGTCAAAGCTCCCCCTGAGTCCTTGAAGTCTTCAGGAAGATGAGCTTTGCTGAGGGTGATAGGCCTTCAAATGTAGATCTCCAGCAATTGATGATTTCAGCAAGCTGAAATGTTGAGTGTCTGGAGTCTTGAGATGATGTTGGCCTTGAACACTTGAGAGCTGAAGAGATCTGAAGATTTGTTTGAAAGCTTGATCTCTTTGAGAAGTGTTCTTCAGAATTCTTGTTGACAGAAGATTGAGAGGGTCTCTGTGTATAGAGAGGTGTACTCTACTTGTCTTTCTCTGAATCTCTTTATTGCTTCAAAAACATTCTTCTTTTATTCTCTGTATAGAATATTATCCTCTGTCTAAGATAGCCGTTGGTCTGCATTAATTTCAGCCTTAATTGCATAATTTCTCTGAAGGAAAGTCCACTGAATTGTTCCTTGAAAAATCCCTTGAAACTTGCTCCAGAAGTAAATGAAAACGGCTGGCAAATCTTCTGAATTTAATGCAGAATAACTTCTATCTGATTTGAATTAGAATTCTGAAGGTCAACTGAAATCGTCGAACTGAGCTCTGCTATCGTCGAGCTGAGCTCAGCGAAAATGAAAGATGTAAGCAGCAGAAAATCGTCGATCTGAGCTCAAAGATCGTCGAACTGAGCTCAGAGATAAGGACCCAGTGCAGAGCCAAAATCGTCGACCTGAGCTCAGCGATCGTCGAATGGAGCTCGACGATATTGAGAAGTTGAGCTCAGCGATCGTTGAATGGAGCTCGACGATCTGCCAAACTTGAGCTAGACGATCGTCGACCGGAGTTCGACGAAACGTCGTGCTGAGCTCGACGATTTGGACTTAGTCTCCAGAAAAACTTGGGTCTTCAGGGCAGCTTCCAAACCTAGACTCCTGATCCCTTAGACTCAATTCTAATTGACCTATAATCTATACAGAAGGTCAAAACATAGAATCCTAGAGACATAGTGATCCTGACCCAAATTAGTAATAGGGTGTTCCAACACACAGGATCAGTGTCGACACATTCTAAAGAAGCAGTGTCGAGAAGCTGTTACAACAACACAAGGAGTTGTGTCGACACCATAAAGGCTAGTGTCGATACTTAGTCTACTTGTGTCGACACTTAGTCTATTTGTGTCGATACATAAAGACTATCTATCTCGACACTTTCAGACAGTGACAGAGATTTCAAGAAGTGACTAGATGACTTGACAGATGCCATTTCAACCGGTCAACTGCTACTGTCAGAGCTGTTAGAAGGTTGTTAGAAACCGGATCAGCCGGTCACCGTGAAGAAAGCTTATATAAAGTCTTATTCCTTCAACAGAAGAAGGATGAAGAATCGATCAATGAAGTGAAAAACAACACAACAAGAAGAAGACCTTCAAGAGAAGATCTAAGAAGTTGGAGAGAGAGAGCTCCTTCTAAGAATACCAGCTGTTGAACCAGGCTGATAAGGAAGATTCAGGTTGAAATCAGAATCTTAAGTCAGTAGTTGATTGAAGAACATCTGCATAGAGATACAGCCCTACTGTGTTCTAATTCAAGAAGTTTTGAAGAAAGCCAAGGGAGGTTGATCTCAGCTAAGTTCTTTCAAGAACTCATCAAGAAGCCAGTCAACTCATCTCTCTCTATCAGAGTTGTGGCTATACACTTTGTATTTTCTAATTTTTGTAGGATCTTGTATAGATCTGAGTTGTAAGCCTATTCTATAAAGGCTGAGTGTAGGAGACAGTGAGCTCTAAGTGTAGGTCATGTTGAAGATTGAGGTAGGGCCTAGTGCCTGAGTTGTAGGAGACTTTGATCTCTGAGTGTAAGTCTTGGTGAAGACTGAGTGGTAGGGCTTTTGTGCCTGAGTTGTAGGAGTGGGATCACTCTGAGTTGTAGCAACCTGTTTGGGGTTCTGAGTTGTAAGATCCGTGGATCTGAGGAGAAGTGGAGAAGTTAGGCCGAATCTAGTACACTACTTAATAGGCGAAGGGGGAAAGTGGATGTACCCAGACCTTGGGGAACCACTATAAATCCTGTGTGCTCTCTGTGATTGTATGCTTGTATGGTTGCTGTGCTGTGAAACTTGTAGAATTGCAATTACTGTACTATATTTCTGCCTTTAAAGTTTAAAAAGATATAGGTCACCTATTCACCCCCCTCTAGGTGATTTGGCACTATTTCTTTCAAGTGGTATCAGAGGGAGGTTACTCACAAAGGACATTACAGTGTGAGTAAAGATCCTGTAGGAAGAATCAAGAATCAAGAAAATGGGTTCAATTGAGAATCACAAAGAGATAGGATCCATGAAATTGCCAATCTGCAGAAAAGAAATTTTTGGCATATGGAAAGAGAGGGTTAGACTCTTTATAGAAGCATCTGACCCAAGAATATACATCACAGTCAAAGAAGGGTTATATGTGCCAATGAAAGTATCTGTTCTGGATGCAAATCAGAGAACTCCCAAAGACTATTCAGAAATGACTAAAGATGAAATAATTCTGGCCACTATGTACAAGAGGGCCTAGAATATTATTGTAAGTGCAATTGATGATGCCACATTTCAGAACCTAATACATTGTAAAACCTCAAAAGAAATATGGGACACTCTAATAGTTTACATGGAGGGATCTGAAGAGGTAAGACAAGACAGGAAGTCTTTGTTAAATCAGGAGTATGAAAGCTTCAGACAAGGCAAGTCTGATAGCATTACTGAATGCTACAAGAAATTCTATAGGATTGTTAATAAGTTGATGTCATATGGAAGAGAATTTAGCAACTATGAGCTGAATGACAAGTTTTTAAGATCCCTGACTAAGGACTGGTATGCAAAGATTTGTGCCATTAGGGAAATGGCCAAATTAGCTGATATATCTCCTCCAACCTTGTTTGGAAAACTGCTATCCTATGAAATGCAGTTAATGGTTAGGAAGGAGGAATAGAGGACTACAAGAATGGAGCACAAGGAAAGAGTTGTGGCCTTCAAGACTGAAGCCACTAAGAAATATAGAAGCAAGTCTCCATCTCCACCACAAATAGTTGCTGAGACAGTATCAGAAAATTTAGATAGTAAAAACTCAAACAACAGTGAAAGTGATGAGAATTTTGCTGTCTTTACAAGACAGTTTCAAAAGTTTCTAAAAAAGAAGCAGTGGAGGTCTAAGCCATCCACTTCACTGTCTAAAGATGACTATTATCAGAACAGGAAGTCCTCAAGGAATGAGAAAAAAAGTCCAAGCCAAGTAAAAATACATCCTCAAAGATAGTATGCTATTGTTGCAATAGACAAGGGCATATAGTAGCTGACTGTACAGAAAAGAGGAAAGAGTCAACTGACAAGAAGAAGACTCAGTTCAAGGGGAAAAAGGAGAGGTCCTTTGTTGCTGAAGAGGAGGAAGATGAGTTCATACATCTAATGAACTCAATTTATGAGCACGACGACAATCAGTGCAATGGACTGATGGCCTTAATAGAAGGAGACAAGATCCAGGATCAGCCTGAACCAAGTAAGGTATAATATTTTTCAGATTATAGTACTGATTCTGAATCAGATACATCTGCATCAAGTGATGTGGGTGGGTCTGAATCTGAGGGAGATATTCATCAGTTGATGGATGAATATAGAGATGTATTGCAGGCACTTAAGAAGAGCAAAAATCTGGTCAAAAAATTGCCTAAGCAAATTGCTAATCTTAAGTTGGCAGCTGCAGATTCAGAAAACGTGTTAGATCAAAAACTAAATGAAATAGCCAGGCTGAAGAACATTACAGTTATTCAGATGGGAACTATTACATTTAAGAATGATCAAATTAGGAATCTGGAGGTTAGACTTCAGAAGGAGAGAGAGATTGTTGTAAGTTTTTCTAAACCAAAATCAGTTTTACCTTTGATAGATGAGTTTATCCCTCAAAAGGGTAAGACTGGATTGGGGTTTACAAAACCTGCCAGGACAGTTAGGTCCAAGTCTAAGGGCAAAGCCCCAGTACTCAACAAGAAGTCTGATGTAGATAAAACAGCCAGGGTTGTACCTAAACAAAGGTACAACAGATTTGAGTGCTGGTGTTGTGGCAAGGTAGGCCACTTTGCCATAGATTGTTGGCACAATTATAGTGTCAAGGAGATTAGCAAACTATCTGCTAGAAGAGCTACAGGTAGTCTTGTTAAAAGTCAAACTAACCAGCACTAAGGACCCAAGAATTATTTGGGTTCTAAGGTTAAGTAATCTGTTTTGCAGGTGAGTCCAAGTGGACATGCCACTATATGGTACTTGGACAGTGGATGTTCCAGGCACATGACTGGAACTAGGGGATTGCTGAAGGACAATACACCAATCAAGGATGGTCCTAAAGTTACCTTTGGTGGTTCAGAAAAAGGAATCATCAAAGGCTTTGGTAACATTTCTAGCAACCTAATTACAATTACTCAAGTGGATTATGTTAAGGGTTTGAAACATAACCTCATTAGCATAAGTCAGTTGAGTGATTTAGGATATGACATCTCATTGGTCAAGGATGGTTGTCATATCAGTAGGTCAAGCGATCAAAAGATCATTCTGACAGGATATAGGAAGTGAAATGTCTATTGTCTAGACAGTATGTGTGAGAACATTGTTTCTCCTATTTATCTTATAGCTGATGAGAAAGTCTCACATTGTGTTAAATGGCATAAGAGGCTGGCTCATCTTAACTATAAGACAATTGGCCAACTCTTTAGCAAAGAGTTAGTGAGGAATGGTCCTCAGGTTAAGTGTATAAAGGTTGGGATATGCTCAGCTTGTCAAAAGGGCAAGCAGACCAAATCCACCTTTCATAGCCTTGAGAACAAAGATGTTGTGAGGTGTCTATACCTCTAGCATATGGATCTTTTTGGTCCTATGCCAGTTCACAGCCTAGGTAGGAAGGTCTACACATTTGTGGTAGTTGATGACTACTCAAGGTATTCCTGGGTGTTCTTCCTAAGGCAAAAAACTGAAAAACCAAGCATCTTGTATAGTTTTGTTAAACAAATTCAGAATGAATTGAACAGTACAGTGGTCAAAATTAGAAGTGACCATGGTACTGAATTTCAGTCTGAAAGTATGATAAAACTGTGTGAAGAGTTTGGAATTTTTCAAGAATTTTCCTCACCAAGAACACCTCAGCAAAATGGCATTGCTCAAAGGAAAAATAGAACCTTGATAGAGGCTGGTAGAACCCTATTGAGTGACACTTCTCTCCAAGAATATTTCTGGGCTGAGGCAGTCAATACTGCATGTCATGTAATCAATAGGGCTACTATCACCAAGAGCCACAAGAAGACCCCCTATGAGATTGTGAAGGGCAGAAAACCAAATCAATCCTATTTCAGGATCTTTGGCTGCAAGTGCTATATCCATAACAATGGTAAGTCTTATCTAACCAAGTTTGCTGCCAAATCCCAAGAGGGGATCTTTGTTGGGTACAACAACAATAGTAAGGCTTATAGGGTCTACAACTTGATTACTCAAGTTGTAGAAGAGTCTGTTCATGTAATTTTTGATGAAGCTAGACTCATTAACAATGAATTGCCTAGAAGTGTTTGCAGCTCCATAGGTGTAACTGAATAGATGGACAAGCTTACTATTGCAGAAGGTCCTTCTACAAGTCAGTAAATAGAAGAAGGTGGCTGCTGTCCAGGGGGAGTACAAGATACTCCTATTGCTGAAGAAGACCAAGAGGAGCAGCAGAATGAAGAAGCTGAAGGTGTACAACTAGAAGACAGGCTGCCTCCAGCAAATAGGCATTTAAAAGATCATCCAGCCAATCAAATTATTGGATATCTCAGTCAAGGGGTACAAATATGGAGCAGGAATCTAAGTTCAGTTCTCTACTCCAGCTTTCTATCCTAAGTAGAGCTAAAGAAATTTGAAGAAGCAATCCTAGACCCTCATTGGATTGAGGCAATGCAAGAGGAGCTGAACCAGTTCAAAAGATGCAAGGCCTGGGAGCAAGATCCTAAACCAAAAGACCACAACATTATTGGAACTAAGTGGATCTTTAGGAACAAGTTGGATGAGAATGGAATTATTATAAAGAATAAAGCTAGAGTAGTTGCAAAAGGATATAGGCAGGAAGAAGATATTGATTTTGATCAAACCTTTGCTCCAGTAGCAAGACTGGAAGCAATAAGGATGTTCCTTGCCTATGCAACTTATCAAGGATTTAAGGTATATCAAATGGATGTTAAGTCAGCTTTTCTGAATGGAAACCTGAAGGAAGAAGTCTATGTAGAGCAGCCATCAGGTTTTGTAGATTCTTTTAAACCTGATTATGTATATAGACTTAGGAAGGCTTTGTATGGGTTAAAACAAGCCCCTAGGGCTTGGTATGAAACCCTGTCTAGTTTCCTCATTGAGAACAAATTCTCAAGGGGGAAAATAGACAAGACTCTATTCCTTAGGGAATCCAGAGGCAAGATTATCTTAGTCCAAATATATGTAGATGACATAATATTTGGGTCTACAAAAAATAGTCTTTGCAGAAAGTTTGCAAAACTTATGCAAGCACAATTTGAAATGAGCAGTATGGGGGAACTTAAGTTCTTCTTGGGTCTCCAAGTTAGACAGACTGAAGATGGATTATCCATATGCCAGTCTAAGTTCACCCTAGAATTGATAAGGAAGTATGGTATGGAATCATCCACTACCATGAAAACTCCTATGGGGTCAAGCATGTCTCTAAGCAAAGATGATGCAGGGAAACCTATAGATGAAACTTTGTATAGAGGGATAGTTGGCTCCCTACTGTATTTGAATGCTAGTAGACCAGATATCATGTATGCTACATGTGTCTGTGCGAGGTACCAAGCTTGCCCTAAAGAATCTCATTTGACAGCAGTCAAAAGAATTTTGAGATATCTTAAGGGCACACCTCATCTAGGCCTTTGGTACCCTAGGAATGGAGATTTTGAACTGACAGGTTATTCAGATGCAGATTTTGCAGGCTGCAAGGAAGATAGAAAGAGTACTACAGGAACTTGTCAATTCCTAGGTGGAAGGCTGGTGTCTTGGAGTAGCAAGAAGCAGACCAGTGTGGCTATCTCCACAGCTGAGTCAGAGTATGTTGCTTCAGGAAGCTACTGTGCACAACTACTATGGATACAACACCAGCTAGAAGATTATGGTATTCAAGTAAGTAGAACACCTTTAGTTTGTGATTCTATTAGTGTCATTTCTATTGCAAATAATCCTGTCTCTCATAGTAGGACTAAGCACATAGAAATAAAATACCATTTTCTAAGAGAACTTGTAGAAAAAGGAGACATTTTCTTAGAATATATAAATACAGATAATCAGTTAGCTTATATGTATACTAAGCCCTTAGATGAAACCAAATTCAATAAATTTAAAATTGAATTAGGGATGATAAACTTAGAATAGTTTACAAAAAAAATTGGCTAAGTAAAATGGTGTCAACACACAGAGTTGTCTGTGTCGACACATAGAAGTGGTGTCGACATTTCAGTGAAATGGTGTCGACACATCTAGGAAGTCTGTGTCGACACTTCAGAGAATTTGTGTCGACACATGCAGTGTAGGTGTCGACACATCCAGGGTGGTGTCGACACTTAGGATTTACACAGAATTAGTCTAGTAGAGTCTCGACTACGTGTCGAGCTGAGTGGTGTCGACACATATATAAGTGTCGACACATATATTCTGTCGACTATACTTGTGTCGACACATAGTTGTCGAGACATTATAAGTAAGTGTCGACACTTTTCAACAGTGTCGACACAATTTAAGTATTTTGACGCGCCTTTTCATCTTCGATTCTAGAAAGGTATAAATAGGTTTTCGCCATTGTTTGTCGACACGCTCACTAAAGTTTCGAGACCAAACTTGTGTGTCGACATCTCTCTTCTCTAAATTCAAAACTTCTTCAAACCCTAATGGCGCCCAAGCTAGAAGAGAACATTAATGAATGATATGAGCTCGTGCGACACGCCTTTGATGACGCGGAACCCGAAATCAAAGGTGTGGTAACCCTAATTACCGAGACTGGATTGGAATACCTTGTATCAAAACCTATCAAGATCTGTAAGAAGGTGGTCCTTGAATTTTTGAATGCAGCTTCACTTGATGATACTGGACTCAAGATTAAGTCCAGAGTTCATGGAACCAAAGTTAAGGTCACATAGAAAAGTCTAAGGAAGGTACTTCAACTACCAAGAACAAAAGAGGAAGAAGATGTATCTGCTTCTAAGACTAGAGAGTCATTGAGATGGTGTGGACTAGATTCAAACCTGAAAATTGGATCAGTTTTCAATAGAAAAGGGATGAACATCCAAGGAAAGTTTCTGTCTGAAATAGTTGGCAAGGTCATCCTGAGCAAGCCTGGAGGACATGACAGAATTTCAGCTTATATGTTCAGTTTGATGACAAGGATTATCTTCAAACTTAAGACTGACTGGTCAGTAGTTCTGTTTGATAAGATAAAAGAGAGCCTGAAGAAGCCCAATCTGGGTAGAATTCTGAGTCTATACTTAGCTGGCAGTATACCTGAAGTGATGAACTAAGCTGCAGGTTCTAAGGTAAACCACATGAGGAGAATGGATTTGAGAATTTTCTCTAGGTGGGATAGAGTATTGACAAAAGAAATGCCAACTCCAGTAAAGGACACACCTCAGAAGAAGAAGAAGAAGACAGCCATTGTGGCTCAAGAATCCTCCAGCAGCTCTGAAGAGCAAGTGGTCTTTACTCCTGATGATGAAGAGACTGGAAATGCTGGCCAGTCTCCAGCAAGACAAGAAGATGCACAGAGGCAGGGGGAGCTACCCTCAGCTAGCCCAATTCACCTGGATCCACTCCAGGGGGAGCCTCTACATGTGGAAGAGCCAACTCCACTAGAGAGTGAAAGGGCTACCCAAACCATTCTAGAGGTAATCACTGAAATTAATCAAATATATTTCACTATTGAGGATGAAGTTTTGACTAATTCATTACCTCATGTTCATCAGCAAACACAGATACAACCTCAACCACAAGATGTTGTCATGGAGGACACATCTGTTGCTGATAAAGTGGTTGATGAGATCAGAGATTCTCCAGCCCATTCTCAACAGGAATTTACATTAGAATAATTGTTCCCTAATCTTCTACAAACTGATTTTGAGAGAGAGAAAGCTGATGCTGAGGGGGAGAAGGTCAATATTGAGGGGGAGCATGTGGAGATTGTAGAGGAAACTGCAAACAAGGAGATTGAGGATCCAAGAGATGCTGAAGGGCTATCAAGTACTAAGAAGGATTCACCTCCAAGTCCTAAGGATAGAGTAGACATAGTCAGTACTTCTGCATCAGAAGATGAAGAGGCTGTTAGAGCCAAGAAAAGGAAGTTCCAGGTCTTCAAGAGAAGAAGCCTGAACTATAAGAAAGCCCTACAGACCATTGCTTCACAGCCTGCCCCATCTACTAATTATAGTTCACTGATGGTGGCTTTGCAGATTAAGCTGGATGAGCAAAGGCTAGCTCTAGAAAAATATATGGATGAAGGGCATAAATCCCTGCAATTTGATCTGACACAAAACATCAAATCAATCAGATTTGAAGTGAATCTCAACAAGAAAGAAATGACTGATTGTTTCCATAAAGGAGGCAATGTAGTTGTCTATCTGGCTACACATCAGGAGAAGATAAAGACAAAACTTGATGACCTAGCATTAAAGCAAGGATATGTTCTAGAAAATCAAATAAGAATGAATGAAAACTTGACTGCTTCTCATAATGCCATAGTCACTGAAATGAAGAATATAGCTACTGCCCAGACTGCACATAGTGCTGCTGCCAAAGCTGAGTTTGATAAGCAACTCCAAGAAAGCCTACTTGCAGTTCACACTGCTATTGCAGATTCTCAAAAGGTTATTACTGACAGGCTACAAAAGTTAAAACCTTTCTATAAAGATGGAGTTAACTATCTGAATGCCCAGATCAGGTTTCAGAAAGATGATCTGAGGGATCACATAGAGAGAGAAGTCATAAAGGGGGAGAGAGTATTAGTCAAGGCAGGCTCTGATCATGCCAAATGGATTTCAAATTCCATCAGGGCCACCCTTGGATATCCACCTTTATATGATGATGACAATGTGGCAGAGTCTGGAATCAATACTGCATACTTTGGAGGAGAGCAAGCTGAAGTGGCTCAAGTGATATATCCTCCTGCAGATTTTGATATGATACATCAGGAGGTACAGTCTATGTATAGTCCTCCTGAGGGTAATTAGAATATAATTCTTGAGAAAGTTGTCCAGCCTGTGACAGAGGCAATACTAAAAGAACAAGAGGCTCAATTATCTAAGAAAAGATTCAGAGAGCAAGCTGAATTAAGGCCAGATTTTGAACAATGGAGCCCCACATCCAGGAATATCATCTTGACTGCTTGGAAGGCTGCTAAGGACAATGTCCTGGATAGAGGCAAGTGGTATTCTAACCTGGAGTGGAGAAAACATGAGAATAGGCAAGAGGCCATAGTACAATATAGAAGAAAGGCTAAACTGGGAAAGCTACCTCCTAATGCACAGGAGCCTAGCAAGTATTTTCCTAAGCCTTATCACTATTTTAAAAGGCAGAAGATAAAGGTTGAAGAGCTGAAAAAGAAAGATCTCAAAGGGAAGAAGCCTGCTGCTAATGATGACAATGAAGCTCCAGTTCAAGCAAAGATTCAATCTGGAAAGGGGATTGTAATCAAGGAACCAGAGCAGCCATAGGATAGCATTTTCTTAAGTTTACAATTTGTAATCATTTGTATTAAAATCTATGTAACCTTTTGATTAATGAAAATGTTGGAATTTGTAAGAACAAAGTTATGTGTTCAATCTATTACATTAATTGTTCTGAGATAATTGTTAATACATGTTCTGTTTATACATGTTTAAGTATTTACCCTGTCATATATTACTGTTTTACATCATACTAAGAATTTGTTATGTATGGTGTATATCATTGACTAAGGGTTATGACTTCTCCAAATAGGGGGAGATTGTTGGGTACATTGGAATATATGTACCTGATTTGAAGAAGCCTCACCCTACTCAATGATATACATCAAGGTGTATTTGATGTGCTTTGAGTTTATTTGTGTAGGTTAAGTAACTGCAGGTTTGCAGGAAACGTTTCTAAGTCCATGTGTCGACACCTAGAAGAAAAGCGTCAACACTTAAGAAGGCTTGTGTCGACACCTAGAGAAGCAGTGTCGACACTTGGAGTAATTGTGTCGACACCAGGAAGGTATAGTCGACACCAGAAGAAAAGTGTCGACACATACAGGCATTGTCGACATACAATGAAGAAATGTCTACATAATTAGTGTCGACACTTAGAAGCAGTGTCGACACCCAGAGAAACTTTGTCGACAGCAAATGTGTCGACACTAGGAGGCTGTGTCGACACTCAGCAAAACTTCAACAAAGTTCACGTACATGTGTCGACACTAGGAGGTTGTGTCGACACTCAGCAAACTTCAACAAAGTTTAAGTACAAGTGTCGACACAAAGGAGATGTGTTGACACTCAGCAAAGTCTCAACACATGAAAAATGTGTCGACACAAAGGAGATGTGTCGACACTCAGCAAAAGTTTTAACACAGAAGGCATGTGTCGACACAAAGAAGATGTGTCGACACTTAACAAGTTTCAACACAAGAAGATGTGTCGACACAAAGGACTTGTGTCGACACTTAGCAGAAATCAACTAAGTTTTGAAGAAGAAGGACTTGTGTCGACACACAGGATCAGTGTCGACACATTCTGAAGAAGCAGTGTCGAGAAGCTGTTATAACAACACAAGGAGTTGTGTCGACACTTAGTCTACTTGTGTCGACACTTATTCTATTTGTGTCGACACATAAATACTATCTGTCTCGACACTTTCAGACAGTGACAGAGATTTCAAGAAGTGACTGGATGACTTGACAGCTGCCATTTTAACCGGTCAATTGCTACTGTCAGAGCTGTCAGAAGGTTGTTAGAAACCGGATCAGCCGGTCACCGTGATAAGAAGACCTTCAAGAGAAGATATAAGAAGTTCGAGAGAGAGAGCTCCTTCTAAGAAGACCAGCTGTTGAACCAGGCTGATAAGGAAGATTCAGGTTGAAATCATAATCTTATGTCAGCAGTTGATTGAAGATCATCTGCATAGAGATACAACCCTACTGTGTTCTAATTCAAGAAGCTTTGAAGAAAGCCAAGGGAGGTTGATCTCAGCTAAGTTCTTTCAAGAACTCATTAAGAAGCCAGTCAACTCATCTCTCTCTATCAGAGTTGTGGCTATACACTTTGTATTTTCTAATTTCTGTAGGATCTTGTATAGATCTGAGTTGTAAGCCTATTTTATAAAGGCTGAGTGTAGGAGACAGTGTGCTCTGAGTGTAGGTCTTGTTGAAGACTGAGGTAGGGCCTAGTGCCTGAGTTGTAGGAGACTTTGATCTCTGAGTGTAAGTCTTGGTGAAGACTTAGTGGTAGGGCTTTTGTGCCTGAGTTGTAGAAGTGGGATCACTCTGAGTTGTAGAAACCTGTTTGGGGTTCTGAGTTGTAAGATCTGTGGATCTGAGGAGAAGTGGAGAAGTTAGGCCTAATCTAGTACACTACTAGATAGGCGAATGGGGAAAGTGGATGTACCCAGACCTTGGGGAACCACTATAAATCCTGTGTGCTCTCTGTGATTGTATGCTTGTATGGTTGTTGTGCTGTCAAACTTGTATAATTGCAATTACTGTACTATATTTCTGCCTTTAAAGTTTAAAAAGTTATAGGTCACCTATTCACCCCCCCTCTAGGTGATTAGGCACTGTTTCTTTCACCATCCCATATGAAGGCTACATTCTTCTGTGTCAACTTGGTCAATGGCGCAGACATGGTAGAGAATCCCTCTACAAATCTTCTATAATAGCCAGCCAAACCCAAGAAGCTTCTAATCTCTCTGGGAGTAACAGGTCTCGCCCATTCCATAACAGCAGCGATCTTTTCTGGGTCCACCGATATTCCCTCCTTATTAACCACGTGGCCCAGAAAAGAAAATTGAGGCAACCAAAATTCGCATTTGCTCAGCTTGGTGTATAGCTTATGGTCTCTTAGAGTCGCCAAGACCAGCCGCAAATGTCGATCATTCTCCTCCACATCTTTAGAGTACACCAAAACATCGTCTATAAAGACAATCACAAACTTATCTAGAAAATCCTCGAAACTCTATTCATCAAATCCATAAAAGCTGAGGGCGCATTAGTCAAACCAAATGACATAACCAAAAACTCAAAATGCCCATGACGAGAGCGGAACGTCGTCCGCAGAACATCTGACTCCTGAATCCTCAACTCGTGATAGCCCGAACGAAGATCAATCTTGGAAAACATGGCAATACCACGCAGTTGGTCAAATAAATCATCAATCTGAGATAGAGGGTACCTGTTCTTAATAGTAACCTTGTTCAGTTCTCTATAGTCGATGCATAGCCTGATCGACCCATCTTTCTTTTTAACGAACAGCACTGGTGCACCCAAAGGCGAAGCACTCGGCCTTACGTAACCTTTTTGCCAACATCTCATCCAGCTGGATTCGCAACTCTTCCAGCTCTCGCGGGGACATCCGGTACGATGCCTTCGCAATAGGACGCGTGCCTGGCTCCAAATCTATAACAAACTCGACATCTCAATCAGGTGGAAGACCGGGAAGATCGTCAGGGAACACATCAGAGAAGTCACACACCACAGGAATCTCTTCCAAATGCGGCACACTAACAACTGTCCCTACTAGAGAGACCACACAGGCAAAACAGCCAGAATCAAGCAACTTCCGAGCACGCACCGCAGAAATGACTGGAGACTCCTGGAGAGCATACCCATAAACGCTCCCTGGCTGACCATTGTCTTTGACGAAGTCCAAGCGCTTACCCTTGCACTGGATAACTGCATCGTACCTTGACAACCAGTCCATGTCAAAGATAACATCGAAGTCCTCCAGGTCAATCACCTTCAGATCTGCCTTTGCTAGAAAATCCCCCCAAAAAATCAGACAATCAAGGACACCCAGGTCCGTAACCACAGAGTCACCAGAGGGGAACTTAATGCAAAAGGCACCGCCAACACGATCTAGGCCTAAACTGAACCGCTCCACGAAGGCTCTTGCCACAAATGAGTGGGTAGCGCCGGAATCGAAGAGAACGCACGCCCAACGGTTCTTTACCTTAAATCATCCTACTAATAGCGCATGCATCTAAGACAACAAATGCTAAAACAAAAACAACAACCAAAAAGGGAACATGACAAAATGGATGGGGAGGAGTCGAACCTGAGATAACCTGGGTCGATGTCTGCGCTTCGTCTGCCGAAAGCACATTCAGCTTCCCCTTTCCATTATCCTTTTGTTGAGGCGGTGGCAAAGCCTGGAGGGGAACTGGCTACAGAATATGCTGGAACTGTGGGCACCTTGTCTTGAGATGACCCTTCTGCCCACACTGAAAACAGACTTTATCTTTTAACCAGCAACGGGCAGCGTCATGCCCCTTCCTTCCACATAAGGCACACACCAAGTCTCCTCTGGGATCACCCTGAATCGCATGCACCTGGTCCTTCTTCTGCGCTCCCAACCTTTTGAAACACCTCTCCAAGGGGTGGCCTGGCCGTCCACAGAGCTACAAAGCTCTTTGTTCTTCTTTCTCGAGATAGCATCAGGCTCCTGAGGGCTGTTCCCTCCACCGGACTTCCGCTTATCCTTCCTCATCTATTGTCCTTTATTCTTGACACTCTCAATGGCCTCGACCTTCGAGGCAGCTCCAACCAAGCTGGCAAAACTGACTGCTCCGTAGGCATTCGCTAACTGCTGAATATCGCTTCTTAGTCCACCCAGAAACCGTTTAACTCGATCTGCTTCAACACTCACCAAACCCGGAGCAAACCGACTCAACTTGTTAAACTTAATCTCATACTCACTAACCGTGAGATCCCTCTGCTTCAAATGGAGGAAGTCATTCATTAGCCAGTCCCACTCGACTGAAGGCAGAAACTTACTTAACATCATCACCTTAAATGACTCCCAAGTGCATCCTGCCACCACTGCTACAAGAGATTGAATCTGAGCCTGCATATCCACTACATGTCTCGATAAGGCCTCATTACTCTACCACAGGCTTTCTATCAACGCCTTGCTCTATGCTCCCGATGACTCACCCTCTGATTGGGGAGTCGATCTCGTCGCAGGACATCTCGCCATCCTAATATCGCACAAGCTTAGACAAAACCCAGCCCAATAGCTAGTACAAAACTACCCGGTACAGACAAAGACACTTAAATATGAACTTAAACTGCAAAACTTGCTCTGGGATTTGTTTTTACCATGATGATGTTATGCTTAATCTAAGATGGTTCACCACCATCATACTAACTCATGTGCCTAAACCATGAATGCATGTATTTGTATTCTTTTTGACTCAAAACCATGTGTGTACATATGTCATCATGCAAATCTTTAGCTTGGCACGTTGTGCTTATGAAATGTTATGCTATGCATGATGTGTTATGCATTCTAAAAAAGGCCTTAATGCATTCCATGGGCGGCGTACACATGAAAATGTTATGCATCCCATACTACATAACATTCCCATGCAACGAAAAAAGAAAACGTGCTAGCCGCATTCATGTGGTGAGGTTATGCATCCCATACTACATAACCCTCACATGTTGCCTCCTATGGTGGATCCATATACAAACACATATTATGCATCCCATACTACATAATATGCCCAGTATACTTCCTCATGCTCATGAGTGTAGTGTTCGTGCTTTAGCCAAGACGTGTTTATGACATATCGGTGTGTGTATGGTATGACACTAACCACTAATGCAAACAAGGGAAAGGTTGCCTGACCATTTGCCAAGCAACCTCCCTCTGATACAAACTGTCACAACCCCCATTTTCTCAACAATTAAATCGTATCAGAGCAAGAGAAAACATGTGTTGTGATGCCACGTTGTGCAGGGGATAACTGCACACGTTCAGGCAAAACACCAGACTTAAGATTTTAAGGAAAATCATAGATTAATGTGAAGGAAAACCAGTTATATTTAATGATCGTATCCCTCGGCACGGTGGATCAGCTAGTCCACAATTAAAAGTATATTTATATGCAGCAGAAAATACTTTGGTTAAATTAAGTTGACACCCTAAATGAGCATAAGTGTCCCCGAGGGATGACTCATGGTATGCACGACTCTAAGGTGAATATAGTATATATAAAAGATAGTCTTTTACGCTAAAGGAAAAATAGTGACTTAGTTTTATAAATATGACGTGCATGAGATACATATAGTAATGCTTTAGGGTCTAAAATAACTAATATGCAACCTAGCATAAATCCTTCCCAGAAGACAAGTAAACATCCATAAAAAGGCAAAAATAGCAGTTTTAGTTCATACCCAGCATCGCAAGAAGACACCAGTGGGTGTCAACAACCTGACACGAACCCACTGGTGAGTATGCATGTCTATACAGAAAGGTAAAGAACTACCTCACAAAATCGAGGATCAGCTATCTCAGCTACCCAAGATCCACAAGCAAGCCCCTCCAAAAGAACTAGCCGCTAAACTGGCTACAACCTGGACCTGAGGCATTCAAGAAAAGAACACCACAGCAATAAAATAATCAAAAAGGTATATAAAACATTAGATTTATGAGCAATTAAGAAGGGTTTACCAACCCAGCAACAAAAATGGTATAAGCACAAGAAAGGGCACGACAGTAAGAAATGAGCACTATCTAAAGCACACCAAGTGCGAGCAATAAAAGCAATATGCCCTACAAAAGAGCCTGCAACGGCAATAGACATATACATATATGGCAAGAGAAAAAAACCATAAATAGGAAAGGAGCTAACATTCCTAACTTGTGGATTAATGGCAGTGGTCAAAACCTGGATCTGAATACATAACCAAAACCAGATCCAAAAAGGGCTAAGGGGTCAAACAGTGGCATCTTTAGGGTCCCACACACGCCAACCCAAACTGGGGCAAAAGGCGGTGGCCACAGCTCTCCACACAAAACCACCCCTCCAGAGGCACCAAAACTCCACCACCTGCCACAACCCAAGAGTCGGCATGCAAAAACTAGCCGAACACCCAATACCCCCCCCCCCCAGGGGAAAATTCACACTAACAATCCTAAGGAAACACACGAACCCAAGACAGAAACGTCGAGCCCACTCGACGCGGCGTTGAGTAAGCTCCACTCACTTGACGCCAAAATACTTAGCCGCGAAACTTATGTTGGATGACGGCGTTGAGTGAACTTGGCTCACCCAATGCTGACAGCGCTTTCTACTTAGGGTAAACGTAAATTTTAGTTAAAAACCGCAGCCCAAACTCTCTCAATGCACAGAAATAGAGAGTTGGAAATTTAATTCCAACCCTCCCTTCCAACATATCTACTCGGGGCTACCGCAACTAAACTTAAACTACAACTAAACACAGCCTTACCCTAACTCTAGCTACCCACTGGACACCAAACCGAGACAAAAAGAGAGAAATCTTTATTTAAATCTAGAAAATAATGAAGCAGCTCATGGCTGGAATGAAGGAAAAAGTCAACCTGCTGCTCTAACTTCTAGGGACAAAAATAAAGAGAACAGAGTTATTGCACAGGAAATGAAAACAGAGTATGGGTTAGAAATAATTTGGCAAGGGCAAGGGAGCCACTTGCCTCTACCTCCAGGAAAAAAAACAGCTATCTCCAAAGCTTGGCACCGGCGCAAGATTGGCCACCTAGAAGACCAAAACTGAAGCTTCGAGGAAGAAGAAAAGAAATCAGAAATTCTTAACTCCTAGAATCAACCCTAAATCAAGAAAAACTTACATGGAAGGAAGGATCTAGATGAGAGCAAGCCGAATCCGCTAACGCACAAGAAAATCGAGCTCTAACCCTCCCGCAATCGCCGGCCAAAACCCAACACCGCCTCCTCCCAAAACCCTCCGCTGGAAGCTTTTCCAGAATCGGGAATGAAGAAAATAAGGAGGAAAAATGAATCACAGTAGAAAAAGAAGCACTCAGGAAAAAAGTACGGAACACGCCCTAGACACGCCTGTGTCCGGTCCGACACGCCCGTGTCACGGGTCGTGTACTCAATCATCTACCCGCTCGACGATCGTCGAGCTCAGTTCGACGGATCGTCGAGCTCAGCTCGACGAAAACAGGGGACACGCCCTGTGACACGCCCGTGTCACAGGCCTTGTACCAACTCAAACACCGCTCGACGATCGTGGAGCGCCGATCGTCGAACAGAGAGACACGCCCCGTGTCACAGCCCTGTCTGATACGACACTCCCGTGACACTGCCGTGTACTCACAAAAACACCGCCCGACGACCATCGAGCGCAGCTCGACGAACCGAAGGGGGACACGCCCTATGACACGCCCGTGTCATAGGCCGTGTTCCTACCAAAAACACCCATCGACCGAAATTTCATCGACCACACAGCTGAGAGCTCTACCCGAGAACGACACGCCCTGGTTCACGCCTGTGACCCAGGCCGTGTCACCCAAACATATACAAAAATAAACATCTATCTCTTTAGCTAAAAAAAAGAAACAATGCACCAGCCTAACAAGCTCGGCCACACCAGGCCATGCACAGCACAACAAACACTACAGCTAACAAAACAAACATCGAAATGATGCGAAAGAAAACGATCCCGGACTTCGAACAAAACACGCACCATAGCTAAACACCCAAGTTACGAAAACAAAGGTGATGTCGAAAACAACATCCGACGATCGCACACTCGGGCTAACACCTCCCGAAGCCAAAACACAAGCATTCCCTAAGAGGCCCAACCGAGTCACCAAAACAGACTCCAGCTAGCTGGGGAATCTTGCTAACATGCCACAACCAGGCTACACAAGCAACCTAAAGAGCTAAAACCATGCTCTAGGTGTCGAGCTGGTCGAGCAGAGAACACGGCCTGGGACACGGGCGTGTCCCCGGGCATGTCGAGAGGGGTTCGATGATTTAGTTCAAAGATCTGGCAAATCGATTAGGCAGTTTTCTGGGTTCGACGATCGTCGAGCAGCGCTCGACGATCTGGTCAAAATTCTGTGGTCGGCGATTTGGTCGACGTTCTACAGTCGACGATCGGGGCGTGGGTTCGACGATCGGGCCGTGGGTTCGACAATCGGGCCTTGGGTTCGACGATCGGGCCGTGCGTTCGACGATTTGGCCAGAGATTTCCATTCGACGAACTGGCTGCGTTCAACGATTTGGCCAGAGATCGCCGTTCGACGATCTGGCAGCGGTCGACGATCTTGGTTCGACGATCATCGAGCGCGGGGCGTTTGTGGCGTGTTTGACTCTTTTGACGCGGAGTGTCGACACAGAGGTTTTGGCAGGATCTTGACTTAATGTTCCGACATAATTTGATTGATCGCGGACGTGTCTTGCTCCGGATTGGTGAACTGTGCTGTGCTTAGCCCCATTTGTCCAGGTCAGACCTGGATCGTAGCCGTGCATTTCCCTTTTATGGGATCCGACGGCTGGTGGTTAATCTGATTGGGATATACCCATGTACAGGGTTTCAAAACCCTTATTCTTCTGCCGCTAGTTCTCTGTCTAAATTCTAGAGAGAAGGGAGAGCAAAGGAGGAAGAAGAAATCTAGATCCGGTCTTTGGAGGAGCTTCGGAGCTCCAAATCGCGAGCCGACTTCGGATCTATGAAGGAAAGGAGATTGCGGTGCTTTTCATCCGCTTACATTTCCATGGTACCAAGGAAGAATGCTAGGGTAATGATTCTCTACTTGAGCATGTGAAGCTCTCCTTCTTTTGCATAGGAAGCCCTCTCTCGCGAGTTTGCGGTGTGTTGGAGGTGTTCCTTCAGGTAGATATGTAAAGTCCAAGTTGTGTAGAGTCCGTAATCGAGAACGGATATAGGCATGATGTGTGAAGCCTATCCGGACATGTTGGTCTGGATCGGTGATGTTGCATTGCATAAATGGCCGGAGATGACTCCGTTTGAATGTTTGTTTTCGGGTTTTCTACGTGGTAGATTGCAACAGGGAGCCTTGGGGATTAACCCAAAGGTGCACCCGGAAAACTGGGCAGATGCGTGATTCTGCCAAACATGTGGGTCTGGGAGCCAACTTGAACATAACTGGGTTATGTGTTGTGTGTAAACGATTTGGGACTCGGGAAAGTTTGACCCGCGCATATGTTTTAAATTAACGTTGCGGTGTGAGCAATGGGTCAGGAGGAACCGTACCCGCTCTATTTCTTTCGGTTAAAGAGACCTAAAGTTACTTGGCACTTATCGTTGGCATAGATTGAGGGTCTTAGGCAGTGGCCAGAAAGACCAAATGCTCATGAGAGATTGCCGTCCCGGGGACGGTGGTGAGTCGGCGGACTTAGACAGTGATCATCGAGAATGTGCCCTGAGAGCACGGGGTGTGTGGCCGTGCGTGCCAATGCCTGTGATGCAATGTATTTATTTACTGCTTGGTTGTGCTAAAAAAATGCAGGGAAGGAGCATCGCTGCCCCGAGTTGGGGGCGGGATCGTTATAATTTGGTCAGCATTGCTGACCGTTGCTTTTGTTTGCCACCGTGCGGTGGATTGTGCTTGCAGGTGCTGCTGGACCAAGCGGTCAATAGCGGCTAAAGCCCAAATTGTGAAGCCGGCCCTCGAAGGCCTAAATTGGAGTGTTTTACTTGCTTTTGTTCATGTATGACCGGCATGTGTGTCGTGGTATGGAAAACATGTAATATGAGTAAACCATTTGTAAGGCCTTAAGGCCAGTACTTGTGTATGTACTTCATTCCTTTTTGGCTTGTTAGTGGACATTCATACTTGTTGATGGGTTCTTTTAATTGCAACTATTTAAACTGTTTCCGCTAGAATGCTCTATGTAGGACGTTGTGATTGGTTGGATGGTTTCCATTGAGTAACCACCCGGTCTGTCTGTGGTATATGGCGTCAGGCCCCGGCCCGACCTACTTCTAAATGCTATGCGACGGATAGGGGGTGTTATACCCCCCCCCCACCGTGTTCGGCAACAACGCCGGGCTCCACAAGTTTTTCCTCCATAAGGATTTTGAGGACGCCTTCCAGTGAAGGGGCCTCGACTCGCATCGCCCCATTCTTCCCGACGAAAGTATTCTTCTCTTTCCTATTGCTCAGCTCGCTGGATTATTATAGAATTTTTCTAAGTCTTTTTATGAAGGGGAACGGCTGATTCCCATGAACCTGCCATTTGCGGACTCGGGATTATTCTCTGGGGAGGGCGGCGGATGCGGTGTGCCGAGATGAGCTAGCTTCCTCCAAACCCTCATCCAGTAAGAGGCGACCAGAGACTGTGGTACTGAGCCTGCCCCGTCGTGAATAACGGCCAAAGAAAATGAAGAAAGCAGTCGTGGTTCCTCAGGAGAGACATCAACAACAACAACGAAACCCCAAATACATGAGCTCGTCTGAGACCATCACGGACGGGTCGTCGGAGAGCCCGCTATAGGAGATCATGAGTAAGGGGCAGGGGACGGCGAGTCATCTGCCGCCCCTACTGTGAAGAAGATGACCCGCGAGCCAGACGCGCCGAAGGACCATCCCCTCTTTGGCTTCAGGGGAAGGTGGAAAGACTCGGTCGACGAACCCATGGTACAGTGGACGAGCTAGCCCACCGAGTGTCCATATCCACCCTTCACCCTTCTTGGGCCGACCGCGAGCTCTCCACCTGACATGCCTATGCACTCATCATCGGCCTTTATGGCCGCGAGGACGACAAGGCCTACAAGGGTATGGCCCTACCGCAGCTCGGCCATAAAGGCTTGCAGGCCCATATGCGGGCCATGGAGCTTCATCATATGATGATTTGTCGTAGCTTCAACCTCAGCAACCACCTCCAAAAAGCAGATCAGGCAGGAGACGTTGCCAAGGATAAGGCCAGCGACTTGGCGAGGTAACTCGGTATTGCCGAGAACTTACTCCTCCAAGCTGCCAGCGGACTGGTAGGCATCGGGATGCTTCCTCCACTTTTGACTTAGAATTTTCCATCCTGCCATAAACGTGCTCCCTTTCTCTTCTTCAGGATGCCAAGGACGCTGAGGAGTTGCGGGCTCGTGCTGCTGGGCTGGAAGAGGAGAACTACCAGCTGCGTACCCTGCTTGCCGGGGTGGAGGGGGAGAATGAGGCGCTAATGGAGGAGAACAAGGGCCTCGATCATGAGGTCCACTGCCATGCGCAAATCTTCTTTCCCCTGGGCAACAACAAGCCCACTTTCCCATACAAGAGCCCGAGAATCTTCGGCGAGGCCGACGTCACTGAGAGGCTGCGAGTCAATTCAATCGAGTCCGCCAAATGCACCCTTCAAATGATGAAGGATGCATGTATGCTAATGGAGGGTTGTGAGGAGATCACGACCTGGGAAATCATGCAGAGCCTTTTCCCGGCGATGCCTCCTAGCGAGAAGGAGGACAACCTCGACCTGCTCTTCAGGAAGGACTTCCAGGATGACCTGTCTACTGGAGGGGGTGAAGATCGCCAGTCCGGCGGGGGGGGGGGGGGGGGGGGGGGGGGGGGGGGGGGGGGGGGGGGGGGGGGGGGGGTGGGGGGGGGGGGGGGTGGGGGTGGTCGAAAGCTGATTTCCTTTTCTCTCATTTTTTTGTAATCTCGCCTAGGCGAGCTCCCCTTATAATTAACATTATACAATTGAATATAGTTTTGATATAAATATTGTCTTTAACCCCCTCATTTTTTATATCTTTTTCTAGGCGTTGTGACGTTTCTGCTTGCGAGCTTTCCTCCTTAGGAGACCTTATGAGAATAGATCTTACCATTAGGATGAATGTTCGGACTCTTTTCCGAGAATAGACCTTGAGAGCTCGCCAACCGTAGATGATCTCGGGGTGGACTAATCGCCGCACTGGGTTCACCACCCCCCAGCTCGTGAGCTGCCTATTTTTTCACCAATGTGGAACCAAAAATCGCCAAAAATTTCACATAAGTAAAACTGAAGGGGGGGGGGGGTGAAGTGCCCTGCCGGAGCCTGCCTTCCTCGGCGGGAGCCAAGGACGACTCATCGCCCCACTGCCGAGCTAGGCTCGTGAGTCCTGACTCACCTGTGAAGATTCTTCCCTTCCTGTTTTTAGAAAGGCCAAACTTCTTAACATCGGGAGAGTACATGACTTCCCCGAGTGACAACCAGCCCTGCCAGCTAGGTAAGAGCCTGATAGCGGGATCTGCTTGGGGTCCGAGTAGTCACCGTCGAGTGACATCCAGCCCCGCCAGCTAGGTGAGAGCCTGACAGTAGGATCTGATCGGGGTCCCGCTAGACGCCATCGAGTAACATCCAGCCTGCCAGCTGGGTGAGAGCCTGGCAGCGGGATCTACTCGGGTTCCGGGTAGACACCATTGAGTGACATCCAGCCCTGACAGCTAAGTGAGAGGCTGGCATCGGGATCTGCTCGGGGTCTGGGTAGACACCATCGAGTGACATCCAGCATTATCAGCTAGGTGAGAGCCTGGTAGCTGGATTTGATCGTGGTCTTGGTAGACACCATCGGGTGACATCCAATCCTGCCAGCTATGTGAGAGCCTAGCAGCGGGATCGACTCCGAGTCAGGGTAAACACCGTCGAGTGACATCCAAAGCTGCCAGCTAGGTGAGAGCCTGACAGCGGGATCTGCTCGGGGTCCAGGTAGATGAAATTGAGTGACATCTAGCCCTGCCAGCTAGGTGAGAGCCTGGCAGCGGGATCTACTCGGGGTCTGGGTAGACACCATCAAGTGACATCCAGCCCTGCTAGCTAGGTGAGTGCCTGATAGTCGATCTTCTCGGCATCCTGGTAGACACCATCGAGTGATATCCAGCCCTGCCATCTAGGTGAGAGCCTGCCAGTAGGATCTGCTCGGGGTCCAAGTAGCCACCATCGAGTGACATCCAGCCATGCCAGCTAGGTGAGAGACTGAGAGCGGTATCTGCTCAGGGACCAGGTAGACTCCGTCGAGTGACATCTAGCCCTGCCAGCTAGGTGAGAGCCTAGCAGTGGGATTTGCTCGGTGTTCGGGAAGACACCGTCGAGTGACATCCAGCCTTGCCATCTAGGTGAGAGCCTGACAGCGGGATCTGCTCCGGGTCCGGGAAGACACCGTCGAGTGACATCCAGCCCTACCAGCTAGGTGAGAGCCTGACAGCAGGATCTTCTCAGTGTCTATCAAATGAACATTCACCCTCTCATATGAGTTACTGCAGCCGGATTACCACATCAAAATTTTTTATTAATAACAAGACATTACTTACATATTTCAAGGAAAAAATGTTTCAAGTCATCACCGCTCCAGGTTAGACTTAGGGTCTTGCCCTCCATATTTTGGAGCCGATACCCTCCTGATCTTAATGTTTCTTTTTTAATGTATGGACCTTCCCAGTTGGGATTGAGCTTCCCCATGGTTCCTGATCTTCCCGCCACATCCACCTTTTTCAAGACCAAGTCCCCCTCCACAAATTATTTGACACTAAAGTGCTTGTCAAACTACTTATCCATTCTCCTCTTCACTTCTTCCTGTCAGATGGCGAGAGATCGTACAGCTCCACCATGTCAGGGGAGAGTCGTAGATCCTCCTTATTCTCGGCCTACCATTATTCCCTGCCTTCCTCTGATGTGACAACCCGAGGCATTTGAACTTCAAATTCTATGGGTAGTACTAACTCACATCCATGGGAGAGCTTGAAAGGGGTCTCCCCCGTGGCTTTGTTGGGGGTGGTCCTCAGGGCCTAGAGGATCGAGGGAAGTTCTCCACCCAGCTCCCTTTCAGGTTTTCTACCTTCTTCTTCAAGAGGTTCATAATAATCATATTCACGGCCTCTACCTGCACGTTGCTCCTGCGGTGGTGGACCGAGACAAACCTGATGTCAATCCCGAGCTGCTCGCAGAAGCTAGTGAATTCCACGCTAGTGAATTGAGGCCCGTTGTCCGTGACGAGGGCCTATGGCAACCCATGGCGGCAGCTGTTCTCCCGCCAAACAAAATTTCTAATGACCTAGTAAGTCACCTTGGCTAGCACCTTCACCTCCAGCCCCTTAGAAAAATAGTCAATCATTACTAGCAAGAACCTTCTCTACCCGCTGTCATGGGGGAATGGCGCAACCAAGTCCATTCCCCAAATTACAAAGGGCCAGGTGGTGATACTTTTGAGGCGTTGAGCAGGTTGCAGTTGGAGGGAGGCAAACATCTGGCATTTGTGGCACCTCTTTGTGAATTCTGCAGCATCGCGGCCTAAGGTTGGCCAGAAGTTCCCTTTTTGAGGATTCTCCATTCCAGGGTCCGACTCCCTGAGTGACTCCCATACTCCCCGGATTGGACTTCTGCCAAGATCCTCTATACCTCCCTCTCGGCCACGCAACGTGCCAACATCCCCGAGAGAGTCTTCCTATACAATTACCCGTCCTGGAGGAGATAGTATGCCGACTTGTATCTGAATTTCTTCTTCTTCATCCCCTCCGGATAAACCCTTGTGGAAAGGAAGGGCATGAACTAGTATGTCCACGAGGGGTGTTGATCCACTTCCATCAGCTCTCCCTCTTCAATGGAAGGGAGAAACAGATCAGTGATGGTACCCCCCCCCATCCAGAGGCCAAGCTTCTCCAGCTGATCGACCTGCTCGTTCTCTTCTCTGGGCACGTGTCAGATGGAGAAGGTCTGAAATATGCCGATGACCCAATTCACTATTGCTAAGAATATCCGGAGGGTAGATTCCCTAACCTCGAATTCTCTGTTGATCTGGAAAGCAACCACCATAGAGTCAGTGAGGACCTCCATGTACAGGACCCCCAGTTCCCTGGCCACGCGCAGCCCTGCTATTACGGCCTCATACTCAGCATAGTTGTTAGTGATGGGGAAGTGCACCACCACTATTTGCTCAATCTTCGCCCCTTGGGGACTTTCTAAGATTACCCATACCCCCAAGGAATGTTTCCCTGAGGGCCCGTCCACCTTCACCTTCCACGAAGCCGGACGAGTGGGCTCCTCCTCTACCACCTCGACCACATAGTCGGCCAAAAAGTAGGACATCACTTGGGCTTTGTTCGAGAGGCGGGGGATGAAGGAGATGTCGAACTCGCTTATCTCTACCGAACATTTGGCTAGAATTCCCGAATGCTCCACCCCCTCGAAGATGTTGCGGAGGGGATGGTCAGTCACCACTCGGATGGAGTGTGCCTGGAAGTAGGGTCGAACCCTCTGGGTCGAGATGATTAGAGTGAAAGCCAGCTTTTCCAAGATCGGATATCGAAGTTCGAACTTCCTCAGAACACGACTCACAGACCATATTGGGAGCTTCCTCTTCCCCTCTTCATGAACTAGGACAGAGATCAAGGCCTCTGCTCTGACCTCGAGATACAAGTACAGGTCTTCCCCTACATTCGGCCCTTGGAGCAGCGGAGCCGGGGTCAACTGCCTCTTCAGGTCTTGGAATGCCTCCTCGCACTCCTTGGTCCACTTGAATTTTTTGCCCCCCCCCCCTTAGTGTCCTTAAGAAGGGGGAGCATTTCTCCCCGATCCGGGAGAGGAACCTGCTCAATCTTGCTAGCTTTCTTGTTAATCGATGCACCTCTATAGCATTCTGCTGTGACCCCAGCTCCATGATGGCCTTGACCATATCCAGATTTAGCTCGACCCCCGCGGGGGTGAGGAGATGCCCCAAGAACTTCCCCCTACTGGCTCCGAAGATGCATTTTAGGGGATTTAGCCGCATCATATATTTGCGCATGGTGGCGAAGGTTTCCTCCAGGTCCTAGAGGTGAGTGTCCACATCCTAAATCTTGATCATGAGATCGTCTACGTACACCTCCAGGTTCCTCCCCTTCTATTCCCGGAAGACCCTGTCCATCATCTTATAGTATGTCGCCCCGACATTCTTTAGCCCAATGGGCATTATTTTGTAGCAGTAGCACCCATCCCAGTGATGAACGAGACATGCTTGATGTCCGGGGGATGCATCCTGATTTGGTGGTAACCTGAAAACTCATCTAAGAAACTCATTACAAAAAAATCGACGGCTGAGTCAACCAGCGTGTCGATCTGAGGCAAGGGATAATAGTCCCTAGGGCATGATTTATTAAGCAAGGAAAAGTCAACTGACATACGCCACCGACCGTCTCCTTTTTAACCATAACAACATTGGATAACCAGCTGGGGTACTATATTTCGGATACAAAGCTGGCCTTGAGATGTTTTGCCACCTCCTCCCTGATGGGCTCGGCGAGCTTGTCCGCAGTGTTCCTCTTCTTCTGCTGGATGGGGCGTGCTCCCGGGTCCAGGTTAAGGTGGTGGCAAGCCACGTCTGCATCAACCGCCGGAATCTCTGCGGTACTCCATGCAAAAATGTCCACGTTCTTTTGGATGCATGCCAGCATCCTACCCTGAGCCTCCGGGGTTGCACCCCCGCTGACACGAACCTTCTCCACCCTGCCTCCAAGGGTGAGAACCTCAATCTCCACCACCTCTTATGTAGCCTCCAGCCTGGACTTCTCCCCCATTCTCCAACGTCCCTCTCCCCTGGGACAAGAACATCCGCTTCCACCTCTTCCTCCGTGGCCATTGCCTCAGCCAAATCCTCCCGGTCTACTCCTGCCACCTCTACCTTGTTGCAGCTCTATACTTGCATCTCCTCTCTTCCAGCCTCCTGTTCTGCCTCCTCCATTGTCTGCTCCATATCCTTGGCCCCATCCTTCCAGGAGATAGAGTTCACGACAGTGACATAGCACTCCCGCGCAACTTTGGGGTCACCCTCAGACCCGAACCTGGATCCCCTCGGCGTTGAATTTCAGACATTGGTGAAACGACGAGGGGATACAATAGAAGGCACTGGTGAGGGGACTTCCGAAGATGGCATTGTAGCTGCTGTGGGAATCCACGATGACAAATCGGCAGTTCCGGGACTGCCCCTAGGGTAACAAGGAGCGACACTCCTCCTTCTACCTCCTTTCTCTCCCCTGAGAACCCAAACAAGGGGCCATCTGAAGCCATCACCCTCTTTGCCTGCACCTCCAACACGTCGAATTCCTACTTAAAGATGATGTTGATGGAGCTCCAATTGTCAAAGAGGATCCGGGAGATGGTGAAATTCTCGATGGCCATCTGAATTACAAGCACATTGCAGAAGGGATCCTCATGATCTGTCATGTCCTTTCTTGAGAAAGTAATCTTCTCTTCCGGGGGTAGGGTCTGGGATGTGGAGCCAATGCTCCGACGCTACATGGTGTGGAGGCTCGCCTTCTGAGAGGCCTCAACCCCAACCCCCATTGATCAATACATTCCCTCCCCGGGTCCCGACGTCCGCCCTGTCTTCACATTGGTCCTCCTCCGCCCGAGGTAGGACCTCCTCAATCCTCACCTCCTGGCACCCCTCTTGCTGATATTGCTCCCTATTCCCTCTAATCTCGAGTAACTCCGGGCACGTGGCCGTGACGTGCCCTTTCTCTTGGTGGAAGTCGTAGTAGGACAACTCCACCCTGACTTCTCTTCTCCTCCTTTGCGCCGCTCTCCTCCTCTCCCCCATGGTAATGTCCATAAGCTAATTTTGATTACAGAGTGGAGGTCTTTGCGCCTACCTCCAACCCGGGAGGTGGAACTCATCATTGCCCCCCTGGTGGTGGTCCCTTCCCTGGTATCCTCTCTATGGCCCCGGGTCATGCCACTCGGCCTCTAGCCCAACCGACGGTCCGGCTCCTGACGCCCCCACCTGGGCTGCTACTTCCCCTGAAGTTGCCTCTGTTTCCTCTGCCGCTGTTTGACTCTCCTCTCCTCCTGCCCTCTGTCGTCACTCGTCTCTTTCTCTTCCTCCGTGGCCCACCTGGCCAACTTCCAGACAAACTCTAGATTCGACGCATCCCCGTCAACTTCTCTTGCCGCCCACTCCATCAGCTCCTCGTAGGATAGGGCGACACTCTCTTCAGCTCAATCCTGAAGAAACCCGGTTGCAACACTAAGGTGAAGGCCATCATCGGGCTATGGCCTGACATCTCCTAGACTTGGGTGACCTCCGCATGAAACCGGTCGACGTAACTCCGCAGCGTCTCATTCGCTCCCTGCTTGATGTGTAACATGGACTCTGTGTAACAGCCCATTTTTCAGCAGGCTCATTTTTGGGGTGACACATGCCTGGGACACGGGAGTATCACAGGGCGCGTCCTGCGTCGACGAGTGTTCGGGAGGAACAGTCGACAAGTGGTCGACAAAATTTGGTCGACGATCGTCGAGTGCTTAGGACATGGCCTGTGACACGGGCGTGTCATAGGGCGTGTCAGCGCGGTCGACGAACTCAGCATGATGAATTTGAGCTGGGGCATGTCGAGTACCGTGTATGGGCACACGGCCTGGGACACGGACGTGTCACAGGCCGTGTGAGTCTCGGGTGATTTTGATATTTTTCAGCCTGATGAACACGGCCACAGACATGGGCGTGTCTTAAGGCATGTCGGGTGATACGGCACGTGATACGGGCGTGTCACATGGGTGTGTCACTGGATTGGATAAGTCAGTTGAGTGCCACTTGAGGCACACGGCCTGGGACACGGGCGTGTCATAGGCCGTGTCAGGAAAATTTGTGCTTTTGTGGAAAAATCGTGGCAGTCTGTTCCTTCAGCTGGGATCCAATGGCGGAGCTGCCTCCCTGTTTCATTAAGGTCGTGAATGAGAAGGGAAATCTCATTTTTCATTTGGTATTCTCTTTTTACATTCCTAGTGAGAGAAAGGGAGAGGAAGAAGGAGGAGAAGGAAAGGGGCTAGTCATCGGTGTTGCTGCGGTATTCCGATGAGAGATCCGAGGCCGGCGTTGCGGAGGAAAAGCTATTGCGGATCTTCCTAGCCAATTAAGAGATCATGGCACCGCAACGGTCTTCGAGGGTAACGATCTTTCTTCCTAGCCATGTGAAGGCTTCCTTTTGGCATATGTATGTGATTCCCCCACCAAAAGGTTGCTGGATTTGGGAGTCTTTGGGTTGATTCATGGAATCCCCTTTGTTGGCATATAGATCCGGAAATGGTGTACGGAATATGCATGCTGTGTGAAGCCCATCTGTACAGGTTAGTCTGGATTGGTGATGTTGCATACGAACCGGAGAAGACTCCGTGATAAACGTGTAGTTTAGGAGTCAATGGGTTGGACCTGTGAAAGGAAGTAGAAGGAAGTACTGGATTGGAGTTCCAGGAAATACCCTTTGTAATGCTTAATGTTCATAGGGAGTCCACCTGTGAAGAGAGTAATAGGAAGTACTGGCATGGTAGCCAGGAAAGACCCCTGACATTTGTGATATTTGCGGTGTCCACCTGCGAAGTGAGTAGCAGGAAGTACTGGTGTGCCCAGGAAAGACCCGTTGATGTTGTGATATGAATGGTTGTAAGAGAAATACCCATGCCTGAATGCCAGAGCAGGACTGGTGAGACCGACCCGCGCCTTTTATAGCCGCGAGTACGCCGTACTCGGTGACAGCAAGGCGATTTGAGCAACGAGGGTGGAGGATCCGACCTGTGTTATGTCCGTCCGACATGAGACCAGAAGGTGCGGTCTATTGGAGCGCATAGCGAGAGTCGTAGGCCTCCATGACATGACACAATGGGGGGCTACGGGCCCATCCCGGTGCATTACGACTAGAACTCTGGCTGCACGCCATGGAGTAAATGCTCAATTGAGTTGTCGTTGGGCTGTGACCCTGATACTGTGGTATAAAACTGATTTGCCAGTACACCAAGAATGTGCCCTGAGTGCACGGACCGTTGGGCTGGATGATTGATGGTTGTGATGGCATGTGTGCGTGAAAGCACATTATATGAGATATATATATATATATATATATATAATAATATATATATATATATATATAATATATATATATATATATTATATATATATATATACATGCTTTTGATATGCTATGCTGTAGGGAAGGATACCACTGCCCCGAGAAAGGGGTAGGGTCGTTATGATTTGGTCTGCTGAATGCTGACCGTTGCCTCTGTTTGCCACCCTTGGGTGGAATGTCCCTGTGCAGGTGCTGGAGAACCGAGTGGGACGCATAAGGGATGAAGTCCCTACTGCTTTTGCTGCTGCCACTGCTAGCCCTCGAAGGCTAATGTGGAGTACATGTTATGTTTTCTTTTGATGTGGCCGGCCTGCGTGCCAATGTTTGGGCCACTATTTGCAAGCTCTGTAAGTCCATAAGGCCAACTTTTTAGGTGTTTTGTAAGACATTCCTATGATATATAAAATTTGGAGTTTTTATATGTTGGACATTCAAGGGTGGAGTTCAAGTCAAGTGTTATAGGCTTCCGCTAGAATGCAATGTGTTAGGTGCGCTGCGCTACTCTGGTATCACTTTGTAGCTTCATTGTCTGTTTTGCGGTATATGCTGTGGGGCCCCAACCGGACCTTCTAGTATATATTATATGAATGGATGGATAATGGATTCCAAAGGCTAACGCAAGGTGATGGCAGTGTGGAAGTTTACCTGCATGAGTTTACACGCTTAGGGCGGTATGCGGGTTGATATTTGCTGATGAGCAGAGAAAGACAAATATATTCTACGAAGGACTGCGGGATGAGCTGAGGTTCCTGCTTTCTAGTTCTGTGAACAAAGGTTTCTAGGCGTTGGTCGACACTGCAAGCGCGCTGGAAAAAGACATGAATATGATGCAAGGGAATATGGCATTGGCTGTGTCACAGCCGGAGTTTAAAGTGCCCAGGCCGACGAAGTCATTTTATAAGAAGAAATGGGGCAAGAGGCCCAAGACGGCGGGGCAAGCTCCTTCTTGCCTCCCAGGCGCAGCCCCGGGTCTACAATCTTGGCCTGCAAGAGGCCATCAAGTAGAGTGACATCGTCATAGGTATGAGTTTAGTGTCTGAGTGATGTAGTCTATTTGCTATGATGATGATTGCGTATGACTTTGCTTAATGCCTCTATGGATGCGGCTTATGTTGTGTGATGATTGTCACAGGTTTTGTGATGATTCGGGACACGCTGGCGTGAGCACTGTTTGATACAGGTGCGTCGCATTCTTTTCTGTCTCGCGAGTTTATAGCGCGGCTTGGGATACCTAGTCGTGTGAAGACAGATAGCGTCAGAGTGGTGTTCCCTAATGGCTGTTCGATGCTTGCGGATCAAGCTTGCGATGTGGCGGGCCAAATAGGAAGTCGGGATTTCAGTTTGACTGCATATGTATTGCCGATATCAGAATTCAACGTGATATTTGGTATGGATTGGCTTGTGAAGCAACATGCCTTGATTGATTGCCAATCCAAAGAGGTCAAGGTGGGCCAGAATACCGAACAGGAGACAAGGTTCGTGGGTATGCGAGGAGTGGGCGGGACATTGTTGTCTGCACTCCAAGTCGTGAAGGCTGTTCGGAAGGGTGCAGAGTGCTACTTCATGTTGATTCAGGTTGTTGAGCCTAAGGCCAGTGTGGGTGATGTTCCGATTGTGTTGGACTTTGCAGATGTGTTTCCCAAGGATCTCCCTGGGCTACCACCCCAGCGTGAGATTGACTTCACGATCGAGTTGATGTCAGGTGCAAAACCTGTGTCTCGCTCGCCATATCGCGTCGCGCCTAAGGAAATGGCGGAGTTGAAAGTCCAACTGCAAGAATTGATGGAGCAGGGTTATATACACCCAAGCATGTCTCCTTGGAGCGCCCCTGTGCTTTTTGTGAAGAAGAAAGACGGTGGCTTGCGATTATTTATTGATTACCGCGAATTGAATAAGCTGACCGAGAAGAATAAATATCCGATTCCGCGGATTGATGAGCTGTTTGACCAGCTAGTGGGATGGTCCGTCCACTCGAAGTTGGACTTGAAATCTGGTTATTACTAGTTGAGGATCCGGGAAGAAGATATTCCCAAAACCGCATTCGGAACAAGGTACGGGCAATACGTGTTCACGGTCATGCCGTTTGGGCTGTGCAATGCGCCCTCGGTATTTATGGACTTGATGCACCAAATATTCCGCGGGTACCTGGATTTGTTCGTGATAGTGTTCATTGATGATATCCTGGTGTACTCGAGATCGAAAGCCGATCATGAGAAACATTTGCGGTTGGTGTTGAATACATTGAAGAAGAATCAACTCTATGCCAAGTTCTCGAAGTGCGAGTTTTGGCTATCGTCGGTGGATTTTCTGGGCCATGTGGTGAGTGGAGCTGGCATATTAGTGGATCCAGCGAAGATAAGGGCCATAGAAGAGTGGCCAGTGTTGTCTTCAGTGGCTGAGGTCAGGAGTTTCCTTGGACTAGCAGGCTACTACCGAATATTTGTTGAAAACGTCTCGCGGAATGCTTTGCCGCTAACCACGTTGACGCGAAAAGAACAAAAGTTCGTTTGGTCGCCAGAGTGCGCGCGAGATTTTGCAGAGCTGAAGATTCGGTGGACCACGACACCTGTGTTGTCATCGCCATGTGGTACCGATTGATTTGTAATCTACAGTGATGCCTCAGGAAGCGGCTTAGGCTGCGTGCTTCTGAAAAATGGAAAGGTGATTGCTTATGGCTCATGCCAGCTGAAAGTGCACGAGTAGAATTATCCCATCCATGATCTTAAGTTGGCGGCGGTGATCTTTGCAATAAAGCTGTGGCAACACTATCTTTATGGTGTGAAGGTGGAGATCTATACAGATCACAAGAGCCTAAAGTACATATTGGAGCAGAAGGACTTGAATATGCGACAACAAAGGTGGTTGGAGTTCCTCGAGGACTACACCTTTGAGATTCACTATACTCCCGGGAATGGGAATGTTGTCGCGGATGCCTTGAGTCGGCGGACTCCGGCAACAGCAGCTTGGTTGCAAAGGCATGATGAACGTCTCATCCAGGAGATGGAAGCGTTAGAGACTTCTTGTTTTGACAAGAATGCCACTGCCAATGCTTGTTTGAACTGGACGGAGGTGAAATGTGAACTTGCAGACCGAGTTCGACGGGAAACGGAGTTGGATGAAAATCTCCTCCGTTATGCGAAAGCTGGGCCAGAAGGGATGTTCTCCTGGAATGACGGTCTTTTGTGGAAAGAAGGCCGTTTGTGCGTCCCAAATGTGGGTAAATTGAGGGAAGAACTGATGTATGAAGTACATTATCCGAAGTACTCAATCCACCCAGGGAGCACGAAGATGTTCAGAGATATGAAAAAGCTATTTTGGTGGGCAGGGCTAAAGAAAGATGTTGCTCTTTATGTGGCCAAATGCCAAACATGTTCTATGGTTAAGGCGGAATGCCAGAAACCGGGCAGTTATTTGAAGTTATTGCCGTTTCCAGAGTGGAAATTTGACGATATTTCTATGGATTTCGTGCACGGGTTACCGAGATCTCAGAGATGGAACGATTCCATCTGGGTGATTGTTGATCGGTTGACAAAAGTGGCATATTTCCTACCAAACAAGCGAGATGATTCGGTAGACAGTTTGTCAAAGCTATACATGGAACAGATTGTACGGTTTCACGGTGTTCCTCGTAGCATCGTGAGTGATCGAGATGGGCGATTCACGTCAAAGGATTGGAGGCTAGTTCACCAGTGGTTGTGCACGAAGTTGACTTTCAGTACGGCCTTTCATCCCCAAACGGATGGCCAAACTGAACGAACCAACAGAACGATGGAGGACATGCTCCGAATGTGCGCCCTCAACTTTGGCCAGAGATGGGAAGATCATCTCTACATGGTGGAGTTCGCTTATAATAATATCTACAAGGCGAGCATCGGGATGGCACCATATGAAGCGCTATCGGAAAGGAAGTGCCGTACTCCCTTGGCTTGGGTAGAAGAAGCTAGAGTTTATAATCATAATGAAGTCGATGAAGCAAACTCAACCATTCGTGCTATTCGAGAGAGGCTACACATAGCCCAAGATCATCAAGCGAAGTACTACAATGCCAAGCACCGAAACGTGGAGTTCACGGTAGGCGATTGGGTGTACTTGAAGATCAAGCACTTCAAAGGCGTATCCCGGATTCGACGTTTGAAAAAGTTAAGTCCAAGATATTTGGGTCCATTTGAAGTGGTTGAGTGAATCGGAGAAGCTGCATATCGGCTAGCTCTTTCGGCAGACTTGGGTGGACTACATGATGTGTTTCACATCTCGGTCGGATGGCCGTTAAATATCCAGCTCAAGTGATCACGAATGATCGTGTGTCGGTCAAGTACGGGCTAACAATGAAAGTTAGACCCATTCAGATCGAGGATCGAGCCGAGAAACAGTTGCGGAACAAGACGGTCGGAATGGTTAAAGTCCGATGGGACAATTGCGGTCGTGATGAGCTCACATGGGAGCGAGAGCAAACCATGCGAGTGGAGTTTCCCGAGCTATTTTTGTAGCGATTGCATCGTGAAACTTTATTGTAACATAAACGTTTCTTGTTATAAAAAGTTTTGGTTGCTGGTTGCCTTCCTGTATACAAATTTCGAGGACGAAATTTTTTGTAGGAGGGGAGGGTTGTAACAGCTCATTTTTCAGCAGACTCATTTTTGGGGTGACACGGCCTGGGACACGGGCGTGTCCCAGGGTGTGTCCTGCGTCGACGAGTGTTCGGGAGGAATAGTCGACGAGTGGTCGACAAAATTTGGTCGACGATCGTCAAGTGCTTAGGACACGACCTGTGACCCGGGCGTGTCACAGGGCGTATCAGCGCGGTCGATGAACTCAGCCGACGAATTTGAGCTGGGGCGTGTCGAGTGCCGTGTATGGGCACACGGCCTGGGATACGGGCATGTCACATGCCGTGTGAGTCTCAGGTGATTTTGAGATTTTTCAGCCTGATGAACACGGCCATAGACATGAGCGTGTCTGAAGGCATGTCGGGTGACACGACCCGTGACACGGGCATGTCACATGGGCGTGTCACTGGATTTGATAAGTCGGTTGAGTGCCGCTTGAGGCACACGGCCTGGGACACGGCCGTGTCACAGGCCGTGTTAGGAAAATTTGAGCTTTTGTGGCAAAATCGTGGCCGTCTGTTCCTTCAGCTGGGATCCAATGGCTGAGCTGCCTCCCTGTTTCCTTAAGGTCGTGGATGTGAAGGGAAATCTCATTTTTCATTTGGTATTCTCTTTCTACAATCCTAGTGAGAGAAAGAGAGAGGAAGGAGGAGGAGAAGGAAAGGGGCTAGTCACTGGTGCTGCTGTGGTATTCCGACGAGAGATCCGAGGCCGACGTTGCGGAGGAAATGCTGTTGTGGATCTTACTAGCCAATTAAGAGATCATGGCACCGAAACGGTCTTCGAGGGTAACGACCTTTCTTCATAGCCATGTGAAGGCTTCCTTTTGGCATATGTATGTGATTCCCCCACCAAAAGGTGGTTGGTTTTGGGAGTCTTTGGGTTGATTCATGGAATCCCCTTTGTTGGAATATAGATCCGAAAATGGAGTACGGAATAGGCATGCTATGTGAAGCCCATATGGACAGGTTGGTCTGGATTGGTGATGTTGCATACGAACCGAAGAAGACTCTGTGATAAACGCGTAGTTTAGGAGTCAACGGGTTGGACCTATGAAAGGAAGTAGCAAGAAGTACTGGATTGGAGTTCCAGGAAATACCCTTTGTAATGCTTAATGTTCATACAGAGTCCACCTGTGAAGAGAGTAACATGAAGTACTGGCATGGTAGCCAGGAAAGACCCCTGATATTTGTGTTATTTGCGGTGTCCACTTGCGAAGAGAGTAGCAGGAAGTACCGATGTGCCCATGAAAGACCCGCTAATATTGTGATATGAATGGGTGTAAGAGAAATACCCAGGCTTGAATGCCAGAACAGGATTGGTGAGACCAACCAGCGCCTTTTGTAGCCGCGAGTACGCCGTACTCGGTGACGGCAAGGCAATTTGAGCAACGGGGGTGGAGGATCCGACCTACGTTATGTCCGTCCGACGTGAGACCAGAAGGTGCGGTCTGTTGGAGCGCATAGCGAGAGTTGTAGGCCTGCGTGACATGACACAATGGGGGGCTACGGGCCCATCCCGATGCATTATGACTAGAACTTCGGCTACACGCCATGGAGTAAATGCTCAAGTGAGTTTTCATTGGGCTGTGACCCTGATACGGTGGTGGGCAACTGATTTGCCAGTACACCAAGAATGTGCCCTGAGTGCACGGACCGTTGGGCCGGATGGTTGATGGTTGTGATGGCATGTGTGCGTGAAAGCACATTATATGAGATATATATATACATGCTTGTGATACGCAATGCCTACAGGGAAGGATACCACTGCCCCGAGAAAGGGGTAGGGTCGTTATGATTTGGTCAGCTGAATGCTGACCGTTGCATCTGTTTGCCACCCTTGGGTGGAATGTCCCTGTGCATGTGCTGGAGAACCGAGCGGGACGCATAAGGGCTGAAGTCCCTACTGCTTTTGCTGCTGTCGCTGCTAGCCACGAAGGCTAATGTGGAGTACATGTTATGTTTTCTTTTGATGTGGCCGGCCTGCGTGCCATTGTTTGGGCCACTGTTTGCAAGCTCTATAAGGCCATAAGGCCAACTTTTTAGGTGTTTTGTAAGACATTCCTATGATATATAAAATGTGGAGTTTTTTATGTTGGACATTCAAGGGTGGAGTTCAAGTGAAGTGTTATAGGCTTCCGCTAGAATGCAATGTGTTAGGTGGGCTGCGCTACTCTGGTATCACTCCGTAGCTTCATCGTGTGTTTTGTGGTATATGCTGTGGGGCCCCGGCCGAACCTTCTAGTATATATTATATGAACGGATGGGGTTGTTACACTCTGACTCCTTCTTCCTCCTCTTCGAGGTGGTGAATCTCAATATAAATCCCCGGCACAGGTCCTCGAAGTAGTAAATGAAGCTGGCCGGCAGCTGGTGAAACCACTCCCTCGCCTTTTCCTTTAGGGTGATGGCGAAGAGCCGACACTTGAAGCCATCCAACATCAACTGAATCGAAATCACATCTTTGAACCACTGGACATGCTAGACCGGGTCCCCCTTCCTGGTGTAGTAGAACATCTCTGGCTCCCTGAACCCCTCTGGAACTGGGGTAGAAGAAACCAACTCGCTGAAGGGGCTGCCTCCCCCCGCTGGGCGAGCATAATGATCTCGCTCACCCATCTCGCCGAACCGGCCTCTGCTTTCTGAGCCTAGGAAGAGCAAGCGCACAGGGAGCTCGCATCCCCTTCCTTCCTCGGCGAACTCCTTCCCAATTCGCCTGCTGGGAGCGTCCTCGCCCTGAGACGGGTCGACAGCAATTGGGACAGCTAGAATATATCACTCGGCCCGCGCTCCGAGTGAACATGACGAGGCTGAGTACCTCATGCCTGAAGTCTTCAAACATCACCACCATGGCCAGAGATGGCGGTGGCAGCAAGTCGGACCTGTCTGAGCCTTGTCCTCCTGTCATCGAGCTTGCCGAAGATTTTCATCCTTGGGGATGTGGTGATCACAAACTTACTTCTCTCCTGCAAGGCAAATGACAAAGGGAAACTGACCTAAGGACTTGGCATGGAGGTCCCACCACACACCTGAAAGATCTTAGAGCGCTTCCCCTCCTTAGCTAAAGGCCGAGCTAAGGCTACCTCAGAAAGAGCTACAAGACTAGGGAACTAGTAAGCATGCCTTCTGAGGTACCACTTGGGTCCTATTTATAGATTTCTGAAAACGTCCTGCAAATCTCCAACCTCATCTTTTTTGAACAGCTATGTGCAGCCCAACCAGGACAGCCAACGTCATAAATCCGCTATTTTAGCAGGCTATGGGCAGGTCAGCGGGGGCAAAATGGTAAAAGTACCTCACAGATCAATGGGCGAGTAGACCTCAGCAACCTCTTCTCGGAAAGGATGGCGAGTTCTCGATGGAGCTGGCACATGCCACCTCCGCCCGACCTTTGGAGAGTACGGGTCTAGACTGCCCTACTCACATGCCGCGAGTTTGTTCAGCTGTAAGAACTCGGCGAGTGGCCTGGGACTCGATGAAAGGCCCACATCCCGACAAACACCAAGTTCCATTCGACGAACGTCGAGCTCCGTTCGACGAACAGAGTGTACTTGGCAGGCCTCTCAATTTGTAAGGCAGAACGACACTGTCTGGACTGGCTGGTACTCGCTGCTTTTACTCACATCGACGAGTGCGGGACCAGTTAGCCCTACTCATGTGCCACTAGTCGGGCTTGCCTGAGTGAGCTGGAGGCTACCGAGCTTCGCCGCCCTTGATGCTTGGCCGAGACTTGAGAAAAGAGAGCCAACCGGTCTAGTTACTAGCGACCCCACTCGTCAGATACGGGGTTGTACAGTCTGATGAATGACATTCTACACTTCAAGTAAAGACAACTCACTGTGAGTGAGTATGAAGTGGAGTTTAGCAAACTGAGCTGGTTTTCCCCTAACTTGGTAACCTCATAAGCCAGTAGAGTTAAACTTTTTCTATGTGGTCTGAGGAGTGACATCCAGCAGCTAGTCTGTGCCTATGGATCTGGAATTTATGCTGAAGCTGTGGAGGCTGACCTTGATGGTCGAAGCAATCGATACTGCTAAGAATAGAGGCCACCAAATGAGAAAAGATAAGAGAAAGTCTGACGAGGGCAAGAGTCTTCGGGAATCCAGTTTTGCTTCAAGGAAGATATGCGAATAGAAAAAGAGAGTCCGGAAATTGGAATAACTGAAATCTTTATAATCCAAAACAGGTGTGTATTATATGGTATAGCCTCTTTTTTATAGAATGAAGGAGATGAGAGAGATTATAATTAAATAATATGGGACTAAAAAATTACATGTACAAGCGGTTTAACCTAAATACAAGCCGACCAAGACGCACGGTTTGACGAATGGGCAATCCTGAAAGAAGGGGATAGATCTGATTTAATCTAGGGGGAAGAGTAATTAATACTTTTGGCTTTTTTAACTATTATCAGAGTATTAAAATAGGTGATACTATAATAGTATAACAGGAAATTCAAACTAAGATAAACTATTCTAACACTACAAACTAATCTATCACAGCAAAGCAAGAACAGAAAGAAAATAGGCAATCAGAGAACACAAGAAATTTATAAGGGTTCCCCAAACTGGGTACATCCACTCTTCTACCACCCTGGTAGGAATCCACTAGCAGGTTTTTGATCAGGTGACTGCCACCACAAGATATATTTTCAGGGAGATCTCACAACCCTTTTAGCTTTTGATCATGTGCCCAAAAATGAAGAATAAACTTTTGAAGGGAGTTAATAAACCTTTTTTACAAGAGGTGAGAGAGGTGATGGTGTGTTCTCTTTCTCTAATCAACAGAAAAGATAAGTGGATTGTTGTTGTTAAGACTCCTTCTGAAATCGCTTGGAGCCTAGCTCAGGGTGTAGGTCTTCAGCCTTGTCTTGAAATGATGTCCAAGAACTTTCTGACTGATTGAAAGTTGTTGTCCTTGAATGTTCCTGAAGAAGAAGTCGAAGAAGACTCTTGATCATTGTTTGTTCTTCTTCTTTAGTCTTCAGAAAGTACAAGGAGAAAAATGATTGTTTTCTGCACAGAGAAGAAGCACGTATGTTTTTGTAATTATTCTTTGTATCACTTCTTGGTTGTTCTGTTTATTCCTTGTCGACTGAAAAGAGAAAAATCTTTTTTATATTTTGTGTCGAATTCTCCTTTGAATTTTTGAAATCCAAGTATTGAATGCTGATTGCCTGAAGAATGAAAAGCGGCTGGAGAATATTGTCTTTACTGAGTTTCCCCAACTGTCCCTATAAATTAAGAAAGTAATTAACCTTTATGAAGACCATAATTAATGATGCCAATAACGGCTATATTTTATAGAATATATGCATTAATTACTCACGAATCACTGGTAAATAATATATGGAAATAAGGACAGAAATGAGGAAAAACTCTATGTTTGGCACTGAACAGAAATCATGGAGCTCTGAACAGATTTCATCGACCGGACATCCAAGTTCATCGAGCTGACAAATCCTATTCATCGACATGAGCTCAGCGAACTGCGTTTTGTGAATAACTTGCCAGTTCTACGGTCCAAGTTCGTCGAGCAGAGAATCTATCATCGTCGAGCTAAGTTCAGCGAAAATAAGATGGAAAGAATCTGTTGAAGCTGAACTCTAGACTTCGTCGATCTGAGCTCGAATAATGTCGAGCTCAACTCAGAGAATTAACTCTGAGTTTGTCGATCTGCGATCGATGATCGTCGATCTGCGATCGACGATCGTCGAGCTGAGTTTGAGGAATTTTGAACTGATAATTTTGAACTTGAATTTCTTCTAAGTCTTAAGTCTCCTGAAGTCTTGTGTTGGCCGGTCCATGAATCTTGAATATAATTACTTAGCCTAAACTCTAGGACCGAAATACTTTCCCTTGGCTATACAATATGGGTCAAGCTTATCCTAATTAATGAACCTACATCAAATCCAAACTAGGGATCCAACAATCTCCCCCTATTTGGGTGAGGTCACTAACAAAAACAAATAATCACAAATCAAAAATAATATATCTGGCAGAAAATTTTTAAAAATATCTAGCAGATATATACATAATAGGAGCTTTGTGATAGTTATAACAAATAAAGTTCAGAAATATAAAAGCTAAACAAAATGTTCACTTGTTCTTCATGGCCTTTCCTTTATCATCTTTTTTAGAACTTATAGAGGGCTATCTGAATTTTTCTTCTGTTGGGATTGACAGCTTCTCTTTTAGACATTGTCATGTCAGCTGCTCCAATGATATTGAGAGAAGTGGCTCTTGGTACTACAGCCTCTGTATGTAAATTCATATAATCATCTACATTGTAGAACTTGTTAGCTTTATCATACCTTTTCAATTCTTCTCTCTTGTAGGAAGACATTGTATTGTACTGAGAAGGATCTTTGCCTTCAGCTTTAGCATTGTTAATCATGGAGAGTCCAACAAGCTCTTGAAATCTGGCCATTCTTGCAGTTGTATCTTGTTCAAGATCCACAAAAGGGATTGGAGGAGATTCTGGCCTTTTTGGACTGTTATCCTTTTCAGATTTATCAATTTCAGATACTCTCTATTGCTTGTCCGGCTTCTAATATTGCTGTCTGCTGCTGCTTGAATGTTTGTGCTGACTGCTTCCTTGAAATTGAGATCTTGAAGATCTGCCCTTTTGTCTTTGATAAGTCTGAGTATATGAATTAGATCTCTGAGAAATATTCCCTGAAGCACCAGCTACTGGAGGAGGAGGAGGACCTCTCCAATTCCTTTGAGAAGTGGATGTTGGATCCCTATTTTGATTTGGGCTAGGTTCACTAAGTTAGGATGTTTGACCCCACATGTATAGCTAGGGTCATGTATGAGTCTTAGAGTATAGGCCAAGTCCTTAGAGTCAACACTACATGGACCAGCCATCAACAGACTGCATAAAGACTCAAGACTTAGAGATATTTTAGAGACTCAAAAAATGAGTTTGACGTTCGTCGAACTCAGGTCGACGAAAGCCGTGCTCAGCTTAACGAACTCAGAGAATATTCTCTGAGCTGATCTCAATGAACTTGGTACTCATGTCAACGAATTATGGACACTCTACTCCAACATTTTACGTCCAGAACTTCTCAGAACTCCAGTCGACGAACTTAGTTCTCAGGTTGACGATCTATGGGTATTCTACTTCAACACCTTATTCCAGAAACAACTAAAAATTCTAAGTCCAGGATCATACTCCAGTCGATGAATTCCTCTTCTCAGCTCGACGAACTTAGACCACATTCCTGGCAATATTAAATCTAGCAGTTAGAAGTTCTCACAGCTCGACGAAACTAGTTTCTCAGGTCGATGAATCCAGTTCTCAGTTCGACGAATTCTGGAAACTCTACTTCAATACTTCATTCCAGAAACATCTAAAATATTCTAAGTCCAGAAACACTTTACTGAACTCCAGTCGACGAACTTAGAGTACAAGCTTGACGAACTTCATGCACAGAATTGGCAAGGTTTTGGAGAAAGCAGTTGTCTGTTCTTAGGTCGACGATCTTGGATCTCAGCTCGACGAACAGCTATTATCAGATCGACAAACATAACTTCTCAGCTCGACGAATTGTGGACTCAGCTCGACGAATTCTGTTCTTCGTTCAACAATTCCAGACTTGGTTATTTTCATCCTTTTGTCCTTATTCTATTGCAATAATTCCTGAGTAATTAATGCTAAAATATTCTTTGAATATTACCGTTAGACGGATCATTGATTATGTTCTTCTTCAGGATTATTGTTTGCTATTTTTCAATGGAACAGTTGGGGAAATCAATCAATGCAAAATATTCTCCAGGCCGTCAGCAATGAATGCAGAGAGGAATTCAAATTTCAAATGCAAATACATATTGAAAATATAAAAGGAATTTCTCTTTCTCTTCCAGAATAGAGCTCTCCAACTACAGTCAGAAACATACATAAAATAAGCATTTTCTTTCCTGACAGCATATAGTGACACAGAGAAAGAGCCCTAGACCAGAGAAACATCAGCAAGCTGGAGAAGGAAGAAGAACAAATATTCAAAATCAAGAGTCTTCCTCTCTCTTCTTCCCAGGACACTTCAGAGGACAACCAATACTCTATCAGTCATGAAGTTCCTGGACACTTACTGGACAAGGCTACAAATTTGAAGGCCGATCACCCTGCAACAAAGCTCCATCTTTCCTGAACCATTCCATATCTCAGGGAGAGCATTTGCTAACATCTAAATCCACAAAAGTCTTCTCAGTTGTACTTTGAGAAAGAGAAGACAAAATCATTCCCTCACCCCCACTGTATAAAGGGTTCTTAACTCCCTTCAAATGTTATTGCTAGTTGCAAGTCACCTGATCAAAAGAGTTGAGGTTTGGGTTTTGAGCACCTAATCAAAAGCTCATTGGTGGCAGTCACCTGATCAAAAACCTGAGTGGATTCCTACCAGGGTGGTAGAAGAGTGGATGAACCAGGTTGGGGAACCACTATAAATTCTTGTGTTGTCTGGTTGCTCTTTCTTTTTATTCTTGCTGTGGCTGTGCTAGTTTGGTTTGTTGTTTGTGTTTATTTAGTTTATTTTTTGCAGCACCTGTGTTAGATTAACTTAACTTAGGATTGTTTAATTCATAAGTTTTATTTGTAGCAAAAAGTTTTATAAAACTTAAAGATACTCTATTCACCACCCCCCCCCCCCTCTAGAGTATTCCTGATCTAACCCCTCACTTTCAATTAGTATCAGAGCTTGGATTCCTTTGGTTGTATAAGCTAACCCTTGAACCAGAGATCCTGAGTTAGATCTGCTTTTATTTTTATACACACAACATCACATAGAACAAACAATATGCAATCACCAGACCTCTAGTTTGCAACCTAAATAGGTTTGTCATCTGGAAGGCAAGAATCAAGTTATATATGAACTCTATTGATGAGGATATTTTCAATTCCATTGTGACAAGTCCTCCTCAGGCATCACCTCTATAACAAACTCAAGCAAAAATGCAGTTCCACCACATGAGCGCACTGAGGCCCAGAAGAAGGCAAAAATTGCAGATACCAAGGCCATGAACATTCTGGCCCAAACAATGTGAGTTGACATTTTTCAAAAAGTGGTTGAATGCACATCATCCAAAGTAATCTGGAATTCCCTCAATCAAATGGTGGCTGGATCTGTTGATGAAACAAGGGATAGGAGATCCAATCTCATATCCCAATATGAGAATTTCAAGAAGGAGGAAGCAGAATCAGTAGCTGACATGTACAATAGGTTTAGCTCAATCATCAATGAGCTAAAGACCTTGGATAAGGACATCACCCTCACAGAGGTGAATGACAAAATCCTTATGTGCTTCCCATGCTCATGGGATTCAAGGATCTGGCCCATCAAGGAGGCCAGGAGACTAAATGAGATTTTCACTGAATCTCTTTTGGGAAAACTAAAGTCTTATGAGTAGCTCATCAAATACAGAGAGGCATCTAAGCAAAGAACACCTCCACCAGCAAGGAAGGAGCACAACATTGCATTCAAGGCTACTGAGGAGTCAGAGACTCCAACAATAAATGAAGAGTTGATGGGCCTACTTGCCAAAAACATTTTACAAGATGGCAAGGAAAGACTTCAGGAAGAGATCATCCAGATTAGATGACAAGCCAAGGTACGAAAAAAACCCCCACTAAAGAAGTGGTTTTCTTTGGCTGCAGGAAACCTGGACACTTCCTCTCAGAATGTCCAGAAAATCTGAAGAAGGAGAAGAGAAGAGAGAAAGACTCTAGAAGATAGCATAACAGCAGGCCTTCCTCCAGCAAATATAAAAAGAAGGAGAAAGGCTTTGTAGCTAAAAGCAGGAGTGAAACAGAAGATGAATCCTTATCTTCCAGCTCCAGTGATGAAGAAGAAGAGGCAAGTGCCAAAGAAGTGTGCCTCATTTCCATTGATGCCTCCAGAAGCCAGTCAGATGAAGATCCATCTGACAGTGAAGAAGCTTCAGAATCTGAAGCTGACCAGGTACTTGCTACTTTTGATTATAGTTCTGATTTATTCAAATCTGAATTTAAAACCATGTGCATTGAATTGATAAATTCAGAAAAAGAAATTATGATACTTAGGGAAAAACTAGGAAACCAAGAAAATGTTATCTCTAAAAATAATAGGCTAAAGGCTGAACTAAATGAAGCTAATGAACTAATCAATTCCTTGAAGACACAACTATGTGAGGCCAAACAACTTGAGGAATCTCTCAATGGGAGAATCCTCAAGCTGATGGACATTACAAGCACTCTAAATTCCAGACTGAATGACAAGCTGGGCTTGGGTGCTTCATCAAGTTTGTCCCCCATTCTTAAGAAGAATATTTTGTCAACCCGCATCAAGTTTGTTTCTGCTAAAGGAAAAGAGATAATAACTAATAAACAAATCACAGAAGAAATGCCCAACCTTAAAATAACAGAAACCAGAAAACAAGTAAAAATAAAGTTCAGCAGATTTCGTCAAACTCATATCGACGAAATGTGGCCAGTTCGTCGAACTCTAGTATTCCTGATCTAACCCCTCACCATGTGCAAGGTCATGTATGAGTCTTAGAGTATAGGCCAAGTCCTTAGAGTCAACACTACATGGACCAGCCATCAACAGACTGCATAAAGACTCAAGACTTAGAGATATTTTAGAGACTCAAAAAATGAGTTTGACGTTCGTCGAACTCAGGTCGACGAAAGCCGTGCTCAGCTTAACGAACTCAGAGAATATTCTCTGAGCTGATCTCAATGAACTTGGTACTCATGTCAACGAATTATGGACACTCTACTCCAACATTTTACGTCCAGAATTTCTCAGAACTCCAGTCGACGAACTTAGTTCTCAGGTTGACGATCTATGGGTATTCTACTTCAACACCTTATTCCAGAAACAACTGAAAATTCTAAGTCCAGGATCATACTCCAGTCGATGAATTCCTCTTCTCAGCTCGACGAACTTAGACCACATTCCTGGCAATATTTATCTAGCAGTTAGAAGTTCTCACAGCTCGACGAAACTAGTTCTCAGGTCGATGAATCCAGTTCTCAGTTCGACGAATTCTGGAAACTCTACTTCAATACTTCATTCCAGAAACATCTAAAATATTCTAAGTCCAGAAACACTTTACTGAACTCCAGTCGACGAACTTAGAGTACAAGCTTGACGAACTTCATGCACAGAATTGGCAAGGTTTTGGAGAAAGCAGTTGTCTGTTCTTAGGTCGACGATCTTGGATCTCAGCTCGACGAACAGCTATTATCAGATCGACAAACATAACTTCTCAGCTCGACGAATTGTGGACTCAGCTCGACGAATTCTGTTCTTCGTTCAACGATTCCAGACTTGGTTATTTTCATCCTTTTGTCCTTATTCTATTGCAATAATTCCTGAGTAATTAATGCTAAAATATTCTTTGAATATTACCGTTAGACGGATCATTGATTATGTTCTTCTTCAGGATTATTGTTTGCTATTTTTCAATGGAACAGTTGGGGAAATCAATCAATGCAAAATATTCTCCAGGCCGTCAGCAATGAATGCAGAGAGGAATTCAAATTTCAAATGCAAATACATATTGAAAATATAAAAGGAATTTCTCTTTCTCTTCCAGAATAGAGCTCTCCAACTACAGTCAGAAACATACATAAAATAAGCATTTTCTTTCCTGACAGCATATAGTGACACAGAGAAAGAGCCCTAGACCAGAGAAACATCAGCAAGCTGGAGAAGGAAGAAGAACAAATATTCAAAATCAAGAGTCTTCCTCTCTCTTCTTCCCAGGACACTTCAGAGGACAACCAATACTCTATCAGTCATGAAGTTCCTGGACACTTACTGGACAAGGCTACAAATTTGAAGGCCGATCACCCTGCAACAAAGCTCCATCTTTCCTGAACCATTCCATATCTCAGGGAGAGCATTTGCTAACATCTAAATCCACAAAAGTCTTCTCAGTTGTACTTTGAGAAAGAGAAGACAAAATCATTCCCTCACCCCCACTGTATAAAGGGTTCTTAACTCCCTTCAAATGTTATTGCTAGTTGCAAGTCACCTGATCAAAAGAGTTGAGGTTTGGGTTTTGAGCACCTAATCAAAAGCTCATTGGTGGCAGTCACCTGATCAAAAACCTGAGTGGATTCCTACCAGGGTGGTAGAAGAGTGGATGAACCCAGGTTGGGGAACCACTATAAATTCTTGTGTTGTCTGGTTGCTCTTTCTTTTTGTTCTTGCTGTGGCTGTGCTAGTTTGGTTTGTTGTTTGTGTTTATTTAGTTTATTTTTTGCAGCACCTGTGTTAGATTAACTTAACTTAGGATTGTTTAATTCATAAGTTTTATTTGTAGCAAAAAGTTTTATAAAACTTAAAGATACTCTATTCACCACCCCCCCCCCCCCTCTAGAGTATTCCTGATCTAACCCCTCACTTTCAATTAGTATCAGAGCTTGGATTCCTTTGGTTGTACAAGCTAACCCTTGAACCAGAGATCCTGAGTTAGATCTGCTTTTATTTTTATACACACAACATCACATAGAACAAAGAATATGCAATCACCAGACCTCTAGTTTGCAACCTAAATAGGTTTGTCATCTGGAAGGCAAGAATCAAGTTATATATGAACTCTATTGATGAGGATATTTTCAATTCCATTGTGACAAGTCCTCCTCAGGCATCTACCTCTATAAAAAACTCAAGCAAAAATGCAGTTCCACCACATGAGCGCACTGAGGCCCAGAAGAAGGCAAAAAATTGCAGATACCAAGGCCATGAACATTCTGGCCCAAACAATGTGAGTTGACATTTTTCAAAAAGTGGTTGAATGCACATCATCCAAAGTAATCTGGAATTCCCTCAATCAAATGGTGGCTGGATCTGTTGATGAAACAAAGGATAGGAGATCCAATCTCATATCCCAATATGAGAATTTCAAGAAGGAGGAAGCAGAATCAGTAGCTGACATGTACAATAGGTTTAGCTCAATCATCAATGAGCTAAAGACCTTGGATAAGGACATCACCCTCACAGAGGTGAATGACAAAATCCTTATGTGCTTCCCATGCTCATGGGATTCAAGGATCTGGCCCATCAAGGAGGCCAGGAGACTAAATGAGATTTTCACTGAATCTCTTTTGGAAAACTAAAGTCCTATGAGTAGCTCATCAAATACAGAGAGGCATCTAAGCAAAGAACACCTCCACCAGCAAGGAAGGAGCACAACATTGCATTCAAGGCTACTGAGGAGTCAGAGACTCCAACAATAAATGAAGAGTTGATGGGCCTACTTGCCAAAACATTTTACAAGATGGCAAGGAAAGACTTCAGGAAGAGATCATCCAGATTAGATGACAAGCCAAGGTACGAAAAAACCCCCACTAAAGAAGTGGTTTTCTTTGGCTGCAGGAAACCTGGACACTTCCTCTCAGAATGTCCAGAAAATCTGAAGAAGGAGAAGAGAAGAGAGAAAGACTCTAGAAGATAGCATAACAGCAGGCCTTCCTCCAGCAAATATAAAAAGAAGGAGAAAGGCTTTGTAGCTAAAAGCAGGAGTGAAACAGAAGATGAATCCTTATCTTCCAGCTCCAGTGATGAAGAAGAAGAGGCAAGTGCCAAAGAAGTGTGCCTCATTTCCATTGATGCCTCCAGAAGCCAGTCAGATGAAGATCCATCTGACAGTGAAGAAGCTTCAGAATCTGAAGCTGACCAGGTACTTGCTACTTTTGATTATAGTTCTGATTTATTCAAATCTGAATTTAAAACCATGTGCATTGAATTGATAAATTCAGAAAAAGAAATTATGATACTTAGGGAAAAACTAGGAAACCAAGAAAATGTTATCTCTAAAAATAATAGGCTAAAGGCTGAACTAAATGAAGCTAATGAACTAATCAATTCCTTGAAGACACAACTATGTGAGGCCAAACAACTTGAGGAATCTCTCAATGGGAGAATCCTCAAGCTGATGGACATTACAAGCACTCTAAATTCCAGACTGAATGACAAGCTGGGCTTGGGTGCTTCATCAAGTTTGTCCCCCATTCTTAAGAAGAATATTTTGTCAACCCGCATCAAGTTTGTTTCTGCTAAAGGAAAAGAGATAATAACTAATAAACAAATCACAGAAGAAATGCCCAACCTTAAAATAACAGAAACCAGAAAACAAGTAAAAATAAAGTTCAGCAGATTTCGTCAAACTCATATCGACGAAATGTGGCCAGTTCGTCGAACTCTAGTATTCCTGATCTAACCCCTCACCATGTGCAAGGTCATGTATGAGTCTTAGAGTATAGGCCAAGTCCTTAGAGTCAACACTACATGGACCAGCCATCAACAGACTGCATAAAGACTCAAGACTTAGAGATATTTTAGAGACTCAAAAAATGAGTTTGACGTTCGTCGAACTCAGGTCGACGAAAGCCGTGCTCAGCTTAACGAACTCAGAGAATATTCTCTGAGCTGATCTCAATGAACTTGGTACTCATGTCAACGAATTATGGACACTCTACTCCAACATTTTACGTCCAGAATTTCTCAGAACTCCAGTCGACGAACTTAGTTCTCAGGTTGACGATCTATGGGTATTCTACTTCAACACCTTATTCCAGAAACAACTGAAAATTCTAAGTCCAGGATCATACTCCAGTCGATGAATTCCTCTTCTCAGCTCGACGAACTTAGACCACATTCCTGGCAATATTTATCTAGCAGTTAGAAGTTCTCACAGCTCGACGAAACTAGTTCTCAGGTCGATGAATCCAGTTCTCAGTTCGACGAATTCTGGAAACTCTACTTCAATACTTCATTCCAGAAACATCTAAAATATTCTAAGTCCAGAAACACTTTACTGAACTCCAGTCGACGAACTTAGAGTACAAGCTTGACGAACTTCATGCACAGAATTGGCAAGGTTTTGGAGAAAGCAGTTGTCTGTTCTTAGGTCGACGATCTTGGATCTCAGCTCGACGAACAGCTATTATCAGATCGACAAACATAACTTCTCAGCTCGACGAATTGTGGACTCAGCTCGACGAATTCTGTTCTTCGTTCAACGATTCCAGACTTGGTTATTTTCATCCTTTTGTCCTTATTCTATTGCAATAATTCCTGAGTAATTAATGCTAAAATATTCTTTGAATATTACCGTTAGACGGATCATTGATTATGTTCTTCTTCAGGATTATTGTTTGCTATTTTTCAATGGAACAGTTGGGGAAATCAATCAATGCAAAATATTCTCCAGGCCGTCAGCAATGAATGCAGAGAGGAATTCAAATTTCAAATGCAAATACATATTGAAAATATAAAAGGAATTTCTCTTTCTCTTCCAGAATAGAGCTCTCCAACTACAGTCAGAAACATACATAAAATAAGCATTTTCTTTCCTGACAGCATATAGTGACACAGAGAAAGAGCCCTAGACCAGAGAAACATCAGCAAGCTGGAGAAGGAAGAAGAACAAATATTCAAAATCAAGAGTCTTCCTCTCTCTTCTTCCCAGGACACTTCAGAGGACAACCAATACTCTATCAGTCATGAAGTTCCTGGACACTTACTGGACAAGGCTACAAATTTGAAGGCCGATCACCCTGCAACAAAGCTCCATCTTTCCTGAACCATTCCATATCTCAGGGAGAGCATTTGCTAACATCTAAATCCACAAAAGTCTTCTCAGTTGTACTTTGAGAAAGAGAAGACAAAATCATTCCCTCACCCCCACTGTATAAAGGGTTCTTAACTCCCTTCAAATGTTATTGCTAGTTGCAAGTCACCTGATCAAAAGAGTTGAGGTTTGGGTTTTGAGCACCTAATCAAAAGCTCATTGGTGGCAGTCACCTGATCAAAAACCTGAGTGGATTCCTACCAGGGTGGTAGAAGAGTGGATGAACCCAGGTTGGGGAACCACTATAAATTCTTGTGTTGTCTGGTTGCTCTTTCTTTTTGTTCTTGCTGTGGCTGTGCTAGTTTGGTTTGTTGTTTGTGTTTATTTAGTTTATTTTTTGCAGCACCTGTGTTAGATTAACTTAACTTAGGATTGTTTAATTCATAAGTTTTATTTGTAGCAAAAAGTTTTATAAAACTTAAAGATACTCTATTCACCACCCCCACCCCCCTCTAGAGTATTCCTGATCTAACCCCTCACTTTCAATTAGTATCAGAGCTTGGATTCCTTTGGTTGTACAAGCTAACCCTTGAACCAGAGATCCTGAGTTAGATCTGCTTTTATTTTTATACACACAACATCACATAGAACAAAGAATATGCAATCACCAGACCTCTAGTTTGCAACCTAAATAGGTTTGTCATCTGGAAGGCAAGAATCAAGTTATATATGAACTCTATTGATGAGGATATTTTCAATTCCATTGTGACAAGTCCTCCTCAGGCATCTACCTCTATAAAAAACTCAAGCAAAAATGCAGTTCCACCACATGAGCGCACTGAGGCCCAGAAGAAGGCAAAAATTGCAGATACCAAGGCCATGAACATTCTGGCCCAAACAATGTGAGTTGACATTTTTCAAAAAGTGGTTGAATGCACATCATCCAAAGTAATCTGGAATTCCCTCAATCAAATGGTGGCTGGATCTGTTGATGAAACAAAGGATAGGAGATCCAATCTCATATCCCAATATGAGAATTTCAAGAAGGAGGAAGCAGAATCAGTAGCTGACATGTACAATAGGTTTAGCTCAATCATCAATGAGCTAAAGACCTTGGATAAGGACATCACCCTCACAGAGGTGAATGACAAAATCCTTATGTGCTTCCCATGCTCATGGGATTCAAGGATCTGGCCCATCAAGGAGGCCAGGAGACTAAATGAGATTTTCACTGAATCTCTTTTGGGAAAACTAAAGTCCTATGAGTAGCTCATCAAATACAGAGAGGCATCTAAGCAAAGAACACCTCCACCAGCAAGGAAGGAGCACAACATTGCATTCAAGGCTACTGAGGAGTCAGAGACTCCAACAATAAATGAAGAGTTGATGGGCCTACTTGCCAAAACATTTTACAAGATGGCAAGGAAAGACTTCAGGAAGAGATCATCCAGATTAGATGACAAGCCAAGGTACGAAAAAACCCCCACTAAAGAAGTGGTTTTCTTTGGCTGCAGGAAACCTGGACACTTCCTCTCAGAATGTCCAGAAAAATCTGAAGAAGGAGAAGAGAAGAGAGAAAGACTCTAGAAGATAGCATAACAGCAGGCCTTCCTCCAGCAAATATAAAAAGAAGGAGAAAGGCTTTGTAGCTAAAAGCAGGAGTGAAACAGAAGATGAATCCTTATCTTCCAGCTCCAGTGATGAAGAAGAAGAGGCAAGTGCCAAAGAAGTGTGCCTCATTTCCATTGATGCCTCCAGAAGCCAGTCAGATGAAGATCCATCTGACAGTGAAGAAGCTTCAGAATCTGAAGCTGACCAGGTACTTGCTACTTTTGATTATAGTTCTGATTTATTCAAATCTGAATTTAAAACCATGTGCATTGAATTGATAAATTCAGAAAAAGAAATTATGATACTTAGGGAAAAACTAGGAAACCAAGAAAATGTTATCTCTAAAAATAATAGGCTAAAGGCTGAACTAAATGAAGCTAATGAACTAATCAATTCCTTGAAGACACAACTATGTGAGGCCAAACAACTTGAGGAATCTCTCAATGGGAGAATCCTCAAGCTGATGGACATTACAAGCACTCTAAATTCCAGACTGAATGACAAGCTGGGCTTGGGTGCTTCATCAAGTTTGTCCCCCATTCTTAAGAAGAATATTTTGTCAACCCGCATCAAGTTTGTTTCTGCTAAAGGAAAAGAGATAATAACTAATAAACAAATCACAGAAGAAATGCCCAACCTTAAAATAACAGAAACCAGAAAACAAGTAAAAATAAAGTTCAGCAGCTTTCGTCAAACTCATATCGACGAAATGTGGCCAGTTCGTCGAACTCTAGTATTCCTGATCTAACCCCTCACCATGTGCAAGGTCATGTATGAGTCTTAGAGTATAGGCCAAGTCCTTAGAGTCAACACTACATGGACCAGCCATCAACAGACTGCATAAAGACTCAAGACTTAGAGATATTTTAGAGACTCAAAAAATGAGTTTGACGTTCGTCGAACTCAGGTCGACGAAAGCCGTGCTCAGCTTAACGAACTCAGAGAATATTCTCTGAGCTGATCTCAATGAACTTGGTACTCATGTCAACGAATTATGGACACTCTACTCCAACATTTTACGTCCAGAATTCTCAGAACTCCAGTCGACGAACTTAGTTCTCAGGTTGACGATCTATGGGTATTCTACTTCAACACCTTATTCCAGAAACAACTGAAAATTCTAAGTCCAGGATCATACTCCAGTCGATGAATTCCTCTTCTCAGCTCGATGAACTTAGACCACATTCCTGGCAATATTTATCTAGCAGTTAGAAGTTCTCACAGCTCGACGAAACTAGTTCTCAGGTCGATGAATCCAGTTCTCAGTTCGACGAATTCTGGAAACTCTACTTCAATACTTCATTCCAGAAACATCTAAAATATTCTAAGTCCAGAAACACTTTACTGAACTCCAATCGACGAACTTAGAGTACAAGCTTGACGAACTTCATGCACAGAATTGGCAAGGTTTTGGAGAAAGCAGTTGTCTGTTCTTAGGTCGACGATCTTGGATCTCAGCTCGACGAACAGCTATTATCAGATCGACAAACATAACTTCTCAGCTCGACGAATTGTGGACTCAGCTCGACGAATTCTGTTCTTCGTTCAACGATTCCAGACTTGGTTATTTTCATCCTTTTGTCCTTATTCTATTGCAATAATTCCTGAGTAATTAATGCTAAAATATTCTTTGAATATTACCATTAGACGGATCATTGATTATGTTCTTCTTCAGGATTATTGTTTGCTATTTTTCAATGGAACAGTTGGGGAAATCAATCAATGCAAAATATTCTCCAGGCCGTCAGCAATGAATGCAGAGAGGAATTCAAATTTCAAATGCAAATACATATTGAAAATATAAAAGGAATTTCTCTTTCTCTTCCAGAATAGAGCTCTCCAACTACAGTCAGAAACATACATAAAATAAGCATTTTCTTTCCTGACAGCATATAGTGACACAGAGAAAGAGCCCTAGACCAGAGAAACATCAGCAAGCTGGAGAAGGAAGAAGAACAAATATTCAAAATCAAGAGTCTTCCTCTCTCTTCTTCCCAGGACACTTCAGAGGACAACCAATACTCTATCAGTCATGAAGTTCCTGGACACTTACTGGACAAGGCTACAAATTTGAAGGCCGATCACCCTGCAACAAAGCTCCATCTTTCCTGAACCATTCCATATCTCAGGGAGAGCATTTGCTAACATCTAAATCCACAAAAGTCTTCTCAGTTGTACTTTGAGAAAGAGAAGACAAAATCATTCCCTCACCCCCACTGTATAAAGGGTTCTTAACTCCCTTCAAATGTTATTGCTAGTTGCAAGTCACCTGATCAAAGAGTTGAGGTTTGGGTTTTGAGCACCTAATCAAAAGCTCATTGGTGGCAGTCACCTGATCAAAAACTGAGTGGATTCCTACCAGGGTGGTAGAAGAGTGGATGAACCCAGGTTGGGGAACCACTATAAATTCTTGTGTTGTCTGGTTGCTCTTTCTTTTTGTTCTTGCTGTGGCTGTGCTAGTTTGGTTTGTTATTTGTGTTTATTTAGTTTATTTTTTGCAGCACCTGTGTTAGATTAACTTAACTTATGATTGTTTAATTCATAAGTTTTATTTGTAGCAAAAAGTTTTATAAAACTTAAAGATACTCTATTCACCACCCCCCCCCCCCCCCCTCTAGAGTATTCCTGATCTAACCCCTCACTTTCAATTAGTATCAGAGCTTGGATTCCTTTGGTTGTACAAGCTAACCCTTGAACCAGAGATCCTGAGTTAGATCTGCTTTTATTTTTATACACACAACATCACATAGAACAAAGAATATGCAATCACCAGACCTCTAGTTTGCAACCTAAATAGGTTTGTCATCTGGAAGGCAAGAATCAAGTTATATATGAACTCTATTGATGAGGATATTTTCAATTCCATTGTGACAAGTCCTCCTCAGGCATCTACCTCTACAACAAACTCAAGCAAAAATGCAGTTCCACCACATGAGCGCACTGAGGCCCAGAAGAAGGCAAAAATTGCAGATACCAAGGCCATGAACATTCTGGCCCAAACAATGTGAGTTGACATTTTTCAAAAGTGGTTGAATGCACATCATCCAAAGTAATCTGGAATTCCCTCAATCAAATGGTGGCTGGATCTGTTGATGAAACAAAGGATAGGAGATCCAATCTCATATCCCAATATGAGAATTTCAAGAAGGAGGAAGCAGAATCAGTAGCTGACATGTACAATAGGTTTAGCTCAATCATCAATGAGCTAAAGACCTTGGATAAGGACATCACCCTCACAGAGGTGAATGACAAAATCCTTATGTGCTTCCCATGCTCATGGGATTCAAGGATCTGGCCCATCAAGGAGGCCAGGAGACTAAATGAGATTTTCACTGAATCTCTTTTGGGAAAACTAAAGTCCTATGAGTAGCTCATCAAATACAGAGAGGCATCTAAGCAAAGAACACCTCCACCAGCAAGGAAGGAGCACAACATTGCATTCAAGGCTACTGAGGAGTCAGAGACTCCAACAATAAATGAAGAGTTGATGGGCCTACTTGCCAAAACATTTTACAAGATGGCAAGGAAAGACTTCAGGAAGAGATCATCCAGATTAGATGACAAGCCAAGGTACGAAAAAACCCCCACTAAAGAAGTGGTTTTCTTTGGCTGCAGGAAACCTGGACACTTCCTCTCAGAATGTCCAGAAAATCTGAAGAAGGAGAAGAGAAGAGAGAAAGACTCTAGAAGATAGCATAACAGCAGGCCTTCCTCCAGCAAATATAAAAGAAGGAGAAAGGCTTTGTAGCTAAAAGCAGGAGTGAAACAGAAGATGAATCCTTATCTTCCAGCTCCAGTGATGAAGAAGAAGAGGCAAGTGCCAAAGAAGTGTGCCTCATTTCCATTGATGCCTCCAGAAGCCAGTCAGATGAAGATCCATCTGACAGTGAAGAAGCTTCAGAATCTGAAGCTGACCAGGTACTTGCTACTTTTGATTATAGTTCTGATTTATTCAAATCTGAATTTAAAACCATGTGCATTGAATTGATAAATTCAGAAAAAGAAATTATGATACTTAGGGAAAAACTAGGAAACCAAGAAAATGTTATCTCTAAAAATAATAGGCTAAAGGCTGAACTAAATGAAGCTAATGAACTAATCAATTCCTTGAAGACACAACTATGTGAGGCCAAACAACTTGAGGAATCTCTCAATGGGAGAATCCTCAAGCTGATGGACATTACAAGCACTCTAAATTCCAGACTGAATGACAAGCTGGGCTTGGGTGCTTCATCAAGTTTGTCCCCCATTCTTAAGAAGAATATTTTGTCAACCCGCATCAAGTTTGTTTCTGCTAAAGGAAAAGAGATAATAACTAATAAACAAATCACAGAAGAAATGCCCAACCTTAAAATAACAAAAACCAGAAAACAAGTAAAAATAAAGTTCAGCAGCTTTCGTCAAACTCATATCGACGAAATGTGGCCAGTTCGTCGAACTCTAGTATTCCTGATCTAACCCTCACCATGTGCAAGGTCATGTATGAGTCTTAGAGTATAGGCCAAGTCCTTAGAGTCAACACTACATGGACCAGCCATCAACAGACTGCATAAAGACTCAAGACTTAGAGATATTTTAGAGACTCAAAAAATGAGTTTGACGTTCGTCGAACTCAGGTCGACGAAAGCCGTGCTCAGCTTAACGAACTCAGAGAATATTCTCTGAGCTGATCTCAATGAACTTGGTACTCATGTCAACGAATTATGGACACTCTACTCCAACATTTTACGTCCAGAATTTCTCAGAACTCCAGTCGACGAACTTAGTTCTCAGGTTGACGATCTATGGGTATTCTACTTCAACACCTTATTCCAGAAACAACTGAAAATTCTTAAGTCCAGGATCATACTCCAGTCGATGAATTCCTCTTCTCAGCTCGATGAACTTAGACCACATTCCTGGCAATATTTATCTAGCAGTTAGAAGTTCTCACAGCTCGACGAAACTAGTTCTCAGGTCGATGAATCCAGTTCTCAGTTCGACGAATTCTGGAAACTCTACTTCAATACTTCATTCCAGAAACATCTAAAATATTCTAAGTCCAGAAACACTTTACTGAACTCCAATCGACGAACTTAGAGTACAAGCTTGACGAACTTCATGCACAGAATTGGCAAGGTTTTGGAGAAAGCAGTTGTCTGTTCTTAGGTCGACGATCTTGGATCTCAGCTCGACGAACAGCTATTATCAGATCGACAAACATAACTTCTCAGCTCGACGAATTGTGGACTCAGCTCGACGAATTCTGTTCTTCGTTCAACGATTCCAGACTTGGTTATTTTCATCCTTTTGTCCTTATTCTATTGCAATAATTCCTGAGTAATTAATGCTAAAATATTCTTTGAATATTACCATTAGACGGATCATTGATTATGTTCTTCTTCAGGATTATTGTTTGCTATTTTTCAATGGAACAGTTGGGGAAATCAATCAATGCAAAATATTCTCCAGGCCGTCAGCAATGAATGCAGAGAGGAATTCAAATTTCAAATGCAAATACATATTGAAAATATAAAAGAATTTCTCTTTCTCTTCCAGAATAGAGCTCTCCAACTACAGTCAGAAACATACATAAAATAAGCATTTTCTTTCCTGACAGCATATAGTGACACAGAGAAAGAGCCCTAGACCAGAGAAACATCAGCAAGCTGGAGAAGGAAGAAGAACAAATATTCAAAATCAAGAGTCTTCCTCTCTCTTCTTCCCAGGACACTTCAGAGGACAACCAATACTCTATCAGTCATGAAGTTCCTGGACACTTACTGGACAAGGCTACAAATTTGAAGGCCGATCACCCTGCAACAAGCTCCATCTTTCCTGAACCATTCCATATCTCAGGAGAGCATTTGCTAACATCTAAATCCACAAAAGTCTTCTCAGTTGTACTTTGAGAAAGAGAAGACAAAATCATTCCCTCACCCCCACTGTATAAAGGGTTCTTAACTCCCTTCAAATGTTATTGCTAGTTGCAAGTCACCTGATCAAAAAGTTGAGGTTTGGGTTTTGAGCACCTAATCAAAAGCTCATTGGTGGCAGTCACCTGATCAAAAACCTGAGTGGATTCCTACCAGGGTGGTAGAAGAGTGGATGAACCCAGGTTGGGGAACCACTATAAATTCTTGTGTTGTCTGGTTGCTCTTTCTTTTTGTTCTTGCTGTGGCTGTGCTAGTTTGGTTTGTTATTTGTGTTTATTTAGTTTATTTTTTGCAGCACCTGTGTTAGATTAACTTAACTTATGATTGTTTAATTCATAAGTTTTATTTGTAGCAAAAAGTTTTATAAAACTTAAAGATACTCTATTCACCACCCCCCCCCCTCTAGAGTATTCCTGATCTAACCCCTCACTTTCAATTAGTATCAGAGCTTGGATTCCTTTGGTTGTACAAGCTAACCCTTGAACCAGAGATCCTGAGTTAGATCTGCTTTTATTTTATACACACAACATCACATAGAACAAAGAATATGCAATCACCAGACCTCTAGTTTGCAACCTAAATAGGTTTGTCATCTGGAAGGCAAGAATCAAGTTATATATGAACTCTATTGATGAGGATATTTTCAATTCCATTGTGACAAGTCCTCCTCAGGCATCTACCTCTACAACAAACTCAAGCAAAAATGCAGTTCCACCACATGAGCGCACTGAGGCCCAGAAGAAGGCAAAAATTGCAGATACCAAGGCCATGAACATTCTGGCCCAAACAATGTGAGTTGACATTTTTCAAAAAGTGGTTGAATGCACATCATCCAAAGTAATCTGGAATTCCCTCAATCAAATGGTGGCTGGATCTGTTGATGAAACAAAGGATAGGAGATCCAATCTCATATCCCAATATGAGAATTTCAAGAAGGAGGAAGCAGAATCAGTAGCTGACATGTACAATAGGTTTAGCTCAATCATCAATGAGCTAAAGACCTTGGATAAGGACATCACCCTCACAGAGGTGAATGACAAAATCCTTATGTGCTTCCCATGCTCATGGGATTCAAGGATCTGGCCCATCAAGGAGGCCAGGAGACTAAATGAGATTTTCACTGAATCTCTTTTGGGAAAACTAAAGTCCTATGAGTAGCTCATCAAATACAGAGAGGCATCTAAGCAAAGAACACCTCCACCAGCAAGGAAGGAGCACAACATTGCATTCAAGGCTACTGAGGAGTCAGAGACTCCAACAATAAATGAAGAGTTGATGGGCCTACTTGCCAAAACATTTTACAAGATGGCAAGGAAAGACTTCAGGAAGAGATCATCCAGATTAGATGACAAGCCAAGGTACGAAAAAAACCCCCACTAAAGAAGTGTTTTCTTTGGCTGCAGGAAACCTGGACACTTCCTCTCAGAATGTCCAGAAAATCTGAAGAAGGAGAAGAGAAGAGAGAAAGACTCTAGAAGATAGCATAACAGCAGGCCTTCCTCCAGCAAATATAAAAAGAAGGAGAAAGGCTTTGTAGCTAAAAGCAGGAGTGAAACAGAAGATGAATCCTTATCTTCCAGCTCCAGTGATGAAGAAGAAGAGGCAAGTGCCAAAGAAGTGTGCCTCATTTCCATTGATGCCTCCAGAAGCCAGTCAGATGAAGATCCATCTGACAGTGAAGAAGCTTCAGAATCTGAAGCTGACCAGGTACTTGCTACTTTTGATTATAGTTCTGATTTATTCAAATCTGAATTTAAAACCATGTGCATTGAATTGATAAATTCAGAAAAAGAAATTATGATACTTAGGGAAAAACTAGGAAACCAAGAAAAATGTTATCTCTAAAAATAATAGGCTAAAGGCTGAACTAAATGAAGCTAATGAACTAATCAATTCCTTGAAGACACAACTATGTGAGGCCAAACAACTTGAGGAATCTCTCAATGGGAGAATCCTCAAGCTGATGGACATTACAAGCACTCTAAATTCCAGACTGAATGACAAGCTGGGCTTGGGTGCTTCATCAAGTTTGTCCCCCATTCTTAAGAAGAATATTTTGTCAACCCGCATCAAGTTTGTTTCTGCTAAAGGAAAAGAGATAATAACTAATAAACAAATCACAGAAGAAATGCCCAACCTTAAAATAACAGAAACCAGAAAACAAGTAAAAATAAAGTTCAGCAGATTTCGTCAAACTCATATCGACGAAATGTGGCCAGTTCGTCGAACTCTAGTCGACGAACTCTGAACGCAAACTTAAGCTATAATTATTCGTCTAACTGCGATCGATAAACTCTGTATGGTTCGTCTAGCAGAGAGCGATGAACTTGGGGCACATAAAATGACTATGTTCATTCTCTGGGCAGAGATCGACGATCTCATCCCAATTCATCGAACTCTTGTCGACGAACTCATAACATTTCGTCGAACCCATAAACACTTAACAAAAATCATAATTATAACACCAGCTCTATTCAATCTAGAAAACCATTTAATCCATTAGCTGACTGGATAATTCCACCAAGAAGATATCATCCATTAGGATACAAATCTCAACCAGAATAGATATCCAGTTTTTATTATCAGCAAAACAAAGGACCCAAGGTAACCTGGGTCAAGAACAATTAATTATTTTCTCTACAGGTAAAGGGCTGTCCAGTGAATAATGAAACGTGGTACCTGGACAGTGGATGCTCCAAACACATGACTGGTAGCAAGGACAATTTAATCAACTTCAAGTCCAAGATGGGACCAAAGGTAATCTTTAGTGATTCAAAATGTGGCCAGTCAGAAGGCTATGGAGAAGTGAAAATTGGAGCAGTCGCCTTCAAGAAATTGACTTATGTAAGGGGACTCAAACATAACCTCATCTCCATAACTCAATTATGTGATGAAGGTTATCCGGTACATTTCAACCCAACTTCTTGCACTATTTCTGATAAAGAAAAACAAATTGTTTTAATTGGAAATAGACAAGGAAACTTTTACTTAGTTGAGCTTCAGTCTGCCAAGTTAGATATCTGCTTACTTAATATAGTTAGTACTCAGAATGAACTATGGCATAAAAAGCTAGGTCATGTTAACATGAAAAATATTGCTAGGATATCAAAAGAAAACATTGTGAGAGGTTTACCTTCTGGTCCCAACACGAAGGAAGGTCTCTACAGGGCTTGTCAACTAGGCAAACAAACTAAATCTAGCTTTAAATCAGTAAATAAAAGTGATTCACCTAGGATCTTGTACTTTTTACACATGGATCTCTTTGGACCATTTGCTGTACAAAGCCTAGGAGGGAAATCCTATACCTTGGTTATTTTAGATGACTTCTCAAGTTTTACTTGGGTGTTCTTTTGAGATCTAAGTCATATACCTTTAAAGTTCTTACAGATTTTCTCATGACCATACAGATTGAGTACTCTACTCATGTTCCATTGATCAGAAGTGATCATTGTAGAGAGTTCAAGTCTCTTCTTATGCATGAGTTCTGTGAGAAGGTAGGTATCAGGCACTGCTTCTCAGCTCCTATAACTCCCCAACAAAATGGGGTAGCTGAAAGGAAAAATGGGACCCTAATTAAAGCTGCAGGTACATTCCTTGCAGATGCTTACATGCCTCTATCCTTTTGGGCAGTGGCTGTAAGTGTTGGAACACCCTATTACTGATTTGGGAAAGGATCACTATGTCTTTAGGAAACCTGTCTTGACCTTATTGTATAGATCTAAAGGTCAATTAGAATTGAGTCTAAGTGTTAGTACTTAGGTTGGAAAGCTGCCCTCAAGACCAGAGATTTCAGTTTTGGAGACCAAGTCATTTCGTCGAGCTCAGTACGACGAATCGTCGAACTCCATTCGACGATCGTTGAGCTCACTTCGACGGATAGTCGAACTCCATTCGACGATCTCTGAGCTCAAAATTCGACAAGTCGTCGAACTCCATTCGACGATCTTTGAGCTCAGATCGACGATCTTGACTCCAGTTTGATTCTCTATCTCTGAGCTCAGTTCGACGATAGTTGAGCTCAAATCGACGATCTATGTTTCTGTCTACGTCCAATCTCTGAGCTCAGTTCAACGATAGTGGACCTCAGTTCGACGTTTCTCTGAAGAGCTCAATGATTTTCAAGATTCAAATTCAGACAGCTGTAGAATTATTGTCAGCATTTAATTCAGAGATTTTGTAGCCGTTTTCAATTAATCTGGAGCAAGTTTCAAGGAATTTTCAAGGAATGATTTTATTGGACTTTCCTCCAGAAGACAAATGCATTTAAGGAAGTCATTTATTGACAGGCTAACGGCTATCTTGGACATTAGATCATTTCTATTCAGACAAAAGGGAATAAAAGATCAGATTTTTCATTTTTCTGATATACAAGAAGAACAAGAAGTCAGACACATATTCTCTGCAAACACAACTCTTACAACACAACAATCACACAATAGAAAGAAAGAGAGTTGCAGATATTCTCAGTCTCAAGAATTCATACAAGAAGACATCACAAAAGGAGATCAACCAACTGAAATTTTCAGATCTCTTTTGATTCAAGTGTTCAAAGGCCATCATCATTCAAGACTCCAGACACCTCACATTTCAGTTGCTGCTGAAATCATCTTTTGCTGGAGATCAATCATCTGAAGGCCTATCACCCTACTGCAAAGCTTCACTTCCTGAATAACTCAAGATCTCAGGGGGAGCTTTGATAACATCCACTATCTTCTCTCTGACTGTTGACAGAGAAGATTTTCTCATCTCTCTCTCTCTGTAGTAAAGGGTTTTTCAAACTCCCTCCAAAGTTTGTGTTTGGTTTCTGAGACCTTATCAACACTCAGTGGTGGCAAGACACCTGATCAAAAAATCTGGTTTGGCTTTTGAGCACCTTATCAAAAGCTCATTGGTGCCCAGGACACCTGATCAACTCATCCTGCAGTGGATTCCTACCTAGGGTGGCAGAAGAGTCGATGTACCCAGGTTGATTGGGGAACCACTATAGCTCCTTGTGTCTTCTAGTTGCTTGTCTTTCTTTTGTTTCTGGCTGTGATTTGTGATTGGTTTGTGATTAGATTGCTTTGTGATATATCTGTGATTAGATAGTTGTTGTATTTAGATTTACTGTTTATTATTAGCTTCTCTGTTCACTTAGGAATACAACAACAGTTGTAAAATGTTTTTAGCAAGCACCATACTCTATTCACCCACCCCCCACCCCCTCTAGAGTATATCAGATCTAACTTGCACTTTCAGTAAGCACAACAAATTATGTCCTGAATAGGATTTTAATACATAAACTAAAGAATGACTCCCTATGAATTACTTAAAGGGAAGAAACCTAAAATCACCTATTTTAAAGTATTTGGTTGTATATGATATATATATAATAACAACAAAAAATATATTAGAAAGTTTGAAGTCTAAGGCTGAAGAGTGAATTTTTCTGGGATATTCCCAAGTAAGCAAAGCTTATAGGGTATTTAACAAATTCTCCTTGACAATTGAAGAGTCTATAAATGTAACATTTGATGGGCCTAACATGTCTTGCAACGAGAAAGAGATTTCTACCAATAACACTTTGCATGTACCTCACGTGTGTGAGAATTTGGATTGACTAAGGCTCACCCAAGAGGCCCCAACACATCCTTCTCCACAGGTTGAGGAAGAGAGTGAAGAAGAACAGCTGGAAGAAATTCAACCTCATCCAACAGTAAATATAATTCCACAAGAGAAATTAATTCAAAATGTTGTTGCTGAACCAACTCCACCAAATGATCTTGTCACACTAAGGGATCACCCTATATCTCAAGTGATTGGAGACATGTCAGCAGGTGTACAGACAAGGCATCAACTTAACCAAGATTTAATGCATGCCTGTTTTCTCTCTCAGGTTGAACCTCAATCTATACATGATGTTGAGCAGGATCCCCACTGGATCATTGCTATGCATGAGGAACTAAATCAATTTGAAAGATGCAGAGTTTGGGATTTGGTTCCTAAGACCCCAAGAATACCCAGTCATTGGAACCAAATGGGTATACAGATATAAACTAGATGCCCAAGGTACAATTGTGAGGAACAAGGCTCGGCATGTTACTCAAGGATACATGCATGAAGAAGGCATATATTATGATCAAACCTTTGCACCATGTGCAAGGTTAGAGGCCATCAGAATTTTTCTGGCCTATGCTGCCTACATGAAATTCAAGGTGTATTAAATGGATGTGAAGAGTGCATTTCTGAATTGAGTACTTAAAGAAGAGGTTTATGTTGAACAACCTCCAGGTTTTGTCTCTCCAACTCATCTTTATCATGTATTTAAATTGCATAAAGCTCTTTATGGTCTAAAGAAAGCTCCAAAGCTTAGTATGAGATGCTATCTAGCTTTTTGATAGAGCATAAATTCATTAGAGGCATAGTAGATAAAACCTTATTCACTAGACATCATAAGGATCAAACCTTGTTAGTACCAATATATGTGGATGACATCATATTTGGGTCTACTGACTCCAAATTATGCAAGACGTTTTCTGACCTCATGCATTCTAAATTTGAAATGAGTAGCATGGGTGAGCTCTCCTACTTCCGTGGTCTCCAAGTGAAGAAGCTCCCTGATGGAATCTTCATCTCCCAAACTAAGTATGCTAAAGAGCTTATAAAGAAGTTTGGGATGGCTGATGCCTCAGAAAAGAAAACACACATGACTACAAATGCTGTAATAGACTCTGATGCACATGGGAAACCTGTGGATCAGAAACTATATAGGGGCATTGTTGGGTCCCTGCTATACCTTACAACAAGCAGACCTGATATTATGTTTGCCACATGCCTTTGTGCTAGGTTCCAGGTGAACCCTAAAGAATATCACCTAATTTTCTTAAAAAGAATTTTGAGATATATAAAGAGTTGTCCTAGTCTAGGCCTATGGTATCCTACTGAGTCAGAATTTGAGTTAACTGGATACTCAGATACTGACTTTGCACGGTGCAGGGTGGACAAAAAAAGCATATCAGGAACTTGCCAGTTAATTGGGATGAGATTAGTGTCTTGGTTCTGTAAGAAACAATCATCTATGCCCACTTCAATTGCTGAAGCAGAGTACATTGCAGCTGGCAGCTGCTGTTCGCAGATGTTGTGTATTCAGAATCAACTACTAGACTATGACTTCAACTTAAATAATTCAACTCTCATATGTGATAACACAAGTGCTATAGCCATAGCACAAAATTCAGTCCATCACAGTAGGACTAAACATTTAGACATTAGGAATCACTTCATTAAAGAGTGTGTAGACAAAAACAAAATTAAACTTGTCTATATCTACACTGATTTACAAAGAGTTGATATATTCACCAAACCTTTGGAGGAGATAAATCACTTGTTCTTATAAATCAGCTTGGAATGATCAATGGAGAAGGCTTAGTTTAGTTTTTGTCTGCACTCGATGAATTTGCCAAAGTTAGTCGAATGGAGCTCGACGAACTAGGGAAAGTTCTTAAGATATTCGTCGAACGGAGGTCGATGAACTCTCTGTGAGTGAAGTCATTTTCGTCAAACGGAGATCGATGAATCTACTTCAGAAAACTTTCGTCGAACGGAGCTCGACGAAATGTCTTCAAATCTTCAGACTGAGCTCGACAAATTATTTAACTGCAAGTTATTTCATCGACCTCAGATCGAAGAATTATTTTATTTTCGTGGAACAGAGTTTGTCGATTCATATTCTGGAAAGTCTTATATCTAGGTTTTCTTCGACATCCGTCCCGCGCTTTCAGTTCCTTTGCCCTTGATCTTCGTTTTTCTCTTGCAGATGCTCTAATGGCGATTCCAGTAGGAACTCTTGCAGCAATGAAATTTGACTCCGGGTTTGATGTCGATTTCGACACTTTCCAGCATTTAGAGCCTATATTCCTGACAATCTTGTAACTCCTCAAAGACCAGCAATTGAAAAGTCTTCTATCCACAAGGATCAAGATATCTGGAACAGAAATCAGGGAGTGGGTGTATACTTCCTCCACCATAGAAGAGAATACAATGACAGGAACGATATTGAGTAATGCCGTCTCCCTCACCCCTGTAGTGTTAACTAAAATCTTTAGATTAAATAATGGAACAGAAGATTTGGAGATTGACAATGAAGCATATGATGAGATGCTCAGTCTCAGGGGTTATTCTGGAGAAAACCTATAACAAGCTGCTGAAGAAACACTTGTCCGCTGAGTTCAAATTCCTAGCAGATATAGTGGGAAAAGTGTTGCTTGGCAAGCACACTACTCATGACTACATCACCAGGCACCAATTCTTGGTTATGTGAGCTGTGGTCAATCAGAAGAAAGTAAAACTGGGCTCAGATCCTGTTTGATCTGATAAAGAAAAAGAATAATAAAAAGGAAGTCAGTTTTGGAAGAATATTAGGGATCTTCTTAAAAGAAAAAGCAGCTGAATCCCTGGTCTCCCAGACCATATTCATCAATTCCAGCAAGAGGCTCACATGTGCCCTTTTTGGCAAGTAGGAGAGGACCATTACCAAGCCCTCCAAGGCCTCCTCCTCTTCCACCAGAGCTTTTGAAGGTATTAGGGTTGATATAGCCACTTCCCACCCTACTACAGATATCCCTCCTCCACCTCCATCACCTCCAGTCATCCCACCTCGACATCAGATGATACAACAACCCTCTTCCACCATCCCTTCTCATCAACAACCACAACAACAACCACAACAACAACCACAACAACAACCCTGTTCATATTCCTACTCCAGCTACATCTCCTACCCACTCTCCACCAATAGATCTCACTGACATCCCCTCTTCCCCCATTCAGGAATATCATCAACCCTCTCCTTCACAATCCCCACAACCAACCCCACCACAATCCCCCCATGATACACACATTCCCTCACCACCTTCATCTCCCTTACCCCCTCATTTGGACACCATCCCATTCTTTCCTCTGACTACTTCCCATCCTCATATTTCCTCTCTTCTAGATGTCCACATACCAGATGCTATCCCTCCTACTCCACCATCAACTTCCATTCCTCCATCTGTTTCCACTCAAACACCTTCCATTCCACCATCTGCAAATCTACCCTTAGAACCCTCCACCATTTCATCTCTTATTGCACTGCTTACTCCTCTCCTCAAAAATCTTATAGCAGAGGCCATTACACCTCTTGCTTCTTCTATTTCCTCCTTAGCTGCCCAGATCACTGCTCTCTCTGCTGCCCTCTCTTCAGTAGGGGCCTGACTTCAATTTCCACTAAAACCCGATAGGGGGAGATACTTGATGAAGAAGCAGCAGCAGTAGTACCAGAAACAACAGTATCAGCAGCAGCAGTACAAGCAGCAGCAGAAGTAACAGCAGTAGCATCAGAAGAAGCAACAGCAGCTTCTGATAATGAATTATTTGATTTTATTCAATTTATTGAATATGATATTGAAATAGATACTATGGATGATGAAACTGCCACAGAAGAAATAACCATTGTTGGTGATTATATTATTAATCCCACAGTAGATCTGTTAGATTTATTGAAGATTTTTAATACAGCTTATTTCAACATACTTCCAGAAGACAGCATTAAACCATCAATGGCTATTGTACCATACACTTCACCCATAAGCCTAATAGTTGCCAAGAAACTCAATGCCATTTTTGCTACTCCAGAGGCTCCAGCCATTCCATCTCCACCTAGAGCTATTTCCACCATCAGTTCATCTCCTCCTACTCCTATTTTTGTCATGGATGATTCCCCCATGCCTGATCTTGACTCTTTGATCATGGCTGATATAGAGGAGGAAAATAAGATAGTTGCTGAAAGCACTGTTATGTATAGCTCTTCAACTCCTGCTCCAGCTCCAGTTGCAGCTCCTCCTCCAGTTTATACTCAGGCTGAAAAGCCCATTGATACATCAGTACTAAAGGCCATAGATGCCATATATGATAATCCTCAGGACTCCACTGATGATGATGAGGATGAAGATGAGGACTCAGATGAGGAACCCAAGAAAAAGAAAGTTTCCAAGAAGAGGAAAGCTCCTCCACCTCCTGCTCCAAAGCCCAACCTAGCAAATTACACACATTATTATATACTCCAGAAGATCACTCCTTACAAGGGCATGCCAGCATGGATGTTGCTGTCCAAGAATGAACAAAAAGAGAGAAAGTTGAGCAGAAGATATTCACCTCCTCCTACTCAAAGATATACAAAGGATCCTCCTCCACCTCCTCCTCCAGCTGCTGGTGCTCCAGGCACAATATCTCAAAGGTCTACCCAGTTTCAAACATACCAAAGATAACAAGGTAGATCTTCATCTTCAGGAAGCAGCCAGCAGAGACACTATTCATCTAACAAGCACCACCAACAACAACAGCAGCACCATTAATAATAAAAACAACAACAACTCCCTGAACATCAAAAAGCTGAAAGCTCCAACAGACATGCTTCCCCTATACCTTTTGAAGATCCTCAAACAGCTACAACAGTAAGGATGGCTAGGTTCCAGGAACTGGTTGGCCTTTCCATGATCAACAAAGCTAGAGCTGAAGGGAAGGATCCATCTGAATACACAACAATGTTAAGTACAGGAAGGAAGATCTGAACAAGTTTGCTAAAACTAATAAATTTTTCAATGTTAATAACTATATGACACTGCATCCAGAAGTAGTAGTGCCCTGGGCTACATCTCTAAAAATCATAGGGGCTGCTGACATGACTATGAAAAAGGTGGAAGCTGCAGATCCCAAGAAGGAAATCATATTCACTTAGTCTGGAGAGAAAGGCAAAGAGAAGCACAAGGAGAAAAAGCAAAAGAAATGATACTTGAACTATATTTAGTCTTTCTGAGTTAGTTTAAAGCTGCTTATCTAATTCAAGATACAAAGTTTATTGTATATATATCTGCTGCATATGCTAATTTTTCCTGCCAGATATATGTTTTCTTGCTTTGTAAATTTTTGTTTTTATGAGTCTGTAATTAGTGACCTCACACAAATAGGGGGAGATTGTTGGATCCCTAGTTGGATTTAGGCTAGGCTCACTAAGTTAGGATGTTTGACCCAACATGTATAGCTAGGGTCATGTATGAGTCTTAGAGTATAGGTCAAGTTCTTAGAGTCAACACTACATGGAATAGCCATCAACAGACTGCATAAAGACTCAAGACTTAGAGAAATTTTAGAGACTCAGAAAATGAGTTCGACGTTCGTCGAACTCAGGTCGACGAAAGTCGTGCTCAGCTTGACGAACTCAGAGAAAATTCTCTGAGCGGAGCTCAACGAACTTGGTACTCAGGTCGATGAATTATGGACACTCTACTCCAACATTGTAAGTCCAGAATTTCTCTGAACTCCAGTCGACGAGCTTAGTTCTCAGGTCGACAATCTATGGGTATTCTACTTCAACACCTTATTCCAGAAACAACAGAAAATTCTAAGTCCAGGATCATACTCTAGTCAACAAATTCATCTTCTCAGCTCAACAAACTTAGACCACATTCCTGGCAAGATTCATCTAGCAGTTAAAAGTTCTCAGCTCGACGAAACTAGTTCTCAGATCGACGAATCCAGTTCTCAGTTCGACGAATTCTAGAAACTCTACTTCAATACTTCATTCCAGAAACATCTAAAAAATTCTAAGTCCAGAAACACTTTACTGAACTCCAGTCGACAAACTTAGAGTATCAGCTCGACGAACTTCATGCACAGAATTGGCAAGGTTCTGGAGAAAGCAGTTGTCTATTCTTAGGTAGATGATCTTGGATCTCGGCTCGACTAACAGCTATTATCAGATCGACGAACATAACTTATCATCTTGACGAACTATGGACTCAGCTTGATGAATTCTGTTCTTTGTACGACGAATCCAGACTTGGTTATTTTCATCCTTCTGTCCTTATTCTATTGCAATAATTCTTTTGTAATTAATGCTTAAATATTCTCTGAATATACCGTTAGACGGAGCATTGATTATGGTCTTCTTCAGGATTATTGTTTGTCATTTTTCAATGGAACGGTTGGGGAAATAAATCAATGCAAAATATTCTCCTAGACCGTCAGCAATGAATGTTGAGAGGAAATTAATATTTCAAAAGCAAATACATATGGAAAATATAAAAGGAATTTATCTTTCTCTTCCAAAATAGAGCTCTCCAACTGCAGTCATAAACATACAGAAAATAAGCATTTTCTTTCTCGACAGCACATAGTGACACAGAGAAATATCTCTAGACCAAAGAAACATCAGCAAGCTGAAGAAGGAAGAAGAACAAACATTTAAAATCAAGAGTCTTCCTGCCTCTTCTTCCCAGGACACTTCAGAGGACAACCAATACTCTATCAGTCAAGAAGTTCCTGGACACTTACTGTACAAGGCTACAAGTTTGAAGGTCTATCACCCGGACAGCAAAGCTCCATCTTTCCTGAACCATTCTATGTCTTAGGGGGAGCCTTTGCTAACATCTAAATCCACAAAAGTCATCTCAGTTATACTTTGAAAAAGAGAAGACAAAATCATTCTCTCACCACCACTGTATAAAGGGTTCTTAACTCCCTTCAAAAGTTATTCCTGGTTGTAAGTCACCTGATCAAAAAACTTGAGGTTTGCTTTTTGAGCACCTGATCAAAAGCTCATTGGTGGCAGTCACCTGATCAAAAACCTGAGGGGATTCCTACCAGGGTGGTAGAAGAGTGCATGTACCCAGGTTGGGGAACCACTATAAATTCTTGTGTTATCTATTTGCTCTTTCTTTTTGTTCTTGCTGTGGGTGTGCTAGTTTGGTTTGCTGTTTTTGTTTGTTTTGTTTATTTTTTGCAGCACCTGTGGTAGATTAACTTAACTTAGGATTATTTAATTCATATGTTTTATTTGCATTAAAAAGTTTTATAAAACCTAAAGATACTATATTCACCCCCCCTAGAGTATTTCTGATCTAACCCCTCACTTTCAGAGGAGGAGGAGAGTACCTTCTGCTTTTCTTCCTGGATTTCTGCTGATTTTTGAATAGCCATATCCATGAAGGCATCCCTGGGTAAGGAGTAATCTTTTGCAACATATAGTAGGGAGTGTCTGCATTAGGATTTGGCTTTGGAATAGTTTTAGCAGGAGCTTTTCATTTCTTGGAAACTTTCTTCTTTTCTTTTGAATCATCAGACTCATTAGAGTCTTCATCATCATCATCAGAAGATCTTGGAGGATTTTCATACAAGTTATCAATTGCCTTCAGAATATCTTTGGATATTTGTTTCTCAGCCTGGGGTGCCACTTGAGGTTTTGCAACTGCTGTTTCAGCAACACTTTCAAAATAGTTAAACTTTCTTCTGCTACATCAGTCAGAATAATATCATCTAGATTAGGTAAAGGACTATCATCCATCTTATAAGTTGGAGGAGAGATAGCCTATGGAGGAGAAATGGCTTTGGGGGCAGATACTGTTGGAGGCTCTGCTACTACAAAACTTGCCGTACGTTTCTTAGCAACTACAGGGCTTATTGGAGTAGTATAAGCTATAACATCTTTGGATTGCTGTGAGCAAACTTCTAGAAGATAATTTAGATAAGCTGTATCAAAAGAATGTAACAAATGAAATAAATCAACTGTGGGATTGATAATACAATCACCAATAGTTATAATCTCTGCAGTTTCTACTGTTGCATCTGTACTAAACATATCAAAATCAAAATCAGAATCAAAGTCAGCATCTATCTCAAATTCTATAGTCATTTGTACATCTGTATCTGCATCTGTCTGCAAAACTGATGTTTCTGTATCTGTCTGCAAAACTACTGTTTCTACTGCTACTGGAGGAGAGGAAACTGGAGCTTCTTCATTGGGTATCTCCCCCTGCCTGGTTTCAAAGGGCCCTGAAGCCAGGCCCCCAGAAGAAGGGACAGTGGAGGCAGCAGAGATGATGGCAGAAAGGGATGCACTGGAGTCAACAAGAGGTTTAATGGCCTCTGTTATAAGATTTTAGATGAGGGGAATGAGGAGTTCCAGAAGAGATGGAATTGAAGGGGTATCCATTTCCTTGAACTCATAGGGTGTCTGAGTTGATATTTGGAGGATGGATGATGAAGGAAAAGTGGTAATGTCTGGCATTAGCTAATCATGAGGGGATGGAGAATTTATGATTGATGAGAGTAGATTAAAAGATGGAATAAATAAGATATTATTGAAGGGAATGTCATCAAGATGATGAGGAAGTGCGGATGGAGGTGGTGTAGTATATTCTGGAGATGGAACTGGTGTTGTTAGATGTTGAATTTGTGTGGGTTAATGCTCAGGAGATGGAATTGGTTTAGTTGGTTGATGTACAAGGGATTGAATTGGTATGGGAGTATGAGTTGGAGAAGAGGATTGTTGTTGAGATGGAGGTGTAGGTATCTGGGAGGATGGAATGCTGGTGGAGGGGACAACTTCAAGTGGTGGGGGATTAACTATTGGAGCTCTTGTACCCTCAGAACCTTTAGAAGAGGTTGAAGCCTTAGAAGGCTTTGAGATATTCCTCTCCCACCTTCCAAACAAGGCACAAGTAAGCCTTTTGGAAGCATGGATGAATATGGTCTGGGAGATCATGGATTCAACAGCTTTTTCCTGTAGGAAAATACCCAGAACTCTTCCAAAACAAACTTCATTCTTATTATTCTTCTTCTTTATCAAATCAAATCTCAATTTTACCCAGTTGAATGATTTCTTCTCAACCAGAGCATACATCACTAGAAACTGGTGCCTGGTGATGTAGTCATGGGCGTGTTTGCCGAACAGAACTTTCCCGACAACATCAGCAAGAAATTTGTATTCAGATGACAAATTCTTCTTTAGCAATATATTACAGTTTTCTCCAGCATGATGCATTTTAATTAGCATGTTATCATACTCAATACTATCCATTTCTATATCTTCTTCACCATTAATCAAACCGAAAATTTCAGTTACATAGTGGGGATTAGAGAAATTTGGTCACCAGATATAGTCCCGATCATTGTGTCTGCATCTGGAGTTGAGGAGGTAAATAGCCATTCTCTTATCTCTGTTGCAGCTATCTTTATTCTTGTTGTCATGAAGTTCTTCAGTTGTTGTTCCTCAAATAGTTTCAGTATGTCTAGATAAACTTGATCGGAATATTGGAATGAGTCAAAATCGATGTTGAAACCCATATCAAATTTCATAGCTACCAAAGAGCTCGCCGGAATCACCATTGTTCACCTGCAAAAGAAAACAGAGAGATCAAGTGCAAGGGGAATAGAAAGTGGGGGATCGAGCTCGAAGAAAACCTCGATATATGGTTTTCAGAATATGAAGCGGCAGACTCCGTCTGACGAAAAATAAAAAATTCTTCGAACTGGGTTCGATAAAATATTTTATTGACAAAAAGAGTTCGTCGATCTCAGTCAGAAGAAGGGAAAAGTTTTCGTCGATCTCAGGTCGGAGAAAATTTTCTGTAGCAATATCGCCGATCTCCGTTTGAAAAGAACTTCAAACACAGAGAGATCGTCGATCTTAGGTCGACGAATTTCTCGAGAACTTTTCTCAGTTCGTCGATCTCCGTTCGATGAACTGTGGCAAATTCTTCGACCATAGATAGAAAATTAAATTAATGCATCTCCATTGAGCATACCTAACTGATTCATAAAGAACAGATGTTTCTTCTCATCCAAGGGTTTGGTGAAGATATCTGCCTTTTGCAAATCAATAGAGACAAAGGTGAGATTAATTTTCTTTTTGTCAACACACACTCTAATGAAATGATGTCTTACATCTATATGCTTAGTCCTACTATGATGCGCTGGATTCTATGCAATAGAAATTGCACTTGTATTGTCACAGAGTAGTGTTGAATTATTTAAGTTGATACCATAATCTATGAGTTGGTTTTGAATCCACATCATCTGTGAACAACAACTATCAGCTGCTATATATTCAGCTTCTGCTGTTGAGGTGGACACAGTTGTTTGTTTCTTGCAAAACCATTACACTAGCTTATCACCAAAGAACTGACATGTCCTTGATGTGCTCTTTCTATCCAATCTACATCCAGCAAAGTCAGCATCAGAGTGTCCAGTTAACTCAAATTCTGATTCAGTTGGATACCAAGTCCTAAATTAGGGCAACTCTTTATATATCTCAAAATTCTTTTTAAGAAAATAAGGTGAGATTCTTTAGAGTTCACCTGGAACCTAGCACAAAGGAATGTAGCAAATATAATGCCTGGTCTACTTGTTGTATGATATAACAGGGACCTAACAATGGACCTATATAATTTCTGATCTACAGGTTTAATATGTTCATCAGAATCAATTACATCATTGGTAGCCATAGGTATTTTCTTTGCTGAAGCATCAGCCATCCCAAACCTTTTAATTAGCTCCTTAGCATATTTATATTGGGATAAAAAGATGTCATCAGGTGACTGCTTCACTTGGAGACCAAGGAAGTAGGAGAGCTCACCAATGCTACTCATTTCAAACTTTGAATGCATAAGGTTGGATAACCTTTTGTATAGTTTGGAAACTGTAGAACCAAATATGATGTCATCTACATATATTTGTACCAACAATATTTTATCATGATGATGCTTTACAAATAAAGTCCTATTTACTATGCCTCTAGAAAATTTATGCTCTAAGAGAAAGCTAGCTAATGTTTCATAACAAGCTCTTGGAGCTTGCTTTAGACCATATAGAGCCTTATGTAATTTGAAAACATAAGAGGGATGAGTAGGAGAAATAAAACCTGGTGGTTGTTCTACATAAACCTCTTCTTTAATTTCACCATTTAGGAATGCACTTTTGACATCCATTTGGTATACAATGAACTTCTTATAGGCTGCATATGTTAGAAATATCCTGATAGCTTCCAGCCTTGCAACAGGTGTAAATGTTTGGTCATAGTCTATGCCTTCCTCTTATATGTTGATGGGCTCGCGAACAGAGACTTATGTGGGTGGTTGGTTCTATGAGTCAATCGCCACAGGCTTGCTGAGGTAGGCAAGTGCACCAATCGCAAGTAATACAGAATATTCGAGTGAATATCCAGATCGTAAATTTCCCGGGAACTGGTTGATTATCCCTACTGCTCCGAAAGTACTATTATTTTATCGAATTAGTAAGTTGTTGATTTTAATTAAAATAGTACGAAAATAGATTAAGATTAAAGACTATGAAGAGATAACACTCGGTATCGAATTACGTTAGGATTAAAAATAGATTTGAATAACTAGAGATCTAAAGTTTCAATTTAATTAAAGCGAAAACTTGGCCGAGGAGGTTCCAAAAGAATGAGCTCGCCTATCTCTAGGAATATCCCTCACCTGAACATTAAGGCTATTCGACTGGGCTCTTGTCCGACGAAGGATTCCTCTTAATGCCTGCAGTATGCTAAGAACCCCGCTGTTGGGTGGGGAACCCAATCCGGAAGAGTTAGCGTGCCTCCTCTCTCGAGGGTTTGTGCGGAACTCTCTTTACCCAGGGGTGATCAATCCATATGCACGGCCTCTCGGCTAGCTAGCGTATGCATAACGTAAATAGAGCCCACACATCGATATGTGGTTCTACGCATTGTTAACCCGGGGTAAACCTTAAGTTTTTAATTAAATAGAAAAATAAGACCTTTAGTTATTTAAAACATTTTTTATATCCCAAAGCTCTTCGATACTGAGGGATAAAAACGATTAGCCACTCATCAGAATGGGGATAGCTTATGAGTTTGGTTAGGCGAGCGTTCTAATCTATTCGCTGAATGGTTATAAAGATAATAAGAAGAAAAGCAAGATAACCTAATATTAGAAAAGTTACTACAAATAAACACACCCGCACTCATCCAAACACATAATAAGGAGACAGAAAAAAACTAAGTTACAAGTAAGAGAAAATTGCGTAATTGAAATTGCAAGTCCCACTCAAACGAGTGGGCGGGAAATAAAAGCTGAAAATTACAAGTCCTACTCAAACGAGTAGGACTGAAATGAATGAAAGTCCTACTCAAACGAGTAGGTGGAAATAAATGCGATTGCAAGTCCTCAAATATTTACTGGGAAATAAAGACACGCCATTTAACTCTTAACGAGTAGGCGAAAATAAATGCGTGTACAAGTCCTACTCAAATGAGTAGGAGGGAAATAAAGTCCGGCCATTTAACTCCTAGCGAGTAGGCGGACGATAAAAACCTGCCATTTAACTCAAATGAGTAGGCGGTAAATAAAAGCTAAAAATTACAAGTCCTACTCAAATGAGTAGGAGTGAAATGAAGTCCGGCTATTTAACTCCTAGCGAGTAGGCGGAAGATAAAAACAACAAGTCCTACTTAAATAAAGTCCAGCCATTTAACTCTTAGCGAGTAGCCGGAAAAAGGAAACCTGCCATTTAACTCAAATGAGTAGGTGGTAAATAAAAACACACACACTTGCTAAAATTAAAATACACACACACACACACGACAAAAAATGAGATACTCACACTGCAGAAAGTAAATACTCACACTTGCAAATTCTACTCAAATGAGTAGGTGAAAAATTAAAGACCCGCCATTTAACTCTTAACGAGTAGGCGGAAATAAATGCGCACACGCACACACTCTACATAATTGGAGAAAATAATAAACTTAGCTCATACACGCACGCACGCAGGCGAAAAAATTATGAAAAACAAAGTTATCGAAAAATTAAAACAACTGCAATTCTACCGCTAGAATGCCGTAGAAATGCATAAAAAGTTGAAATAAAAATTGTTTGAGCAAAGAGTTTTCAAATTAAAGCAAGAAAAGCAAGTGCCTAAAAAATTAAAACATTTACTTTTTTACCATTAGTTTTTGCTAGAAATGCATAAAAGATGAAATAAAAATTGTTTGAGCAAAAATCTTTTTAAGTAATTGTGAAAATCAAAGTTGTTGAAAAATTAAAATAACATATTAAACATTCTTATAGCTTTGTAAAAGAGTTAAAAAAGTGGAAGAAAGCTAAAAAGAAGCAACAATTTTATAATCAAAACGAAGAAAAATCTAAGTTAAGAGAAATGAAAACCACCTTTTTATTGTTTTACAAGTTCATAATAACAAATTTAGGAGCATAAAATTCCTAAGTCTAACTAATTCTAAAGAGTATGATACCAAAAATAGCTATAATAACGGCTAGAAATTTGGACAAAAATGAAAGTAAAAAAAAAGTTTTTCATTTTTAAAACATAAATTTCGCAATTTGAACTCCTACACGCACACACGCAATATGAAAATGAAAACATAAATACATAAGATTGGTGAAAAGGAGGCCATCAAATATAATTCAAAGCATGTAAGGATGAAAAACTAACAATTTTTAATACAAAAGAAGTTGATTACAAGAGCCTAAACAGATAAACTTAAGAAGGCAGGGGGGTTCCTTACATAGCACTAAAGTAGGCTCCAAACAGCAGCCCTTGTCAACAAAATGGTACAAAAATTTGGAACCTTGAACTCATACATCAGTTGGTCTTTTATAGGCAAAATTTTCCAAGTACACGCCCTCTGACACGGGCGTGTCAGGGGGCGTGTCACTACAATTCAAATGGCGGCGGTGATTCGACTGGAGATTTGATTTTGCGACTGAAAATGCGGCGGTCATGCCCTAGGTCACGGGCGTGACAGTGGGCGTGTCGCCAATATTCATCATCTGATTTCGGCGATTTGATGGCGTTGTTGACTTCAGGAGGTCCATGTGGAGGTCACGCCCTGGTCACGGGCTTGACTCTGGGCGTGTCGAAGAGGTTGAAGTGGGAGTCGTTTACGCCGAAAAGTCACCGGCGGTGGTTTGTCGTCTAGTTGGAGGAGTCACGCCCTAGGACATAGGCGTGACTGGGGGGCGTGTGTGCTTGGTCGACGATCGTCGAGCGAATTTCGTCGTGCTTGAGTGTCATGGCCATTGTCACGGGGCGTGTCATATGACACGGGCGTGTCGGCTTGGTCGATGATCATCGAGCGAATTTCGTCGAGCTTGAGTGTCACAGCCATGGTCACGGGGCATGTCAAATTACACGGGCGTGACCCCGAGCGTGTCAAACTTTTCTTATCATATTCTTCTGATTCCACGAGAAATGAAGTGTCACGGCCTGGTCAGGTCATTTTTTGACTTTTTCCTGAAAAATTTCAGAAAAAACAAAATTAAGCTAAGTTAGGTAAATATTTATAAAAAGGAGCAATTTATTAAATAAAAATAACTAAAAAGGCAAATCTAAATTAAAATATCATAATAAAAACATAAAAAAATGCGTATAATTACAACTTATCAAATACTCCCATACTTAAGCTTTTGCTATTCCAGAGCAAAAGTTTGAGGTGAATTTATAAGGAATAAAAAAACTCTAAGTTTAGCTATGACTTAATTAATTATAAGAGAGATCTAAATAAACATACGAGGTGTAAGAGTTAAGTCCTAAAAGTATGAAGATGATTTAAATACCGCAAAAGTTTTGGCCAAAAGACTTCTTGATGTAATCAAATAGAAAGCAAAAATTGTAATGGTTAGATTAACGAAAATAGTTTGGAATTATATGAACTTTAGCTTATAGGAGTTTAATTGGAAATAATGCAATTTACAAATTATGCTCTCAAAAAGATTTTTGAATTAATTCTAGAATCATGAAATTGGCCAAGGGGGTTAATGATGGTTTATGAAGAGGATTTGAAATTGAGGTGAGGTAATTTTTTCTCAAACCTCCATTTTTTTTCTTTTGGATTATTATGAAAATGAAATCTTATTTTCCTAATATCATTTTTTAACTTCATAATGATAAAATTGACCCAATGTATATGTGTAGGAGGAATGAATTTTATCCTCTTACTCTGTAACATATAATCTTTTTAAATTATTGGGGGCCTATGTTTACGGAACGAAATCTTATTCCCATTGACATAGGATCTTTTAAGGATAAAAATTGTATCATGCCAAGTAAGTAATGATAAATAAGGGGAGAAAAGAAAACTATATTTTTAATTAAAAAACTTTTTTGAGAGAAACCTTAATAAATTGTACGTTCTAATGTTTCAGAAAGCTAAAAGTAACATAATTGAATTCTATAATCATTATTGTGTAACATAATACACGTGCTACTATCAATGAAAAATTAGAAGTAGTGCCTAAAACGGGTTCGCTATTTTTAAGAAAGCATAATAAATTCTTTAAAACTTAACCCCAGATATTTAAATTTTTCAATCAATAATTAACAAACGAATATCAAAGAAAGAATTAATAAAATTAACAAATAAATAAACTCAAAACAAAATTTTTGGATAGCAAGAAGATCAAGAAATGGAATATTTGATTTATTTGTTTCAAAACATTTTTTGGATTTTTGGAGTTTTTATCTTTTTTTTGGAATTTTTAAGTTTTGCAAAAAAAATTTTGTTTATTTTTTTTAAGTTTTGCGAATTGTTTTTTGTAGTTTTCAGAACATTTTCATTCTATTTACAAAGATTGGGAGAAAAAGAGAAGTTATTGAAAAGAATGAGAGAGAAAAGGAAGGGGGAGAGAGAGAAGATTATTTACAAAAATATTTACAAAGATTTTTACAAAATGAAACTAAATGTTTTTGGAATTTTTGTTTTTAATTTTTTTGGAATTTTTGTTTTATAATATTTTTGGAATTTTTGTAACAAAAAGAAAGGAAAAGAAAATTATTTTATTGTGATTTTCATTTTCAAATATTTTTGTTTTGTTTTGTTGTTATATATATTTTTTTCATATATTTTTTAAAATTTTTGGAGTGCAGAAAATAGAAATACAGTGCAGAAAATAGAAGTTCGGAAAATAAAGTGAGAAAACACCGTCATACTTAAGTCCAACATTGTCCCCAATGTTGTAATGTAAGTATGCGGAACAAATAGGAAAGAAAATATGTACAAAGAAAAAAAAGAGGGCGGGGGGGGGGGGGGGGGGTAGAAGCTTCAATGAAAGGAGGTTGGGAAGGCGCAGTTTAGAAACCCTGCATTATGAAGAAAATAGCAAAGAAAAAGTAAATAAATAGCAAAAAACATAAACATGAGGTGCCTCCGAGGAATGCTTTGTTTATAGTCGTGTAGCTTGACTATTTTGGCGGTTTATATATTGAGAAGGGTTATGGATTCGAAATTACCGCCCACAGGATCGCCTGCTATGTATAATTTTAAGCGATGACCGTTCACTTTAAACGAGCCTTTTTCCGGGTGGGAGACAAGTACGGTCCCATATCGCCACACCTCTTCAACTTTGAAGGGGTCGGACCAACGTGATCTAAGTTTCCCGGGGAAAAGTCTAAGTCGTGAATTATAATGAAGGACAAGATCGCCCGGAGAAAAAATTTTTTGGGGCTTGAGTTTTCGATCGTGATAAAACTTAGAACGTTCCTTATAGAATTTATTGCTCCCGTAAGCGTTTGCACACCATTCATCGAGCTCATTTAGTTTTAGTTTTCTATTTTGGCCGGCTAAGTTAGCGTCGAGATTTAAAAGTTTTAAAGCCAAAGAGCGCGATGTTCTATTTCTACGGGGAGATGACACGTTTTGTCGTAGACTAATAGATACAGCGTACAACCAATTGTGGTTTTGTATGCGGTACGATAACCCGACAACACATTGTCGAGTTTGATGGACCAATCTTTTCTATTAAGTGAAACGTTTTTTTTCTAATATGCGCTTTATCTCTCGATTTACTACCTCTACTTGGCCACTAGTTTGCGGGTGGTAGGGGGTGACAAGTTTGTGCGTGACGCTGTATCTATCTAACGTCTTATCCATCTAGGTGTTGCAGAAATGCGTCTCCTATCACTTACAATCGTACGAGGTGTGCCGAAGCGAGAAAATAGTTTTTTAAGAAATGTAACGACGACTCGCGCATCGTTGGTGGGGAGAGCTTGTGCTTCCGCCCACCTCGATATGTAGTCAACCGCTACTAAAATATACATATTTTTGAAAGACAGAGGTAGGGGGCCAATGAAATCAATGCCCCATAAATCGAAGACTTCGCATTCTAAAAACAAATTTTGGGGCATCTCATCGCGACGAGAGATGTTACCCGACTGCTGACAGCTATCGCATGCACGCATAAAATTGTGAGCGTCTTTGAATAGAATGGGCCAAAAGAAGCCCGCCTCGAGCGCCTTCTACGTGATCCGGTTAGCTTGATAATGCCCACTAGCCGGACCCTCGTGGCAGTGCCTAAGTATTTACATGCACTCCACACCCGCGACACATCTTCGGACCGCTTGGTCCGCACAGACACGAAAAAGAATAGGGTCCTCTCAAAAGAAATATTTCAAGTCAGAAAAGAATTTCTTCTTTTGCTGGCTCGAAAAGTATTTTCGGAGCACTCTCGCAACTAAATAGTTCGCAAAATCTGCGAACCAAGGCGGGGAAGACGAACAAGTAGTAATGGCAAGGAGGCGTTCCTTGGAGAATCTATAATTTATGTCAGATTCGACGAGCGCTTCCGCAGCGGCATTTTCTAACCGGGAGAGGTGATCGGTGGCTAAATTTTCGCGCCCCTCTTATCTCGGATCTCTAAATCGAACTCCTACAAGAGGAGGATACATCGAAGAAGGCGGTGCTTGGGGTCCATTTTTGCTAACAAATATTTTAAGGTGTAGTGGTCGGTAAATACGATAACTTTAGATAGCATTATAGACGAGCGAAATTTATCAAAAGCAAAAACGACGGCTAAAAGTTCCTCTTCCGTTGTCGTGTAATTTCCTTGTGCGGAAGTGAACGTCTTGCTAGGGTAATAAATTGGATGAAAATATTTGTTTATACATTGGCCAAGAACAGCTCATACGACAATATCACTAGCGTCGTACATAATTCGAAGGGAAGGGTCCAATCGGGAGCCACTAAAATGGGTGAATTGATAATTTTTTGTTTTATGAAATTAAAGGTAGACTCACATTCGCTATCAAAGACAAAATTTGATTCCTTTTCCACGAGGCGAGTAAGCGGCTTTGTTATTTTTGAAAAATCTTGAATGAAACGCCTATAAAAGCCCCCGTGGCCTAAGAAACTCATAATGGATTTAACGTTAGAAGGCGGGGGAAGTTTTTCGATAATTTCAACTTTGGCCTTATCGAAGTCCATCCCCTTAGACGAAATCTTATGGCCGAGAACCAAACCTTCTCGAACCATAAAGTTACATGTCTCCCAATTTAAAACAAGATGCGTCTCCTCACATCGCTGAAGGACACGATCTAAATTATAAAGACAGGATGGGAAAGAGCTTCTGAAAATAGAGAAGTCATCCATAAAGACTTCCATAATATCTCCTACCAACTCACCAAAGATCGCCAGCATACAATGTTAGAATGTAGCTGGCGCGTTGCAGAGGCCAAATGGCATTTTTCAATATGCGAGGACGACCTTTTGCGGAAAGAGGGCTGTTTGTGCGTCCCGAGTATTTGTAAGTTACGAGAAGAGTTGATGTACGAAGCTCACTTTACAAAGTACGCAATTCACCCCGGTAGCACAAAGATGTTCAGGGACATTAAGAAGTTGTTCTGGTGGCCAAGACTAAAGAAAGATATCACTCATTATGTGGCTAAATGCCAAACTTGTGCTTTGGTGAAGGCGGAATGCCAAAATTCGGGCAGTTTCTTGAAGTCGTTGCCGATTCCGGAATGGAAGTTCGATAATATTTCAATGGATTTTGTGCATGGGTTGCCGAAATCGCAACACGCAAATGATTTAATCTGGGTGATTGTAGACCGGTTGACGAAAGTGGTGCACTTCCTTCCGAACAAGCGGGACGATTCAGTGGAAAGTTTGGCAAAGCACTATGTAGAGCATATCGTACGGCTACATGGTGTTCCTCGTAGCATCATAAGTGATCGTGATGGGCAATTAACATCGAATGATTGGAGGCTAGTCCATCAGCTATTGGGCACGAAATAGACGTTCAGTACGACCTTTCATCCCCAAACAGATGGCCAAACTGAGAGGACCAATAGAACAATGGAGGATATGCTCTGAATGTGCGCCCTGGACTTTGGTAAGAGATGGGAAGATCATCTCTATATGCTGGAGTTTGCCTATAATAATAGCTACCAAGCGAGCATCGGTATGGCACCGTTTGAAGATCTGTATGGTCGGAAGTGTCGTACACCGTTAGCTTGGGCAGAAGCAGGCGAATCCAAACTGTATAAGTATAAAGAAGTCGAAGAAGCTACCTCGATGATACGCGTTATTCGAGCGAGGCTACTGATAGCCCAGGATCGACAAGAAAAGTACTACAACGCCAAGCACTGGAACGTTGAGTTCGCGGTGGGCGGTTGGGTATATTTGAAGATGAAAACCTTGAAAGGCGTGTCCAAGATTCAGCGTCTGAAAAAGTTGAGTCCGAGATATCTTTGTCCATTTGAAGTGGTAGAGCGAATTGGGGAAGCTGCATATCAGCTAGCTCTTTCGGCATACTTGGGTGGATTATAAGATGTGTTTCACATCTTTGTGCTTCGAAAAGTCGTCGAAGATCCAGCTCAAGTGATCGAGATTGATCGTGTACCCGTGGAGTGTGGGCTAACGATGAAGGTTAGGCCCATTCAGATGGAGTATCGAGCCGATAAACAGTTGCGGAACAAGACAATCAGGATGGTCAAAGTCTGGTGGGACAATTGTGGTCGTGAGGAGCTAACATGGGCGCGAGAGCAGACCATGCGAGCTGAATATCCCGAGCTATTTGTGTAAACTGTTATGCTGTGCTTGTCAAGGTATATCAAACTTTTGTGAAGTTATACCATCTTGTCTTTTGTTTCCTTACTGTGTACAAATTTCGAGACGAAATTTATTGTAAGGAGGGGAGGGTTGTAACACCCGAAATCCCAAGATTGGGTTCAAGTTGGGTGACACATCCTGGGACACGGACGTGTCCCAAGGCGTGTCCTGCTCTATATGGCTGAGCAGCCTATCGAGTGCTTGACAAACTGCACTCGACGAGTTCTCGAGAGGGAACACGCCCTGTGGCATGGGCGTGTCAGAGGGCGTGTCCCCCTCTGGTTGACGAACTTCGCTCGACGAAACGCACGCAAGAGGCGTGTCTGCAGCCGTGTAAAGACAATCGGCTTGTGACATGGGCGTGTCACATGGACATGTCCTTTTATTGATTTGGCTAGGGCAGTGAGGACTGGTGAACACGGGCAAGACACGGGTGTGTGTCTAGGTACACGGCCTGTGACACGGCCATGTCACATGGCCGTGTCTTCTTTGGGTTGAGATGGTTGTGTACCTCCTGAGATACGGGGCCGAAGACACGGGCATGTCTGAAGGTATGTCAGGTCACACGGGCGTGTTATATGGCCGTGTACTTTTCTGGATTAGTCGGTTGTGTGCCACTTAAGGTACATAGCCTTTGACACGGGCGTGTCACAGGCCGTGTCAGCCAAAAATTAGACTTTAGTGGACGAATCGTCGTCGTCCATTTCCTTCATCTGGATTCTCCCTCCTACTTTAAGGTCGAGAAGGAGAAGAGAATTTTCATTATTCACTTGGCCATTCTCTTTCTAAGGAAGCTAGAGAGAAGAAAGACCAAGGAGTAGGAGGAGAGGGGAGCCGCCCATCGTTACAGCTGCTGAGTTCCTGATTCGAGATCTGAGGCCAGCGTTGTGGAGACAAGGCTGCTATGGTGTTTTCCAGCTGGCTAGAATTCCATGGCTCCAAAGAGGTCGTCAAGGGTAACGATCTTCCTTCTTGGACATGTGAAGTCCTTTCTTTTTGGCATGTGCATAGATTTCCCCCACCAGTGGGTGGATTGCTATGGGATTTCCTTGGGTTGATTCTTAGAATCCACAATAGTTTTGCATATAGATCCGGAAATGGAGTACAGAATAGGCATGCTGTGTGAAGCCCATCTGGACAGGTTTGTCTGGATTGGTAATGTTGCATTTACACACCAGAGAAGACTCTGCGATGAAACGTGTACTTTATGGAGTCAATGTGTTAGACCTGTGAAGGGCAGTAGCAAGAAGTACTGGATTTCTAGTCCAGGAAAATACCCTTGTGATATTTGTGATGCTTATTGGGTTATCCCTGTGAAGGATAGTAGCAGGAAGTACTGGAACGGAAGCCCAGGAAAATACCCGCAAGTGCTTTTGTTTCTAGCACTGCACATGGCTGCAGGAATTGCTAGTCGCGTGAGCCAGCTAAGGTTGGGGCTAGGGATGGAAAGTGAGTTATGTCGCTAACGCTGGGCATGGCTCCTAGCTAACCTGTGATTGTAAAGCCACTCCTTGGTGGACAGTATAGCTATTGTGAGCTTGATGAGCTCTTGAAAGGCCTCGTGCCGAACAGGAAAGGTGAAACCGACCCGCGCCTTAGATGTAGCCACGAGTACATTGGTATTCGGTGATGGCAAGACCATTTAAGCAACGGGGGGGTGGCTGATCCATACCTGCGTTATGTCCATCCGACTCGAAGACCTGAAAGTGCGGTCAGTTGGAGCGGATAATGAGAGTCTTAGGCCTGTGCGCCGGAAAGATTAAATGCTCAATTTTACCGTTGGGTTTCGGACATAGAACGTGTAATGCCCCGAAAATTGTATTTGAGTCAGTCGTGTAAAAAGGGATTTTTGGTGCCTGTATAGGGGTACTGATGAATTGTAAATATACCTAGTTTTATGTACATTATATCAGTCATTTTACTTTATTTTTGTCATTTTTACTTATTTTTGTTCAATAAAATGTTTCTTTTATTGTAAATATTTTGCGAATTTATTTTATTTTGTTTTGCAGATAAAAAGCAAAAAATCTGCCCAAAATACACATGTCACGCCCGTGTACTGTTTGTCACGCCCGTGACGAGGGCGTGACCCGTCAAATGCCAGTGAAATCAAAGATTTTTGAAGAGAAAAGCCTGACACGCCCGGCCACATGCCCGTGTCAATCCGACACGGGGCGTGACCAGGCCCGTGCCAGCCAGGTCGACGTTTGCGCTCAACGTTCGTCGAAGCCAACAGGGACACGCCCGTGTTCAATGATTCGACACGCTCGTGTCAGCCCGACAAACCGCCGCCGGAGACTCCCGAAGTCAACAACGCATTTAATCGCCGCACGATACGCCCACCGTCACGCCCGTGACCGGGGGCGTGACCGCCGTGTTTTCAGCTGCAATGTCAAATCCGTCACTTCACCGAACTCTGCTGTTTAATAGTGCTGACATGCCCCCCGACACGCCCGTGTCAGAGGGCGTGTACTTGGAAATTTTTACCTATTTAAGGGCAGCTGCTATATGAGTTCAGGTTCGAAATTTTTGAACCGTTTTGATGCTAAGGGCTGCCGTTTGGAGCTAGTTTTGGGGCTATGTAATGATCTTTCCCCCTCCTTTTCAAGTTGTTTTAAGCATTGTAATCAACCTTTTTTGTTAATAAAATATTTTCTTTTCATCCTTTCAATGCTTTGAAAAATCTCTGAAGGCCTCCTTTTCATCAATCCTAAGTACTTTTAATTTCATTTTCATACGCGCGCGTGTGTGTGTATGAGCTTAAAATTGCTAACTCTACTTTATGTTTTAAAATGAAAAAAACAATTTCTTTTACTATCATAATAACAAAATTTATAGCCGTTATTATAGCCGATTTCATTCTCAAACTCTTAAAAATTGGTTAGACTTAGGATTTTTTATTCTTTAAAATTCGTTCTTATAAACTTGTAAAATGATAAAAAGTGATTTTCATTACTCCTAACTTAGATTTTATTTTCCTTTTTTTGTTACAAACCTTTCACTCTTTTTTAGTTTTCTTCACTTTTTAACCATTTTACAAGCCTATAAGAATGAATAATGCGTTATTATAATTTTGCAAGAACTTAGAATTTTTGCAATTCCAAAAAATATTTTCGCTCGAACAATTTTTATTTTCACTTTTTATGCATTTCTATCAAAATCTAACGGTAAAAATGTAAACGTTTTAATTTTTCGGGCACTTGCCTTTCTCCCTTTCATTTGAAAACTTTTTGCTCAAACAATTTTTATTTTGCCTTTTTATGCATTTCTACTGTATTCCAGCTGTAGAAATGCAGTCATTTTAATTGTTCAATAACTTTGTTTTTCTCAGTTATTTTAGCACGAGTGTGTGCGTGTATGAGATATTTTTCAGCTCCTAAGTTAAATTATGCATGTGTGTGTGTGTGTGTGTTTATTTATGTCGAGTGTGTGAGTAGTTACTTTCAAATAGAGTGCGTGTGTTGTATTTATTTTTCTGCCTACTCATTTGAGTTAATTGGCTGGATTTTATTCAAGTAGAGTGCGTGTGTTGTTTTTATTCTTCCGCCTACTCATTTGAGTTAAATAGCTGGATTTTATTCAAGCAAGTATTTGTAGATTTTATTTTTCCGCCTACTCACTTGAGTTAAATGGCTGGTCTGTATTTTTAGTCCTACTCGTTTGAGTAGGACTTGTAATTTTCATTCTTTATTTTTCCGCCTACTCACTTATGTTAAAACGCTGGATTTGATTATCCGCCTACTCGCTAGAAGTTAAATGGTCGGACTTTATTTTGATGTAAATATTTAAGAAAGCTCTGTAATCGCATTTATTTTCTCCTACTTGTTTGAGTAGGACTCGCTTTCATTTTAGTTCTACTCGTTTGAGTTGGACTTGCAATTTCAGCTTTTATTTCCCACCCCCACTCGTTTGAGTGGGACCTGCAAAATTCAATTATGCAATTTTCTCTTATGTGTAACTTAGTTTTATTTCTGTCTCTTGTTGTATGCTTGAATTAGTGGAGGTGTGTTTAATTGTAATAACTTTTCTAATGTTAGGGTATTTTACTTTTCTTCTTATTTTCTTTATAACTTTTTAGCGAATAGTTTAGAACGCTCGCATAACCAAACATATAAGCTATCGTCATTCCGATGAGTGGTTAATTGCTTTTAGCCCTCGGTATCGATGAGCTTTGGGATCTAAAATGTTTTAAATAACCAAATGTCTGATTTTTCGATTTAATTAAAAAACTTAAGGTTTACCCCGGGTTAATGACGCGTAGAACCACATATCGATGTGTGGGCTCTATTTCCGTTATCCATATGCTAGCTAGCCGAGAGGGTGTGCGTATGGACAGATCACCCCTTGGTAAATAGAGTTCCGCACTAACCCTTGAGAGAGGAGGCGCGCTAACTCTACCGAATTGGGTTCCCCACCCAATAGCGGGGTTCTTAGCGTACTGCGGGCATTAAGGGGAATCCTTTGTCGGACGAGAGCCCGGTCGAATAGCCTTAATGTACAGGTGAGCGATATTCCTAGAGATAGGTGAGCTCATTATTTTGAACCTACACAGCCAAGTTTCCGCTTTAATTAAATTGAAACTTTAGATCTCTAGTTATTCAAATCTAATTTTAATCCTAACGTAATTCGATACCGGGTGTTATCTCTTCATCGACTATTTTCTTAAATCTATTTTCGTCCTATTTTTATTAAAACCCTCAACATACTATTTAGGTAAAATAATAGTGTTTTCGGAGCAGTAGGGGTAATCAACCCATTCCCGGGAATAATACGACCTCAGTATTCTTCCAAATATCGAGTACTACTTATGATAGGTGCACTTGCCCACCCTAACAAGCCCGCGGCGATCGACTCACCGAACCAACCACAGTAAGAGTCTGTTCGCGGGCCAATCAAGTTTTTTGCGCCGTTGCCGGGGACTCTTTGAGTTGTTATTCCGAATTCGAAGTATATTACTTTTACCTTTATTTCAAAAACTAAAAAAAAAGCTTAAAAACTTTTCTTCAAAATCCAATCCAAAAAAAGAAGTTAATTTTATACTTTCTATTTTAGGGTGTATGACCCGTGGACAGCCTCCGTAGTCCGAAAATTTGGATTTCGATCCTGAGATCGAACGCTCGCTTCCGCGTATTCGGTCTCAACGCCGAAATCCCTCTTTGGATCCCGAAGAATCCATCGGAGAACCCTCTGCCGTTGCTATGGCCGACCCTAATCCGAACGCGGTCGTCGAGCATACAATGTCATATTACGCCCGGCCGAATTTGGACGATACTGGGTCCAGTATTGTTCGCCCGACAATGGAGAACAATAATTTTGAGATCAAATCGAGCGTTATCCAAATGATCCAAAATGTCGTGTAGTTCGACGGACAGCCGGATGAGGACCCGAACGTTCATTTGTCTATTTTTTTTGGAGATTTGCGATACTTTTAAGATCAATGGCGTCACTGATGACGCCATTCATTTGCGCCTTTTTCCATTCTCCCTCAGATCCAAAGCTAAGGCGTGGTTAAATTCCCTCCCACGAGGATGTATCACCACATGTGCAGACCTTGCGGAATGGTTCTTAACGAAGTATTTTCCGCCCGCCAAAACTGCAAAGTTGCGGGCGGATATTTGTTCGTTCGTGCAGAATGATTCCGAGTCTCTTTTTGAGACTTCGGAGCGCTTTAAGGAATTCCTCCGCAAGTGTCCGCATCACGCGCTGCCTGCGAGGTTGCAGGTCCAAATCTTCTACAATGGGCTTAATTATCAGACGCGTTGAATGATTGACGCGGCTGCCGGTGGTACCTTGAATAATAAGACCCTCGAGGCTGCCCAAGCGCTTATTGAAGAGATGGGTATGAACCCTACCAATGGAACGTCCCGCGGGGATGTCCCAAGCAGGCGGCCGGCCTCTTTGAAGTGGATGCCACTGCCCACTTAGCCCTTCAAGTTGAAAGGCTGACGAAGCAGGTGGTGGAGATGTCGGCTGCCTCCACCACTCCTCCTTGGGCCATTCCCCCTAATGCCGGCATGGTCAATGAATTCGTAGACTACGTGGGAAATGCTGGGCGACCTTCCTTCAACCCCAATAACAACCCTTATAGCAATAACTATAATCCGGGTTGGAGGAACCACCCCAACTTCTCATGGAGCAATGCGAATAATGCGCAGCGCCCGCCCAATTCTTTCGCGCCCGGATTTCTGCTGCCTCCCCCTCTTCCAAAACCCTCCCCGATGGAGGAGAATTTTTCTAAATATATCGCTTCCAACGAGTCAAATATCCGGAACATCACCGGATCGCTAAAAAACTTAGAACTCCAAGTTGGACAACTTGCGCGAATGATGTCCGAGCGCGCGCTCGGGGCACTGCCGGGAAACACGGAGCCCAATCCGTGGGAAAATATCAACGCTATAACCCTCCGTAGTGGAAAGGAGGTGATCGATCCAAAACGGACTGATCCTTAGGGTTCCTAAACTGCGCCTTCCCGACCTCCTGCCAGGGAAGCTTCTACCCCCCCCGCCCCTCTCTTTCTTTTCTTTGTATATATTATCTTACCTGTTTTGTTCCGCATACTTCCGTTACAACATTGGGGACAATGTTGGAGTTAAGTATGGGGGTGTTTTCTCGCTTTATTTTTCGCACTTCTATTTTCTGCACTGTATTTTTATTTTCTGCACTTCCAAAAAAAACATATATGAAAAAAAAATTATACAAAAAAAAATTTGAAAATGAAAAAAAAATCCAATAAACTTAAAGTTTTTTTCATTCTGCCTTTTTAAACCAAAAATTCCAAAAAATTGTTAAAACAAAAATTCCAAAAAAAATTGTAAAACAAAATTTCAAAAAAAATTATAAAACAAAAACTCCAAAAAAATTATAAAACAAAAATTCCAAAAAAATTTTAGTTTCATTTTGTACAAATCTGTGTAAATATTTTTGTAAATAATCTTCTCTCTCCCCATTCTTTTTCTCTCTCATTCTTGTAAATACCGTCTCTTTTTCTCGCACTTTCCGCAAAAACTTAAAAATCTTTAAAAAAAGATAATAAGTTCAAAAAAATTCAAATAACAAAAGAGGAAAACTAAACAAAAATAAAAACATTTGAGTAAAACAAAACAAAAATACAAAAAAAGAGATAATAAATAAATAAACACAAAAAAATGATGAAAAAACTCTAAAAAACCAAAAACAATATTTTGAAACAAATAAATCAAATATACCATCCTTAATTTTCTTGCTATCCAAAAATTTTGCTTTGAGTTTATTTATATGTGATTTTATTAATTCTCTGTTTGCTATTCGTTTGTGAAATATAGATTGAACAATTTAACTATTCGGGGTTAAGTTTTAAAAAATTCATTATGCTTTATTAAAAATAACGAACTCGTTTTAGCCACTACTTCTAATATTTCATTGATAGGAGCACGTGTATTATGTTAGACAATAACGACTATAGGATTCAATTATATTTACTTTTATCTTTCTGAAAAATTGGAACTTACAATTTATTAAGTTTGCTCTCAAAATTGTTTTTTAATAAAAAATCTAGTTTTTTTTCTCACCTTTCTTATCATGACCTACTTAAAATGATAAAATTGTTATCCTTAAAAGATCATATGTCAATGGGAATAAGATTTCGTTCCGTAAACATAGGCACCTAATAACTTAAAAAGATTATATTTATGGAGTAAGAGGATAAAATTCATTACTCCTACACATATACATTGGGTTAAAATTTATTATGAAGTTGAAAAAAATGATATTAGGAAAATAAGATTTCATTTTCCTAATAATCCAAAAAGAAAAAAAATGGAGGTTCGAGAAAAAATTACCTCGTCTCAAAATCAAAACACTCTTCATAAACCAACATCAATCCCCTTGCCAATTTCACGATTCTAAATTTAATTCAAAAATCTTTTTGAGAGCATAATTTTTAAATTGCATTATTTCCAGTAAAACTCCTATAGGCTAAAAGTTCATATAATTCCAACTATTCTTGTTAATCTAACAATTACAATTATTGCTTTCTATTTGATTATATCAAGAAGTCTTTTGGCCAAAACTTTTGCGCTATTTAAATCATCTTCATAAATTTAGGACTTAACTCTTACACCCTGTTTATTTATTTAGATCTCTCTTATAATTGATTAAGCGGTAGCTAAACTTAGAGTTTTTTTTATTCCTTATAAGTTCAACTCAAACTTTTGCTCTGGAATAACAAAAGCTTAAGTATGGGGGTATTTGATGAATTGTAAATATACCTAGATTTATGTACATTATATCAGTCGTTTTACTTTATTTTTGTCATTTTTACTCATTTTTGTTCAATAAAATGTTTCTTTTATTGTAAATATTTTGTGAATTTATTTTATTTTGTTTTGCAGATAAAAAGCAAAAAATCTGCCTGAAATACACATGTCACGCCCGTGTACTATTGGTCACGCCAGTGACCAGGGCGTGACCTGTCAAATGCCAGTAAAATCAAAGATTTTTGAAGAGAAGAGCCTAACACGCCCGGCCACACGCCCGTGTCAATCCGACACGGGGCGTGACCAGGCCCGCGCTAGCCAGGTCGGCATTTTGCGCTCAACGTTCGTCGAAGCCAACAGGGACACGCCCGTGTTCAATGATTCGACACACCCGTGTCAGCCCGACAAACCACCGTCGGCGACTCCCGAGGTCAACAACGCCTTTAATCGCCGCACGACACGCCCACCATCACGCCCGTGACCGGGGGCGTGACCGCCGTGTTTTCAGCCGCAATGTCAAATCCGTCACTTCACCGAACTTTGCTGTTTCAAAGTGCTGTCACGCCGCCCGACACGCCCGTGTCGGAGGGCGTGTACTTGGAAATTTTTGCCTATTTAAGGGCAGCTGCTGTATGAGTTCAGGTTCCAAATTTTTGAACCGTTTTGATTCTAAGGGCTGCCGTTTGGAGCTAGTTTTGGGGCTATGTAAGGATCTTTCCGCCTCCTTTTCAAGTTGTTTTAAGCATTGTAATCAACCTTTTTTGTTAATAAAATATTTTCTTTTCATCCTTTCAATGCTTTGAAAAATCTCTAAAGGCCTCCTTTTCATCAATCCTAAGTACTTTTAATTTCATTTTCATATGCGCGTGTGTGTGTGTGTGAGCTTAAAATTGCTAACTCTACTTTATGTTTTAAAATGAAAAAAACAATTTCTTTAACTATCATAATAACAAAATTTATAGACATTATTATAGCCGATTTCATTCTCAAACTCTTAAAAATTTGTTAGACTTAGGATTTTTTATGCTTTAAAATTCGTTCTTATAAACTTGTAAAACGATAAAAAGTGATTTTCATTACTCCTAACTTAGATTTTCTTTTCCTTTTTTTGTTATAAACCTTTCGCTCTTTTTAAGCTTTTTCACTTTTAAAACCATTTTACAAGCCTATAAGAATGAATAATGCGTTATTATAATTTTTCAAGAACTTAGAATTTTTGCAATTCCAAAAAATATTTTCGCTCGAATAATTTTTATTTTCACGTTTTATGCATTTCTATCAAAATCTAACGGTAAAAATGTAAACATTTTAATTTTTCGGGCACTTGCCTTTCTCACTTTCATTTGAAAACTTTTTGCTCAAACAATTTTTTTTTTGCCTTTTTATGCATTTCTACTGCATTCCAACGGTAGAAATGCAGTCATTTTAATTGTTCAATAACTTTGTTTTTCTCAATTATTTTAGCACGAGTGTGTGCGTGTATGAGATATTTTTCAGCTCCTAAGTTAAATTATGCAAGTATGTGTGTGTGTGTGTGTGTTTATTTATGTCGAGTGCGTGAGTAGTTACTTTCAAGTAGAGTGCGTGTGTTGTTTTTATTTTTCCGCCTACTCATTTGAGTTAATTGGCTGGATTTTATTCAAGTAGAGTGCGTGTGTTGTTTTTATTTTTCCGCCGACTCATTTGAGTTAAATGGCTGGATTTTATTCAAGCAAGTATTTGTAGCTTTTATTTTTCCGCCGACTCACTTGAGTTAAATAGCTGGTCTGAATTTTCAGTCCTACTCTTTTGAGTAGGACTTGTAATTTTCATTCTTTATTTTTCCACCTACTCACTTGAGTTAAATGGCTGGATTTGATTTTCTGCCTACTCGCTAGGAGTTAAATGGTCGGACTTTATTTTGATGTAAATATTTAAGAAAGCCATGTAATCGCATTTATTTTCTCCTACTCGTTTAAGTAGGACTCCCTTTCATTTCAGTCCTACTCGTTTGAGTAGGACTTGCAATTTTCAGCTTCTATTTCCCGTCCCCACTCGTTTGAGTGGGACCTGAAAAATTCAATTATGCAATTTTCTCTTATGTGTAATTTAGTTTTTTTCTGTCTCTTGTTATATGTTTGAATGAGTGCGGGTGTGTTTAATTGTAATAACTTTTCTAATGTTAGGGTATTTTACTTTTCTTCTTATTTTCTTTATAACTTTTCAGCGAATAGTTTTGAACGCTCGCATAACCAAACATATAAGCTATCCCCATTCCGATGAGTGGCTAATTGCTTTTAGCCCTCGGTATCGATGAGCTTTGGGATCTAAAATGTTTTAAATAACCAAATGTCTGATTTTTCGATTTAATTAAAAAACATAAGGTTTACCCCGGTTTAACGACGCATAGAACCACATATCGATGTGTGGGATCTATTTCTGTTATCCATACGGTCGCTAGTCGAGAGGCCGTGCGTATGGACAGATCACCCTGGGGTAAATAGAGTTCTGCACTAACCCTCGAGAGAGGAGGCGCGCTAACTCTACCGGATTGGGTTCCCCACCCAATAGCGGGGTTCTTAGCATACTGCGGGCATTAAGGGGAATCCTTCGTCGGACGAGAGCCCGGTCGAATAGACTTAATGTCCAGGTGAGCGATATTCCTAAAGATAGGTGAGCTCATTATTTTGAACCTCCACGGCCAAGTTTCCGCTTTAATTAAATTGAAACTTTATATCTCTAGTTATTCAAATCTATTTTTAATCCTAACGTAATTTGATACCGGGAGTTATCCCTTCATCGACTATTTTCTTAAATCTATTTTCGTCCTATTTTAATTAAAACCCTCAACTTACTATTTAGGTAAAAAATAGTGTTTTCGGAGCAGTAGGGGTAATCAACCCGTTCCCGGGAATAATACAACCTCGGTATTCTCCCAAATAATGAGTACTACTTGCGATAGGTGCACTTGCCTACCCTAGCAAGCCCGTGGCGATCGACTCACCGAACCAACAACAATAAGAGTCTGTTCGCGGGCCAATCAGGTACACGGCCTGGGACACGGGCGTGTCCAAGGCCGTGTCTGGCTAGTGTTTTAGCCGTTTTCTTCCCGAGAAGGACACAGCTAGTAACACGGCTGGAGGACACGGGCGTGTCAATTGACACGGGCGTGTGCCTACCCGTGTCAGTACCCGTGTTCAGTTGGGTCGTGTCGGTTGGCGTGGCGGTTATGCGTGACACGCCCCCAGTCACGGGCGTGTCGAGAGACCCAACACGGGCGTGTCAGGTGAGACACGGCCGTGTATTTTCCCGTGTGGTGGGTCTGAGTTCGACGATCGTGCCTGGAGCGAGGAACACGACCTGGGATACGGCCGTGTGCCAAGCCGTGTTCGGCCCAGGTTTGGAGATGTTTGAGCGGATCTGAGCCGTTCATTTTCTTTAAATAAGATCCAACGGCCCAGATGGTTTCCTGCTCTGTTAAGGCCGGGAATAGGGGAGTTAATCCTTCATTTCTCTCCAACCATTCTCTCTCTCAAGGTGTTGGAAAGAGGAGGAAGAAGGAAGGGATTCCGGCCGCCGGCGGAGCATCGGAGCACCATTTTGAGATCTGAGAGCGGATCCGTGGAGGAAAGTTCATTACGAAGAGTTCTGTCCGTGTAGTTTTTCCATGGCGCCAAAGCGGACTACAAGGGTAACGATTCTCTACTTGAGCATGTGAAGCTCTTTCTTTCTGCATAGGGAATCCCGCTCCCGCGAGTGTGCGGTGAGTGCGTGGTGTTCCTTGGGGTTGATGTGAATAGTCCCCCTTGTGTTGCATATAGAGTCCGGAATCGTAGTACGGACATAGGCATTGTGTGTGAAGCCTACCCGGACGTGTATTGTCTGTATCGGTGATGTTGCATTTGATATGTTTTGCCGGAGAAGACTCCGTGCTTTGGGTTTTTCGGGTTTCTACGTGGTAGATTACAGCAGGGATCCTTGGAGTTTAACTCCAAGGCGCACCCGGAAAACTGAGCGGAATCGTTGTTCTGCTAACTTGGCGGTCTGGGAACCGACCCTGAACATAACTAGGTTATGTGATTGTTTGGAAATTTTGGGATCCGAGAGAAGCTTGGCCCGCGCGTAGGACTTAAATTGACTAGGCGGCGTGAGTAACAGGCAAGTGGAATCGGACCTAGGCTATGTGGTTCGGTGCGAGAGACCCGAAAAGGGGACTGGCCATTGGCATAGTTGGGAGCCTTAGACGGTGGTTAGAAAGGCTAAATGCTCACATGGTTGCCATCTTTGGGATGGTGGTGAAGACGCTGAAATGTCAGCATTCACCGTTAATGTGCCCTGAGTGTACGGGGTGTTTGGCTGTGCGAGCCTACACCTGTGGCGAAATATATAGTTGCACTTTATTGTTTAGCTGAGCTAATGAATTGCAGGGGAAGAGCACCGCCGTCCCGATTAAGGGGCGTGGTCGTTATAATTTGGTCGGCTTTTGTCTGACCGTTGCTTTATTTGCCACCGTGCGGTGGAATGTTGCTTATAGGTGCTGCGGAGCTGAGTGCTAGGTAGCGGGCTGGAGCCCATGTTGCTGTGCTGGCCCTCGAAGGCCGTAAAGAATAGTTGTTTTTATTTTGTCATGTGTGGTCGGCCTGCGAGCCGATGTATGTAAGATACTATTTTGTTAAGTGAACATTTGTAAGGCCATAAGGTCATGTACCCTTTCAGTGTATTTGGTTTTCATTCCAGTGTTGTGGTTGTGGACATTCATGATTAATGGATTTAAGTTATGGGTTCTTTCAACTTTAAAGACTTCCGCTAGAATGCTCTGTGTAGGACGAGTAGTCTTAATTGGATTGTTTGAATATTCTTATATAACCCTTCCAACTGTCTGTGGTATATGGCATCGGGTTCCAGCTGGACCTTCTGTTATATGTCATGCGACGGATGGGGGTGTTATAATTTGGTATCAGACTTCTGGTTACGGTCCGGCTTAAACGAATTTGTGGGCGAATTCTTTTAAGGGGTGCTGAGCACATGTGTGCATCATCGTTATAACATCAAAAAGAACCCTTGAATGTCCACTTAGGAATGGAAAATTCACATGTTTTCTGGAATCTGAGTGTTATAATGATTGCTTTTAGCAATTTGTTTGTCGTCTAATCATTTATCTTTGTTACTATAAGCATCTAGGAGTGGTGCTGGTCAATCAGAGCGTCCGCAATCAACGAAAAGTAGTGCACCAGGGGACGTGCCTACAACACCTCCTTCAGCGGAAACCATCAGGATGGTGGCTGAAGCCGTATTTGCAATGATAAATGCCCAACCTGCAGGGCAAATGCATCGCGCACCTACTGCAAATGAGCAAGAACCGGTTAGGGCGGCAGAGCCAAGAGTGGTGGAGCGCGTAGCAGTTGATCTGGTAGAGCCGAGGAGAGCTACGGAGAAGCAGCTTAAGCATGTAATGGGCTTTAATCCTCCGAGATTTGATGGGGTTGGAATGCCAGCTCAAGCTGAGGACTGGCTCTTTGATAAAGAGGGTCTTGGTAGCCACGTTAACAGAGGAGTGACAGAAGACCACCATAGCGACTTTTCTTTTGGTCGGTGAAGCAAGGCTGTGGTGGGATGAGTTGGAGTTTCATCTCTTAGTGGGAAGGCAGCTTGCTGATGTGCCTATGGAGGAATTTTCAAGATTGTTCCTAGCCAGATTTGTACCCTCTACTCAGAAGTTGGAGATGGAGAATCAGTATCTTGGGCACACTCAGGGAGACAGAAGAGTGGACGAGTATCTTCATGAGTTCATACAGTTGGGTCGTTATGCGGGTGCTACGTTTATGGAAGAAGAACGGAAGAACAACCGGTTTTATGAAGGTCTTCGCGGCGATCTACAGCTACTACTTGCTGGGCCTAAGGCGCAAGGCTTCCTAGCCTTGGTCAACTCGGCCCGGTCTTTGGAAAAAGTTGTGAAGACAGTTCAAGAGAAGAAGGACCCAGGAGAAAAGAAGTCCGAGTTCAATGTGCCAAATGCCAAGTCAAGTTTTCGCAGGTGGAACAAGAAGCGGAAGACTTCGAACTCAGCCACTTCGGCTGGTGTGTCTGGGGCAACTACAAGTCGAGTCCCAGGAGCTTGCTACAACTGCGGGAAGACGGGGCATTTTGCTCGTGAGTGTTGGAGCGGACGTTTAAAGTCCGAGAGGAAGTCTGGAGCGACTTATGAGGAGAAAGGGAAGGCAGTGGAGTCAAACGTGTCCCATCAAGTTCCAGCCCAGCCTAGAGTCTACAACCTTGGTCTGCAAGAGGCCATAAAGAAAGCGGACGTGCTGACAGGTATGAGTTAATTTATAGCAGATTAACTTTATGTAGTTGTTACCTCTTTTGTTTGTTAGATTTCCTTTGTTGTTGCTAGGTTTTGTCTTGATCTTTGAGTTTCCGGCGAGAGTCCTGTTTGATACGGGAGCATCGCATTCCTTCTTGTCCCAAAAATTCTTATCGCACATCGGGGTTCCGTCCTCGATGGCAAAAGACAAGTTGGATGTGTTGTTGCCCAATGGTTGCTCAATGCGCGCAAATAGGGTCTGTGTTGTGAAGAATCGGATTGGAGAACAAGAGTTTGTTTTGCGAGCGTTGATTCTACCGTTAGTAGAGTTCGACGTAATCTTCGGTATGGATTGGCTCTCAGAGCAGGGTGTATGCATTGATTTCAATCGTAAGGTAGTTAAGTTGGGTCTGAATACCGATCAGGAGACTACTTTTGCGGGCATGAAGGGGTCGGGTAAGATCTTCATGTCGGCTCTTCAGGTGTTTAAGGTAGTTCGGTCTGGGGCAGAGCTGTTTGTCACATTAGTGCAGACTTCGACGTCTAAGCCAAGTCTTGGCAGTATCCCAGTTGTGTCTGAATATCCCGATGTGTTCCCAGATGATCTCCGAGGAGCCCCTCCTCAGCGGGAGATTGATTTTACCATTGAGCTGGTACCGGGTGCCAAACCTGTGTCACGCTCTCCATATTAGATAGCGCCGCGAGAGATGGCGGAGTTGAAGGTGCAACTACAAGAGTTGCTAGAGCAAGGTTATGTGCGTCCAAGTTCGTCGCCTTGGAGCGCACCAGTTCTCTTTGTTAAGAAGAAAGATGGGAGCTTGCGGCTTTGTATCGACTACCGGGAATTGAACAAGCTTACGGAAAATAATAAGTATCCGATTACGTGGATTGACGATCTATTTGATCAGTTTGTTGGGTCAACGGTGTATTCAAAGTTAGATCTGAAGTCCGGGTACTACCAGTTGATGATAAGGGAGAGCGACATCCCAAAGACAGCATTCAGTACGCGGTTTGGGTATTACAAGTTCACGGTCATGCCGTTTGGGTTGACGAATGCGCCATCCATATTTATGGATCTGATGAACAGGACGTTCTGTTGGAACACCCTATTACTAATTTTGGTCAGGATCACTGTCTTTAGGAAACCTGTTTTTGACCTCCTGTATAGATCTAAAAGTCAACTAGAATTGAGTCTAAGGGTTAGTAGTTAGGTTTAGAAGCTGACCTCAAGACCAAGGATTTTTAATTTGGAGACTAAGTCATATCGTCGAGCTCCGTACGACGAATCGTCGAACTCCAATCGACAATCGTCTAGCTCAACTTTGACGGATCGTCGAACTCCATTCGACGATCGCTGAGCTCAACTTCAACAAATCATCGAACTCCATTCGACAATCTTCGAGCTCAGTTCGACGATCTTGACTCCAGTATTGATTCTCTATCTCTGAGCTCAGTTCGACGATAGTTGAGCTCAGATCGACGATCTTTGTTGGTGACTAAGTCCAAATCGCTGAGCTCAGTTTGACGATAGTAGAGCTCAGTTCGACGTTTTTCTGAAGAGTTCAAGGATTTTCAAGATTCAAATTCAGAACAGTTAAGGAGTTATTCTCAGCAATTAATTCAGAAGATTTTCTATCCGTTTTCATTTATTCTGGACCAAGTTTCAAGGGATTATCAAGGAATGTTTCTTTGGACTTTCCCCCAGAAGACATTTGCAATTTAGGATGCAATTAATGACAGGCCAACGACTATTCTTGACAGAGGATCATTTCCTATTTAGAACCAGAGAATAAAATACAAGTTTTTCAAAAACTCTCTCACTGATACACAACACAGATAAGCAGAACAAGAAGAACAATAAGAAAACATTCTCTGAAACAACATCTTACTGAACACCAACTGTTCACAAGAAAAGGAGCTGTAGACACTCTCTGTCTAAAAGAATTCATACAAGAACACACACCAAAGGAGATCAACAAGTCTGAAATCTTCAGATCCCCTTTGATTCAAGTGTTCAAGGCCAACATCATTCAAAGACTTCAGACACCTAACATTTCAGCTATTACTGAAATCATCAATTGCTGGAGATCAACTTCTGAAGGCCTATCACCCTACAGCAAAGCTTCATTTCCTGAACATCTCAAGAACTCAGGGGAGCTTTGACAACATCAAAATCCACAGTCTTCTCAGCTGCTTTGAGAAAGAGAAGACTTCCATAACTCTCTCATCCCTATATCTGTAAAGGGTTTTTCAAATTCCCTTCAAAAGTTTGTGCTTGGTTTTTGAGCACCTTATCAAAAGCTGATTGGTGGCAAGACACCTGATCAAAAAATCTGATTTTGTTTTTGAGCACCTTATCAAAAGCTCATTGGTGCCCAGGACACCTGATCAACTCATCCTGCAGTGGATTCCTACCTAGGGTGGTAGAAGAGTGGATGTACCCAAGTTTAGGGGAACCACTATAGCTCCTTGTGTCTTCTGGCTTGCTTGTTTTTATTTTTGTTTCTGGCTGTGATTGATCTGTGATTAGTTAGGATCTGTGATTAATTTCTTTTGTAGGTTACTTTGTGATTAGATAGTTTCTGTGATTAGATTTAATATTTGCTTCCCTGTTCACTCAGATTACAATAACTGTTGTAAAACGTTTTTAAGCACCACACTCTATTCACCCCCCTCTAGAGTATTTCAGATCTAGCTGCACTTTCAATTGGTATCAGAGGCAGGTTGGTTAAACATACCACACCTTAGTGGTTGCACAGGCTAACACCTGAACCCCAAGATCCCAGGCAAAGTCATACTAGTCCAAATATATGTAGATGACATTATATTTGGGTCTACTGAAAGCAGCCTTTGCAAAAAGTTTGCAAAACTTATGCAAGGTCAGTTTGAGATGAGTAGTATGGGAGAGCTGAAGTTTTTCTTGGGTCTCCAAGTTAAACAGACTGAAAGTGGTTTATCCATTTATCAGTCCAAGTTCACCCTAGAACTCATAAGGAAGTATGGTATGGATTCATCCAGTACCATGAAGACTCCTTTGGGGTCAAGTATGTCTCTTAGCAAGGATGATGCAGGGAAACCTGTAGATGAAACCTTGTATAGAGGGATAGTTGGCTCCCTATTATACTTGACTGCTAGTAGACCAGACATCATGTATGCTACATGTGTTTGTGCAAGGTATCAAGCCTGCCCTAAAGAGTCTCATTTGACTGCAGTCAAAAGAATATTGAGATATCTAAAGGGCACTCCCTATCTAGGCCTCTGGTACCCTAGGAATGGAGACTTTGATCTAACAGGTTATTCAGATGCAGACTTTGTAGGATGCAAAGAGGATAGAAAGAGCACTACTGGAACCTGTCAATTCCTAGGTGGGAGACTAATTTCATGGAGTAGCAAGAAGCAAACCAGTGTGGCTATCTCCACAGCAGAGTCAGAGTATGTGGCTGTAGGAAGTTGCTGTGCTCAACTTCTGTGGATTCAACATCAGCTAGAGGACTATGGATTTCAGGTAAGTAGAACTCCACTTTTCTGTGATTCTACAAGTGCTATTTCGATAGCTAATAACCCTGTATCTCATAGTAGAACAAAACATATTGAGATTAAATATCACTTTCTTAGAGAACATGTAGAAAGAGAAGATATTTCACTTGAATATGTTAAAACTGATAATCAGATAGCTGACATGTTTACTAAGCCACTAGAAGAAGCTAAGTTCAATAGATTCAAAATTGAACTCGGAATGATAAACTTAGACTAAGTTTACAGAATAGAAAATTGGCTAAGTAAAAAGGTGTCGACACATAGACAAGTCTATGTCGACACAGAATAGTGGTTTCGACACTTCAGGAGAAAGGTGTCGACACATCTAGGATGTTGGTGTCGACACTTCAGAATGTTAGTGTCGACACATGTCCAGTAGGTGTCGACACATCCTATGTGGTGTCGACACTTAAGTTTTACTCAGAATTTTCTAAAGTCTCGACTATGTGTCGAGATATGTTGTGTCGACACATAACCAAGTGTCGACACATAAAATCTGTTGACTGAACTTGTGTCGACACATATGTGTCGAGACATTATAAGTTAGTGTCGACACTTGTTGCCAGTGTCGACACATTTTAAGTTAGCTGTCCCGCCTGTTCATCTTCAAAATTAGACAGGTATAAATAGGGTTCTGTCTTTGTTTGTCGACACGCTTTCAAAGTTTCGAGACCAAAACTACAGTGTCGACACCTCTCTTTTCTAAAGACAGATTCTCCAAACCCTAATGGCTCCTAAGCTTAAGGAGAACGTTAACGAGGGCTATGAGCTAGTGCGTGGCGCATTCGACGATGCAGATGCAGAAATTCAGGCGGTAGTAACCCTAGTCGCCGATTCTGGTCTAGAATTTCTCTTGTCTGAACCTACAAAGATTTAGAAGAAGGAAGTTCTCGAATTTCTTAATGGAGCTGCAGTCGATGAATCTGGAGTCAGAATCAAATCCAGAGTTCATGGAACTAAGATCAAGATTTCACCTAAGAGTCTGAGGAAGGTACTCCAGCTACCCAAAATTCAAGATGAAGAAGAAGTTACTGCTTCAAAGACCAGGGAAGCTTTAACCTGGTGTGGTCTTGATCCTAAGATGAAGATAGGATCTGTATTCAACAGAAAAGGCATGAATAACCAAGGAAAGTTCATGTCTGAGATAGTAGGAAAAGTCTTACTCAGCAAGACTGGAGGGCATGACAGAGTGTCTGCCTACATGTTTGAAATCATGACAAGAATTATCTTCACTATTAAAACTGATTGGTCAATGATAGTGTTTGACAAGATCAAGGAGAGTCTGAAGAAGCCCAACCTGGGCAGAATACTTAGTCTCTACCTAGCTGGTACCATACCAGAGATAATGAATACAGCTGCAGGAAGTAAGATCAACCACATGAGGAAGATGGATCAAAGGATATTTTCCAGATGGGACAGGGTGTTGTCCAAGGAAATGCCTACCCCAGAGAAGACAGTTACTAAGAAAGATTCTCCTCCAAGGAAGAAAAGGAAGACAGCTCCTGTGGCACAGGAGTCCTCCAGCAGTTCAGGGAGTGAAGAACAAGTAGTTTTCACTTCTGATGATCAAGAGGAAGTGGCTGCAGAGAAGATCCCTGCTGCTCAAGATATAGCTGAGATCTAGGGGGAGCTGCCTCAAGCTAGCCTCATCCATAGGGATCACAGCCAGGGGGAGCTTCCAGGTGTAGAAGAACCCTCTACACTGGAGAGTGAACAAGCCACTAACATCATACAAGAGGTACTCATTGACCTAAATACATTGAATTTTTCTATAGTAGATTCTGATTTGTCGGATGTACATCAGCAAACTCAGCTAGACAGTCAAGTTCCAGATGTTGTTTTAGAAGACACATCTGCTGTAGTTCCAGATGATACTTCTCAAGTGGTTGAAGAACCAAGAACTTCTCCTGCACAGTCTCCACCTGAATATACAATGGAAGATTTGTTTCTAAATCTAGATCAAGAAGATTTTAACATGGACAAGGATGCTGCTGCTGAAGATAAGAGTGCTGCTGCTGAGGGGGAGCAACTGACAGTTCTGGAAGAGCCTTTAAGGCTAGAAAGTGAGAAAGCACCTGATGTGCAAACTGAGAAGCCTCCAAGCCCTAAGGAAAGGGTTGAAATAGCCAGCACTTCAGAATCTGAAGAAGATGAGGCTGCAAAGGCTAAGAAGAAGAAACTCTATGTCTTCAAGAGGAGAAGTCAGAGTTATAAGAAAGCCTTGCAATCCATTGCCCCACAGCCTATAGTTCAGCAAGCTCCAACTGCTGATTATAGTGCTTTAATGGTTGCACTACAGATCAAATTGGATGAGCAAAGAAAGGCAATTGAGACATATGTGGATGAAGGGCACAAGACCCTACAGATTGATCTTGCACAAGATATAAAGTCTATAAGGTTTGAAATGAACCTTAACAAGAAAGAGATGACAGACTGCTTCCACAAGGGTGGCAATGCAGTGGTGTATCTGGCAACACACCAAGAGAAGATAAAAGTACAAGTAGATGATATAGCATTGAAGCAAGGATATGTGCTGGAAAACCAACTCATAATGAATGACAATTTCACACAATCTCACAATGCTATAGTCACTGAATTGAAGAATAAGACTGCTGAACCTTCTACATCTGCTGCTGCAGTTAAGGCTGACTTTGATAAAGTATTTCAAGCTGAGATTACTGCTGTCAAGACTACAATTCAAGATTCTCAGAAAGCTATCTCTGAACAACTGCAAAAGCTAAAACCATTCTTTAAAGAGGGAATCAGATATTTGGATAGTCAAATAAGATTTCAAAAGGATGATGTCAGAGATCATATGGCCAGAGAAGTCATAAAGGGGGAGAGAGTATTAGTCAAAGCTGGCTCTGACCATGTCAAATGGATATCTAACTCCATCAGAGCTACACTGGGCTATCCTCCACTCTGTGATGATGATAATGTTGCTGAATCAGGGATTCAAACTGCATATCTTGGAGGTGAGCAACCAGAGGTAGCTCAAGTCATTTATCCACCTCCAGATTTTGAAATGATTCAAGCAGATGTGAGCACAATGTATAGCCCACTTGAGGGCAAGGACAATGTCCACATTGACAAGGTTGTTCAACCTATATCTGAAGCTATGCAAGAGGCTCTACAGAAAGAGGAAGAGACAAGGTTGTCCAAGAAGAGGTTTAGGGAACAAGCAGAACAAAAGCCCGATTTTGAACAGTGGAGCCCTACCTCTAGGAATATAATTTTAACTGCCTGGAAAGCTGCCAAGGACAATGCTCATGAAAGGAACAAGTGGTTCTCTGAAGCAGAATGGAGGAAACATGAAATAAGATAGGAGGCCATTGTTCAATATAGAAGAAAGGCAAAGATGGGAAAGTTACCTCCTACTGCAGTGGAGCCTAGCAAGTACTTCCCCAAGCCATATCACTACTTTGAGAGGCAGAAGATCAAGGCAGAAGCACTCAAACAGAAAGATCTAAAAGGCAAGAAGCCTGCTGTTGCTGACACTGCTGAAGCCACTGTCAAAGCTCAAGTCCAATCTGGCAAAGGCATTATTATCAAAAAACCAGACCAGAAATAGATTAGGAATTGACTTGAAGATTGTTGTAATCTTTTGAATGAAAAACATTTTTGTAAACCATTGAAGATGTATTAGAAAAATGTTAGAACAATATATGATAAATATATTTCATGATTATTCTGAGAATATGTCTATTTATTGTTTGTTCTGCAATGTTGAATGTGTATACATGTGTGAAATATTACATGTTTATGTTTACCCTGCTGTTTATAATCTGTTTTACATCATTCTGTAATTTTTAATTATGAATGGTGTATATCATTGACTAAGGGTTATGACTTCTCCAAATAGGGGGAGATTGTTGGGTACATTGATCAAATGTACCTGATTTGAAGAAGCCTCACCCAACTCAATGATATACATCATAATGTATTTGATGTATGTTTGAGTTACTTGTGCAGGTTAAGAAAGTACTGGACTGAAGCAAAAAGTTTCTAAGTCCATGTGTCGACACCCAGAGGGAAAGTGTCGACACTTAAGAAAGCTTGTGTCGACACCCAGACAAGCAGTGTCGACACTTGGAGTCATTGTGTCGACACCTTGGATGCAGAGTCGACACCAGACAGAAAGTGTCGACACTTGGAGCTGAGTCGACACTCAGTGAAGAAAAGTGCAGACAGAAAGTGTCGACACAAGGAGCTGTGTCAACACCCAGTGAAGCTGTGTCTACACCAGAAAGTGTCGACACTTGGAGCTGTGTCGACACTCAGCAAAAGTCTGCAGAGACTAAGTACAAGTGTCGACACTCAACACAATGTGTCGACACTAAGCAGAAGAGTCAGCACTTGAAGTAAGTGTCGACACTCAACACAATGTGTCGACACTCAGCAGAAGAGTCAGCACTTGAAGTATGTGTCGACACCCAGAATAATGTGTCGACACACAGCTGAAGACTCAACACTTGAAGAAAGTGTCGACACAAGGAGCTGTGTCGACACTTAGCAAAGAACAGAATTATCTCCAAAATATTCTAAGTACAAGTGTCGACACTAAAGGAATGTGTCGACACTCAGCTGAAGTCTCAACAAGAAGAAGGTGTGTCGACACAAGGAGCTGTGTAGACACTCAGCAAGTATCAACATAGAAGACTATGTGTCGACACCAAGAAGCAGTGTCGACATTTGACAGTTACAACACATAAAGATGTGTCGACACAAAGGAGATGTGTCGACACTTAGAAGAATTCAGCAAAAGCTAGAAGAACAAGTACTTGTGTCGACACTCAATTTCAGTGTCGACACATGCAGAAGAATCTATGTCGAGACCTACAAGGAAATGTATCGACACCTTGTAGACTTGTGTCGACACTTACACAGCATGTGTCGACACTTGGACTATAAGTGTCGACACTTAAAGACAAAAAGTCTCGACACTTACAGACAGTTAGAGAATTTTAAGAAATGACTGGATGATTTGACAGCTACCGTTCCAGCCGGTCTACAGCACCTGTCAGAGATATCAGAAGTCAGTTATGGACCGGTCCAGCCGGTTACCATGAAGAAAGCCTATAAATAGGCACCTACAGTTTACAGAAACTGTGGTTCAGAGTTGTTGAAGTTGTTGATCAGATTATTGTTAAGGTTGATCACCTTGTTGAAGTAATTATTAAAGTGGTACAAAGAGTATCAACACAAGAAGATCTAGCAGTTCAAGTGCAGATCTAAGAAGTTGGAGAGAGAGGGCTCCATCCAAGAAATCAGCCTCTGAACTAGGCTGAGAAGAAGGATTCAGATTCAATTTTGGATCTTAAGTGGCAGAGGTCAAGGAACAACTGCAGAGGATTCAGTCTTATTCAGTTCTACTCAAGAAGCTTTGAAGAAAGCTAAGTTAGGGTGAATCCAGCTGAGTTCTTCCAAGAACTCATCAAGAATCTCTCAACTCCCCTCCTTTAATTCTGAGTTGTAGAGTTATTATTAGTATTACATTTTAACTTGTAGGATCCTTTGGATCTGAGTGATTTGTAAGCCTATATTTATAAAGGCTGAGGGTAGGGCTTGTTAGCCTGAGTGTAGGAGATTGAGATCTCTGAGTGTAGGCCTTGTTGGCTGAGTGTAGGCCTTGTTGGCTGAGTGTAGGCTTTGGTTGGCTGAGTGTAGGCCTTGATTGGCTGAGTGTAGGCTTTGGGATAAAGCTGAGTTGTAAGGCTTTGGGCCTGAGGTGTAGGAACCAATTTGGGTTCTGAGACAGTGAAGAAGTTTGGCCGAATCTAGTACACTGCTAGATAGGCAAAGGGGGAAAGTGGATGTACCCATATCTTGGGGAACCACTATAAAACACTGTGTGCTGTGCTGTGATTGTGCTGTGGATTAACTGTGTATGTTTTGTTATTGCTGTTTGCTGTGCAAAAGTAGTTAGAACTCTGTGATATAACTGTTTGGCTGCCAACAAAGTTAGAAAAGGATTAGGTCACCTATTCACCCCCCCCCCCCTCTAGGTGTTTAGGTACCATATCTTTCAAAGACCAATGTAGTATTATATACACCCTTGCCTATTCCCTCCATGCCTTGGGTTGAAGTTAGTATGGATTTTGTATTAGGCCTCTCCATTACCCTACGCCGTCACGACTCAATTTTTGTACTTGTGGATAGGTTTTCAAAGATGGCTTATTTCATCCCGTGCAGTAGGACAAACGATGCATCTCACGTCGCTAAACTTTATTTTAAGGATGTCGTTAGTCACCGTGGAGTGCCAAAGACCATAGTATCGGATAGGGACGTAAATTTCACTAGTTATTTTTGGAAAACTCTTTGGATATTAATGGGAACAATATTATTGTTTTCCTCCGCCTATCATCCCCAAACTGATGGGCAGACGGAAGTGGTTAATCAGAGCTTAGGAAATTTGTTACGCTGCCTTGTGAGTGATCACAAGAGCACTTGGGATCTTCTCCTTTCTCATGCCCAGTTAGCCTACAATAATTCCAAGAATAGGTCTACGGGTCTGTCTCCGAATGAGATTGTCCACGGGTATAAGGCTCCTGTGCCGCTTGACTTGGTGTCGTTGCCCCCAACGTACAAGGCAAGTCAGTTTGCACAATCCTTCGCCCAGCACATCCATGATTTACACGCACGTATACGGGCCACCTTGACTATGCAATACGACTCTTATCAAACGCACGCTAATTTACATAGGAGAGTATCAGACTTCAAAATTGGCGATCTAGTTTTAGTCCGTTTGGTTCCCGAACGCTTGCCAACTGGCATTGTTAAAAAGTTAGCACCAAAGCGTGCCGGCCCTTTTCGGATTATTAAGAAGTTAGGTGACAACGCTTTCGTTTTGGACGTGCCTGCTGATTGGGGTATCTCCCCCATTTTTAATGTTTCGGATTTAACGATGTTTGTGTCACCACCACAAGAGTTGATTTCATTGTCGTCTTCTTCTCCCACTCTAAATTCTCATGGGTTGGGGAGTGGTAGTATGGATGATCTCTCTCTTTTGGTCCCCACAGGTATATCATCGGATGGGAAGTTGTCTTCTTTCCTGCCTACTGCTAATATGTTCCCCAGGTTTCCACGGAGGTTCTCCACTCCAGAGATGATACTTGATGCTGAGCCTGTTACCACTGCTGATGGCGACACCCACCGCTTTCTCATCCGTTGGCGTGATTGGCCCCCTTCGGATGACTCTTGGGTACTCGAGACGGAGCTGCATGGTTTGGATGCCGCTCTCCTTCACCACTATCGCTTGGACCACGCAACAGAGATGCGTGCATTTGAGCAGGGGAGGATTGATGGCGTGCCCCCTCCACCATTTGAAGACGATGCTGACAATGTTGATGATGATCCGGTTGATAAGGCAATACAACTCAAGGATGTGAGGCGGCACGATGACGCTAACGGAAGGCTACGCTACAACCTCCGCCCGCAGCGTGCTACCGCCACTGCAAAGCTTTAGCCTTATTTTTTTCCTTTTCTTGCACTCTAGTTTATTTTCATTGCATGTTTGTTATTTTTCATTTTGAACAATTTTAATGTTGGTGTACATTTAGCCATTCGGGTGGATGAGATTACATCTCCATCATGAATGGTTAAGGCTTGTTTGTAACTCCTATATAAGGAGGCTTTCTTATGAGATCATTAGAGAAAAGATTGAAACCTAATTTTCCCTTGAAAATTTCGGCCAAGAGGAGTGCTCTCCAAGCCCCCCCCCCCCCACCCCCCTGTGTAGTGTGAAGCCGCCGCCCCCCTTGCTCCCTCCATCCGTTCGGTGCGACTCCGGCGCGGCTTCCTTCGGTGCGACTCCTTGGAATAAGGTCGCAAACTATTTGGTGTGACGCCGCTGGATCCGTGGAGAGAGTGATTCTCCAACAGTTATCTTGTGTTAAAGCTTTCCGGTTGGGTAATCTCTTTCCCATCCCTTGTGTGATTCTTTTCTTTAGTTGTGGTGGTTTTCGCAATCGTTTTCTCCGGAAAGTTAATCTAATCGCTGCAAGTTTTGGATCGAAATCGTCGTTGCTAGGTTTTTTATTTCCGGATCGGGTGGATCCTATTTGCCTGAGCGGATCTTGGCCTATAGCCTTGGTCTTGCTCTCAAAAAGGAGTGGCAACCTTTGTGTTTTCTTGGGGAATATTCCGACTCAAATTTCTGATCGTCGTTTTCGAGTCGACCATTCCTCCTTTGTTATTTGTGTTGTGTTCTTGCGACGAGAAGCTATTGTGGGCGATAGGTTCTGTGTAGGTGCGGTAGATCTACGACGTGTTGAGCGTAGATAGAGCGTTAGCTTCGTGGAGGTCTCTGATTCCGGACACCCCTACATCAAACCTCGACATCGGGAAGGTTGTCCTCCTCCATGGGAGTGGAAACAATCCATGTATCACAAGCCTCAACTTGTGTTGCATCGTCAAAAATGTCGTCAGAGACGATTGAAGTAGAATGCACAAAAGGCGGAAGAACTTTGCCTGGATAAACGTCAAGCGCAGGTTCCTCACAAAGAATCGGCTACACGCTTGGAGATGTATACATTAGAGAGATGGGCTCAGCCACGTCGAAGCATAGATCAGCCACACATCTGGTGGTTGTGTCCACCTCATTCCCTTAAACAAATGAAGGTGATAAGGACACATAACCAGATGATGAAGGTGTGCCACCGAGAGTAGGAGTTGGGATGATCCGGATGTCCGGCTCATCATCCTCTTCCATAACACGGAGGTACTCGGCACAATTCTTCAGGACATGATATGTTCTACGATAATACAAACACTTTCTCCCATTACTCTGCGGTCCTTGTGGGGCCGGAGTGGAATAATAGTACGGTGTATGTGGCGAGGATGATTGACCATAAGCTCGGGGCACAGTGTTTGAAGAGTTGTACGAATACATCATCTTATGCATTGTGCGCTGATGCTTATGCTTAATATCTCTTGTAGGGCATTCATGACTAGCGTGGGAAGGCTTTCCACACCAATGACATTGGTCATACGAATATCCCCAGATGGTGTCGAAATAGCAGATTCAAAATAAATTGTGCAAATTATTAAATCCAACAATATATTACTACAATTGCCTAAACAAAAAAAAAGGCAGGCAAAACAGAAATAGAACAAAACAAAAGCGATTTTCAAAGCAAAAGGAAAGCAATCTCACATCTCCCTCTCCAGAAACTCACACGACTGTGTTCCCCGGCAACGGTGCCAAAAACTTGATCCTAAAGATCAGGGCAGTGAACCGGTCGCACAAGTAATATAAAATGGGCGAGTATTCCCAAGTATCGATCTCTCAAGGAACATAGTAAGGTGGAGTTAATGTCGAGGAGGACTTGAGATTGAAGCCCTTAGGTCGGAGTTAACTAAGGGGGGTTTTGATATTTGCGAAAAAAGAAAATAAAAGGCTAACAACTACTCTTATGCAACGCCGCTATGCGATGCTTCGCCAGGCGGGATGGAAGACTAGTCGGGCCGCTATGCACCGAATCGCTGGGTGGATAGACGAGTAGGCTTGCAGATGAGGTGGTTAGAATGGCGGAATGAGGTTCGAAAGCACCTCTTCGTTATGCACGCCACTATCAATTGCTAGTGTGACAAGGGTGGATGGTGGTGGATGGAATATGGCGCACCTCGAGCAAATATAACAAAAATACAAATCACAAAGACATGATTTAATATAACTGTTTTACAACTAAGTGCACATCATCTATAAATAAAGTTTACAACAACAAATAAACAACAATAAAGGAAGAACAAGGCAAGAGATCGACTGAATCCGAAGTCTTGCTGAGGATTCACAGTTGGAATCGTCGGGTTGTCAATCCGCGTCCAAGCTCGGTCCTCAACTGCGTCTGGGGTAGAGAAGCATTGTCACCACCTTCCAATGGCCCATCTTTTTCGTGTCACGATAGCAGATGTTAGTTTCAAGCTTCCCTTATCTTGATGTATATGGCGTTGAAGCTTGAAATGAGCCCAAGAGATGGTGGAGGAGGCCAAATGGAAGCTCCGGCTTGGATTTAGCGGTGAAAGCTTGCCTGGAGCACCTCCCTACGGTGGAGATTGAAGGAGGACGGCGGAATTCCTCCTCGGAGATGAAAACGGCGGAGGAAAAATGAGCGATCAGGAATTAGGGCGGAACCTGCATATTTATAGAAAGCAGAATTGAACAATGCGCACGATCAAGGGCACACGACCAGTGGTCGTGCGCACTATGTCCAGTGATCGTGTGCACTGGCATGGCAGATTAGGAAGAAGAACTGGGGTACTTCGCACGAGCAATGGCGCATGACCGGTGGTCGTGCGCACTATGTCCAATGGTCGTGTGATTACCCCAGACAGAACTCCAGGAAAAGAGGAATCATTGTACACGATCAGTGGGGCACGACTGGTGGTCGTGCGCACTGTGTCCGGTGGTCGTGCGCACTGTGCCCAGGCAGAACTTGGAAAAGGAAGGCAAGTACGCACAATCATCGACGCACGACCAGTGGTCGTGCATAGTAGATCCGATGGTCGTGCGCAGTATTCCTATTTCCAAACACTCCCGGAACACGTACACGACCCCTGTACCAATAGGAAAAACAAATCACAGTTATGTGCAGACATTCCAGGCAATCACAAAAAGAAGTACAAACAATAAAAGTACAAAAACACAGCACGGGCCAAACTGTGCACTTCCTATGGAAATATAGATAAGAAGAAATATGAACGATATAGAACTAAAAGTGAAGTGCAAACGTGTGAGAACTAGCCCAGATGAGTCCGAAAAACCCTATATAAATCGGACTCATCACCGCATGGCTGACGGTTGTGATGGAATGTGTGCGTTAAAGCACATTATATGTGATATATATCTGCTTGTGAAATGTTATGCCTGTAGGGAAGATTACCACTGTCCCGAAAAAGGGGTAGGGTTGTTATAATTTAGTCAGTTGAATGCTGACCGTTGCCTCTGTTTTCCATCGTTGGGTGGAATGTCCCTGTGCAGGTGTTGGAGAGGCGAGCGGGACACATAAGGGCTGAAGTTCCTGCTGCATTTGCTACTGCTGCTAGCCCTCGAAGGCTAAATTTATAAATGCTGTGTTTTATTTATTCGTGGTCGGCCTGCGCGCCAATATTGAGGCCACTGTTGTGAAAGCCCTGTAAGGCTATAAGGCCAACTGTTTTTGTGTGTAAAACATTCCTATGATATATAAAATGTGGAGTTTTTGTATGTTGGACATTCAGGTGTGGAGTTCAAGTGTAGTGTTATAGGCTTTCGCGAAAAGGCAATGTGTTAGGGTGCACTACACTACTCTGGTATCACTCTGTAACGTCACCGTCTATTTTGTGGTATATGCTGTGGGGCCCCGGCCGGACCTTCTAGTATATACTATGTGAACGGAGGGGGTTGTTATACGCAGGAGCTCCGCTTAGTGCACTAGCATTGAGGCGTACGATAGGTCTGACTGGTAGTGCTGATACCTGTTTAGAGGTGGGTGATGTGCAACCCACCGCTTCAGTTTGCCACTACAGAGGTATCCTGGGAGATTATGCTCTAAAAAGGGGGAATAAAGTCTGTATTCACAGAGTCGGGTGTGTGTGTTGCACCTGCATGTTATTATCACAGCATACTTGGATGACATAGCATAATTATTGCATATAACTCTTGACACCTATTGTATAAATTTGTATGTGACTCTTTATGCAATAGGCCTTGCATAACGACCCCTTGATTTATAGGTTTGTATGATCATTCATATAAGTCATGGCTACTTACCTAGTTTACCTTTTTGTACTTTTACTTGCTCACCTTGTTCATGTGTATACTCATATTGCTTACCAATTATTTGCTTACTTATACTTGTTGTGATTTTATGCTCATGATAGACTAGTTCTGTCGTCACCTGCGTACTCTTGTTACTCTCCACCTTAAATACCTTCCCTTTCCTTCTCCCCGATAGGTGCCTAGAGGCCATTAGGGGAGGGGTGGGGACTATAGGACTTAGTCTTTTTGACTAATGGTCATTGACCAAATATTTAGGGGATCGTGGAGCCGAACCTGGAGATGCAGCCCCAAAAGTCAGTGTGCTTGGAGACGTAGTAGTATAACACGGGAGATCAGGCAGCAGGGACAGTGAGTCCCGATCATTAGTTGTAACTATAAATTTTCTTCCGCGTTGAGTGACTTGTAGTGAGGATCATGATGTATCGGGCAGGAGCCCTATTATTAGTACTTTGATTTATCGTTACTGTGGACTCTCCCTTCATGGGGATTTATTTTATATTCATGTGATTTCTGGTGGGCCATTATTTGAGTTTTACATTACTCTTTGTACTTACTCTTCTTGTTTGTGATCGGTATGGCGGGCAGGATCGACATTTTGTAGACACGACCTTCCCGGGTGTGTTGGTGTCACCGCAAAGTGGCGGTTCTGGGCATAAGACCCCGTTGGTTATGTAAAAAAATGGGGTCTTACAAACTGGTATCAGAGGGAAACCTCGATCGAAAGAGTAGAAGTCCACTAACTCTGGGTCACCCCCGCTCGAGTTTAGTTTGGGGACAAACTAAGCAGCGGAAGTTGTGGTGTGCCGATATGGGGGATCACATGTAAATGTCCACTTCTAACTAGATTTCGGTCAAATTTCTTACAAGTGTCCTTTGTTATGCAGCCTCTGGCACATCCTATACCAAAGGGCGGAGCCCAGCAAACTCTGAATGTTCTACCACCTCCACCGGCTCCCACTCTATTTCTACAGTCAGAGGTGGGGAAGACTTTGACGGCCATTCTGGAGGCTTTCAAGGCCCAGGAGGCTCCGGCTCCGCGGCCAAACCTGGGGCCAATTGGTTGAGCATCTTCTGAGGACTCTCTCCCCCATATTACATTAGGATGAAGTCGGGCGTACAGACAGAGAAGTGGCTTGATATTATGTTTGAGAAGCTGATGGGGATACGGTGCACATGAGAGGAGAGGGTGCCTCTAGTGGTCTTCTGCTTGGAGTCTCATGCCAAGAGGTGGTGGAAGACACTTCTGGATACGATGTTTGTAGATCGGGAGGTTACTGACATCACTTGGGAGGAGTTCAGGGCCACACTATTTGAGCACTTCGTCCCATAGTTGGCAAGAGACGAGTTGTAAGATAGGTTCTTGCAACTGAGGAAGGGCAACAGGACGATGCTGGAGTACCACCGGGACTTCACTCACTTAGCCCAGTTTGCGGACTACTATCAGCTGGACGATGCGGGGTATACCAAGAAGTTCTATAAGGGCCTTTTAAATTATCTGAGACAGGCACTTCTATTTGTGTCTGACGGGCCTTTACCTCGGATTCTGGAGATGGCAAAGAAGATGGAGGCTGATTTGCACACGGCTCGAGGCCGGGAGAGGCCAACTGAGGATCAGGGTCAGGGAGGCAGGAGTGATCAGGGAAGGGGCCGCTTTACTGATGAGAGAAGAGCAGAGGAACAACCCTACAAAGAGGTGAGGTATGAGCAGAGGTAGCCTGTGGTATTAGCCCCTCAAACTCTTCAGATGTGGGAGATACAGAGGCCCGGAGGTGTAGCACTTCCCTCGCTCGAGTGATACAATTGTCATCAGGTTGGGAACATTCGAAGAAACTGCCCTATGAGAATGGCACCTATACCAGCACCATAGGTTGCCCCGCCCGCTCAGCAGTTTGCAGGTCGAGGCTGTGGAAGAGGACATGGTTTTCAGGGCATAGATCGGAGGTAAGAGAGGGAGCAGGTGTATGCTCTAGAGTTGGCTCCACCTCGGGACACGGGCAGGGTGATTGCAGGTATACTAGTAATTTTATGTTGTTATTTACCTTTGGAATTTTAGAAACAACAAACAACAGTAGCATACTAGGAAATAAAACCATAGGCTCATTTACGTAAATATACTTAAATAAATAGGAACAGTTATGGTGTGCGGCAAACCTGCCCATACCTTGGTGGATACGTGGGTGTTGTACAACTTCATCTTTGAGGAATTCGTAAAGGGACTGGAGGGAGTCAGACATTACTCGAGTGTCGCCAGGAGCGAGCATCTCCCCAACGGGACGGAGGTCTTAGCTACTGCTAAGTGCCTCTTGAAAGTGACTATTGATGGTCTGACACTCAAGGCCCCGGTGGCGGTCTTGAGGATGTCGGATTTAGACCTGGTTTTGGGCATGACATGGCTTACTTGGAACCATGCCCAGATAGATCGCCCGACAAGGAAGGTTGTACTGAGTTATGACTGCACCTTCGCGACCTTCGAAGGTATTACTCCTGTCTCTCGTAGGATGTTATCTTCTACTCAGGCCGTCAAGGCCCACATGCAGGGAGATGAGGTCTATCAGGTATTCTTCAAGATGGTCGAGGTCAAGACGATGGTTGTCGATATATCGGTGGTGCGGGACTTTGCGGAGGCATTTCCAGAAAAGCTACTACGATTGTCGCCACACCCGGAGAAGGATTTTCAGATCCAGTTGGTGCCGGGAGCTAAGCTAGTGTCTAGGGCTCCCTATCGGATGGCTCCGAAGGAGCTGGTGGAGTTCAGGAGTCAGCTGTAGGAGCTGGTGGAGGCTGGATTCGTTAGGCCAAGTACCTCGCCTTGTGGAGCTCCGGTTTTGTTTGTGAAAAAGAAGGATGGGGCCCTCAGGTTGTGCACCGACTATCGTGCACTAAACTGGTTGACAGTTCGGAACACATATCCACTGCCAAGAATCGATGAGTTATTTGATCATCTAGAGGGAGCAAATTGGTTCTTGAAGTTAGATCTGAGGTCGGGATAATATCAGTTAAGGATTCAGGAAGAAGGCATCCCGAAGATGGCGTTTAGCAGCAGATATTGCTTGTATGAGTTTATCGTGATGCACTTTGGGCTCACGAATGCGCCATCGACTTTCATGAGCTTGATGAACCGGGTGTTCGAGCCATACCTCGATAAGTTTGTCATTGTATTCATAGATGACATCCTCATTTATTCAAGAACGAAGGAATAGTATGCACAACATCTGGACTTAACTCTAGAGAAGCTCAGGAAGCATCAGTTGTATGGCAAGTTCATTAAGTGCCAATTTTGGCTGACGGAGGTAGCCCTTTTAGGCCACATTGTCAGTGGAGCAGTACTGGCAGTGGATACTGTGAAGATTCCGGTAGTACGAGACTGGCCTCAGTTGAAGACGGCCACAGATGTTCGAAGTTTTTAGGTATTACCGGAAGTTTGTGCAAGGATTCTCTCAGATAGCCCTTTCACTCACTTCTTTGACGAAGAAGGACACTCTGTTAGTTTGGACACTGTGGTGTGAGGCGGACTTCCAGGAGTTGAAGGGTCGGCTTACATCGGCCCCTATCCTCACTCTTCTGTCTGGGAAGGAGGGCTTCCAAGTGTACACTGATGCATCATTTCAAGAGATGGGTGCTGTACTGATGCATCACGGGAATGTGATAGAATATGCCTCTCACAAACTGAAGAAGCATTAGCAGAACTACCCTATGTATGACTTGGAGATGGGAGCAGTGGTGTTCTCCCTGAAGATTTGACGGCATTATATTTATGGTGTGCACTACAACATATTTTCGGATCATAAGAATCTGAAATATGTTGATACGCAGAAGGAGTTGAACATCCGCTAGAGACGATGGGTGGAGTTTCTATTTGATTATGAGTACACGACACACTATCACCCAGGAAATGCGAATGTGGTAGCGGACGCACTGAGCCAGAAGACTATCACTTCAAGAGCAGAGCCCCAGTTGATGACGATGGAGCTGGTACGGATGATGGAGGATATGCAGATTACTTTGGTGTCCTCGGACAACTTAGAGCTTTATGAGGAGTATCTGGCCGCGATGAGCACTACCGATGATTTCAAGATCGCATCAGGGTTGAGTAGAGAATGGATGACAAGCTAGAGCCAGTATTCAGGACCTTTAATGCGGGCATAGCCGAGGAGTATAAAAATAAGTATGGGTTGTTATTCTTTAGAGGACGGGTGTACATAACGGCTGGGGGTAGGATTCGGGAATACATTATAACCAAGGCTCACTGCAGGTACTTGGTGCACCCGGGCATCACTAAGATTACGGCTGACCTAAAGAGGACGATGTACTGGCCGGGCATGAAGAGGGATATCACATACTTCGTAACCTATTGCGAGGCTTATCAGTCAGTGAAGGCGGAGTGTAAGAGTCCGGCCGTATTGTTGCAGCCACTTCCATTGCCAGAGTAGAGGTTCGACTATATCACCATAGATTTCGAACATGGTCTTCCTCGGTCACATGCGGGGAACGACTCGATATGGGTGATCGTTGATCGATTGACGAAGGTGGCCAGATTTCTACCGATCAGGAGCTTCTTGAACGTGGTCTGATCTTGAGGGGCTTTCCCCTTCTCTTTGGCTAAGGCATTTTTGGCGGCCTTATTATTTCATTGAGCCTTGTTTCTCGTAGAGGATTTACTAGGAGCTTCTTCATGGCCTAATCCAGCACATTTGGCCTTGGCTATGGTTTTGACAACCACCTCATCCCGGTCTAAGGCACAATCACGTTGCCTGTCACGATGGGAGATTTCTCGAAGAAAGCTACCCATGATGTCAACTTTGTCGAGATCAAGTCAAGTTCGGCATACAATGCCATTTTTGGAAGGCCAGTACAATCCACCTTTGGAGCAATACCACCAATCCCTCATCTCGGAATGAAATTCCCAACCCCTAGAGGAGTGGGAGTTGTTCGTGGAGACGAAGAAGAGGCACATGCCTGCTACGCAAGACAAGCACATCCAATATCCACTACCACCTTTAGCGTTGACGGCATGAACCTACGCCCAGCAGCAGATTCCAAGGAAGGACGTTCTCTCCAACGCAGGAAGGTCGCTCGCAGCATACCAACAGCTTGCGACTTACCTAACGCCTTTCCTTCTACATTTTTACTTCATATTGTTTGCATCCCCTTGCATCTTATCACTCACTGATCGTAAAAGTCACGAGCTCAGGCTCGCACGGACTATGCTTATTTTTAAACACAATATTGTATTTGCTTCAGTAATATTAATATCAAATCTTTAGGTAAAGCCGTACTTGCAAACCGAGCAAGAGGTTCTTTGCCAACATTATCGCTCACCACCTTAACATCGTCAGGGCCTGCCCCCCTCGCGATTGCAACCAGATTGAGTTCACACATTCTTCGGCGATCGGATTGAGTACTTACATTCTCCGCCGTTACTGCAAACCAATGTCTTGTCATCGCTAGGGCCTGCCCCCCCCCCCCCCCCCCCCCCCCGCGATTGCAAACAGATTGAGTACCCACACTCTCCGGTGACCTGATTGAGTACCCACAGTCTCCGGCAGTTGGATTGAGTACTTAAATTCTCCGTCGTTACTACAAACCAATGACTTGTCGTCGCCAAGGCCTCCCCCTCGCGTTTGCAACTAGATTGAGTACCCACACTCTCCGGCGATCGGATTGAGTACCCACATTCTCCGGCGGTTGGATTTAGTACTTATATTCTCCGTCGTTCCTGCAAACAAATTCCTTGTCATTGTCAAGGCCTACCCCCCTCGCGATTGCAACCAGATTAAGTACCCACACTCTCCTGCGACAGAATTAAGTACCCACATTCTCCGGCAGTCGGATTGAGTACTTACATTCTCTGTCGTTACTGCAAACCAATGTCTTATTGTCGCCAGGGCTTGCCCCCCTCGCGATTGCAACCGGATTGAGTACCCACATTCTCCGGCAGTCGGGTTGAGTACTTACATTCTCCGGAAAACCAAGCTGCGAGCAACCCTCGCGCAAACTCAGCCACAGGCTAAAGACGCGCTAATGAATCCAGAATAATGTCAAACAAAATAACTAAAATGATCCAGCAAATGGCAAATAGCGCCTAGGGGCGATTAATACAAATGTCGATCAAAAAGCAATATGACCGGCTAAAACGACAAAGTACTAATACATAGCTACGAAAACAAAAGACTACTACTCGTCGTCCGATCCAGAACGCTCGTCTTCAGAAACGTCAGCAAAGCTGAGCCCGGATGCGTCACATACCAGACCCATACTAACTAGGTGAAAAGCCTTCGAGGCACCGCGCCGAAGCGCCATCTCACGAACATCGTCCATCTAGGGCCCCACCTCCTTGGACCAAATCTCGTCGCGAACCTTCTCTGCAATCAAGTTACGGTCTCGCACGTAGTCCAGTGAGTCCAGGTATTCTACAAGTCCTACGGCCTTTAGCTCCGACGCATGGTTGTCAGAAGACAACATCTCTACTTGGGTCTTCGCCGCCCGTAGCTGAGTATCGAGGTCGGTGACCTCATCCCGTGCCGCCTGCAACTGGGTCTCCAAGCCCAAGGTCTCCTCCTACAAGTGCTTCAACATCTGGGTGGTCCTCTCCACCAGGACTTTCTCCACCTCCAAGGCTGCCACGCGGCCTTAAGCTCGGATCTCAGCGCCGACCCGGTCCGGCGAAACCGCGCAATGTCCTGCTCATGTTCCTCCATTAAGGAGGCAAGCAAGCTCGACATCAACCGGAGCTTCTCCTGAAGAGCAAGATACCCATCTTTCAGACTCACATAATGGTCATTCTAGGTCACCGCAATCTGGGCCTGGTTCTCTATCTGCACAATAAAAGGGCCAAGGAAGAGGAAATTTGAGGGGCCACCACCTCCAAAGATGCCTGAGGAACTGGGGATGCAAGTATCTACACATCGGGAGTCAACTCGGAACATGCATCAGAAGGGGCCGCCGCCACCACCGTATCAAGGACAACAGAAGGGGCTGCCACAACCTTCGTCTTTCGTCCCCCTTCTTGAGAAGTCCCGATGGTTTGAGCGGTGTCCGAAGAGATACCACACCGCAGCAGACGTTTCTCCTCCACATAGACAAAAATATTAAAGAGTCAGTTCACTAGTTCACGAGGCTATGAAAACCCAAGAACCGAAGAGAATTCTCGTTCCTTCCCCCTCACTCGACGTCAGCGGTCCGGTAACATGTCTCATGCCTCGGGAAGGCCCCATGAATTCCTAACATACCCAAACAAAGTGTTCCCATGCCGACGATCTTTTCGAGCCTCAAACTCCAACAAACTTTTGTTGATGAGAACCTCCACCCGTTCGTTGTCATCGAAACGAACGTCACACCAATCTCGAAATTGGTCCATGGAAAATCATCCTCCATGCTCGCAAAAGAATGCAGCTAAGCCCATGATTCGAGCAATTCCAACTGGGATAAACTGTGAATTTGGCAACCCACAGAACTTCAAAATCTTGATCACCTCTTCGCACGTCGGGAGGCTGAAGCCGGACCTCAAAGAAACCTCGCAAATCATCAGCCATCCACGAGGAGAATTTTGAACTCGCTCCTCGGCACGTGGGATCCTCACCTCCAAAATAGCAGGAAGCCCATATTTCTTCCTCCAAATCTCCACACCATCTTTGGTTAAAGAGGAGTGCAAGCGCATCGGATCATACGAGCGTTTCAAGACCTACAAAGCGCAAAGGTAAAAGGGGTCAGGTTTGACCAAACTATGCACAAAATAAATGTGCGCCACGCACCCAGTCAAAGGAAAAAGCCACCCACACATTCCTGTGTGCACGAGGCTCGGGGCGCACCAGGCCGGGACAAACACGGCGTTGGCCCGCGCGCGGACAGGGCACACGCGGCATGGGCGCGCGCGTGGCATGGGCGCGCGCGGCATGGGCGGGGGCGCGGCCTGCCGCGGGCGCGCGGCTTACCGCTCGCGCAGCATGTCGCGTGTACGGTCAGCCACGCGCGCGGCCTGCCACGGCCGCGCGGGGACTACCGCACGCGGCATGAGCACGTGCGGCATGCCGTGCGCACGGTCGGGTTGTGCCCGCGGCCTGCCGGCCTGGTCGCTCGGGACGCGCGCCAGTCCGCACATGGCTAAGTTCGGCGTATTTTGCACGCTGACCCCCCCTGCGGCGAGATCGCTCTGAGTACCTTAGAAACACTGCCCTTCACCGTCTCCACCCGCTCGCTGGAAGTTGTCATGACGATGGGAAAGGGGGACAACAGGAAATCCTTCTTCCCTCGCTCGTGGCGCTCTCCGACAAGAAGAATTTGTGGGGCAATTGATGGGTTACACCATTATTTAAGGAAGGCTCCCCCTTGATCTCCTGCCAAAATGGGAGATCATGTGTTTGACTTGTCAACCCCACCTCCCATGATGAGGAAAACTTGGGGGTGCGGCCCACTCCCTCTCTCTCCACCAAAACCGTCCCCTTTGGGGGGAAACCGCCGCTGCCACCGGCCTGGCCGGCCACCGCCTGCCGCCACAGGCCGCAGCCAGGCCGCCGGCAGCCTGGCCGCTGGCCGGGTTTGCGGCCAGGTCGGCCTTGCCGCAGCTGGCCGCTGCCACGCCGCCAGTCCACCGGCGGTCGTGCCGTAGGCAGGCCTTGCCGTCGCAGGTCGCGGCCAAGCCGCCGGGCCTCCGGCCAGGCGTCGACACTGTCGCTGTCCAGGCCTCCACCGGCTGGCCCTGTCGCCGGCCAGGACTCCGCCGGCCGGCCGCCTCCACCGCCGGCGCATGGCCGCCCCATCACCGTGGACGGCCTGCCCACCGTCCGATGGTGCTAGGCTTTCCCCGCTGTCAGATATGGTGGGTAACCACCCACTAATCCACTACATCGGTGGTGGGCCCCGCCTTGATCCTCTCCTGGAAGCTATAAAAGGAGCCCCAGGGTGTCCTCATTCAACACATTTTGTCTCCTGATCATCTTCTTCCTCAGATCAGAGCTCTGCCGGACTCCTCCCTTAGGTCATCCTAGAGCCACCACGAACCACCAGAGCACCACTAGCAGGAGTACGCCCAGGTCTCAGCCCGTGTAGAGGAGGAAGAAGACGATCCTTGCAAGAAGGCGTGCGGCGGACCCGCAACCCAAGCTATAGAGCCCCAGTGCCGCCACTCGAATTCTAGTAATCAAAGCGCTCCCGCGAAGCAGCCTATTGGACGCGGGGAGCTGCAGTCCTCTTCTCTTACCTCAAGTTGTAATGGGAGCGGCCTGTCGCCCCGATTCACCGAACGCCCTGTAACCGCAAGCAGCTAGTGCATTTTGACCGGCACAGACCCGGTCACGTGGTTTTTTACCCAATTTAGTGGTTTTTCGACGTCCTCACATCTTGAGTCGATCTTCCGTTTTCTCGGACTGTGTGCGCGCTCGACCGCCCCGCAAGTTAAGGGGGCCCAGTTGAATCTGATCCAACCGGGGCATCGAGTTAGCACGCAACACCTTTGAAAGATATTGTACCTAATCACCTAGAGGGGGGGTGAATAGGTGACTAAAATCTTTTTAACTTTTTAGGCAGAATTCAGATTTTATCACAGAGTTATAATTACTTTAACACAACAATCAATCAGCAGTCACAGCAATCAATCAAGCACACAGTGAACACACAAATTTATAGTGGTTCCCCAAGGTTTGGGTACATCCACTTTCCCCCTTCGCCTATCTAGCAGTGTACTATATTCGGCCAAACTCCTCCACTATCTCAGATCCTCAGATCTTACACTCAGAACCCCAAAACAGGTTCCTACAGCTCAGGACCAAGGCCCTACAACTCAGTCTTCTTCAAAGACCTACACTCAGCTTCTTCACAAAGCCTACACTCAGCCATAACAGGCCTACACTCAGCCACAACAGGCCTATACTCAGAGAATTAGATCTCCTACACTCAGGCACACAAGCCCTACACTCAGCCTTTATAATTGCAGGCTTACAACTCAGATCCCTAAGGATCCTACAAGAAATATAAAATACAAAGTGTATATACCTACAACTCTGAATAGAGAGATGAGTTGATAGGTTCTTGATGAGTTCTTGGAAGAACTCTGCTGAGATCAACCACACTTGGCTTTTCTTCAAAGCTTCTTGAATGTAGAACACAATAGGGTTGATCTTCTCTGCAGCTGATCTTTGATCTCTGCAACTTAAGATTCAGAACAAAGTCTGAACCCTTCTTCTCAGCCTGGTTCCAACGACTGTCTTCTTGGAAGGAGCTCTCTCTCTCCAACTACTTAGAACTTTACTTGAAAGTCTTCAATGAATTACTTTTCAACAACTACTTTCTGTTGACAGTATAAGCCTATTTATAGGCCTTCTTCATGGTAACCGGCTGGTCCGGTTCCTAACTGATTTCTGACAACTCTGACAGGTGCAGTAGACCGGCTGGAATGGCAGCTGTCATGTCATCTAGTCAGTTCTTGAAATAACTATAACTGTCTGAAAGTGTCGAGACAATCTGTCTATAAGTGTCGACACTTATAGACCAAGTGTCGACAGAAGTTGACTAAGTGTCGACACTAGCCTTCAAGGTGTCGACACAACTCCTTGTGTTGTAGAATTCACTTCTCGACACAGTTTCTTCATCATGTGTCGACACTGATATTCTGTGTCGACACAGCTTCTTGTTCTTCACCACTTTGTTGAATTCATGTAAGTGTCGACACAACTCCTTTGTGTTGACACATCTTCATGTGTTGAACTTGTTCAGTGTCGACACATCTTCTTGGTGTCGACACATGCCTTTTGTGTTGATACTTGCTGAGTGTCGACACAGCTCCTTGTGTCGACACATTCTTCTTCTGTTGAGACTTTGGCTGAGTGTCGACACATCTCCTTTGTGTCGACACTTGTACTTAGAATATTTTGTTGAACTTGGCTGAGTGTCGACACAGCATCCTAGTGTCGACACTTTCTTCAAGTGTTGAGTCTTCTGCTGCGTATCGACACATTCTTCATTGTGTCGACACTTTCTTCATGAGCTGAGTCTTATGCTGTGTGTCGTCACATTGTTCATTATGTCGACACTTATACTTAGACTCTGCTGACTTTTGCTGAGTGTCGACACAGCCTCCAAGTGTCGACACTTTCTGATGTAGACACAGTTCCTCTGGGTGTCGACACTGCTTCACTGGACTTTTCTTCATTGAGTGTCGACACAACCTGTATGTGTCGACACTTTCTGTCTGGTGTCGACTCTGCATCCCTGGTGTCGACACAAGTACTCCAAGTGTCGACACTGCTTGCCTGGGTGTCGACACAAGTCTTCTTAAGTGTCGACACATTCCTTCTGTGTGTCGACACATGGACTTAGAATCTTTTCAGCTTTTCCCTGCAAATACTTGACCTGCACAACTAAACTCAAAATACATCAAATACATTTTGATGTATATCATTAAGTAGGGTGAGGCTTCTTCAAATCAGGTACATTTAAACCAATGTACCCAACAATCTCCCCCTATTTGGAGAAGTCATAACCCTTAGTCAATGATATACATCATTCATAATAAAATTACAGAATGATGAAAAATAGGATTATGCAATCAGGGAAAACATAACATGTATTAAACAAACATGCATACATATACATCATTTCAGAACAATTATGAAATAGATTTATCACACAACACATTATTCTAACAACTCTGTCATATTCATTTTTCAAAAGTTTACAAGGTGTTTAAAATCAAAAGATTACAATTGTAAACTGAAGAAAATTCTATTCTATTTTTGATCAGCATCTTTGATCACTATTCCCTTTCCAGACTGTATCTTGGCTTGCACATGAGCTTCAGCATCTTCAGTATCAGCAGGCTTTTTCCCTTTCAGCTCCTTCTTCTTTAGCTCTTCAGCTTTAATCTTTTGCCTCTCAAAATAATGATAAGGCTTGGGAAAGTACTTGCTAGGCTCCTAGGCAGTAGGAGGTAGCTTTCCCATCTTTGCCTTTCTTCTATATTGCACTATGGCTTCTTGCCTGGTCTCATGCTTTCTCCATTCTAGTTCAGAAAACCATTTGTTTTTGTCTTGAATATTATCTTTGGCAGCCTTCCAAGCAGTCAAAATAATATTTCTTGAAGTGGGGCTCCACTGTTCAAAATCAGGCCTTTGTTCAGCTTTCTCTCTGAACCTCTTCTTAGACAGTCTGGCTTCTTATTCTTTCAGTATAGCTTCCTGCATAGCCTCAGATACTGGCTGAACCACTTTTTTTATAATGACATTTTGCTGACCCTCAGGTGGGATATACATTGACTGTATATCAGCTTGTACCATATCAAAATCTGGAGGAGGGTAGATTACTTAAGCCACTTCAGGTTGCTCCCCTCCTAGATATGCAGGATGTATCCCAGATTCTGCTACATTGTCATTATCACATAAAGGAGGATAACCAAGAGTTGCTCTGATAGAATTAGAAATCCACTTGGCATGATCAGAGCTGGCTTTGACTAACACCCTCTCCCCCTTTATGACTTCTCTTTCCATGTGATCTCTTAGATCATCCTTTTGAAATCTTACTTGGGCATCCAAATAGTTTACTCCATCTTTAAAGAAAGGTTTCAACCTTTGGAGCTTTTCAGTTATCAACTTTTGAGAGTCTTGAATTGCAGAAGTAACATCAGTTAAACTCTTTTGCAATGCTTTATCAAACTCTGCCTTAGCAGTAGCATTAGAAGTAGTCAGTCCAGCAGCTATGTTCTTCATCTCTGTGACAATTGAATTGTGTGAAGCAGTTAAGTTATCATTCATTCTGATCTGGTTCTCAAGAACATATCCTTGCTTCAGTGCAATGTCATCCACTTGAGCTTTTATTTTCTCCTGATAAGTAGCTAAGTAGACTACTGCATTCCCTCCCTTGTGGAAGCAGTCAGTCATCTCCTTCTTATTTAGATTCATCTCAAATCTAATATACTTAATGTCCTGGGCTAGATCAAACTGTAGAGATTTTTGCCCTTCATCCACATACTTTTCAATTGCTTGCCTGTACTCAGCAAGCTTAATTTGCATAGCAACCATCAAAGCACTGTAATCTACAGTTGGTGCTGGCTGTAGTGGAGGATGTGGTGCTATAGTTTGCAAAGCCTTCTTATAATTCTGGCTTCTTCTTTTAAATACTTGGAATTTTCTTTTCTTTGCTCTTGCAGCCTCCTCATCTTCAGAGGCTGATGTGCTTGCTATATCTACCCTCTCCTTAGGTAGCTCCTCAACTTCCTTTGGCTTCTCAGGCTCTGTCCTTGCAGGTTCTTCAACAATGACTACTTGCTCCCCCTCAATATGAGCATTCTCCCCCTCAGCAGCAGCACTTTCCTTCTCAAAGTCTGTCTGATCCAAGTTAAGGAAGAGATCTTCCATAGTAAATTCTTGTTGAGGAAGAGATGGAGATTCTCTTATCTCATCAGTTACTTGATGTGGTTCCACTTGAGCTGTAATAGATGTGTCCTCCATGACAACATCTGTGGGTTGACTATTAATCTGAGGTTGCTGATTAACATCAGATAAGTTGTCAATTATAACTTCACTCTCAATAAGGAAATCTAATTGATTGATTTCTGAGATTACCTCAAGGATAGTGTGGGTTGCTTGCTCACTTTCTAGTGGAGTTGGCTCTTCCACTACTAGAGGCTCCCCCTGGATAGTATCCTGGTGAATGGGGCTAGCATGAGGTAGCTCCCCCTGCCTTTCTGCAACTTCTTGTTGAGCTGGAGACTTCCCAGCATCTCCAGTGTCTTCTTCATCAGGAGTGAAGACAACTTGCTCCTCAGAACTGTTGGAAGATTCTTGAGCCACTAGGGCTATCTTCTTCTTCTTCTTTTGAGGAGTTATTTTCTCAGGAGTAGGTAATTCCTTGGTCAAGACCCTATCCCATCTTGAGAAGAGTCTCATGTCGATCTTCCTTATATGATTGATTTTAGATCCAGTAGCTTGACTCATAACCTCTGGTATACTACCAGCAAGGTACAGACTTAGTATCCTACCCAAACTGGGCTTCTTCAGACTTTCCTTAATTTTCTCAAAGACTACTACAGACCAATCAGTTTGCAGGGTGAAGATAATCCTTGTCATAAGATTGAACATATGGGCTGATACCCTGTCATGCCCTCTAGGCTTACTCAATATCACTTTTCCAACAATTTCAGAAAGGAATTTTCCTTTGCTGTTCATGCCTTTCCTATTGAACACTGATCCAATTTTCATCTTTGAATCCAGTCCACACCAAGTTAATTCTTCTCTGGTCTTAGAAGCAGTAACTTCATCCTCTTCTTTTGTCCTAGGTAGGTTTAGGACCTTTCTTAAACTCTTTGGTGTGACCTTCACTTTTTATCCATGAACCCTGGACTTTATCTTGAATCCTGATTCGTCTAGGGTTGCTCCATTCAGAAATTCCAATACTTCTTTCTTCCAGATCTTAGTCGGCTCTGAAACAAGAAAATCTAACCCTGAGTTTGCAACTAGGGTTACTACATCCTTGATTTCCGATTCTGCATCGTCAAACGATGCCGCACCAGTTCATAGCCTTCGTTCACATTCTCCTCGAGCTTTGGCGCCATTAGGGTGTGAATAATTTGAATGGAGAGAAGAGAGGTGTCGACACACAAGTTTGGTCTCGAAACTTTTGTGAGTGTGTCGACAGACAATGTTAAAACCCTATATATACCTTTCTAGGATTGAAGATGAAAGGGCGGGTTAACTAACTTAAATTGTGTCGACACTGATGAAAAGTGTCGACACTGACTTATAATGTCTCGACACCTATGTGTCGACACAAGTTTAGTCAACAGAATATATGTGTCGACACTTGTTTATGTGTCGACACCGCTTAGCTCGACACATAGTCGAGATATTACTTCACTAATTCTGCATAAATTCTAAGTGTCGACACCACCTTGGATGTGTCGACACCTACTTATCATGTGTCGACACTAATTTTCTGAAGTGTCGACACCAACTTCCTAGATGTGTCGACACCTTTTTTCTGAAGTGTCGACACCAATTTTCTGTCTCGACACAGACAACTCTGTGTGTCGACACTATTTTACTTAGCCATTTCTATAAACTTATTCTAAGTTTATCATACCTAATTCATATTTAAACCTATTGAACTTGGTTTCTTCTAGAGTCTTAGTATACATATCAGCTAGTTGATTATCTGTCTTAACATATTCTAGTGAAATATCTTCTTTCTCTACATGTTCTCTAAGAAAATGATATTTTATTTCAATATGTTTAGTTCTACTATGGGAAACGGGATTGTTTGCAATTGATATAGCACTAGTAGAATCACAAAATAGTGGTGTTCTACTTACCTGAATTCCATAATCCTCAAGATGTTGTATCCATAGAAGTTGAGCACAGCAACTTCCTGTAGCCACATATTCTGATTCTGCAGTGGAGATAGCCACACTTGTTTGCTTCTTGCTACTCCATGAAATCAGTCTTCCTCCTAGGATTTGACAGGTTCCAGTTGTACTTTTTCTATCTTCTTTGCAGCCTGCAAAATCTGCATCTGAATAACATGTTAGTTCAAAGTCTCCATTCCTAGGGTACCAAAGGCCTAGATAAGGAGTGCCCTTTAGATATCTTAGTATCCTTTTGACTGCTGTCAAATGAGACTCTTTAGGGCATGCTTGGTACCTAGTACAGACACATGTAGCATACATGATATCTGGTCTACTTGCAGTCAAATAGAGTAGAGAGCCAACTATCACTCTATACAAAGTCTCATCTACAGGTTTCCCTGCATCATCTTTGCTAAGAGACATACTTGACCCCATAGGAGTCTTCATGGTACTGGATGACTCCATACCATACTTCCTTATCAGTTCTAGGGTGAACTTAGACTGGCAAATGGATAAACCATTCTCAGTCTGTCTAACTTGGAGACCCAAGAAGAACTTAAGTTCCCCCATACTGCTCATCTCAAATTGTCCTTGCATTAGTTTTGCAAACTTTTTGCAAAGAATACTTTCAATAGACCCAAATATGATGTCATCTACATATATTTGGACTAGTATTATCTTGCCTCTGGATTTCCTAAGGAATAGAGTCTTGTCTATTTTCCCCCTTGTGAACTTATTCTCAATGAGGAAACTAGACAGGGTTTCATACCAAGCCCTAGGGGCTTGTTTTAACCCATATAAAGCTTTCCTAAGTCTATAGACATAATTAGGTTGAGTTGAATCAACAAAACCTGATGGCTGTTCCACATATACTTCTTCCTTTAGATTACCATTAAGAAAGGCTGACTTTACATCCATTTGGTATACTTTGAATCCTTGATAGGTTGCATAGGCCAGGAACATCCTTATATCTTCCAGTCTGGCTACTGGAGCAAAGTTTTGATCAAAGTCAATACCTTCTTCCTGCCTATATCCTTTAGCAACCAATCTTGCTTTGTTCTTTATGATGACTCCATGTTCATCCATCTTGTTCCTAAAGATCCACTCGGTCATAATTATGTTGTGGTCTTTTGGTTTAGGAACAAGCTCCCAGACTTTGCACCTCTTGAACTGATTCAGCTCTTCTTGCATTGCCTCAATCCAATGAGGGTCTAGGATGGCTTCTTCAAACTTCTTTGGTTCTACCTGGGATAGAAAACTGGAGTAGAGTGCTGCACTCAGATTTCTGCTCCTTGTTTGTACCCCTTGTCTTAGATCACCAATGATTTGATCTGTTGGATGATCTCTTAGATGCCTATTAGCTGGAGGCATCCTGGCTTCAGGTTGAACTTCTTCAGTTCCATCATCTTGCTGCACTCCTTGAACTTCTTCTGCATTAGGTACATGTAGTACTCCCCCTGGACAACAACCATTATCTTCAACTTGTTGTCTTGCAGTAGGTTCTTCTTTTTTAGTGAGCTTGTCCATCTTCTTAGTTATACCTGTGGTGCTGCAAATACTACTAGACAACTCATTGTTAATAAGTCTAGTTTCATCAAATACTACATGTACAGACTCTTCTACAACTTGAGTAGACAAGTTGTAGACTCTATAAGTCTTACTATTGTTGTTATACCCAACAAAGATCCACTCTTGGGACTTGGCAGCAAACTTAGTCAGGTAAGACTTTTCATTGTTAAGTATAAAGCACTTACAACCAAAGATCCTGAAGTAGGATAGGTTTGGTTTTCTGCCTTTCACAATCTCATAGGGGGTCTTATTGTGGCTTTTAGTAATGGTAGCCCTATTAATTACATGGCATGCAGTGTTAACTGCCTCAGCCCAGAAATATTCTGGGAGAGATGTGTCACTTAATAGGGTCCTACCAGCCTCAATCAAGGTTCTATTTTTCCTCTCAGCAATGTCATTTTGCTGAGGTGTTCTTGGTGAAGAAAACTCCTGAAATATCCCAAATTCTTCACATAGTTTTGCCATACTATCAGACTGAAATTCAGTACCATGGTCACTTCTTATCTTGACCACTGTACTGTCTAGTTCATTCTGAATTTGTTTGACAAAGCTACAGAAGATACTAGGTGTTTCAGATTTCTGTCTAAGGAAGAACACCCAGGAAAACCTTGAGTAGTCATCTACAACCACAAAGGTATAGACCTTCCTACCTAGGCTGTGAACTGGCATAGGACCAAAGAGATCCATATGCAAGAGGTATAAGCACCTCACAGCATCTTTGTTTTCAATGCTACTAAAGGTGGATCTAGTCTGCTTGCCCTTTTGACAAGCTAAGCATATTCCATCTTTAATACACTTAACTTGAGCACCATTCATCACTAACTCTTTGCTAAAGTGTTGACCAATTGTCTTGTAGTTGAGATGGGCTAGCCTCTTGTGCCATTTGACACAATGAGAGACTTTCTCATCAGCTACAAGACACACTGGAGAACCATTGTTCTCACACATAATGTCTAGACAATAGACATTTCTTTTTCTATAACATGTCAAAATGATCTCTTGATCATTTGACCTCCTGATATGACAACCATCTTTAACAAATGAGATGTCATATCCTAAATCACTCAATTGACTTATACTAATAAGGTTATGTTTCAAACCTTTAACATAGGCCACTTGAGTAATAGTTATATGGGAGCTAGAAATGTTATCAAAACCCTTGATGATTCCTTTTTCAGAACCACCAAAGGTGACTTTAGGACCATCTTTGATTGGAGTGAAGTCCTTTAGCAATCCCCTAGTTCCAGTCATGTCTCTGGAACATCCACTATCCAAGTACCATATTGGGGCATGGCCACTTGGACTTACCTGCAAAACAGATTAGTTGACCTTAGAACCCAAAGAATTCTTGGGTCCTTGGTACTGGTTAGTTTGCCTCCTGACAAAGCTACCTGCAGATTTTCCAACAGGCAGTTTGCTACTCACTTTGGCACTTGCATTGTGCCAACAGTCCATGGCAAAGTGGCCTATCTTGCCACAGCACCAGCACTCAAACCTATTGTACCTTTGCTTAGGTACATTATTAGCTGTTTTATTTACAGCTGGCTTGTTGAGGGCTGGGGCTTTGCCCTTGGACTTGGACTGAACAGTCCTAGCAGGTTTAGTAAACCCCAGTCCAGCTTTACCTTTTTGATGAACAAATTCATCAGTTAAGGGTAGAACAGACTTCGGTTTAGAAAACCTAGCAACTAAATCTTTCTCCTTCTGAAGACTAATCTCCAGACTTCTGATTTGATCATTCTTAAAAGTTATAGTCCCCATCTGAATCACAGTTATGTGCTTCAGTCTGGCTATTTCATTTAGCTTTTGATCAATCATTTTCTCAAAATCAGTTGCAGCAACTTTGAGACTAGCAATTTCCTTTGCCTGACTCTTGGCTAGGGACTTGCTCTTCTTAAAAGCTTGCAACAGAATTTTATATTCATCTATCAATTGATGAATATCCCCTTCAGACTCAGATGCGCTCTCATCACTTGATGATGATGAATCCGATTCTGAACTAGCACAAGAAATTGAACTTAAAGAACAATTTTGTACCTTACTAGGTCCAGGCTGCTCCTGGATTTTGTCACCTTTTGTCAATGCCATCAGTCCTTGGCACTGACTGTCCTCTTGTTCATATATAGAGTTCATTATCTGGATGAACTCCTCTTCTTCTTCCTCAGCAAACAGTCCTATGTATGCTTCAGCATCTGACTCAGTTTCTGATGAAGATATGTCTGACAGGCTCTTATCCTTTTTGGCAACAAAAGACCTTTCCTTCTTGCCCTTGAATTGAGTCTTTTTCTTATCATTAGACTCTTTCCTTTTCTCAGGACAGTCAGCAATAACATGTCCTTGTCTGTTACAGCAATAGCAAACAATTTTTGATAAAGTTTCTTTGTTTGACTTAGTCTTTTTCCTGTCTTTCTTTGATGACTTTTTATTCTGATAATAGTCTTCTTTACCCTGTGAAGTAGATGGCTTTGTCCTCCACTGTTTCTTCTTTAAGAACTTCTGAAAGTGTCTTGTGAAAGCTGCAAAGTCCTCATCACTTTCACTGCTCTCAGAATTTCTGCTTTCTGAATTATCTGACTCAGTCTCAGCAACCTTTGGTGGTGGAGATGGAGACTTACTTCTGTATTTTTTGGTGGCTTCTGTCTTGAATGCCACAGTCCTTTCTTTATGTTCACTTCTTGTAGACTTCTCCTCTTCTTTTCTCACCATCAACTGCATCTCATAGGATAGCAGTTTTCTAAACAAAGTTGGAGGAGGAATTTCTGCTAACTTTGTCATTTCCCTTATGGCACAGATCTTGGTGTCCCAATCTTTTGTAAGGGACCTTAAGAACTTATCATTAAGCTCATAATTACTGAACTCTCTTCCATAGGACATTAGCTCATTGACAATTCTATAGAACTTTTTATAGCATTCTGTTATGCTATCAGATCTACCTTGACTGAAGCTTTCATATTCTTGGTTTAATAAGGAATTCCTGTCCTGCCTCACTTCTTCAGAACCCTCCATGTACACTATAAGAGTATCCCACATCTCCTTAGCTGTCTTACAGTGTATCAAGTTCTGAAAGGTAGCATCATCTATGCCACTCACAATGATATTCTGAGCCCTCTTATCCATTGTGGCTAGAATTATCTCATCCTTTGTCATTTCAGAGATGTCTTTAGGGGTTCTCTTATTTGCATCCAAGACTGAAACCTTCATGGGAACATATGGCCCTTCCTTAACTGTGATGTAAATTCTAGGGTCTGAGGCTTCCATAAATAGTCTCACCCTTTCTTTCCAGATGTCAAATATTTCTTTTCTTCAAATGGGTAACTTCATGGATCCAAGTTTCTTATGATTCTCAGTTGAACCCATGTTTCTTGATTTTCTTGATTCTGTAATTTACTTAGACTGAATCTGCCAACAGGATCTACTCAGACAGTTAAGTCCCTTTTTGAGTAACCTCGCTTTGATACCACTTGAAAGATATTGTATCTAATCACCTAGAGGGGGGGGGGTGAATAGGTGACTAAAATCTTTTTAACTTTTTAGGCAGAATTCAGATTTTATCACAGAGTTATAATTACTTTAACACAGCAATCAATCAGCAGTCACAGCAATCAATCAAGCACACAGTGAACACACAAATTTATAGTGGTTCCCCAAGGTTTGGGTACATCCACTTTCCCCCTTCGCCTATCTAGCAGTGTACTAGATTCGGCCAAACTCCTCCACTATCTCAGATCCTCAGATCTTACACTCAGAACCCCAAAACAGGTTCCTACAGCTCAGGCCCAAGGCCCTACAACTCAGTCTTCTTCAAAGACCTACACTCAGCTTCTTCACAAAGCCTACACTCAGCCACAACAGGCCTACACTCAGCCACAACAGGCCTACACTCAGCCACAACAGGCCTACACTCAGAGAATTAGATCTCCTACACTCAGGCACACAGGCCCTACACTCAGCCTTTATAATTGCAGGCTTACAACTCAGATCCCTAAGGATCCTACAAGAAATATAAAATACAAAGTGTATATACCTACAACTCTGAATAGAGAGATGAGTTGATAGGTTCTTGATGAGTTCTTGGAAGAACTCTGCTGAGATCAACCACACTTGGCTTTTCTTCAAAGCTTCTTGAATGTAGAACACAGTAGGGTTGATCTTCTCTGCAGCTGATCTTTGATCTCTGCAACTTAAGATTCAGAACAAAGTCTGAACCCTTCTTCTCAGCCTGGTTCCAACGGCTGTCTTCTTGGAAGGAGCTCTCTCTCTCTCCAACTACTTAGAACTTTACTTGAAAGTCTTCAATGAATTGCTTTTCAACAACTACTTTCTGTTGACAGTATAAGCCTATTTATAGGCCTTCTTCATGGTAACCGGCTGGTCCGGTTCCTAACTGATTTCTGACAACTCTGACAGGTGCAGTATACCGGCTGGAATGGCAGCTGTCATGTCATCCAGTCAGTTCTTGAAATAACTGTAACTGTCTGAAAGTGTCGAGACAATCTGTCTATAAGTGTCGACACTTATAGACCAAGTGTCGACACAAGTTGACTAAGTGTCGACACTAGCCTTCAAGGTGTCGACACAACTCCTTGTGTTGTAGAATTCACTTCTCGACACAGTTTCTTCATCATGTGTCGACATTGATATTCTGTGTCGGCACAGCTTCTTGTTATTCAGCACTTTGTTGAATTCTTGTAAGTGTCGACACAACTCCTTTGTGTCGATACATCTTCATGTGTTGAACTTGTTCAGTGTAGACACATCTTCTTGGTGTCGACACATGCCTTTTGTGTTGATACTTGCTGAGTGTCGACACAGCACCTTGTGTCGACACATTCTTCTTCTGTTGAGACTTTGGCTGAGTGTCGACACATCTCCTTTGTGTCGACACTTGTACTTAGAATATTTTGTTGAACTTGGATGAGTGTCGACACAGCATCCTAGTGTCGACACTTTCTTCAAGTGTTGAGTCTTCTGCTGTGTGTCGACACATTCTTCATTGTGTCGACACTTTCTTCATGAGCTGAGTCTTCTGCTGTGTGTCGACACATTGTTTATTATGTCGACACTTATACTTAGACTCTGCTGACTTTTGCTGAGTGTCGACACAGCCTCCAAGTGTCGACACAGCCTCCAAGTGTCGACACTTTCTGATGTAGACACAGTTCCTCTGGGTGTCGACACTGCTGCTAAGTGTCGACACTGCTTCACTGGACTTTTCTTCATTGAGTGTCGACACAACCTGTATGTGTCGACACTTTCTGTCTGGTGTCGACTCTGCATCCCTGGTGTCGACACAAGTACTCCAAGTGTCGACACTGCTTGCCTGGGTGTCGACACAAGTCTTCTTAAGTGTCGACACATTCCTTCTGGGTGTCGACACATGAACTTAGAATCTTTTTAGCTTTTCCCTGCAAATACTTGACCTGCACAACTAAACTCAAAATACATCAAATACATTTTGATGTATATCATTGAGTATGGTGAGTCTTCTTCAAATCATGTACATTTAAACAAATGTACCCAACAACCTTGATTAGGACAGTGCCATTGAACATGCTCCCCTGGTTTCTTTGAAGTTAGAGAAACCAGGGGAGCATGTTCAATGGCACTGTCCTAATCAAGGTGTTGCGTGCTAGCTCGATGCCCCGGTCGGATCAGATTCAACTGGGCCGCGGTCGGTCGGATCAAACCAGTGGAGCATGTTCAATGGCACTGTCCTAATCAAGGTGTTGCGTGCTAACTCGATGCTCCGGTCAGATCAGATTCAACACCTTGATTAGGACAGTGCCATTGAACATGCTCCCCTGGTTTCATGCTAGAGGCTTTCGCCTGCACCCTCTCAAGATAAATGAGAAACTCCTGAATTTCGAGAGGGAGGAAAAATCGTGACACTATTTTGACCGGGGTATTGCCGCAGCTGCAAGTGAGTCTTACTGTAGATTGTCACTCACCCGTGTGTGTATGTGTGAGTATATATACACTTCAAATAAAATTAAAGATTATATACATATTCACACAAATTGGAAAGAAATTTAAATTTATATGTTTCCAATAAAAATTTTCAAGAGGATAATTGATATACTATTAAATATTTTATAAGAATTACTATCACTAATTTATAGTTTATTCTTTACATTCCATGTCCGGTGCAACGAGAGCCACGACTTTTCAAACCTCCAGATTATATCAGGAAAAGTAAGTGGCATGCTTTTGAATGCACAAGTCATAAGAAAATCTGACCTCTAAGAATGTTAAAATGAAATTGAGCCGCTTGAGTGCTAAGCTAAAAATTTATTTCACTATTTATTCTTTTGTTTCCAACTTAACTTTTTTTTGATGAAAATAATCTTTAATTTTTCATGACTATCGATTACAGTGCTCTATTTATTACCACCTTTTTTCATTATAACTAACGAAAAAGCTCTTTGAGACTGAAATGTCTTTTGGTACAATATATAAGTAAAAATTTTTTGTATTTTAACACATTTTCCAATATTAAAACTTTTTTCAAACATGGTGGCATCGTGTCTTCATTTTTGTTGAAATATGAAAGTTAAGAATAACAAGCATTTTTTACCAAATTACTTCTCATATATTGCATTAATTAACTTTTTTTTTTGATGAAAATAGTCTTTAATTTTTCATAACTTTCGGTTACAGTGCACTATTTATTAACACCTTTTTTCATTATAACTAACGAAAAAGTTAGGTGAGACTGAAATGTCTTTGGGTACTATATAAAAGTAAAGAATTTTATGTATATTAACAAATTTTCCAATATTTTAAAACCTTTTCCAAACATGCTGTCATCGTTTCTTTATTTTTGTTGATATTTAAAAGTTAAGAATAACATGCATTATTTACCAAATTACATCTCATATATTGCATTAATTAACCTTTTTTTTATGAAAATACTTAAATACTCGTTAATTTTCCAAACCTTCGATTACAGTGCTCTATTTATTAACACCTTTTTTCATTATAACTAACAAAAATGTTTCGTGAGACTGAATTATGTTTTGGTACAATATAAAAGTAAAGATTTTTTTTGTATATTAACACATTTTAGAATATTAAAATCTTTTCCAAACATGCTGGCATCATGTCTTTATTTTTGTTGATATATGAAAGTTAAGAATAACATGCATTTTTTACCAAATACTTCTCATATATTTCATTAATTACGTTTTTTTGATGAAAATAGTCTTTAATTTTTCATAACTTTCGACTACAGTGCTATATTTATTAACACCTTTTTTTCATTATAACTAACGAAAAAGTTCGTGAGATTGAAATGTCGTTTGGTACAATATAAAAGTAATGAATTTTTTGTATATTAACACTTTTTCCAATATTAAAACCTTTTCTCAACATGCTGGCATCGTGTCTTTATTTTTGTTGATATATGAAAGTTAAGAATAACAGGCATTATTTAACAAATTACTTCTCACATATTGCATTTATTAGCTTTTTTTTGATGAAAATAGCCATTAATTTTTCATAACTTTCGATTACAGTGCTCTATTTATTAACAACTTTTTTCATTATAACTAACGAAAAAGTTCTGTGAGAATGAAATGTCTTTTGGTACAATATAAAAGTAAACAGTTTTTTTGTATATTAACACATTTATCAAAATTAAAACCTTTTCCAAACATGCTGGCACCGTGTCTTTATTTCATTTGATATATGAAGGTTAAGAATAACATGAATTATTTACCAAATTACTGTGAAGGTCGCTCGAAACATACAAAGGAGAGTCTAAGTAGAACCCACTCCCCGTTGCCCCCAGCTAGGTTTATATAGAGCAAAACATAGGGTTTATTCGCGCAAAGCCCCCGAGCCCGATATTCGACCGAATATACACTTACAATCTCCTCCTATATTCGTGACAAATAACGGTGACGTTTCGGGGTGCTGGAGTGTAGACAAAATAATAATTCAAACTAAACAAAACATTCAGGACAGATCATACTAATTAATCAAAAATAAATGTTTTGCCTAAACGGCAAATCAACACACAGATGCTATCCCAAAAATATAGTATGAATAATTATTACGAATCAAAGTAGAGACATGAATTAAATGTTTGATGATTCTACTCATCTAGTAGATCATCGTCATCCATGTCCAGGTCGTCATCCATGTCCAGGTCTACAACTCCTCCATAATCTCCGTCGTAGCCTACAAGGAATTTCATGAGTCAGACTCAATGAATTAATAAACATATGCAGTAACATTTAAAGTAAACTAGCTCTTACTAAATGAGCTTAGCACTTCTAGCAACGGTGAAGTAACTCTGTCAGCATCTCATCCAGTCTAACTAGGACTAGTCATGTTACCTTACTCATTACTGATCACTATGTGCCTCACCAACACATATGGACACACATCACATGCAATATTATCAAATGTGAAATAATGTGATGTGACCAATAATGTTTAGATTAACATTTACAATGACTTTCAATTCTCAGTTGAATAACTCTTGAATCAACTTACAATTGAAGGACGTTAGGTTATCAAGTATGGAATAACCAGCATCCAACCATCTTGAGTTTTCATCAATCTGTTACTATTTAGATGCTTGAATGTTGACAGCTATAGGCTCGTACGTATCAAAACATCAACGTTGGAGGAAAGTTTCATATTTCTATGAATTTGCTGTCGTTTACTTTTGAGCACCAAGATGCATCAAAATATCCTTCCAGAACTGGAGGATGGACACTATAACATAAAACATACTGTCGGGTGTGCTTTAAGTATCTCATCAGCCTATCAAAGATTTCCCAAGGGTCTTGGCCAGGATTGCTAGTGAACCTACTTAACATACCGACTGTAAAGGCTATGTCAAGTCTCGTACAGACCATAGCGTACATGAGGCTATCAAGCAGTTTAGAATAATCTAACTACCGAACCGCAGCTCCATCATTGGGCTTTAAGCGGTTAGAATAATCGTATGATGTCTCCGCCGCTTTACGTCCACTGTATCCCTACGTGTCCAACATGGGCTGGATGTAGTGGCTTTGACTTAGGAAAATGTTATATTTCCCAAAGCTCACTTGCATACCTAGTATAGTGTCAACTACACTGAGGTCTGTCACGCTAAATTCTTTAATTAGACCTGACTTTACGTCATCTACTTCAGATTGATCAGATCCAAGAATTAGCAGATCATCCACGTATAAGCATATTATATCGACTTTGTCTGATCTATGACGTATGTAAAGACATTTGTCCGAGAGACTCGACAGGAATACCATGTTTTTTACAGTATAGTCAAACTTCTCATGCCATAAATTCGGTGCTTGTTTCAATCCGTATAGCGACTTTAAAAGCTTACAGAGCTTGCTTTCGTGACCGTCTACAATGAAACCTTCAGGTTGACTCATGTAGATCTCTTCGGTCATATCTCCGTTCAATAACGCGGTCTTAACATCCATTTAATGAACAATAAAGTTCTCAATGGCCGAAATAGCAAGAAGAACCCTAATGGTTGCTAAGTGACACACGGGTGAGTATACATCAAAATAGTCTACTCCGCTTACTTGTATGAAACTTTAGCCAGCAGACGTACTTTATACTTAGCTGCGCTACCATCAGGATTTAGCTTCCTTTTCAGAACCCACTTGTACCATACAGTTTTATTCCCTTTTGGCTTATCAACTAACGTCCAGGTGCCGTTTTGAATGAGAGAGTTCATCTCATCCTCAATGACTACTTTCTAGAGTAGGGAATCCCTTAATCTCATCGCTTCCTTAAAGGTAGATGGATCATCCTCAACGTGGTAAGTGACAAAATCACTACCGAAGGTTCTAGGGGTTCTCTCTCTCACTGAAGTCCTCCTAGTCTCTAGGCCAGAGTTATTTACTGGAACGGAATGGGAGGTGCTCGGTACTGATTCAGGATCTTCCTCAGTAATAGTTGCTTGCATACTTGGGATTGTTAAGTTCTTATCTTTGAGGAATTTATCCTCGAAGAACACTGCATCCCTATATTCTATTATGATATTATTAGAAATATCAAGAAACCTATCTGCAGCACTATCTTCAGCACAACCTAAGTAGACACATGTATTGGTCCTAGGTCCAACCTTAGACCGTCTAGGGTCATGAACCCTGACATAGGCTATACAGCCCCAGGTCTAAAGTCTAGTTAAAGACGGGGGTCGCTTACACCAAATCTCATAGGGTGTAACCTCTAACTTAGCATGAGCAACTTTATTCAGAATGTGATTCGCAGTCAAGACTGCTTCTCCCCAATAAGCGGAAGGCATGCCTGCAGTGAACAATATAGAGTTCAACATTTCTGTTAACATTCTATTCTTGCGCTCGGCTATGCCGTTAGATTGGGGGGAGTAAGGAGCAGTGGTTTCTGATATGATGCCCTGTGAAGCAAGGAGGCATTTGAACTCACTGGACATATATTCTCCTCCTCTATCACTCCTAAATCTCTTTATTTTCATGCTTAATTGGTTTTCTACCCTGGTTTTGAAAAGGCAAAAATTTTCAAACGCTTCGTCTTTAGTTTTAAGCAACGAAATATGACAAAACCTTGTGCTGTCATCTATGAACGTGATCATATACTTCCTTCCACCTCTAGTGACAAAACTCTTAAAGTCACAAATATCAGAATGTATAAGCTCAAGAGGTGTTGTGCTCCTAGTAACCGTGCCAAAAGGTTTCCTAGTGATCTTAGTCTGAGCACACACTTCACATTTTCCAAGAGGAGACTTAGTGTCTAATGTGATCTTGTGAGTTCTAGCTACTTGGAACATTTACCTGTAGTTTACGTGTCCTAGTCTCTCATGTAGAGTCCTAGAGCTAACTAAATTCAATTAAACTTGTTGCACTACCTCATTTGCTAGACTCAGACGGTACATCCTATTTTGGACGTAAGCACATCCAAAGTAATGAGAGTTGACTGACAAAGTCACTCTACCGCTACAGAAGTTAACTGGAATAACAACATCACACAATAAACTAATATACACTAAGTTAACAGATAAAGAAGGAATAAATTTTACGTTCTTTAAAATTAAAGACTTGCCTGAGGAGAGCATCAGAGTTGCGTTCCCCACCTTTAATACGTCAGCTGTTCCTCCAACTGCTACAGTCACTGATTCCTTTGCATTCTTCAGCACTGTCAAAAGATTAGCATTGTTGCAAACGTGACACGTTGCCCTAGAATCCAGGAACCACTCCGTGCTGGCCTGCGCATGTCTGACCATGTCAACAAAGTAGGATGACTCAGCTTGACTAACCAGATGTGCCTGGTTGCCCTCTTGTGGTGCCTTAGTTCTTTCCTTCCTCGGTAACTTGCAGTCAGATGCGCAGTGTCCCCACTTGTTGCAGTTAAAACATTTACCCTTAAATTTCTTAGAGGGTCTACTCGGTCCTGCAACCTGGGGGCTACTACGAGACGTTTTGGTCTTGTGAGGAGGAGGAGCACGCTTAGAGCATGAAATCATGTTGGCAGCAGCCTTCTGCTTGCCAACAGCTTCCAGAGCGTGCTTCATCCTGTTCTCGTCCTCAATGCGTATGAAACGCTTGAGGTCGTTCAAACCAACTTGCATCTTCTTGCGATACATTTCCGTTTTGAAATTGTACCACGAGGAGGGAAACTTATACACAATTGTGCCCGCAAAAAAACTTTCGGGCAGACTAATGGACTCGCTATGTAGGGAATCAATTAAATTTTCAAAATTAGATATCTGGGGGAGAATGACTTTCTCCTCGTCGAAGCTGAAGGAGTGGAACTTGTCCACCAGATGAGCCTTGGAGAGGTCCTCCTCCTGCTTGAAGTGCTCCTCCAGTGCTTCCCAGATCTCCTTAGCAGACTACATATTGATGTAGTTCTTGGCCAGGCTGGAGGAGAGTAAGTTCAGCAGGTAATCCCTGCAGAAGTCCTCATCTTCGACTCAATGTGCCTCGTCTTCAGTCCCAGCAATGTCAGCACGAGTAGTCTTGATGGTGTAGAAGACGTTCAGGTATTTCATCCGAACTGGGTGTTCAACTTCAAGTCGTTGAACTCTATGGCCGTGAACTTCTCAAGCTTGTTCATGGGCACTGGAGAAGAGAAGCTGGAGTTCCTCATCCCTTCATTTGCTTGCAAACCCTAATCACAAAATCTGCCGGAAGAGAACACAGCTACCACTGAAGAGCAAACTGGATCGGCACCACGGGCTCAGCTACCTTGCCGGAAGAGTCAAGCCAGCAGGGCTGACCAAGATCGGGTACCAGGCGACGGAAGGAGGCTGACCAAGATCGGGGACTGGGAGGAGGCGATCGATGATTGGGAAGACGCGATCGACGACTGGGAAGAGGCGTTCGTCGACCGGGAAAAAACGATCGTCGACCGGGAAAAAGTCGATCGTCGAACTCCTTGGCGATCGTCGAACGGGAAACATGATCGTCCAACTCCTTGGCGATCGTCGAACGGGAAACGATCGTCGAACTCCTTGGCGATCGTCGAACGGGAAACGATCGTCCACTGCAAGCCCTTGTTCCGCGACGGGGAAGACGCGACGGCGAGCCCTTTGCAGGCAGCGGATCTGGCACCGGGACCAGGCGGATCGCGAAAACCAGCGGCGACCTCCTAATCCGAGACCAGGCGGCTGCGGTGGCGTCGCAGAAGACACGAATCGCCGAACGATCGCGACAAAAAAGGCTCGACGGCTAGGGCCCCGGGGAAGACGCGAACGGCGACGGCGTCCTCGTGCCTTAATTCCGCGACGGGGAAGCGGCAGCGGAGCACGCGATCAGCGAGCGCGACGGCGATGATCGGGAACAATGGGAACCCTAAAATCGGGAACGAGCGCCAGACGGGAGCTGTTTCGAGAATGTGATGGTCGCTCGAAACATACGGAGGAGAGTTTAAGTGGAACCCACTCACCGTTGCCCCCAGATAGGTTTATATAGAGCAAAACTTAGGGTTTATTCGCGCAAAGCCCCCGAGCCCGTCATTCGTCCGAATATACACTTACAATTACTTCTCATATATTGCATTAATAAACTTTTTTTTGATGAAAATAGTCTTTAATTTTTCATAAATTTCGACTACAGTGCTCTACCTATTAACACCATTTTTTTATTATAACTAATGAAAAATTTCGGTGAAACTGAAATGTCTTTTGGTACAATACAAAAGTAATGAATTTTTTCGTATATTTACACATTTTTCAATATTAAAACCTTTTCCAAACATGCTGGCATCCTGTCTTTATTTTTGTTGATATATGAAAGCTAAGAATAACATGCATTATTTACCAAATTACTTCTCATATATTGCATTAGTTGGCTTTTTTGTTTTGATGAAAACAGTCTTTAATTTTTCATAACTTTCTATTACAGTGCTCTAATTATTAACACCTTTTTTTCATTATAACTAACAAAAAAGTTCGTTGAGACTGAAATGTCATTTGGTACAATATAAAAGTAAAGAATTTTTTTCTATATTAACGCATTTTCCAATGTTAAGACCTTTTCCAAACATGCAGGCATCGTGTCTTTATTTTTGTTGATATATGAAAGTTAAGAATAACAAGCATTATTTACCAAATTAGTTCTCATATATTGCATTAATTAACTTTTTTTGATGAAAATAGTATTTATTTTTTCATAACTTTTGATTACAATGCTCTATTTATTAAAATCTTTTTGTCATTTTCCTATATTAAATCCTTTTCCAAACATGCTGGCATCGTGTCTTTAATTTTGTTGATATATGAAAGTTAGGAGTGCCATGCATTGTTTGCCAAATTAATTCTCATATTTTGCATTAATTAGCTTTTTTTTTGTTGAAAATAGTATTTAATTTTTCATAACTGTCGATTACAGTGCTCTATTTATTAACACCTTTTTTCATTATAACTAACGAAAAAGTTCGGTGAAACTGAAATGTTTTTTGGTAAAATATAAAAGTAAAGATTTTTTTGTATATTCACACATTTTCCAATATTAAAATCTTTTCCAAACATGTTGACATCCTGACTTCATTTTTATTGATATATGAAACATGCATTATTTACCAAATTACTTGTCATATATTGCATTAATTATGTTTTTTTGATGAAAATAGTCTTTAATTTTTCATAACTTTCAGTGCTCTATTTATTAACACCTTTTTTTCATTATAACTATCCAAAAAGTTTGGTGAGACTCAAATGTTTTTTTGGTACAATATAAAGTAATTTTTTTTGTATATTGACACATTTTTCAATATTAAAACCTTTTCCAAACATTCTGGCATCGTATCTTTATTTTTGTTGATATATGAAAGTTAAAAATAACATGCATTTTTTATTACTTCTCATATATTGCAATATATATATATATATATATATATATATATATATATATATATATATATATATATATATATATATATATATATATATATATATATATATATATCTTTATTATATAAGGGAAGAGCTAATGAGTGCATGGTGTAACATTTTAATGCGAAAATGCCCTTATAAAATCAGGTTTTGTGAGTTAATTGAGAGGTATTTGGGTCATTTGGCGGAATCAACACTAATTTAGGTTTTAATTCTTCCGGCCGTCCATTGTTCCGCCTCTCAAAATCGCGATAGATCAAATCCTCCATACATTTTCGGCACTCTCTTCCTCTCCCCTCTCCCCTCTCCCGTGCCCCTACCATTTTCTTCCTTACGATGAATCTACCCCCGATCTACCTTCCTTCTTTCTCCTCCTTGGACAGCGGCGACGGGCAACGCCGCGAAACGGGTCACTACTATTCTTCCGCTCTTCCCTTCTTCGCCGCCGGCCAGCTAGAGCCTGCCTTCTCCAACCTCCATCGTCGCTCAACGACGCACTTTGCGCCGCAGGAAATCGCGAAAGACGAGGGCGATGGCAATGTGATGCCAGCTGTAATCTATATCTATACATCGCTTCCGGCAGTCTCTACTATTCCCCCGCCTTCGCAGAATCCTTCATCCATGCCGTCCCAACGCCGCTCTAGGGTAAGAGTGATTTCCGCTCGATCTGCTCTTCGCTTCTTTGCCTCTCGGAAGCATCCATCACTCTCGCCAGAAGCTGCCATTACCCTCGCCAGAAGCCTCCCACATATCCTTCTCCGGTGAATTCCAGTCTAAAACCTCACTACTAGGTACTGATTTTACTACATCTTCTCCTTCTATGAACCTATTCACCATCTCCCACCTCTATAACCAGGTTCCCACTACACAGATCCCACTCCTCCACATCTTCAACACAATGAATGGAGCAGGCACAAAAATCTGATATCTTCGAAGCTTCTTCCACTGCTGGTTATTTTTTAACTGTGTAGAGTTATTTTTACAAAAAATAATTACTGATTGTTAAACTTAACTATTCAAGTTTAGACATTTTAAATTGTTCTTGCTTGCCATTGCTCCTTTATTTGTACTCTTCTGGGCTCTGTTGTTTTAGAAGAAATGAGAGTATTTCGAAGGAGATTCAAGTTTGTAAATATCAGCTTTTTTTCCTCTTCAGAGATTTCAGATTTGTTTTGGGTTTTCCTTGCCTAAGTGCCTAACTGTTTTGGTCACATTTGGTCCTCTGAATTTCTCAAAGAAAAATTGGTTCAGGGAGAAATGCCTATGGATTCTCCCACGGGGAAGGAGGGCAAAGTATCCAGAAACGATTTTGTTGAGGTCGATCCCACAGGGCGATACGGTCAGGTGAGCACTCTTCCTGAATCCAATCCTTTGATTTCTATAATTTTCTTCCATTTAATAAATTCATCATGATTCCTCCTGATTTATATCTGTAAATCTAAAATTTTGTTGTTGTTGTTGTTAAAGTACAACTAAGTGCTAGGAAGTGTTGTTTGGAGGTAATTTCTTACCATATAAGCCAAATAGAAAAAAAAACTTTAGTTACATGCCTTCAATTTTAATCCTCAAAACCATTATTTCCTCTTTGTAGTTTTTGAAGATGACGACTTCCAAATTTCGGCAAATTCTATTCACATTTACCGACCTATTTAGCTTTGATATAATTGTAAGTGAAGTTGACGGGTCAGGTATGATGGTCATTCTAGAGAACAAATTGGATCACGCATGAGCATAAGGTGTTTGTGAAAATGACCGGATAATGATGCACTTCTAATTTTAACTTCAACATGGTAATATGCTGAGCAAATTTGACCTCCTGATTTATATCTGTAAATCTAAAACTTTATTGTTGTTGTTGTTGTTGAAGTACAACGAAGTGCTGGGAAGTGCTGTTTGGAGGTAATTTCTTACCATATAAGTCAAATAGAAAAAAAAAACTTTAGTTATATGCCTTCAATTTTAATCCTCAAAACCACTATTTCGTCTTTGTATGACTGTACCTCAAAAACATGTTAAAATTGTTGATTCATAGTGAGAGTTTCACCTACAATTCTAGATTTTTTGAAATAAATTTTAGTTCGAACATCCCCATTAAATGTCATTTATTGAATATTTATTTTTTGTTTTACCTGAATATATAGTTTTTGTCCCATTAATATTTTTCCCCATGATTCATGTCTCTTCACATTAAGTGAAATGTTAGAATGGATTTGGATCATGCCAATGAAGTCAGTTTGAAGACAATGATGCTGTTTGGTGGAGACCAAATATTTAAACAATCATCTTTCTTTATCCTCCTCTCCACATCATCCATTAATATGAGTTGAAAATTAGCATGTAGTTTTACTTGAATAGTGCAAACACATGCAGGGCAGAAAAGTACACCATTACCATATAGATTCAAGAAATATATAATGATTAATAAGTTAGGAATATATTATGTCATATTTACAGTTACATTTGAATTCCAGCCAAGTTTGTATGATTTTATCTTTGGCCCGGTATTGTTGACCACATGTAGAGTCAGGGATTAGAAGCCGTAACAAAACAAAACTGACTATCTCTTCCTATCAATTAAAATTTTTGCTACACTGATTTAATTGACTGTAATTTCCTTGACTGTAATTTGTCTGTATTTTCTTTTAAGAATATATTATTCCTAAGCTGTTTAATTTAAACTATGGTGTTACAAATAATTTTAAATGTTTCAGATTTTTGTTGATCCTCTTTCTTACCACATGCTCGAATTTGCCTCGAATTTGCTACTTCTCCGGGAAGGGTGGATAAAAAAACATGAAGTTGGGCACATAAGTAAATTTCTGCCATCGAGGGCAATCTGCGTATTTGAATTTCAGGGAGATGCTACATTCTAGGTGGCTTTGCGGCATGGTAAGCTTTTTCGCTATCTGTCTCTCTCCCTCCCTCTCTCTCTCTACAGGTTGAAAATTTTCTTATAATGGATGCATTCTGATAATGTGCAACTCTATAGAAATATGGTGCTTAGATTGAACCACCAGCTATAGTTGCAGCGGGTTCTCCCTCTACAAGTCCAAGGTTGTACAAAAAAAATAAATTTACACTATGAGTTTATCATCTTATGCCATCATGTATTGAAATAATTTTTTAATGATGTGCAATCATTGTTTCACTACACCATCTAAATCTACTATCTATACAGTTAAATGTAATATCAGAGTTTTTATATCACTTTAGACCTCTGTAAATTTATTAAGTTCTATTTATAATTATTTAGGAAATGGGTTGATTTGTGTTTTCAGCAATGAGTCATTTGAAAAATGGATAAGTTCTTGAGTTTCTCAACCATATGGAGATATTTCTTAAGCATTTGGGTGACTTGAAGAGGTAATCATCAACAGATCTTCTCCAAATGTTGTGATTTACTCCATTAGCTTCTTTTAACAAATCTTGATGAGCATGCAACATGCCTCTAATAATCTCATTTCATATAGCATCTTTTACCCCTTTTAATTTCATATTTTTCATTTTTCGATTTCATTTTTTTCATTTTCCGATTCCATTTTTTCATTTTTCATATGCAGCAAAATTGATAACATCTGTTGTCGTAATATTTGATCTTCTACATGTTTTTTAAATTTCAAACACCACGATTTGATCTTCTACATGTTTTTTTAATTTCAAACACCACGATTACTTTTGCGTTGTTGACAAACAACTTTTTTGCCATTGGGAAAGCTCAAAGCTTCCAGCATTTGCATGTAAATATGTAATTACAATAGTTTTTCAAATTTAATGTTTAACTACTTTTATACATAATTTTATAAGTTTTTAAAGAGAAGATACTTATGAGTACCTTAGTGGACATTTGAATGCACCAATTTTAAGAGAGATATTTAGGTATGTGTAGCGCACGGTGATCAAAATGGATCGTGGTGCGGGAGCAAGTAGAGTTGTATGATCTAAAATGAACTAATAATAATATTAACCCTCCATCGAATGTCGCCTACCCTGCCGAATTTCGCCTCCCTCGCCGAATGTCATCACCCACGACAAATGTTGTCCTCACGACAAATGTTGACTTCTCCATAAATGTTACCACACTACAAATGTTGCCCCCGACAACAAATGTCGAAGACCACGACAAATGACATCGCCCACAACCAATGTCTCTGCCCATGACACATGTCGCCACCTATGACCAATGTCGGCACCAACGACCAATGTTGCCGCCCCCATCAAATGTCGCTGACCCCGTCGAATGTTTCCTTCCCTGCAGAATGTCGTCGCTCCTGTCAAACGTCGTCGACCCCACCGAATATCGCCTCCCCCCGCTGAATTTCAGCGCTGATGACAAAGGTTGCCCCCCACCACAAATTTTGAAGCTCACGACAAATGGCTACACCCACCATCAATGTTGCTGCCCACAACCATTGTTGCTTCCCACGACCAATGTCGTAACCCCGCCGAATGTCGCCACCCGCGCCGAATGTCGACGCCCGCGTCGAATGTCGACGCACACGCCGAATGTTGCGCCCCCGCCCAATCTCGCTCCCACGACCAATTTCGCCATCCTCGACCAATGCCCCCCCCCACACGAAAAATGTCGCCCCCCAAGAACAATGTCCCCCCCACGACCAATGTCGTCGCCCACGACCAATGTCGTCGCCCACCCAAGTTGTCGCCACCAATGTTGTCGTCCACGGCCAATGTTGTCGTCCACGACCAATGTCGCCACCCACGACCAATGTCGCCGCCCACGACCAATGTCGCCGCCGACGACCATTGTCGCCTCCCCCGACCAATGTCGCCGCCACCGACTCATGTCAGCGCCTCGACCAATGACGACGCCCCGACCAATGACAGCGCTCCCGACCAATGTCGCCTCCCCCAACCAATGTCGCCTTCCCCGACCAATGTCGCTTCCCCCGACCAATGTCACCGCTCTCGACCAATGTCGCCGCCCCCGACCATATTCGCCGCCATGAACAATGTGTCGCCACGACCAATTTCGCCTCCACGATCGATGTGGCCGCCACGACCAATGATGTCGCCCTCGACCAATGATACCTTCCTCGACCAATGTCGCCCCCTCGACAAATGTCTCCCCCTCAACAAATGTCGCACTCACGACGAATGTTGCCCGCACAGGGTCCCCCATGCACGACTGCTGTATATATATATATATATATATATATACTATATATATATATATATATATATATATATATATATATATATATATATATATATATATATATATATATATATATATATATATATATATATATATATATATATATATATATATATACACGAGTGACAGGCACGGGCCTGTGGCCCGATGACTACGCGCCCCAGTACCCGGCCGGCGACGGCGGGCTCCGTCCGCCCCCGGCACGGGGCGCGGCCCGCCCCCTCCGGTCCTCGTGCCCTGTGCGACAGTACCCAGCTTGGTGGCGGGCTTCGCAGGGCAATACACGGGATGCGATGGTGGGCGTCGCCCACACCCGCGAGCTTCGCCGCCTTTTTATTTTTATAATTATAATTTTCCTACTATTATTCTTCTTACTATCTATTTTTTTGTAAATTTATTTAGATTTTTTGGAATATAATTGAGATTATTAAAAAAGGCCAAAAACATAATAATTACGACACCTTTAAAAGTCCAAAAACAAAATACTTAAGTTTGAATTCTCGTGAACTTGCCGGCATGAAATTTAAAAAAACAGTTTTTTAATGGAAATTATTAATCCCACATCGCGTACAAAACAGCTCCTTCCGTGTTTAAATAGCAAGAGGCAACAGATAACTTTGAAATCCAATAACCTGTTCGGTTGGCCTGCCTATCTGATAAAAGTGAGCCCAATGGGCCGGGTAGTGGGTGGGCTATACAGAGTGCAGTAAGCTGGACTTGTCGGATGTTTACTTTTAGGCTTGCTGTGCTTTTAAATTTCTCCATAATTTCACATAGCTTTAAGACTATCTCTTCTAGGTTTAGGAACCCTATAAAAAAACGGAGAGAGTGTGTGTGTTTGATCAGACGATTGCTGAATAATCCATTTAGATCGAACGTTCAAAATTGCTCCAATAAGTTTAAAATTCATGCAATATATATTTCCTTTATACTGGTTTATATATATATATATATATATATATATATATATATATATATATATAATTACGAGTGCCCGACACGAGACTCCACCCCTATGATCATGCGGGATAGCACCTTGTCGGTGATGGAGGGCTTTACTAACCCATGTGTCCATCTTTTGTTAGAAACCAGGTCGAGGCAGTACAATGAGAATTCTGGTGTTGGCCGACTGCAGTTGAATGGAAACAACATCACCAAACAAATCTCCGCAGAAGGCTCCAAATTATCTACTGGAATATTCTGTGGTAGTTTGTTGAGCGCCCGAATAGAACCGCTAACTTCATTTATAAGATGGGACTAACACCACCTCACATACCCAAGTGCATTGCAGTGAACTTGGGTATGAAAGGTGAGGTTAGTCCCCTCTTATAAATGAAGGACATGGGTTCTATCCCGAGGCTCAACAAACTACCGTGAAATATTCCCGTAAATAATTCGGAGCATTCCACGGAGATTTGGTTGTGAATGTTGTTGCCATTAAACTGCAGTCGGCCAGGATCAGAATTCGCAATATGCTCACCCGATCTGATTTATAACTATTTATAATGCTCTAGCCAAACAATTGGCATTTTGAAATTAATTGAAAGCGGAATTATTTTTTGTTTAAATGCCACTTTAATAATTAATAAATTATTTCCAAAACTATAGACTTTATGGGGATGAGATCACTCTTATAGAAGATGGTTGTGCATATAGCCCCTCCCCAAGATCTTCCCCATAACTAGTGGGATCATGAGCTTGTCGGATGTTTACTTTTAGGCTTGCTGTGCTTTTAAATTTCTCCATAATTTCACATAGCTTTAAGACTATCTCTTCTAGGTTTAGGAACCCTATAAAAAAACGAAGAGAGTGTGTGTGTTTGATCAGACGATTGCTGAATAATCCATTTAGATCGAATGGTCAAAATTGCCCCAATGAGTTTAAAATTCATGCAATATATATTTCCTTTATAGTGGTTTATATATATATATATATATAATTACGAGTGCCCGACACGAGACTCCACCCCTATGATCATGCGGGATAGCACCTTGTCGGTGATGGCGGGCTTTACTAACCCATGTGTCCATCTTTTGTTAGAAACCAGGTCGAGGCAGTACAATGAGAATTCTGGTGTTGGCCGACTGCAGTTGAATGGAAACAACATCACCAAACAAATCTCCGCAGAAGGCTCCAAATTATCTACTGGAATATTCTGTGGTAGTTTGTTGAGCGCCCGAATAGAACCGCTAACTTCATTTATAAGATGAGACTAACACCACCTCACATACCCAAGTGCATTGCAGTGAACTTGGGTATGAGAGGTGAGGTTAGTCCCCTCTTATAAATGAAGGACATGGGTTCTATCCCGAGGCTCAACAAACTACCGTGAAATATTCCCGTAAATAATTCGGAGCATTCCACAGAGATTTGGTTGTGAATGTTGTTGACATTAAACTGCAGTCGGCCAGAATCAGAATTCGCAATATGCTCACCCGATCTGATTTATAACTATTTATAATGCTCTAGCCAAACAATTGGCATTTTGAAATTAATTGAAAGCGGAATTATTTTTTGTTTAAATGCCACTTTAATAATTAATAAATTATTTCCAAAACTATAGACTTTATGGGGATGAGATCACTCTTATAGAAGATGGTTGTGCATATAGCCCCTCCCCAAGATCTTCCCCATAACTAGTGGGATCATGGGTACGTCCGCACATACGATCGCCACACCCGATCACCTAATACGTCGATCCCACTACTCATGAGAAACCATCGAGAACACCGCCTCCCCGGCGTCTGGTGGCCAACTTCGTCATTGGACGTCGGCCATCCCCTCTTGCCACTGCCGGCCGCCCCCTCCTGGCCGCCGACACGCGCTACAGGAGGAGGCTGAGCCTGGCCTTCCCTCCTCGGTCGAGGAGGTGGCCGAGCCAACCGACAGACCTCAGCCGCCGGCACGCGGCCGAGGGAGCGGCCGACCGGGACACCCCTCCTCAGCCGTTGCTGCGTGTCCAATGGTGCGACCGGGCCGATCGCCCCATCTTCCATTGGTGCGCGGCTAAGGGGCCGCCGACTCGGACGCCCTTCCTCGGCCGCCAATGCGCAGCCGAGGAGGTGGCCGACTCGGCCTCCCTTCCTCGGCCACCGGGGCACGACCGACCGGCAGCCCCCATCTGCCGCCGGCATGCAGCCGGGGAGGTGGCCGCGCCGGCCACCCCCGGCCATCCATCGGCCGCTCCTCCCTCTCAGCCACCGGCCTCACAGTGGCCCACCTTCCCGGTCAATGGTGTTGGTCTCTCTCTCTCTCCTCTCTAGTAAGTTCGCCGACAAGTTCGTCGGCGAGTCTCGCCGGTCGCCCGAAGGAATCTGCCCCGACCGTCTGATCTTCTCAAGTCATTCTTCTATGTTTGATTCGCAGGTAACCACCGGCTAACCACCAGGATAGTGGGGAAATTTCATTATTAAATTGATTAGTCTTCGGATAGCAAAATCATTAATCCTAATTTGCGCATTCAAACTCCAGCAAAAATATTTATCATGGTGGTTATGGTGTGCGAATAGCCATGTAACCACCATAACCACCTCTTAGGGGCTATAAATAGAGCGTCAGGCCTCCTCATTTCTCAAATTTTTTATTCGAGCTTTCTTCTTCCTCAAGACGGAAGTCTGCCAGATTTCTCCCACGAGCCGCATTCATGCTCATGGGGATGATCCCCTTTTATGGAGAAATCAGGATGCACATAGCCACTCCCCCCCCCCACGATCTCTAATAAATTTGTGGGATCATGGGTTTGACCACGCACACGAACACCACAACCGATCCCATCACACGCTGATCCCACTACGCATGACATCAAAAATGCCAAATCCACCACCTCGCCGGCATCAAGCGTTCGGCGACATGCCCGATGCCGGTTGACTCCTATTGTTGTTATTAGCCACCCCTTCATGGCCGTTGGGAAGCGCCAAGGGTAGCGGCCGGCCCGACCACCCCTCTTCGACCACCGGCCCGCGGCCAAAGATGCGGTTGGGCCGGCCGCCCCTCATTGGCCGCCAGTGCCCGACCAAAGAGACGGACAGGCTGACCGCTCCTCATTGGCCGTTGATGCACGACCAAGGAGGCGGCCAAGTTGGCAACCCTACGCCAACCGCCGGCCCTGGAAGAAGGGGCGGCCAAGTCGACCGCCCATCATGGGCCTTCGGCGCGTGACCAAGGATGCAGCCGAACCGGCCAAGCCACTCTGGCCGCCGGCGTGCTGCCGAAGAGACGGAAGAGTCAGTCGCCCCTTGTCTGTCGTAGGAGTGCGAATGAGGAGGCAGCTGAGCAGGCCGCCCCCAATCGGCCGCCGACCACTCCCTCTTGGTCACCCCACGCCTTTCCGGTTATCGGCGGCGACCTCCCTCCCCGCCGACAAGTTCGTCGGGGAATTCGCCGAAGCGTCCATTGTCCATTCAAGGGAGCGCCACGTCGCCATCCGTTCATCCTGGGTCGATCCATGTCCTTCGATTCGCGGGTAACCACCCACTAATTGCCAAGTTGGTGGGGAAATTTTATTATTAAATTATTTGGCCTACAGATAACGAAATAAATGATTTTAATGCACAACCATAAACTATAGGAAAAATATTAATTTGGGTGGTTACGTTGTGCAGATAGCTGCGTAACCACCATAACCACCTAAAAGGAGCCTCAGGCCTCCTCATTTCTCACATTTTTCCTCCAAGTCTTCTCCTTTCTCATGCCAGAGCTCTACTGATTTCCTCCAACGAGCCGTATTCAAGCCATCTCCGAGCCACGTGAAAGTGCAACTAGATCTGATATACTCTAGAGGGGGGTGAATAGAGTATATGGTGTTTTAGTACTTTTAAAAACTTTTACAACAATTGTTGTAATAAGTGTGAACAGGGAAGCAAATATAAATCTAATCACAGAACTAAACTATGCAAAAACTAAGCACAGACAAATCAAGGCCAGAAACAAAAAGTAAACAAGCAGAGCCAGAGGACACAAGGAAATATAGTGGTTCCCCAAACTTGGGTACATCCACTCTTCTACCACCCTAGGTAGGAATCCACTGCAGGATGAGTTGATCAGGTGTCCTGGGCACCAATGAGCTTTTGATAAGGTGCTCAAAAACCAAAGCAGATTTTTTGATCAGGTGTCTTGCCACCAATGAGCTTTTGACAAGGTGCTCAAAAACCAGATTCAAACTTTTGAAGGGAGTTTGAGAAACCCTTTACAGAGTGGGGGTGAGAGAGTGATGGCAGTCTTCTCTTTCTCAAACAACTGAGAAGACTATGTGGATTGATGTCAAAGCTCCCCCTGAATCCTTGAAATCTTCAGGAAGAAAAGCTTTGCTTGAGGGTGATAGGCCTTCAAAGGTAGAACTCCAGCAATAGATGATTTCAGCAATGGCTGAAATGTTGAGTGTCTGGAGTCTTGAAATGATGTTGGCCTTGAACACTTTGAAAGATGAAGAGATCTGAAGATTTTTGAAAGCTTGATCTCTTGATGAGTGTTCTTCAGAATTCTTTTTGACAGAAGATTTTGAAAGAGTCTCTGTAATCTGTATTGTGTATTCTCTCCTTGTTAATCTCTGTATATCATCTATATTGATTCAAAAACATTCTATCTTTTATTCTCTGTTCCAGAATAGAATATCATTCTCTGTCAAAGATAGCCGTTGGTCTGCATTGATTGCATCCTTAATTGCAAAAACTCTTCTAGAGGAAAGTCCACAGAATTATTCCTTGGAAGATCCCTTGAAACTTGGTCCAGAAATAAATGAAAACGGCTAGCAAATCTCTGAATTAATTGCAGAATAACTCCTGTCTGATTTGAATTTGAATTCTGGAAGTTAACTGAAATCGTCGAACTGAGCTCTGCTATCGTCGAGCTGAGCTCAGCGAACTGGAAAACTCAAGCAGCAAAATAATCGTCGATCTGAGCTCAAAGATCGTCGAACTGAGCTCAGAGATAAAGATCCAATGCAGAGTCAAAATCGTCGAACTGAGCTCACCGATCGTCGAATGGAGTTCGACGATATTATGAAGTTGAGCTCAGCGATCGTCGAGTGGAGCTCGACGATCTGCCGAAGTTGAGCTCAACGATCGTCGATCTGAGTTCGACGAATCGTCGTGCTGAGCTCGGCGATCAGACTTAGTCTCCAGACAGAAAAACTTGGTCTTCAGGGCAGCTTCCAATCCTAGACTTCTAACCCTTAGACTCAATTCTAATTGACCTATTAAGCTATACAGAAGGTCAAACAAAGGTTCCTAGAGACATAATGATCCTGACCCAAATTAGTAATAGGGTGTTCCAACAATCTCCCCCTATTTGGGTTAGGATTACTATTTACAGACTTTGGAAAATCAAATAACAACATACAATCAGAAAAGCATAAAAACAACAGCAGCTAGACATGCAGAAACGTCACAGATATATATATATATATATATATATATATATATATATATATATATATATATATATATATATATATATATATATATATATGCATATGGCATCCAGATAGCAGTCAGAAAATCCAAAGATTGTCACCTTACAAAATCACTTCTTCTCTTTGCCTTTAACCATCTTGATTTCTCTGTTTGGATTTTGGGCTTCCTTGTTGGATCTGGTGTCATCTGCTGCACCCAAGTAAGTTTGCTTTGAAGTCCTGGGAACCACAGCAGCAGGATGCAATTCCATATATCTGTCTGCATCAAAGAATTTGCTGGAAGCATATCTCTCTAATTCCTTCTGTCTTTGCTCTGACATAGTAGAAATATTGCAAGTGTCTAGCCCTTGTTCTTTGGCTTTCTTTATCTGGTCTAATGCAGCCAACTCCTTCATCCTAGCAGTCCAAGCAGCTGGATTCTTCTCAGGGTCCTCAAATGGTACAGGTGGCTCATACCTGTTGGAAGAATTGTCTTGAGGAGGCCTAGCAGACACTGTCTCTCTTAGCTTGTAGGGGAATGGACCAGAAGTAGTATCAGATGAAACATGTCCTCCCCTGGAGTATGGGTGCTGCCTGGAGTGCCCTTTAGAATAAACCTGAAAATCTCTTTGACTTCCCCTGTATCCTCCTCTCCTAGAATAAGAACCCCTAGATTGGCTTTCCCTTTGATAGGATCTGGCATGGGGTTGATAGGGAGCCTGGCTTCTAGCTGGGGCTTGACTTGCAGAGCTGCCACCTGCACCTGCATCAGGAGGAGGTGGTGGAGGAGGATGAGGGTGCTGGAACTGGGAGGAGCCCTTCTCATACTTTCTCTTCTTCTTCATTGCTTTCAACTGGTTTTTGGAATACTGCATCCAATGTTCAGTAATTTGGCAGTTATGCAGAATATAATAAGGTATATCATTATTATCCTTGACTTTTGCAGGAGGCACCCTTTTCATTGCCTTGCTCCTAGCTTTCCTTTTCCTTGCAATAGTAGCAGCTGAATCATCAGAGTCTGTTTTGAATTCATCAGACTCAGAACTCTGGTCATCATATATATCATCTATTTTCTTCATCAATTCTTTCTTCAACTGAACAGCAGCAGATGAGGCAGAGGCAGAAGTAGCAGCAGCAAGGACAACAGCAGATGGGGCAGCAGATGGAGCACCAGATGGAGCAATAGAAGGAGCAATAGAAGCCGGAGTAGTGACAGTAGCAGTAATTGTAACAGTCTCACTATCAGCAGAAATTTCAGCAACATCAAAAACTGCAGCAGGCTCAAAAACAGTGGCCTCTGACATCAAAAAATCCTTGGATGTTGGCTCATCAGGAACAATTGGGATTTCAGCAGCAGTGAGAACATTTTCAGCAGCAGCAAAAACAGTTTCAGAAGCAGATTCAGTGTTTTCTTCAACAGCAGCAGCAGCAATCACTGAATGTGCAAAAGAAGAAATAATGCTGGGGTCACAGCCAGAGAAAGGCACCAGTGCCTTAGATAGGTCTTCTGAGGGCTGGACAACATTAACTCCTGTGAGATAGCTGAAGAAGGCAGGGTCAAAGGCAGAAAGCAAAGACTGTAGGTCTATTGCCAGAACTGGAGTAGGAGGCACAGCAGCAAGAGCAGAAGCAGCAGAAACAGAAATCTCAACAGCAGCAGCAGTATCATCAACAGCAGGAGCAGAGACAGCAGCAACAACAGCATGAAGGCTTTCTTCATATGGCATCTCCCCCTGCCTAGATGCAGATACATCTGTATCAAGGCACACTGCTGGAGGTGCTGCCTGAGGAAGGAGGGAGGAAAGCCTGGCAGAGAGAGCTGCCACTGACAGTTGTAGAGGAGCCAAAGAGGTCTCTAAGAGCAGAGAGAGCCTGGGGGCAATTAGCTCATACAACTTGTCAGCTAGGGCTGAGAGGTCTACTTGCTCAAGAATAGGAGCAGAGGTAGATGGAGTAGGGATAGCTGAGGATGCTGGAAGTGGAGGGATGGATGGCTGAGGTGTGGGGATGGTGGATATGGAGGACAAGGGGATGGATGTGGATGGGGTGAAAGTTGGTTGGTCAATGATATGGTGGAGGAGATCTTGGAATGAGGTTGAGGAGGAGGGTAATTCTGGAGGAGATGAGGGGGAATCATCCATGTAGGAGTCATCCAGAAGGGTGAAGGATGGTATGGATGGGGAAGAAGTGACATCTGGTGGTGGATATGAGAACAATGGGTGGAATTGGTCTACTGGAGGTGATGAAATGGTTGCTGGAGATGGAATTGATGTTGGAGAGGGGCTAGAGATGGTAATGGGGGATGAAGCAGGAATGGTGGATGGAAGAGGTAGGGTTGGAATTGGAGGAGGAGAAGAAGCAGCAACAGCAGCAGCCAGGTCTTCTGCAGGAGCAGAGACCTGTGGGAGAGTGACTCTGTGAGTCCTGGTGCCTGAAGGAGCATTTGAGGAGGGCCTGCTGGGCTTGCTTATCTGCCTGTCCCACTTGCCAAAGAGGGCACAGGTAAGTCTCTTGGAGGCATTAATGTGCACTCCAGAGGAGACCAGCAAAGCAGGACACCTTGTCTGCAGGAAGACTCCAAGAATCCTTCCAAAATTAACAAAGCTTTTGTTTATTTTCTTCTTTATTAGGTCAAAGAAGACCTCTCCCCAGTTCAAACTTTTCTTATCTACCAGAGCTCCCATGAGGCAGAGCTGATGTCTGGAGATAGTGTCATGTGCAGAGTGCTTTGCCAACAGCACTTTTCCTACAACTTTTTCTAGGAACCTGTACTCAACAGACAAGTTCCTTTTGAATAACTTGCTAGGGTTTCCCTCAGGATGACCCATCCTGGCAAGTATGTCAGAAAACTCCTCTCCAGATAATTCAGCAGTATCATCTCCATTTCTCAGTCCAAAAACCTCTGTTAGAATGGTGGGGGTCAGAGGTACCTGAGTTCCAGCAATGGACCCAACTATTGTGTTGTTGTCTTGGTGGTGAGCAGTGTAAACCCATTCCTTGATTTCATCTGAGGCCAGCTTTATCCTGGTGGTCATGAGGGCAGACAAGTTCTGATCCTTGAATAAACTCAGAATGTCTTGGAAAACTTGGTCAGTAGTGCTGAATGATTCCATATCAATGTCGAAGCCTGCATCGAACTTCATGGCGGCTAGAACTGCAACTGATACAACCATTGTACCTGCAAAGATTCAACAAACAAAACGACCAAGCGTAGAACTGTTTGGAGGGAAGAAAGTTCTTGCAGAGAAATTGAAAGCGCAAGAGAGAACGACGGCGAAAAAAGAGTTTTATATTAGGGTTCGACGCAGAATTGGAGAGATCGTTGAACTCAGTTCGACGATCGAGGCTTCTAAAGGAATCTGAAGAGACTCCAACATCGTCGATCTCCGTTCGACGATCTTGGAAAGCGTCGAGCTCCGTTCGACGATCGTTCAGTGAACATAATCGTCGAGCGCCGTTCGACGATCGTTGACCGGAAGAGATAGTTCATACTATCTGAGAGGCGCTGAACTCAGTTCGACGATTCTGGAAATCGTCGATCTCCGTTCGACGATCTGTGTGGAAATCGTCGAGCGCAGTTCAGAGATCAGAAAAATTCTAGACACTAAGAAAAATCAGAATTTTTGCCTAGTCTTGGTCAATTTTTAGCTTTCAAAATCTTGGAGATTATTTAAGACTTCCTCCATCTAACATTCCTAACTGATTTAGGAAGAAGGTGTGTTTCTTTTCATCCAAAGGCTTGGTGAAAATATCTCCCCTTTGTAAATCAGTTGGGATATATTGCAATTCAATTTTATTCTTTTCAACATTGTCCCTTAAAAAATGATGCCTAATCTCTATGTGTTTTGTCCTACTATGGAGGACTGGATTTTGAGCTATGGAAATAGCACTTGTATTGTCACAAAAGATTTTTGACTTCTCTAAGTTGTAACCATAGTCTAGGAGTTGGTTTTGAATCCACAATATTTGTGAACACCAACTGCCTGCAGCCATATATTCAGCTTCAGCAGTTGAGGTTGACACAGATGTTTGTTTCTTACAAAACCAAGAGACAAGTCTGTCACCAAGGAACTGACAAGTTCCACTTGTGCTTTTCCTGTCAATTCTGCATCCAGCATAATCAGCATCAGAGAATCCAGTTAAATCAAATGCTGAATCTTTTGGATACCAGAGACCTAGATTTGGACAACTTTTAACATACCTGAGAATCCTCTTTACTAATGTTAGGTGTGACTCTCTAGGGCTTACTTGGAACCTAGCACATATGCATGTAGCAAACATTATATCTGGTCTACTAGCTGTAAGATACAGTAAGGAGCCAATCATTGCTCTATATGTTGTCTGATCAACAGGTTTCCCATGTTCATCAGCATCCAATACAACATTGGTAGGCATGGGTGTTTTCATACAAGATGCCTCAGACATACCAAATTTCTTAACCAGTTCATTAGCATATTTGGTTTGAGAAATAAAGATGCCTTCAGCATGTTGTTTGACTTGCAATCCTAGGAAGAAGGATAGCTCACCCATACTACTCATCTCAAATTTAGAATGCATTAGATTAGAAAACCTTCTGCACAATTTTGAGTCTGTGGAACCAAAAATGATATCGTCTACATAAATTTGTACTAGTAGGGTATGGGTCTTATGGGTTCTAATAAAAAGAGTTTGGTCTACTCTACCCCTTATAAAACTATTTTCCAAGAGAAAGCATGCTAAGGTCTCATACCATGCTCTAGGAGCTTGCTTGAGACCATATAATGCTTTATTTAGTCTAAAAACATAATCAGGGTAAGTTGGAGAGATAAAACCTGGAGGTTGTCTGACATAGACTTCCTCTTTGATGTCTCCATTCAAGAAAGCACTTTTGACATCCATCTGATAGACTTTGAAACCTTTGTGAGCTGCATAAGCTAAAAATATCCTGATGGCTTCTAATCTTGCAACAGGTGCAAAAGTCTGGTCGTAGTCAATTCCTTCTTCTTGAGAATATCCCTGAGCAACTAGCCTTGCCTTGTTCCTTATAATTACTCCTTGATCATCCAGTTTATTTCTGAATACCCATTTTGTTCCAACAATGGAATGATCCTTAGGCTTTGGCACTAGTTCCCATACTTTGTTCCTCTCAAATTGATGCAACTCCTCTTGCATTGCAATGATCCAGTGTGGATCTTGCTCTGCATCTTGAATGGACTGAGGTTCAATTTGAGAAAGGAAGCAGGTGTGCAACAGGTTTTGGTTGACCTGATTTCTGGTTTGCACACCAGCTGAGATTTCTCCAATTATTTGGGAAATTGGATGGTCTCTTGATGTTACTAAATCAACAGGGGGTGTTGATTGTTCATCAACCTGTGTTGTTGTTTCCTCTTGTGGTACAACAACTGGCTCTTCAAGTGGTGCTTCAATATGTTGAGCATTGCCTTCATCTTCACTGCTTTCTTCTTCTTGAGCAACCTGTAACTTGTTCATATCTTCAACTAGAGAATGTTCCTGCAAAGGTTCTATGGTAGAAGAGACCTTCTCCTTGAAAGACATGTTAGTTTCATCAAAAGAAATATGAACAGATTCCTCAATTTTCAAAGATGATTTATTATAGACCCTATAGGCCTTGCTGATCATGGAGTATCCCAGAAACACTCCTTCATCAGCTTTGGCTTGAAATTTTGCTAAGTATTTCTTGTCATTATTGTGAATATAGCAAATGCAACCAAAAATTCTGAAATAGTCAACTTTAGGTTTCTTCCCTTTGAGTAATTCATAGGGAGTCTTTCCCTTTAGTTTATGTATCAGACTTTTGTTCAGCACATAGTTGGAGGTGTTCACTGCCTCTGCCCAAAAGGATAGAGGTAGATGAGCATCTGACAACAATGTAGTGGCAGATTTAATAAGGGTTCTATTTTTCCTTTCAGCTACCCCATTTTGTTGAGGAGTTCTAGGAGCTGAGAAAGTATGCCTGATCCCTTCACTCTGACAGAACTCTTGCATAAGAAGAGAATCAAACTCTGTCCCATGATCACTTCTGATCAGGGCAATGTGAGTATTGAACTCAATCTGTATACATTTGAGAAACTCTGTCAGACACTTAAAGTTATCAGACTTCTTCCTTAGAAAGAACACCCAAATGAATCTAGAGAAGTCATCTACAATTACTAAAGTGTAGGATTTCCCTCCTAGGCTTTGTACTGTGATGGGTCCAAACAAATCCATGTTTAACAGATACAATATCCTAGGTGAATCACTCTTATTAAGTGACTTAAAACTATTTTTAGTTTGCTTGCCTAATTGACAAGCCTTGCAGAGTCCTTCCTTCTTGTAGGGGCCAGAAGGTAGTCCTCTAACAAGGTTGTCCTTGGATAGCCTAGCAATAGTTCTAAGGTTTAGGTGTCCTAATCTCTTATGCCATAACACATTTGGTCTACAGACTGAATTAAACAAGCAGATATCTATATCAGTTGAAAGGAAATCTACTAAATAGATGTTACCTTTCCTTATACCTGTCAACACAGTTGTGTTGTCCTCTGGCTTGATTTTGCATAAGGTTTTGCTGAAGGTCACCTGGTAGCCTTCATCACATAGCTGACTGATGCTGATCAAGTTGTGCTTCAGTCCTTCCACATATGCTACCTTCTTGAAGGTTACTGATCCAATCTGTACTGCACCATATCCCTTAGTTTGTCCAAAGTTGGAATCAGAAAAGATAACTTTGGGTCCAAGCTTGGCTCTGAAGGATGTGAGGTTGTCCTTATTCCCTGTCATGTGCTTAGAGCACCCACTATCCAAATACCATTGCTGGTTAGATGTTGGATAGGTCTTCACCTGCACATGAAACAATTCACTTGTTTTTGACCCAGTTTACCTTGGGCCTAGGTTGATAACCTCTAAATTCAGAAATGAAAGACATCCCTGGCTGACTCTTATATCCTTCAGGATGATATCTCCTTGGAGGTAAAATCCATTCAGTATAAGGGTTGAAGGTTTGGGATGAAGAACCCTTAGGATTCAATTTTGATTTGCCTTTGAAAAAGTTTCCAGAGTTCTGACCTCTGTTCGACGATCTTGGAGCTGAGTTCGACGATCTTGGGTCAGATCGTCGAGCTCCGTTCGACGGTCGACTATGGCTGAGGTCAGGTATATGAGATCGTCGACCTGCGTTCGACGACTTTGGCTGAGATCGTCGATCTGCGTTCGACGATTTGTCCTGAGATCGTCGAGCTGCGTTCGGCGATCGTCGATCTTCATTCGGCGATCGTCGATCTCCGTTCGACGATTTCTGCTGGGACTTGGTTTTCTGAGGCAGATCAGAATTTTTCCTAGCAACCTCTACAACTCCCTTTCTCTTGCTAGAAATAAACTTGATGGGAGTTGTTAGGACTACAGGTTGGCTGGATGAAGCACCCAAGCCCAGTGTACTGTTGAATCTAGAGTTCACTGTGCTTGTGATGTCCATCAGCTTGATGCTTCTCCCATTAAGGGATTCTTCAAGCTTCTTGGCCTCAGAGAGCTCACTTTTCAGTGTAGCTATCTGTTCCCTACAGTTCTCCAACTCCTGAGAGAGTTTGAGGTTTTCTGACTTTAAAACATTGTGTTCAAATAATTGATTTCTGAGAGAGATAATCTCTTTCTCAGACTTTAGCAGGTCTAAACACAGTGTTTTAAATTCAGATTTAAAATCTTCTGAAGTAAAATCAAAAGAACTAATTACCTGATCTTCTTCAGGTTGAGTTTCTGAGTCTGACTCTGACTCTTCATCCTCTGAATTGTGCTGTGAGGCATTAATTGCCATCATGCAGAATTCCTTTTCTTCTGCATCATCCTCATCATCACTGGAGCTGGATGAGGCTTCTGATTCCTCTTCTGTCTCACTCCAGGATTCAGCAACAAACCCTTTCCTTGTATGCTTATTTTTGCTGGAAGAAGGTTTGCTATTGCCATTCCTTTTGGGGTCCTTCTGCTTTCTTCTTTCTTTTCTGTCCCTTCTGTCCTTGTTCTTGTTCTCTGGACAGTCAGGAACTATGTGCCCTGGTTTCCTGCAACCAAAGCAGATAATGTCTTTGTTATTGCCAATGGACTTGTCATACCTTGGCTTATCCTGCTCCTTGTATGATCTTCTTCTGAAGTCCTTTCTGGCCATCTTGTAGAATCTTTTGGCCAACAAGCTGAGAAGTTCATCATTGCCTGTAGCTTTTTCTTCAGGCAGATCCTCAGTTGCCTTGAAGGCTATGGTTTTCTCTTTCCTTGTGGCTGGTGAAGCAGCCTTCTGTTCTTCCTCTCTATTCTTGATGAGTAGCTCATAAGATTTGAGCTTACCCAACAAGGCTTCAGTGGTGATCTCATTTAGACTTCTGGCATCCTTAATTGGCCAGATTCTTGAGTCCCAAGTGCTGGGGAAGCACATTAGGATCTTGTCATTAAGTTCTGTCAGAGAAATCTCTTTGTCCAATGTCCTTAGCTCACTGACAATTAGACTCAATCTGTTGTACATGTCTCCCACTGACTCAGTCTCTCCCTTCTTGAAGTTCTCATATTGGGAGATGAGATGGGATCTTCTGTCCTTTCTCTCATCAGCTGAGCCTGAGACAATTTCTGAGAGCTTGTCCCAAATCTCCTTGGCTGAGTTGCATTCAGCTACCTTTTGGAATATGTCATCTGACATTGTCTGGGCTAGGATGTTCATAGCCTTGGCATCAGCTACTTTCCATTTTTTGATGTCAGCATCTGTTCCTGATGGGGGTGGAACAGCATTTGTGCTTGTGCTCTCTGGGGGTCTTGGACACACTGTCAAAACAGAATTGAAAATATCTTCGTCAATAGAATTCATGTAAAGTCTAATCCTTGCTTTCCAAAGTGCAAACTTGGAAAGATTGCACACTGGAGGTCTGGTGCTAGCATAATCTTTGTTTTGGGCCATGAGTTGTGCAAACAAAATCTAATAATAAAATACAAAAGAAAAACAGATCTAGTTTAGGATCTTGGGGTTCAGGTGTTAGCCTGTACAACCAATCAGGTATGGTATGTTTAACCAACCTCGCTTTGATACCAATTGAAAGTGCAACTAGATCTGATATACTCTAGAGGGGGGTGAATAGAGTATATGGTGTTTTAGTACTTTTAAAAACTTTTACAACAATTGTTGTAATAAGTGTGAACAGGGAAGCAAATATAAATCTAATCACAGAACTAGACTATGCAAAAACTAAGCACAGACAAATCAAGGCCAGAAACAAAAAGTAAACAAGCAGAGCCAGAGGACACAAGGAAATATAGTGGTTCCCCAAACTTGGGTACATCCACTCTTCTACCACCCTAGGTAGGAATCCACTGCAGGATGAGTTGATCAGGTGTCCTGGGCACCAATGAGCTTTTGATAAGGTGCTCAAAAACCAAAGCAGATTTTTTGATCAGGTGTCTTGCCACCAATGAGCTTTTGACAAGGTGCTCAAAAACCAGATTCAAACTTTTGAAGGGAGTTTGAGAAACCCTTTACAGAGTGGGGGTGAGAGAGTGATGGCAGTCTTCTCTTTCTCAAACAACTGAGAAGACTATGTGGATTGATGTCAAAGCTCCCCCTGAATCCTTGAAATCTTCAGGAAGAAAAGCTTTGCTTGAGGGTGATAGGCCTTCAAAGGTAGAACTCCAGCAATAGATGATTTCAGCAATGGCTGAAATGTTGAGTGTCTGGAGTCTTGAAATGATGTTGGCCTTGAACACTTTGAAAGATGAAGAGATCTGAAGATTTTTGAAAGCTTGATCTCTTGATGAGTGTTCTTCAGAATTCTTTTTGACAGAAGATTTTGAAAGAGTCTCTGTAATCTGTATTGTGTATTCTCTCCTTGTTAATCTCTGTATATCATCTATATTGATTCAAAAACATTCTATCTTTTATTCTCTGTTCCAGAATAGAATATCATTCTCTGTCAAAGATAGCCGTTGGTCTGCATTGATTGCATCCTTAATTGCAAAAACTCTTCTAGAGGAAAGTCCACAGAATTATTCCTTGGAAGATCCCTTGAAACTTGGTCCAGAAATAAATGAAAACGGCTAGCAAATCTCTGAATTAATTGCAGAATAACTCCTGTCTGATTTGAATTTGAATTCTGGAAGTTAACTAAAATCGTCGAACTGAGCTCTGCTATCGTCGAGCTGAGCTCAGCGAACTAGAAAACTCAAGCAGCAAAATAATCGTCGATCTGAGCTCAAAGATCGTCGAACTGAGCTCAGAGATAAAGATCCAATGCAGAGTCAAAATCGTCGAACTGAGCTCACCGATCGTCGAATGGAGTTCGACGATATTATGAAGTTGAGCTCAGCGATCGTCGAGTGGAGCTCGACGATCTGCCGAAGTTGAGCTCGACGATCGTCGATCTGAGTTCGACGAATCGTCGTGCTGAGCTCAGCGATCAGACTTAGTCTCCAGACAGAAAAACTTGGTCTTCAGGGCAGCTTCCAATCCTAGACTTCTAACCCTTAGACTCAATTCTAATTGACCTATTAAGCTATACAGAAGGTCAAACAAAGGTTCCTAGAGACATAATGATCCTGACCCAAATTAGTAATAGGGTGTTCCAACACCACGTTCTATCCATCTCCGAGTTGCATTCGAGAAACCATCAAGCCACCTGATGAAGTCTGATATCTCTGCCTCTGGGAGTCTTTAGCAACCACAAACACAACTGCTTTGTTCCCACGTTTAGTGTCATTGCGAGGCCTAGTAAAGCCTATCGCTGCAAAGTGTCATCTATAAAAAATGTCGACCGCGACGGCCTGTCGTACTTCGAGTGCCAACCATTCTCTCATCTCCAAATTGTAACGTGGAGCAGTTTGTCGCCCTGAATTCAACAAACAAGCTATAGAACAGGCAAATAGTGGATGTTGAATCCGAAATCTCGGTCTCTTGTTGAGTTCACCCGTGAGGATGGGGAGACCGCGCACTTACTACCCTCAAGCAAACGATCTAGGAACAAGACTAAGAACACAAGGGACAGACCCAGGGTCTCAGCGTGGAGGTCCCACTACATACCCGGAAGACTAACTAATTCTTCCCCTCCTCAGCCAAAGGCTGAGACAAGACACCTTCGGAGGGCTCTCTTGGCCGACTGAAACATCTAAGGAGGATCTCAAGACCAACTCTCTCCTATCCAGATGTGTCTCCTTGGGTCTATGCAAAATGTTCCTCACCCGCCCTACTAATGGCGTTATCTCTCCGAGCAATTCTTCTTTACGTAGCCTCAATTAGGCCGTCAATAATGTAATATAGGCCTTCTAGGGCCTGCACAACGCCTTGCGAGCATTTTAATTTAAAGGAATATAAATTCCATACTTCGACACGCAGGTCGGCAACATAAGCAAAATAGACCTTCGAGGGCCAGCACAAATTTGGGCTTAAGCATGCTATTCCCCGCTTGGTACTGCAGCAACTGTACGCCGATGTCTCGACAAGCGGCGACAAACTAAACATTGGTTGACTAAAAGCAGACGATTACATTGCGCTCACCCCTTTTTCGGGGCTATGGTGATTATTCCCTGCAAATAGATAATATACAACTTCCTCGGAGTCTTCTCTGGAAACCCCAGAACATCACCAATCCGGCTCACACGTCTGGATGGGCTTCACACAGTATGCCTAAATTCATACTCACGCTTCCGGATACTAAATGCAATTAATTATGGGGATGTATACATCAACCCGTCATAGGGCCTCCTTTCGCCCACCTATCGGTGGAGAGGAGCTTCCATGCAAATATGAAAATTGAGGGCTTCACCTGCCCAAGAAGAAACTTCGTTACCCTTGACGCGTGTTTTGATGGCGGTGTCGGGAGAGGAGCTCTGCTATTCTTGCTGAAGGCGGTGCCTGGAGAGGAGCTCCTAACCTACCTTGCTCCAGGCGACTGCGATGGTGAAGGAGAGCTAGGGCTTGGCCAGCCTTGCTCTAGGCGGCTACGACGGTGAAGAAAAGGCTAGGGCTCGGCCAGCCCCTGCTCCAGATGGATCTTGCTCTTGGCAGTGCCGGTGGCCGATCTTGCTCTAGCCGACCATTGTTTGGCCGGCGACGGGAGAGGAGAGGATCTGGGGAGAGAGAGCCTCGGGCGGCCTTTCCTTGGCTGGCGACGGGAAAGAAGAGGTCAGGAGAGATGGGGCTCGGGCTGCCCTTCCTTGGCCGGCGACGATGCGGGCGACCCTTGTTTGGCCGGCGACTGGAGAGGAGAGGTCGGGAGAGATGGGGGGGGGGGAATGCGGCTCCCTTCCAAAAAACCAGTTGCCCCCTTCTTCTTCTTTTTTCTTTCCTGCTTTTTTATTTGTTCCCCTCCCCTACCCCAGCCCCTTCCCCTCTTTAATTTCTTTTTTTTATCTTCCTGCTGCTTTGCTAGCTGTACCCCCCAAAACCCCTTCCCTCTCCTTCTTTTTATTTTTTGTCATGTGCTCTCTTGTACCCGAGCCCCCTTTTCCATTCCTTTGTCTTTTTCTTCCTATATATATATATATATATATATATATATATATATATATATATATATATATATTTGATGGCCCGCGAACAGACTCTTACTGTGATTTGTTCGGTGAGTGGATCTCCGTGGGCGTACTACAGGAGGCAAGTGCACCTATCGCAAGTAGTACTCGATATTCGGGAGAATACCGAGATCGTATTGTTCTCGGGGTCGGGTTGACTATTCTTACTCCTCTAGGAGGACTATTATTTTACTGAAAGTAAGGTGGAGATTTTAATTATGTAAAGACGGAAAAAGTAAAAGAGCGAAAAAATGATTTAGAAAAATTCGATGAAGGGTTAACACTCGCCATCGAATCAGATTAAGACAAAAATAACTTTTAATAATTATAGGACTTAGTTTTCAAATTAATAAAAGACAACTTGGCCGTGGAGGTTCCACAAATGTGAGCGCACTCATGTCTAGGAATATTGCTCACCTGAACGCTAAGAATATTCGACCGAACGTTAGTCCGATGAAGAATTCCTCTTAACGCCCGATTTACGCTAAGAACCCCGCTATTGGGTGGGGAACCCAATCCGGTAGAATTAGGCATGTCCTCTCTCGAGGGTATGCACGTAGCTCTATTTACCTAGGGGTGATCTGTCCATACGCACGGCCTCTCGGCTAGCTAGCGTATGGATAACAGAAATAGGACCCACACATCGATTTGTGATCCTACGCGTCGTTAACCCGGGGCAAACCTTAAGTGCTTAAATTAAAGTGAAAATAAAGAGCTTTAATTATTACAAGTTATTTTAAATGTCCCAATGCTTTACGATGCCGAGGCTAATAACGATTAGCCACACATCAGTATGGGGACGGCTTTATAATTTGATGAGGCGCGAGTTCAAAATTAAGCGCTAAAAGGTTATAAGAATAAGACATGAAAATGACAAACATTTAGAAACTAGAAAAGTTAGCTAAAACAAGAACTCAAGGACACTCCAAATTATAAATAAAACAGAATAAACTAAATTACAAAAAAAGAAAAATTACAAGTCCTACTCAAACGAGTAGGCGGGAAATAAAGGTACGCCATTTAACTATTAACGAGTATGGGGAAATAAATGCAAGTACAAGTCCTACTAAAATAATTACAAAAAATAAAAGACCTGCCATTTAACTCAAATGAGTAGGCGGTAAACAAAATCCGGCCATTTAACTCCTAACGAGTAGGAGGAAATAAACGTTAACACACACACACTCTACATAATTGAAAGAAAGCAATAAAACTATCTCCTACACACACGCACTCTATGTAATTGAAGAAAATGATAAAATAAAGCATGAAAAACTAACTCGTACACTCACACACTCTACATAAATCAAAGAAAGCAATAAAATAAAGCATTAAAATTTATCTCCTACACACACACACACTCTACATTGAAGTTGAAATGACAAAATGAAAACTAACTCTTACACTAACACATACAAATTAAAAGCAAAAATAAAAGTTACCAAAAATTTAAAACTACTACTTTTCTATACTTAGGTTTTACCAAAAACAAATAAAAAGAACAAAATAAAATTTTAAGAGAACAAAATTTTTTCAAAACAAATCAAAAAACCAAAGTTCTTTAAAAATTAAAATTTCAACATTTTCATTCTTAGGATTTCATAAAAGTGATAAAAAAGTGAAAAGAAAATGAAAAGGTTTTACAATCCTACAAAAAAAATTAAGTAAAAAAAAATAAAATCACATTCAAAACTCTTTTATAAATACATAAGAATGAAATTTAAAAAAAAACATTAAGGAAGAACATGTTGAAGAAGAGATAAACATATCATACCATGCTTGGAGATGAAATCTATAACAAACTCTAACATTGAGACAGGTAAAAAAACATAGAAAATAAACAAGTTACACTCATACACACATACACACTTTTCATAAAAGGAAGAACAAAGGAGAAGCTAAGGATAAAATGAGAAGAAAAGTGGGCACATGTAACATCCCATTTCCAACTAGACCCCTAGGAGTGGTTTTGTCTATGACTAGGTCATGACAAACCCTAGGAAGCCAGAAATGGGCCAAGGGATAGGAGACAAAGTGTGGAAATCATAATGGTCTGCAAATAGTAGAACTCTGAACAATGGTTTAGGATGACCATGGGGCTACACCTTGACCCCAAGACCCTACCACAACACCCCCTAATACCTTGGGAGGCCCATTAGAGTCATAAGGACCCATTGGGGTCAATCAAAGAGACTTAGTTGACCAAGGTCAACCCTAACCCAAAATGGGTCAAACTAGCCTACTTAGGGTCAATTGACCTACTCCTAGCCTAGAGGACCCCACCTATGCCCCCTAACCCTAAAGTGAAGTCAAGGGGTCACTAAGGACACATTAGGGTCAGCCCTAGAGGCCAAGTTACCCAAGTCAACTCAAGCCCCTAATCTGATCAAAGTGCCCTTATTAAGGGTAGGTGACCTCTAAAGTGTAAGGTAACCCTACATAACCCCACATAGGCCTTAGGGGAGGCCAATGGGTCACCAAGGACCCAATGGGGTCAACCTAGATGATCAAATTGACCCAGGTCAACTCTAACTTAAGCCAAGTCAAACCTAGCCCAAATGGGCTAACCCAAGCCCAAGCCACTTCTTCCTTAGGCTAACCTCACTTTCATGATCATCATGACTAAGTGGGCTGCACATAGCCTATGGTGTTGACCAGTCAAAATGGTTGACTAGGAGAGAGAAGGGAGCTTCCCGTCATGTTAATGGTGGAGAGAGAAGATGGGGGAGAGGAAGGGGAGAGTGGGAGCCGGCCAAAGGGAGGCCAACAACCACTTTTAATGGCTGCAATCAACTCCTCTAGGGAAGAGGAGTTGATTCCAGCCGTTTCCCGGCCACCAAGGGGTAGATTCAGCCCCCCCCCTCCACTTAACCCGAGCCACACCATTAATGGTGTTGAAGGGCATTGAAGAACCAGCCGCCCCCCTCCCCAATTGCCCATTTAAACATCATCAGTGGGCAGATGGGAACATTTTCGAGCTTTTACCTGGAGGAGACAGGCCGTCCCACTGTGTTGTTGCAGAAGCCGAGCACCGCCGCCGTCGACTATGGCATCCCGCCGCTCCTCCCGCATTCAGGCCGCCAGGAAGGTCCTCCCCTCTCCTTAACTCATGGGTAGATCATAGGTCTCCTTAGGTTTAAGGTTCGGGCTCAATTGAGCCCGATCCAAACCATGATTTTCATGGTTTTTCGGCAAAAAAACATCATACTAGAACCACCGGAAAACACCTCTCCGGACGGCTGAGCTGCCGCCTGGCGACAGCCACCACCTCAACGGAGGTGGTGGTGGCGGTTGCCGGCTGGGGAAGGGGCTGGATCGCCGGCGGCAGAGCTTGGTAGCGGCTCCAGGCGGGATGGATCCTGGCCGTCGGCTCAAGGAAGAAGACGGTAGGATTCCGTCGAATCTGCGCCAAGATTCGTGCTTCTTCTGATTTAAACTATAGGATATTAAATTTTGATATTTCGATTTATGTCAGAGATTTAGTATTATTTGGTTTTAAATTATAAAAATACTTTGGCTCATCTGGTGGAAAAACATTCAACATGAAAGTTGTAGTCCTTTGTGTCTACTTTATTTTAAAATTGTTTTAAGTTTTAACCCATATTATTTGGGTGCAATGCAAAGTCTGCACCCAAGGCACCCATTTTGGTGGGACATAGCCCGTAATTAGGGCTAGGCAGTCATTAAACTGAGTTCCCACACCTCATCCCTAGTCCAAATCAATTGAAATATTTGGCAGGGAGCCTAACTAGCTAGTCCTAGGGCTTGCCCAAAACCTCAGAATTTTTGGATCGAGCACTTTGCAACCTAAAGTTTTTGCTTTTATTTAATAATGCTAGGGTAATTTAATTAAGTGGACAAATTACCCAAACCCTGCAAATTTTGGTGAGTGGTCCCTATCATCAAGACCTAGTTCTGTACAAAATTTTAACTCATTTAGATATGTTTTGGTTAGGGAATCACCAAATGTCCCATAAAATAGTTTTTGGCTTTAATTGGGGAGGTATTTTGGACTTTTGTCCGAATTACAAGTGCACTTTAATGGACTTAGGGTTGCACTGTTCGCCGCTCTCTCACGATAGAGGCTGAGGTTTTGGACACTGACTTGGCTCCTAATGGCCAATTCATCTCACCCCTCTTAAGGAAAATGAGATGATTTAGGCTTGATTTACTGTTCCCTAGGGTTCCTGCACTGGAGCACAGAAAGCCCTCAAAACCCTAAGGAAGGACTTCTGAGGGTTGTGAAGCCTATGGGGGCAAACCCCGCCTCGGAGCAGTCGTATCGGCCTTGGAAACCCAGCTGTACTCGCGATCCCGAATTGAGGGTAATGTAACCTAAGTTCTCTGGTAGGAGCCTTAGAGGAGTTGGAGCAAGGTAAACACCTCAAAACCCTAACCCTAGCTTTAGGGTAGGAGCACAAATTTGAAGATGCAGCCACTAAACCTTCCCCAAAAGTTATGAAACTTGGGTAGAGTAGGTTTTAGGCCATCTAGAACCTCTGGTAATTTCTATGGAATTTTATGGATTTTATTCCTGGTACTTCATTTGTTAATTACCAAAAGGCCCAAAATGATGTTTGATTTTTCTTACTCCTTTGGTTATTCTGTGCATTTGAATCTAATGAAACTTGGTCAGAATATCTTAAAGGCCTAAGTGAACATCCCTGAATTTTATTATAATTTTTACTTGAGTTTATTTAGTACTTCCTTCACAAGTTTTGGAAAGGGGCTTGGAAGAATTAAATTAGTTAATGATGATTTGTCTGTTGAAAAATCATGAGACTTAGGTTTTTGATTATTCTCCACCTTCAAATCCTCCCATTTCTTCCTCTAGGCTCGGTAAGCCTAGGAGCCATGGGGGAAGGGGTGGGGGGATGATAGGGATTAGTCTTTTAGATTAACGGTTTTTGTCCCTCTAATCCGCATCATTTAGGGGATCGTGGAGCCCAGCATGGAGGAGCAGCCCCAGAGACCGGTATGCTTGGAGGTGGGGCAGTCTAGCTCCGGAGTTCATACAGCCGGGACCGTGAGTCTCGACCTTGAGTAGTTTTTCTGCTTTTGCTTCCGTATGAGTGATTTTGTAGTGAGGATATGATGTACCGGGCATAAGCCCGTATTTTAGCACTCTGATGTATTATTCTGTGGACACTCCCTTCGTGGACGTTTATTTACTATGATATGTGATTTTCTGTGAACTGTTAGTTTCCATTACTTCGTTATGCTACTTTTTTGTGATCGAATTGGCCTGCAGAACCGGCGCTTTGTGGTGATGACCCTTCAGGGCGCGAAGGAGTCACCGCAAAGCGGCGGTTCTGGGCCTAAGACCCCAGTGTTGAAAAAGGGGGGGGGGTCTTATAGCACATAAGTTCATTCCAAAGCCATTTAAGAAGAGAAAAACTAACATTTTTATTGATTAAAATAGACTACTACAAAGCTATTACAAAGCTAAAGCTAAAACAAAAACAAACATGAAAGGAAGGGGGGAGAAATCTCCTTACATAGCAAAGGAATCCATGGATGCAGCCCACAAAACACACTAAAGTGGCTCAAAAATGTGAACCCTTGGACATTACAGAAGTGGCGTATTTATAGGAAAAAAATCTAAGTACACGCCCTCCGACACGGGCGTGTCGGCGGGCGTGTCACTACAGTTTGCGATGGCGGCCAGCGATTTGACGGGAAAGTGGACTTCGGGCTGGACACGTGTCGGTCACGCAGCGGTCACGCCCCAGGTCACGGCGTGACGGTGGGCGTGTCGAGGAGGTGGATCTGGGCGCGGTGCGTCAAAAGTCATCGCGTGGGTCTTGTCGGCCAGGTGGAGAAGTCATGCCCCGGGTCACGGCGTGACTCTGGGCATGTTGGGGGTTCGACGATCGTTGAGTGGAAAGTCGCCGAGCGGCAAAATCGTCGAGCGGCAAATCGTCGAGCGGAGCATTTCGTCGAGCGGCAATCGTCGATCGGAAATCGTCGAGCTGAAATCGTCGATCGGAAATCGTCGATCGAAAATTTCGCTTTAAAAATCGATGATTCCACGTGTTTGATGAATCACGGCCTGGTCACGTGCGTGACCTATAGAACACGGGCGTGACATGTCAATTTTTGACAATTTTCTGAAAAATTTCAGAAATCAAAATTAAGTTAGGTTACACAAATATTTACAAAAAGTGACATATTTATAAACAAAAAATAACTAAAAATTATGAATAAGAACTAAAATGATATAAATAAAGTACTAAATATGCGTATATTTATAATTCATCAAATATCCCCATACTTAAGCTTTTACTATTCCAGAGCAAAAGTTTGAGGTGAACTTATAACAAATAAAAAAAAACTCTAAGTTTAGCTACCGCTTAATCAATTATAAGAGAGATCTAAATAAATATACGGGGTGTAAGAGTTAAGTCCTAAAATTATGTAGATGATTTAAATAACGCAAAAGTTTTGGCCAAAAGACTTCCTGATGTAATCAAATAGAAAGCGATAATTGTATTGGTTAGATTAACAAAAATAGTTTGGAATTATATGAACTTTTAGCTTATAGGAGTTTTACCGGAAATAATGCAATTTACAAATTATGCTCTCAAAAAGATTTTTGAATTAATTCTAGAATCGTGAAATTGGCTAAGAGGATTGATGTTGGTTTATGAAGAGGGTTTTGATTTTGAGGTGAGGTAATTTTTTCTCGAACCTCCGTTTTTTTTCTTTTTGGATTATTAGGAAAATGAAATCTTATTTTCCTAATATCATTTTTTTCTTTTCAACTTCATAAGAATAAAACTAACCCAATGTATATGTGTAGGTGTAATGAATTTTATCCTCTTACTCCATAACATATAATCTTTTTAAATTATTGAGTGCCTATGTTTACGGAACGAAATCTTATTCCCATTGACATAGGATCTTTTATGGATAAAATTTTTTTTTCATGCCAAGTAGGTCATAATAGGTAAGGGGAGAAAGGAAAACTAGATTTTTAATTAAAAATAATTTTGAGAGCAACCTTAATAAATTGTATGTTCCAATTTTTCAGAAAGCTAAAAGTAAATATAATTGAATCCTATAGTCGTTATTTTCTAACATAGTACACGTGCTCCTATCAATGAAAAATTAGAAGTAGTGCCTAAAACGAGTTCGTTATTTTTAACAAAGCATAATGAATACATTAAAACTTAACCTCGGCTATTTAAATTTTTCACTCAATAATTAACAAACGAATAACAAACAGAGAATTAATAAAATTCACATATAAATAAACTCAAAATAAAATTTTTAGATAGCAGGAAAGTTAAGGATGAATATTTGATTTATTTGTTTCAAAACATTTTTTTGATTTTTATAGTTTTTATCATCATTTTTTTGTGTTTTTCATTTATTATCTTTTTTTTGTATTTTTGTTTTGTTTTACTCAATTTTTTTTTGAATTTTTTGAACATATTATCTTTTTTTTGGTTTTTAAGTTTATGTCTTTAATATATAAATAAAAAGTTTTTTGTGTTTTTTTAAGAAAAGTTTCATTCTATTTACAAAGATTGGGAGAAAAAGAAAAGTTATTTACAAGAATAAGAGGGAAAAGGAAGGGGGAGAGAGAGAGAAGATTATTTACAAAAAAAAATATTTACAAAGTGAAACTAAATATTTTTTTGTTTTTTGTTTTATAATTTTTTTTGGAGTTTTTGGAAAAAAGAAAGAAAAAGAAAATGAATTTTTTTTTTGGATTTTTCATTTTAATTTTTTTTGTTTTTTTCTCATTTTAAGATTTTTTGTTTTGTTGTAATATATATATATTTTTATTTTTGAAATGCAGAAAAGTAGAAGTACAGAAAGTAAAGCACGAAAATACCCCCATACTTAAGTCCAACATTGTCCCCAATGTTGCAACGTAAGTATGCGGAACAAAAATGAAATAAAATGCTATATGTACAAAAATAAAACGGGAGGGTAGGAACCTCCCTGGAATGCGTTTGGGGAGGCCCATTAAAAACCCTGCATTTATTAGAAAAAGCAGCAAAGATAATAGGGAAAGAGCGAAAAAGATAAACGAGGGGTGCCTCCTAGGAGCGCTTTGTTTATAGTCGTGTAGCTTGACTATTTTGGCAGAGTTATAGATCGAGGAGGGTTATGGTTTCGTAATTCTCGATCACTGGGTCGCCCGCTATGTATAACGTTAGCTGATGACCGTTTACTTTAAACGAACCTCTTTCTGGGTGGGAGATGAGTACGGTCCCATATGGAAAGACTTCTTCAACTAAGAAGGGACCAGACCATCTAGATTTTAGTTTACCCGGAAAAAGCATAAGACGTGAATTATAAAGAAGGACAAGATCGCCCGGAGAAAATATTTTTGGGGACTTTAAATTTCGATCGTGATATAACTTAGAACGCTCCTTATAGAACTTATTGCTCTCGTAAGCGTTCGCACGCCATTCATCGAGCTCGTTTAGTTGCAGTTTTCTATTTTGAGCAGCTAAGTTGGCGTCGAGATTTACGAGTTTTAAAGCCCAAAGAGCGTGATTCTCTAGTTCTACGGGTAAATGCACGCTTTGTCGTAGACTAATCAGAACGGCGTACAACCAATTGCGGTTTTGTATGCCGTCCGATACGCCCACAACACATCGTCGAGTTTAACAGACCAGACCTTCCTATTTAGTGAAGCAGTTTTTTCTAAAATTCTCTTAATCTCTCGATTTACTACCTCAACTTGGCCACTAGTTTTCGGGTGGTAGGGGGTGGCGAGTTTGTGCATGACTCCGTATTTAGCTAACGTCTTAGCCATAAGAGCGTTACAAAAATGCATTTCCCTATCACTAACAATTGCGCAAGGCGTGCCGAAGCGAGAAAATAGTTTTTTAAGAAATGTAACGATGACTCGCGCATCGTTGGTGGGGAGAGCTTGCGCTTCTGCCCACCTCGCTACGTAGTCGACCGCCACTAAAATATACATATTTTTGAACGACGGAGGTAGGGGGCCAACAAAATCTATGCCCCATAAATCAAAGACTTCGCACTATAAAAATATGTTTTGGGGCATCTCGTCGCGACGAGAGATGTTACCCGACCGCTGACAGCTATCGCATGCGTGCAAAAAGTTTGCGCGTCTTTAAAGAGAGTGGTCCAAAAGTAGCCCGCCTCAAGCGCCTTCCGAGCGGTCCGGTTGGCTTGATAATGCCCACCGGCTGGACCCACGTGGCAGTGCTTAAGAATTTGTAAGCACTCTACACCCGCAACGCATCTTCGGACCCCTTGGTCCACGCAGATACGAAAAAGAAATGGGTCCTCCCAAAAGAAATTTTTCAAGTTAGAAAAGAATTTCTTCTTTTGATGACTTGAAAACTCTTTAGGAAGCACCCGTGCTACTAAGTAATTTGCAAAGTCTGCGAACCAAGGCGAAGATGACGGAGAATTATGCTTGGCTAGGAGGCGTTCCTCGCGGAATCTGTCATTTATTTCAGATTCGACGAGCGCTTCCGCACCCAGATTTTCTAAACGGGAGAGGTGGTCTGTAGCTAGATTTTCCGCTCCTCGCTTATCTCGGATCTCCAAATCAAACTCTTGTAGGAGGAGAATCCATCGAAGAAGGCGGGGCTTCGCATCATTTTTAGCTAATAAATATTTAAGGGTGGAGTGATCGGTAAATACGATAACTTTAGAAAGCATTATATACGAGCGAAACTTTTCAAAAGCAAAAACGATGGCTAAGAGTTCCTTTTCCGTTGTCGTGTAATTTACTTGTGCAGAAGTGAGCGTCTTGCTAGCATAATAAATTGGATGAAAATGTTTTTCTATGCGTTGGCCAAGAACGACACCTAAGAAAATATCACTAGCGTCGCACATAATTTCGAACGGAAGGGACCAATTAGGGGCCACTAAAATTGGTGAATTGATAAGTTTTTGTTTTATTAAATTAAAGGCGGACTCGCATTCGCTACTAAAGATGAAACGTGATTCCTTTTCCAAGAGGTGAGTAAGTGGCTTTGTGATTTTTGAAAAGTCTTGAATGAAGCGTCGATAAAAGCCCGCATGGCCTAAGAAAATCCTAATGGATTTTACGTTTGTTGGTTGCAGAATTTTTTCTATGATTTCTATCTTGTCCTTATCCACCTCCATCCTCTTAGACAAAATCATATGGTCGAGGACCAAACCTCCTCGAATCATAAAGTTGCATTTTTCCCAATTTAATAAAAGACTTGTGTCCTCGCACCGTTGAAGGACACGATCTAAATTGTGAAGGCAATCGGGAAAAGAGCGTCCGAAAACAAAAAAGTCATCCATAAAGACTTCCATAATGTTTTCTACTAGCTCGCCAAAGATCGCTAGCATACATCTTTGGAATGTAGCCGGCGCATTGCAGAGTCCAAATGGCATTTTTCGATATGCGAAGGTGCCAAACGGGCAAGTAAAAGTTATTTTCTCTTGATCATCGGGGGAAATGAGGATTTGGAAAAACCACGATAAACCATCAAAAAAACAATAATATGGATGACCGGATAAATGCTCTAAAATCTGGTCCAAAAAGGTAGAGGGAAATGGTCCTTGCGGGTGACATCATTAAGTTTTCTATAATCGATGCACACTTGCCAACCCGTAATAGTACGAGTTGGGATGACCTCGTTATGCTCATTTGCCACTACGGTTAGACCGCCCTTCTTGGACACGACATGCACGGGACTAACCCATGAACTATCCGAAATAGGATAGATAATCCCCGCATCTAATAACTTAATAATTTCGGCTTTAACGACGTCTTTCATGTTTGGGTTAAGATGACGCTGTAGCTGAATCATTTTGCGGCAATTATCATTAAGAAATATCTTATGGGTGCAAAAGGAGGGGCTAATCCCCTTTAAGTCAGAGATTTGCCATGCAATTGCGTGACGATGTTTAAATAAAACTTCCAATAAATCGGAAGTCTCCGAATCACTCAAGTCCAAAGAAATAATAACAGGAAGCGTATCACCTTTTCCCAAAAAAGCGTATTTGAGTGAGTCGGGTAAGGGTTTGAGGTCTAGGATGGGCGATTCTTCTAGGGAGGTTTTAATTCCTATGTCTTTCTTACCAATTGGTTCAAAAGGCAAGTCTAAAGTGGTATCCTCATCACATTTAAAATTTTCGAGCGCATAAATATCGTCGTTTAAAAATACGGACTCGAAAACGGGAGAAGAACGATCTCCAAAAAAAAGGTATCTAAAGAATAGCAGAAATCGTCGCTCGATGACAAATTGTCCATCGAGGGATTAATAGAGAAAGTAACTTGATCATCTCCTACCCGGAGGAGAAGACGACCATTACTAACATCTATTAGTGCGTGAGAGGTGGCGAGAAAAGGGCGACCGAGTATTATCGGTACCTCGGTGTCCTCCTCGATGTCTAAGATGACGAAGTCTACCGGGAAGGTAAACGTGTCAACTCGGACAAGGACGTCCTCCACTACCCCGATAGGGAACTTAACCGAGCGATCCGCTAATTGGATGCGCATATTCGTAGGACTAGGAGTACCCAAACCTAATCGTTGAAAGAGCGAGAACGACATCAGATTAATGCTAGCCCCTAAATCAGCTAAGGCGTACTTTACAAATATGTCGCCAAAAAGGCATGGGATGGAAAACCGTCTCGGGTCGTTTTGTTTTGTGGTCAATTTATTAGTAAGGGCCGCCGAGCAGACAGCGTTAAGAGATACATGCGAAATATCCTCTAATTTGCGTTTATTAAAAAGTAATTCTTTTAAAAATTTCGCATATTTGGGCATTTGCGAGATAGCCTCGCAAAAAAGAACATTAATGTGAATTTGTTTTAATAATAAAATAGATTTTTCATATTGCGCGTCCTTACGCTCGTTATCTAATCTATGCGGATAAGGTAAGGCCTTGTTTAAAATAATTTTTTCTTTTAAAATCAGTAAAGGCGGCGTAATCGAAGAAGGGGGAAGAGGGGTCGGAGGTGAAATATGTACCTGAGGGTCGGTCCGTTTTGGATCGACCACCTCCTTTCCGCTACGGAGGGTTATAGCGTTGGCATTCTCCCGCGGATTGGGCTCCGTGTTTCCCGACAGTGCCCCGAGCGCGCGCTCGGACATCATTCTCGCCAGTTGTCCAACCTGTTGTTCGAGAGTTTTTAGCGATCCGGTGATGTTCCAGATATTTGACTCGTTGGGCGCAATATACTTAGAAAAATGTTCCTCCATCGGGGAGGGTTTTGGAAGAGGGGGAGGCGGCAAAAATCCGGGTGCATAAGAAAGAGGGGGACGCTGCGCATTGTTCGAGTTGCTCCAAGAGAAATTTGGGTGATTCCTCCAACCCGGATTATAGTTATTACTATAAGTGTTGTTATTGGGGTTGAAGGAAGGACGACCCGAATTTCCTACGAAGTCCACGAACTCTTCGACCACGCAGACATTGGGGGGAATAAAATAAGGCGGAGTGGAGGAGGCAGCGGACATCTCCGCCACCTGCTTTGTTAACCTTTCAACTTGAAGGGTTAAGAGAGCAGGGGCATCCACTTCAAAAAGACCAACCGCCGGCTTTGGGCGTCCCCGCGGGACGTTCCATTGATAGGCGTTCATAGCCATCTCTTCGAATAAAGCCTGGGTGGCCTCAAGGGTTTTGTTGTTTAGTGTGCCCCCGACAGCAACGTCAATTATTTGACACATCTGAAAATTAAGCCCATTATAAAAAATTTGTACTTGCAACCACATTGGCAGCGCATGGTGCGGGCACCGGCAGAGGAATTCCTTAAACCATTCCCAAGTCTCGTATAGAGACTCAGGGTCGTTTTGCACAAACGAAGAAATGTCTGCCCGCAACTTTGCAGTTTTGCGGGCGGAAAGTACTTCATTAGGAGCAGCTCCGTCAACTCAGCCCACGTGGTGATACATCCTCGCGGGAGGGCATTCAATCACGCCTTGGATTTGGACTTAAGGGAAAAAGGAAATAGGCGCAAGCGAATGGCGTCATCAGTGACGCCATTAATCTTGAAGGTGTCAAATATTTCCAAAAAGTTGGATAAGTGGACATTCGGGTCCTCATCCGACAGTCCATTGAACTGCACAACATTTTGGACCATTTGAATGACACTCGATTTTATTTCAAAATTATTATTCTCCATCGTAGGGCGAACAATACTAGACCCAGTATCATCCAGGTTAGGCCGGGCGTAATAAGACATAGTTCGGTCGGCCGCCGATGCAGGGTTAGGGGCGGCCATAACTTCAATAGAGGGTTCGCCGATAGATTCTTCGGTGTCTAAAGAAGGAATTCGGTGTTGAGATCGAATACGCGCAAGGGAGCGTTCGATCTCAGGGTCGAAGTCAACATATTCAGACTCGGAGGGTTGTCCACGGGTCATACACCCAAAGAAAAAATAAAACAAAATAAACTCTTTTTTTATTTAAAATAGAGTTTTTTGTTTTTTTTAGTTTAGTTTATAGAAAGTAAGTAAAAGTAATAGACTCCGGAATTCGAAATAGCAACTCAAAAAGTTCCCCGGCAACGACACCAAAAACTTAATGCCCCGCGAACAGACTCTTACTGTGGTTGGTTCGGTGAGTCGATCGCCGCGGGCGTACTATAGGAGGCAAGTGCACCTATCGTAAGTAGTACTCGATATTCGGGGGAATACCGAGGTCGTATTATTCTCGGGGTCGGGTTGACTATTCTTACTCCTCCAGTAGGACTATTATTTTACTGAAAGTAAGGTGGATATTTTAATTAAGTAAATACGAAAAAAGTAAAAGAGCGAAAAGACGATTTAGAAAAATTCGATGAAGGGTTAATGCTCGGCATCGAATCAGATTAAGACAAAAATAACTTTTAATAATTAGAGGACTTAGTTTTCAAATTAATAAAAGACAACTTGACCGTGGAGGTTCCACAAATGTGAGCGCACTTATATCTAGGAATATTGCTCACCTGAACGCTAAGACTATTCGACCGAACGCTAGTCCGACGAATGATTACTCTTAACGCCCGCTTTACGCTAAGAACCCCGCTATTGGGTGGGGAACCCATTCCAGTAGAATTACGCTTGTCCTCTCTCGAGGGTATGCACGCAGCTCTATTTACCTAGGGGTGATCTGTGCATACGCACGACCTCTCGGCTAGCTAGCGTTTGGATAATGGAAATAGGGCTCACACATCGATTTGTGGTCCTACGCGTCGTTAACCCAGGGCAAACCTTAAGTGCTTAAATTAAAGTGAAAATAAAGAGAATTAATTATTACGAATTATTTTAAATGTCCCAATGCTCTTCGATGCCGAGGCTAATAACGATTAGCCACACATCGGTATGGGGACGGCTTTATAATTTGATGAGGCGCGAGTTCAAAATTAAGCGCTAAAAGGTTATAAGAATAAGACATGAAAATGACAAACATTTAGAAACTAGAAAAGTTAGCTAAAACAAGAACTCACGCACACTCCAAATTATAAATAAAACAAAATAAACTAAATTACAAAAAAAAGGAAAATTACAAGTCCTACTCAAACGAGTAGGCGGGAAATAAAGTCACGCCATTTAACTATTAACGAGTATGCGGAAATAAATGCAAGTACAAGTCCTACTAAAATAATTACAGAAAAATAAAAGACCTGCAATTTAACTCAAATGAGTATGCGGTAAACAAAATCCGGCCATTTAACTCCTAGCGAGTAGGCGGAAATAAACGCTAACACACACACTCTACATAATTCAAAGAAAGCAATAAAACTATCTCCTACACACACGCACTCTACGTAATTGAAGAAAGCGATAAAATAAAGCATGAAAATAAAGCATGAAAAAATAACTCGTACACTTACACACTCTACATAAATCAAAGAAGGCAATAAAATAAAGCATTAAAATTTATCTCCTACACACACACACTCTACATGGAAGTTGAAATGACAAAATGAAAACTAACTCTTACACTAACACATACAAATTAAAAGCAAAAATGAAAGTTACCAAAAATTTAAAACTAATACTTTTCTATACTTAGGTTTTACCAAAAACAAATAAAAAGAACAAAATAAAATTTTAAGAGAACAAAAGTTTTTCAAAACAAATCAAAAAACCAAAGTTCTTTTAAAATTAAAATTTCAACATTTTCATTCTTAGGATTTCATAAAAGTGATAAAAAAGTGAAAAAAAATGAAAATAACAAAAAAGGTTTTACAATCCTACAAAAAAAAACTAAGTAAAAAAAAATCACTTTCAAAACTCTTTTATAAATACAAAAGAATGAAATTTAAAAAAAACATTAAGGAAGAACATGTTGAAGAAGAGATAAACATATTATACCATGCTTGGAGATGAAATCTATAACAAACTCTAACATTGAGACAGGTAAAAAAATATAGAAAATGAACAAGTTACACTCATACACACACACACACTTTACATAAAAGGAAGAACAAAGGAGAAACTAAGGATAAAATGAGAAGAAAAGTGGGCACATAAGTTCATTCCAAAGCCATTTAAGAAGAGAAAAACTAACATTTTTATTGATTAAAATAGAATATTACAAAGCTATTACAAAGCTAAAACTAAAGCAAAAACAAACATGAAAGGAAGGGGGGAGAAATCTCCTTACATAACAAAGGAATCCACGGATGCAGCCCACAAAACACACTAAAGTTGCTGAAAAATGTGAACCCTTGGTCATTACAGAAGAAATCTATAGGAAAAAAAATCTAAGAACACGCCCTCCGACACGGGCGTGTCGGCGGGCATGTCACTACAGTTTGCGATGGCGGCCGGCGATTTGACGGGAAAGTGGACTTAGGGCTGGACACGTGTCAGTCACGCAGCGGTCATGCCCTAGGTCACGACGTGACGGTGGGCGTGTCAAGGAGGTGGATCTGGGTGCGGTGTATCAAAAGTCGTCGCGCGGGTCTTGTCGGCCAGGTGGAGAAGTCACGCCCTAGGTCACGGCATGACTCTGGGCGTGTCGGGGGTTCAACGATCGTTGAGTGGAAAGTCGTCGAGCAGCAAAATCGTCGAGCGGAAAATCATCGAGCGGAGCATTTCGTCGAGCGGCAAATCGTTGAGTGGAGCATTTCGTCGATCTAAAATCATCGATCGGAAATCGTCGAGCTGAAATCGTCGATCGGAAATCTTCGAGCTGAAATCGACGATCTGAAATCGTCGATCGGAAATTTCGCTTTAAAAATCGATGATTCCACGGGTTTGACGAATCACGGCCTGGTCACGGGCGTGACCTATAGAACACGGGCGTGACATGTCAATTTTTGACAATTTCCTGAAAAATTTCAGAAATCAAAATTAAGTTAGGTTACGCAAATATTTACAAAAAAAGACATTTATAAACAAAAAATAACTAAAAATTATGAATAAGAACTAAAATGATATAAATAAAGTACTAAAATATGCGTATATTTATAATTCATCAACATTATAATATTAAACCCAAATCCACTTGAAGCCTTTGCATGTAAAAACTCTGCGCGCATGCACGAGAACTTATCACTCAGAGCACGCCCCGAGCCCGCTACCTGGGGAGGGTCCCACTCGGTCGAATATGGGGTTGTACACAATCCCCGCTCTTTTCGAGATTGGCACAAGCTCGGAAAGAAATGTCGAACCCCAAGTATCTGACGAGTGGGAGCCGACCCGAAAAAAAAGTTTGAGAAATCTAACCATGGCATTCTGAACTTATATAGAATTTCTTATAATGTAGCAGGACGGAAAAACTCCATTTCTGCAAAAATTGGCAATGGACTTGCTCCTAATTCCATATAGATGTAAATAAAATATCGTATTTATTTTGCGGCTTGTACGAATTGATCACTTTTGACAGCAAGATGCAAACATGAATTGGCTACGATTTGATTTAATCGTCTCCCATCGAAAAAAATGCACAGCTTGATCTTCAGCACATTCCATTTCCCAAGTGATTAAGCTAAGTATATTGTAAGACCATCATAAATTATGTGCTACATTATTTCTATTTAAAGTACGTACTTTTGATTAAGTAACATTATCTATATTCGAATGTGTTGATTGTGTACATTTGAGTGACCCCATCAAAGCTATACATATTGTATTCTCTTGTACACACGGAGTTAACCCTTTCCCCTCAGCTGTGCCTACAGCCCTGCCAGCTTGTGAGAGCCTGACAGCGAGTCTACCCGGGACCGAGCAGTGCTCGGGGTATGCCTTACCCCCCAGGCGAGCCTACAGACCTGCCATCTAGTAGGAGCCAGGCAGCGGGTCTACTTGGAGCCGAGCATCACGTGGGGTCCTACAAAGTAGCCAAACTCTTTCCAAACTCCAAACTCTCTCCCTTACCCCCCAGGTGTGCCAACAGCCCTGCTAGCTAGTGAAAGCCTGACAGCGAGTCTACCCGGGGCCGAGTAGCACTCGGGGTATCCCTTACCCCCCAGGAGAGCCTATGGACCTGCCAGCTAGTAGGAGCCAGGCAGCGGGTCTACCCGGGGCCGAGCATAACTAGTGATCCTGCAAAGTATCCAAACTCTTTCCAAACTCCAAACTCTCTCCCTTACCCCCCAGGTGTTAGACCCCCCTCCCGTATCCCAAAATACATCATAAAGGGGGTCTTATGCCCAGAACAGCCACCTTGTGGTAGCATTAGCACACATGCTAACTTGTACCACAAGACGCCTATTCTACCGGCTACAAATAATATCAATATGTGGCAACCCAACCAGAATATAAACTAAAAGTCAAATCCACACAAAGTATAATAGTCCAAGTACATCAAAATAGAGAAGCTACAACAAGCTTCTACAAAGTATCAGACTACAGCTAACATATGCCCAAAAGGGCTACATCAAATCGCTCGACAAAACTCACATCGGTAACCGATGGTAGCGACGACACCGTCCCTTCAGGCCCTGATGTCCTGGCCTGACTGTCCTGCTGCAAAGTCCGCCGCTCCTCTACCTGCGGGTTGACCTCCTAAAAAGGAAGACGTAGAAACCGTTAGTCAAAAGACTAAGTGGCTTCACATCCACTCCCTCGATGACTCCTCGGCACCGGGCGGAGAAAGGAACAAGGGTACAACATATAATAAGTAATATAAGCAGGAACAAGTAGGTGGAATAAGTATAATGTGATTAACAACATTTAATCTAGCAGTTCTACATGAGCTATAACAAACCATTAAGTATAAGTAACTACAACAGGAAAGTAACTTAACTTATAAGGATGCACATACAAGTTTATAAGTTAAGGATCGGTTTAACATAAAGTAACTCATCATATAGGTGTGATCATACAAACTTATACGATGAGGATCTTGTTTGTGCAATGAAATGTAATGATATGTATGCAATGCAATGTCTCACCCATGATCACGCACATGCAACTGCTATGTCGACACAGACATGTAGTTCCCACTATTCGAGCAGGTAGCTAACCTCTCAGGCATCAACCGCCATGGCCAGGCGGCGACAGTAGAGCGGGCTTCTCTACTACTAAGCGAGCATCCACACTGCTTCACTTAGGCCTCCGTATGCCTCAATGCTAAGAACACAATAGTGGAGCCCATCCATACTATGGCCCAGCGAGAGTCTCGAGTAGATGTGCACCGAGAACCAAGCCCCGAACTGGCCTTGTGTTACCCGGAAGGAGCCTCGGAAGAAAGCATGAGGACCAAGCCCAACAGATCACTTGGCACGGAAGGAGCTCCGGGACATGAACACCGAGGACCAAGCCCAACTGCCCAACGTCTAAGTGTCAACTCCCGTCGGTGTGACGAATGGCGAGCCCGTAGACCTGCCACAGTATCCTTAACCCAGGATTACGACACCGCATGTCGACTCACACTACATGCGAATCCATATCACCATGGCACGGAAGGAGCCTCGGAGAAAGCATGAGGACCAAACCCAACCGTCCACTCGGCATGGAAGGAGCCCCATGAAATGAGCATCGAGGACCAAGCCCAACTATCCATTCAGCATGGAAGGAGGCCCGGGAAATGTGCACCGAGGACCAAGCCCAACCGTCCGACAATTTTGCTCCTCAATATTACCCGAACCATTGCGGTCATTAAGACTATCTACAATCTACGTTCACATAACTCTAACATAACCGATTAGCATGTTTTAACCAAGTTCAATAATTTGTGTTCACATGAATCAACAATCTAAATAGTAACGATTGTTTGCTCATAACATCACCCAATCGGGTATACAAATTCAAGTCAATCTTATCATTAATCGACATACAACCGCTATCGTTACGTACTCAATGTTACCCATAATGAAATCATTCTAATCTCATCAACACATCAAAATGTTCGTCCACAATTTCTACCCCAAAAGATTGGTTCAAGTACAGTTCACTCCTCCATTTGTTTATGTGGGGTTCATTCAACAATTTCATCGCTCATTAAATTATGATGTTTAAACATAAAGGAATTCTCCAGCCCCTACATCAATTAGTTACAATGTCTCCAACGAATTCAAATCCAATGTTATACCCAACCCATAATTTAGGTGCAGAACACCACCCACACAGCACCTTCAACCGGAGATTCCTGAGGCTACAGAAACCCGATGAAGGTGTGTAACCCCTCGTAGGAATGGTATTAACAGTTGCTACAACTTCCGTGTTTAGTCAAAAGCCCAGATCTGGCCGAATCACACTTGAAAAAGGACACGAAGATCTCTGCGCGTAGAACACAGATTTCTGCATATATCTTGAGGGGGGAATGAACGACATCGTTTTGTTGAAGTTGGTGACCGGGCGGTCTGTCTTGGCGGGTTGAAGACCGCGCGGTCTGGCGGTTTGACTCGCCGGCTTGTAAACCGGGCGGTCTAGCGATCTTCACAGGCGACCTCTCTGCTTCTCTTATTGTAGCCGTGCGGTTAGTCCTTCTGTCTAACCGCGCGGCTTGTGCGGTTTACTTTGTACAGTCCGCTTAGCTTGTAAATTTTTAGTCCCACATCTCTTATTTGTATTCTCTCATCTCTCCTCCATTCTATATAAGGGAGGGCATACCTTTGTAATAGTCATCTTTTTTGGATAATAAAATTTCAATTATTCAAAAGCTTATCCACTTGTTCTCTCTTTTTCGCTACTTTCTAACACGTTTCATCTTCCTCCTCAAGCCGATCTTCCCCAAATCATACGGAACCGTCCCCCATCTTCATATAGAAGGTTGTAGATGTTGAAGATACCACTATCCTTAGAGCACAAGCCCTAGAACGGCCTTTACCTAGGGAAATCATCATCTCGCAAGTCTAGACTCTTTCGAGTAGACATCTCACCTAGATATAACTACATATCTAGCACCAAGGGAGAGGGGAGGAAGCTCACCTCATTTCCAGTGTTTCCACCATTTCCGACCAAGGACCTTTTAACTCTTCATGGCGGCATCTTCTTCTCCTCGACGGCGGTGGTTCTTCTCCTCTTGGACTTGCTCCAGCAGTTTCTCCCTCTCTACAGCAGTTTCTCCAGGAAGAAGAGTTGGAATGAGGAGTCAAAAATGGCTAGGGTTTTCACATTCCTTATAAGTGAAAAGTGACATGGGTAGGGACACGCCCGTGTCCATACATGTGTCCTGCTCGGGCGAAGCGTTACAAGCGGTTACCTGATGTTTCGATACACAAACACGGGTAGGGACACACCCGTATCCCTACCCATGTCCACATGACATGACCATGTTCTCTGGTCGTGTCCTCCTCTGGACACGCCTCGTCGAGCACAACTGGACATACACGGGTAGGGACACGGCTGTGTCTCAACCCGTGTCCTTCTAGGGGTACACTCATCGAACTCAACTCGATGCACACGGGTAGGGACACTCCTGTGTCTCTACTCATTGCATCTTCACACGGGTAGTGACACGCCCGTGTCACTACCCATGTCCTTCTCTGGACATACTCAAGTCATCGACTCGAGAGTTGGCCTCTCCCACACGTGTAGGGACACGCCCGTGTCTCTACCCGTGTCCTATTATGTACCGATTTCTCATCCCATTTACAAGTGCAGCCCCGCTGCCAGCACTTCTCTGAGCCCAAGTTATCTCTCCTGACTCAAAAATGCGCACGAGTGGCCTAGTGCGAATTGGGACGTTACACTAGGTGCGCCTACAGCCCTGCCAGCTAGTGAGAGCCTGACAACGAGTCTACCTGGGGCCGAGCAGCACTTGGGGTATCCCTTACCCCCAGGCGAGCCTATGGACCTGCTAACTAGTAGGATCCAGGCAGCGGGTCTACCCGGGTCCGAGCATCACTCGGGGTCCTGCAAAGTATCCAAACTCTTTCCAAACTACAAACTCTCTCCCTTACCCCCCAGGTGTGCCTACAACACTGCCAGCTAGTGAGAGCCTGACAGCGAGTCTACCTTGGGCCGAGCAGCACTCGGGGTATCCCTTATCCCCCAGGCGAGCCTACGGATCTGCCAGCTAGTAGGAGCCAGTCAGCGGGTTTACCCGGGGCCGAGCATCACCTGGCGTCCTGCAAAGTATTCAAAATCTCCATCGTCCTTGAGACATGCAAAATAAAAATGAATCAGTGAATGCATTATAATATAACTTGGATTTGAATATATAATTTTACCCCCTACTATCAGGGAGAGAAGCGCTTCAAATAGGTGCAAATCCTACCCCAAATGCTACGGGATTCTAATAACAACTATAGGATGGGACGACTCCGGGTATGAAGACCTTACATACAAAGTGTCAGCGCATGACACTCGTCGTCACTTGGTTCCTCTTCTATAGCCATGATGTTCGCCTGAGATCTTCTGTGCTGGTCACTCTCCATGCTCACCGTACCAGAATGTTGAAACTTAAATCTCGGTCTCTTGTGGAGTTCACCCTTGGGGAAGAGGTGACCACGCACCTACTACCCTCAAGAGAACGATCTAGGCACAGGACTAGGAATACAAGTGACAGACCCAGGGTCTCAGCTTGGAGGTCCCACCGCATACCTGTAAGACTAACTAATTCTTCCCCTCCTCAGCCAAAGGCTGAGAAAAGACAACTTCGGAGGGCTCTCTTGGCCGACCGAAACATCTAAGGAGGATCTCAAGACCAACTCTCTCTTATCCAAATGTGTCTCCTTGGGTCTATGCAAAATGTTCCTCACCCGCCCTACCAATGGGGCAATCTCTTCGAGCAACTCTTCTCTACGTAGCCTCAATTAGGCCGCCAACAATGTAATATAGGCCTTCTAGGGCCGGCACAAGGCATCACGAGCATTTTAATTTACAAGAATATAAATTCCATACTTCGGCATTCAGGCTGGCAACATAAGAAAAATAGGCCTTTGAGGGCAAGCACAAACATGGGCTTAAGCACGCTATTCCCCGCTTGGTACTGCAGCAACTGTACACCTATGTCTTGACAAGCAGCGGCAAACTAAATATTGGTTGACTAAAAGCAGAACGATTACATTGCGCTCACCCCTTTTTCGGGGCTGTGGTGCTTATTCCCTGCAAATAGATAATATACAACTTCCTCGGAGTCTTCTTCGGGAACCCAAGAACATCACCAATCCGGCTCACACGTCCGGATGGGCTTCACACAGCATGCCTAAATCCGTACTCACTCTTTCGGATACTAAATGCAATTAATTGCAGGGATGTACACATCGACCAGTCGGAGAGCCCCCTTTCCCCCACCCGTCGGTGGAGAGGAGCTTCCATGCAAATATGAAAATTGAGAGCTTCACCTGACCAAGAAGAAACTTCGTTACCCTTGACACGTGTTTTGATGGCGGTGTCGGGAGAGGAGCGCTTGGCTATTCTTGCTGAAGGCAGTGCTTGGAGAGGAGCTCCTAGCCGACCTTGCTCCAAGAAATTGCGGTGGTGAAGGAGAGTTAGGGCTCGACCAGCCTTGCTCTAGGCGGCTTCTATAGTGAAGAAAAGGCTAGGGCTCAGCCAGCCCCTGCTCCAGACGGATTTTGCTCTTGGCGGCGCCGGTGGCCGATCTTGCTCTAGCTGGCCCTTGTTTGGCCGGCGAAGGGAGAGGATAGTGTCTGGGGAGAGAGAGCCTCGGGCGGCCCTTCCTTGGTCGGCGACGGGAAAGAAGAGGTCGGCAGAGATGTGGCTCGGGCTGCCCTTCCTTGCCGGCGACAGTGCTGGCGACCCTTGCTTGGCCGGCGACGGGAGAGGAGAGGTCGGGATAGATGGGTGGGTGGGGGGGGGGGGAATGCGGCATCCCTTGCTGCTCCCTTCCAAAAAAAGTCGCTGCCCCCTTCTTCTTCTTCTTTTTTCCTACTTTTTTATTTCTTCCCCTCCCCTACCCCAGCCCCCTCCCCTCTTTAATTTCTTTTTTTTATCTTGCTCCTGCTTTGATGGCTGTACCCCCCAAAACCCCCTTCCCTCTCCTTCTTTCTATTTTTTCTCCTGTGCTCTCTTGTACCCGAGTTCCTTTTTCCATTCCTTTGTCTTTTTCTTCCTCTCTCTCTATATATATAAAATAAAAATATATATTATAATATTAAACCCTAATCCACTTGAAGCCTTCGCATGTAAAAACATCGCGCGCATGCATGAGCACTTATCGCTCAGAGCACGCACCGAGCCCGCTACCTGGGGAGGGTCCCACACGGCCGGATACGGTGTTGTACAGTGGACTTTGACTAGCACAGTTTCTATCACGTGGTTTTTTACCTGGTTGAGGGTTTTTCCACATTAAAACTCTTTGTGTACCATAAACCCATCTTATTGACTGTATGCACGCATGACTGCTCCGAGAACTAATGAAGTTCAGGTTATTTTGGTCTGACCGGATTGTTGAGTTTGTTCGCAAAAGTTTGGCGCCGTCTATGGGAACGCATATCCTAACATCATCCAAAAGAGAAGATCTCCAACCTTATGTAATGCCCCAAGTTCCAGAAGAAGGAAAATGGTTTCTGTGAAATACTGCATGGCGGTAGGGTTATCTCCAGTGGTAGCACCATGAGAAGGGTGACAGAGCTTTCGGGAAGCTACCGCCCAGCGGTAGTGATACCGCTGGCAGTAGTAGGGTCAATTTAGTTGGTGAAACTCTCAGGTTGTTACCGCGTGGGGATAGCAGTTATCACGCGGTAGTAGAGACAGTAGTCGTATCATAACCAATGCTAGATACTGCGTGGCAGTAGTAACCTATCGCGCGGAGATAGTCGACTGTAACAGTGTGGATACATGTTGGCCTATGATTGGAGGTCCTAGGCGGTGGCACATGAATCGAGCCGATGATTGGGTTACCGCGCGACGGTAGCTAGTTACTGTGCGGCGGTAGCTCAACTTAAATCCTTAGAAATGGCATTTTCACTTCATTCTTTTGGTGATTTTGGACTGAACGACTGGATAAGGAGCAGTGTCAGACAAATGAGATTCAGCCGCGATTCGAGTTTCGGAGCTCGGATTTGCGAGACAAGTTCGGATCTACGGAGGCAAATCCATAGCGGTCATTTCCATCCAGCTAGAATCTATCCCGTGGCGGTAAAATAGACTTCTAGGGTAACGATCCTCTTCCATGGGCATATGAAGTCCTTCATTTTGGCATATATAGGAAGACATTGCACGAACACGTGGAAGTGGTTCTCGAGATGGGTAGATCTGTGTATCCCCATTAATGTTGCATTTAGATTCAAAATCTAAGAATGGAATAGGCATGCTCTATGAAGCCCATCCAGACAGATTGGTTTATATTGGTGATGTTTGTATGTTATGTATGTCGGAGAATACTCCGTGGTAATCGCGTAGATTTCAGAGTCATAGGGTGTGCAGATGGCTGCAGTGAGAATACTGGAGGTGGTCTCTTGGAAAACACCCAAAAAAGGAGAAGAATCGATAGTCTGTTCCCTATCACGTGGCAGTAACACTACCGCTGGCGGTAGATCCTAGTGAGCTATATTTGTTTGTTCGGCATGTCTCTTAAAGACTTGAGGGACATTGATTGTGAGGCCTGTCTCGTGAAGACCTGGGGGCCATTTGGTGTGGCTTGTCTCTTGAAGACCTGGGGGCTAATGTGTTGTGCTAAGAGCCTTTTTAGACCAGCTTAGACGGTCGTGAGGTATAGTCTAGGATCATAATGGGGTTATGAATCGTACGAATGGGAAAGGGGATGCTGACCATGATTGGGGCTTGATGCGCTCGACGATTTGAGCACCAGGAAATAGCTGAACTGCATCCAACCCAATGTCGATCGATTTGGAGTGAGTCAAAGTGTGTATCTGTAGATCATCATGAGTAAGTTGTACCATAGGGGCATTGTCTTTGTCTTTGGCCCTAAAAGACATGAATGCTCAAACGTTGCTGACCATCACAAGGAACGGAGGTGTGAACCATGAGGTCCTATGCACCAAGAATGTTCCCTGAGAGCACGGGGTATTGGATGGTCGTGCCAATGTCTGTGGAGAATGGTGCTTAATTAGAATGTTCCGGTTGTCATTTTATGTGTATACTAAAGCCTGTAGGTAAGGAGCACCGCTTCCCCCAGTGATGGGTGGGGTCATTATAATTTGTCAGCCAATGCTGACCATTGCTATGTTTTCCACTGTTGCGGTGGAATGTTTCGTACAGGTGTAGATAAGCCAAGTGAGAAATAGCGGTCTGGAGCCTAGGATTGCTAAGTCAACCCTTGAAGGGCCAAGAGAATTACACATTTTTATTTATAGTTTCATGTGTGGCCTGCCTGCGTGCCGATGTATGTAATAAAATGTTATTTGAGATGAACCTTGTTAGGCCTTAAGGCCACAACATTTGTGTATTGTGATTTCATTCCTTTATAGTTGTGTGGATATTCAATTGGATGGGTTCTTATAAGTTATTAAATTACTTCCATTAGAATATACTCTGAATTAGGATGTTTAATGTGGAAACCACCCGTCACCACACATCTTCCCAAAACCCCGAGGTGATGGTAAGGGGGGACGGGGGTACATAAACACCAAGGACCACCCGCTGCAGGCAATGTGTGACTAATCCATCCACGGGATGGCGGGGATATTCCGCCACACGGGGGCCCACCGGGGTCAACACCCAGACCTGGAACGCGATGGGGAAGCCCAAATATGCGGTCCCACACACACCCAATCCCGCTGGACCTTGGTTCTCAACACACCCCCGCAGCAGGATGGCTCTGATACCATGTGGAAACCACCCGTCACCACACATCTTCCCAAAACCCCGAGGTGATGGTAAGGGGGACGGGGGTACATAAACACCAAGGACCACCCGCTGCAGGCAATGTGTGACTAATCCATCCACGGGATGGCGGGGATATTCCGCCACACGGGGGCCCACCGGGGTCAACACCCAGACCTGGAACGCGATGGGGAAGCCCAAATATGCGGTCCCACACACACCCAATCCCGCTGGACCTTGGTTCTCAACATTTAAAGTGGATTATGATCCCATTAAGTAACTCCTTTAAATATCTGTAGTATATGGCGTTGGGTCCTAACCGGACCACCTATTATAGGCTAAGTGACAGATGGGGGTGGTACAATTTGTTATCGGACTCTAGTGTCGGTATTTCTTATTCGAATTCGTGTGCGAATTATTTTAAGTGGTGGTGAGCACATGTATGTGCGCTACCGTTATAACATGAAAGAACCCATGAATATCCACTTTGGAATGAAAATACACATGTTTGAGGAACCCGTGTATTCTTATGATTTCTTTTTGGAAATTTGTTTGTCACCTAATTGAGTGTTTAACGATTATAGGTGACTTGGAGTGGTGCAGAGCAGTCACAACATCAGCACTCTGTGGAGAGTAGCACACCCAATGACGCTCCTACAACCCCTCCTTCTGTTGAAACCATACGAATGGCAGCTGAAGCAATGTTTGCGATGATTAATGCCCAACCAGGGAGGCAAATGCATCATCCTACTCTGAATTGGGTCAAGTACTGCTTTGCGTAGGGGAACCTAAAGAGGTGGATCAAGTATCGGCAGAGCCCGTAGTGTAAACAAAAGCTACCAAAAAGCGGGTAAAGCATGTGATGAGCTTTAAGCCTCCAGTGTTTGCTGGGATGGGAACCCCAACGCAAGGTGAGGACTGTCTTTCTAGGGTTAAAAGAGTCATATCCACAATAAAGACTGAGGAATAACAGAAAGTTATGATACCACATTCCTTCTGGATAACAAAGCAAGGTTATGGTGCGATGACTTAGAGCTACATAACTTTGTTGGGAGGCAACTCATCGATATCTCGATAGAGGAGTTCTCGAGATTATTTCTGGCACGGATCATCCTGTCAGCGCAAAAAATAACTATGGTGAATCAGTTTCAGATACTGACTCAAGGAAAGAGTAGTGTGGACGACTACCTACAAGAGTTCACGAGATTGGGTTGATATGCTGGCTCTACTTTTACTAATGAGGAGCGCAAGACCAAACGGTTCTACGAAGGACTGTGTGACGATCTGAGGTTGCTGTTCTTAGGTCCTATGATGCATGCCTTTCTGATCCTGGTCAATACAGTCCGATCACTAGAACAGTATCTGAAGAGGGTCCAAATTAAGAAGGACTTAGCAGTGAAGAGCCCAGAGTTCAAAGTACAAATACCACCGAAGATCGGGTACCGAAGGTGGAACAAGAAGGCCAAGCATTCTGGACCGGCTTTTATGTCTGTTACTTTTGGGGCATCATCTGGGCGTGGAGGCCCAATACATATTTTACTTGCCGCAAGCAGGGACATTGAGCCCGCGATTATTGGAGTGGCAAATCAGAGAGGAAGGCAGGAGCATCTTATGCTGAGAAAGGGAAGACAGTGGAGTCAACCACATCCCATCCTGCTATATCCCAACCGTGAGTCTACAACATTTGCCAGCAGGAAACCATCAAACAAGGCGATGTGTTTACATGTATGTGTTTGATTTTAGACTTAGTATTTTCTATACCATACTCCTTACGCATTGGTTGTATGACTGTCATGTTTTTGGCTTTGGCGTAATTATAGACTGTCTAGCTTGAGCACGGTTTGATATATAAGATTCACACTCTTTCTTATCCGAGGACTTCATGTCACGTATTAGAGTGCCTTAGTTTTATGGCAATGGATAGATTGGATGTGATGCTGCCTAACAGGTGTTCGATGCACGCGCATAGAGTCTGTTGCGTTAAGGTGTTGATAGAAGTCAAGCTTTTGACATCGAAGCATCACTACTGCCTATAGTAGAGTTTGATTTGATCTTTGGCATGGATTGGATCTCAGAGCAACATGCCTACATCGATTGTAATCTGAAGATGTTAATATTGGGGCTGAATACTAGTAATGATACTACTTTCTTTGGTATGAAGTAATCAAGCAAGACGCTGAAGTTTGCTCTCCAAGTAATCAAATTAGTTCATGAGGGAGTGAAGCTGTTCTTCACCCTATTAGAGGCTAAGAAGCCAAGACTGGTTTGGTCAGTATTTCGGTGGTGTCGGAGTTTGCCGATGCTTTCCCCAAAGATCTCCTTGGAGCCCCACCTCAGAGAGAGATCGATTTCACCATCGAGTTTGTTCCCAATGCCAAACTTGTGTCGCAGTCTACTTATCGCTTAGAACCGAGAGAGATGGTGGAATTGAAGGTGCAACTTAAAGAATTGATAGAGTAGGGGTATGTGCATCCAATTTTGTCAACATGGAGTGCCCCCGGTCCTCTTCGTGTAGAAGAAGGATGGAAGTCTATTGTTGTGTATTGATTAACGAGAATTGAATAAGCTAATAGAGAAGAACAAGTACCCGATTCCGAGGATCAATGATTTGTTTAACCATTTTGATGGGTCGACTGTGTACTCAAAGCTAGAGCTAAAGTGTCGATATTGTCATCTGATAATCATGGAAAGTGATATTCGCAAGACAACATTAAATACACGTTATAAGCATTATGAGTTCATTGTCATTCCTTTTGGGCTGACGAATGCTCCATCCATGTTTATGGGCTTAATGAACAAGACTTTTAGGGAGTATTTGGATTGGTTGGTGATACTGTTTATTTATGATATCCTAGTGTACTCTCAGTTTGAGGATGATCATGCAGAGTATTTACATATTGTTCTGGAGACCCTGAGGAGTTGCCAGTTGTACGTTAAGTTATCTAAGTGTGAGTTTGTGCTATCTTTGGTAGCATTATGTTGGATCCCTAGTTGATTTGGGCTAGGTTCACTAACTTAGGATGATTTGACCCAACATGTATAGTCAGGGTCATAGTTGTGTCCTAGAGTCTAGGCCAAGAGTCAACATCACATGGATCTGCCTACAACAGTTTGTTAGAGACTCAAGCAGTTGTGTCGACACCCAGAAGAATTATGTCGACACACAGAAAGGTTATGTCGACACCTAAAGGATTTGTGTCGACACAACAGACTATCAGTCGACACAGTTCACAGATTATTAGTCGACAGTATCAGTCGACACCAGAAGGACTTGTGTCGACACCCAGAGCCATCTGTCGACACAGTTCACAGAAGCTATTTCAGAAGGATAAGTCAAATTCTCAGGTCGACGATTGATGTCCTCAGCTCAAAGATCTTGAAATTTTCTCAGAGCTGAGCTCGATGATCTTCGTTCTCTGGTTGACAAAATCTGGGATATTTCTTCAACTATCTAAAGTCAGGATAATTCCAAATTATTCTAAGTCCAGCATAGTTGCTGAACTCCAGTCGACGAAGTTACAAACTCAGCTCGACGAACTTCCGACAGCAAAGGCAAAGGTTCTGAAGCATGCAGTTCTATTATCAGCTTGACGATCTTGGAACTCAGCTCGACGAACAAGAATCCGTCTGGTCGACGAATACAATATCTCAGCTCGACGAATTGGTAACTCAGTTCGATGGATTCTGCCAACTGTTCGATGATTCCAGACTTAGCCATTTACGACATTCTGTCCTCACTCAAATGCGATAATTCCTGAAAAATTAATGCTCTAACATTCTCTGAATGTATCCGTTAGAGGGAGCATTAATTAAGGCCTTCCTCAGGATTATTACTTGCCGATTTTCCACAAGACAGTTGGGGAAATTAATCAATGCTGATTATTCTCAAGGCTGTCAGCATTAATGACTGATGAATTCAAAAATTTTGAAAGATAGAGAAGAAAAAAAGACACGGATACAAAAATACGAAAACGAAGATCAGCAGCTCATAGTGACAAGCAGAGATCATTATTCAGTAGAAGAAGAACAAACAATAACAAGTATCTTCTTCGTCCTTATACTCTCCAGGACTTCCAAGGACAACTACTATCAAATCAGTCAAGTTGTTCCTGCATCTCTGCTAGTCAAGAACTCGGCTTGAAGGCCTATCACCCTGTAGTAAAGCTCCAGATCTTCCCTGAACCATTCTACATCTCATGGGGAGCTGTTTGCTAACATCAGTCCATATAAGTCTTCTCTCTGATTGTTGACAGAGAAGACATAATCAACTCTCTCACCCCCATCTCTGTAAAGGGTTGCCATCTCCCTTAAAAAGTGATTCCTGGTTGCAAGTCTCCTGATCAGAAGAATTGAGTTGGTTTTTGGGGACCTGAACAAAACCCATTGGTGTCAGGCACCTGATCAACAACCTGAGTGGATTCCTACCAGGGTGGTAGAAGAGTGGACTACCCAGATTTGGGGAACCACTATAAATTTCTTGTGTCGTCTGGTTGCCTATTTTTTCCTTTTTGTTCTTGCTGTGCTTGTGAATTAGGTTTACTATCTGCTAGCATTTCATCATTTCCTGTACTAGGACTTCATATTTATTTAAGTATACTCTATTCACCCCCCCTCTAGAGTATTCTAGATCTAACTCTAACTTTCAATTGGTATCAAAGCAGGTTCCTTTGGTTGGACAAGTTAACCCTTGAACCAAAGATCCTTTGTTAGATCTACACATCACTTTATCAATATTTAACTTAGAAATATAGCCATGGCACAGAACAATGATTATGCAAGCACCAGACCACCAGTTTGCAACCTTAACAGGTTTTTCATCTGGAAGGCAAGAATCAAGCTGTATATGAATTCTATTGATGAAGATATTTTTGCTTATATCTTAACAGGAGTACATCCACCACCTGTTGCTCCTCCAAGCACTTCTACAAATATGACTGCAGTACCTCCTCCAAACTACAATGATGCATACAAGAAAGCAAAGAGGGCTGATGCAAAAGCCATGAACATACTGGCATAAACCATGTCTGGTGATATATTTCAAAAAGTTGCTGAGTGCACCTCAGAAAAAGCCATTTGGGATTCCCTAAACCAAATGGTGGATGGATCAGCAGATGAGAGAGAGGATAGGAGATCAAATCTCATATCCCAATATGAAAACTTTAAGAAGCAGGAAGCTGAGATAGTTTCAGAGATGTACAGTAGGTTAAGCTCAATTATCAATGAGCTCAAGACCTTGGACAAGAACATCACTCTTACAGAAGTGAATGACAAGATTCTGATGTGCTTTCCAAGCTCATGGGATACAGGAATCTGGCCCATCAAGGAAGCCAGATGCCTGAATGAGATTTCAACTGAATCTCTATTAGGCAAACTGAAGTCTTATGAGCAACTGATAAAGACCAGAGAGGCAGCTGAACAAAGAACACCTCCTGCAGCCAGAAGAGAATAGAATATAGCCTTCAAAGCTTCAGAAGAATCAGAAACTTCAACAACAAATGAAGAGCTTATGAGTCTCTTTGCTAAGAGATTCTTTAAGATGGCTAGAAAGAACTTCAGGAGAAAGTCAGCAAGAACAAATGACAAACCAAAGTATGATAAGACACCAACTAAAGAAGTTGTATGCTATGGATGCAGAAAGCCTGGGCACTTCCTCTCTGAGTGTCTAGAGAACCAGAAGAAGGACAAGAGAAAGGAAAAGGACTCTAGGAGACAGTACATCAGCAAACCCTCTTCCAGCAAACACAAGAGAAAGGAAAAGGGGTTTGTGGCTGAGACCTGGAGTGAGACAGAAGATGAGTCAACATCTTCAAGCTCCAGCGAAGATGAGGAAGAAGAAAGAGCAAAAGAGGTTTGCCTCATGGCAATTGATGCCTCAAGAAGTCATTCAGAAGATGAAGATTCAGACAATGAGGATGCTTCTGAATCAGAAGCTGATCAGGTATTATCATCTATTGATTATAACTCTGACTCTTTTAAATCAGATTTCAAAATTATGTGTTTAGACTTGATACATTCTGAAAAGGAAATTAAAACTCTTAGGGAAAAACTAGGAACTTTAGAAAATGTTCACTCTAAGAACATTAGGCTAAAAGATGAACTAAACTTAGCAAATGAAAAAATAATTTCACTAAAAACTGAGCTTTGTGAGGCCAAACAACTTGAGGAAACTCTCAACGGGAGAAGACTCAAGGTGATGGATATCACAAGCACTGTCAATGCCAGACTTAATGGCAAGCATGGCTTGGGCGCTCCATCAAGTTTGGTCCCCATTCTCAGGAAGAATATTTTATCAACCCCAATAAAATTTGTCTCTGCTAAAGGGAAAGAAACTGTAAACAATGAACTACCAGTAGAAAAGATCCCTAAGACAGTAGGACATAAAACCAAGAACCAGAAAACACCTAATAAAAACAAAGTTCAGCAATTTTGGTCGACCTCAGATCGACGAAATGGGGCCAGTTCGTCGAACCCAAATAGGCTAACTCTGAACGCAAACTATAGTTATATTTATTCATCTAACTGCGATCGACAAACTTTGCATGGTTCGTCGAACAGAGGTCGACGAACGTGGGGCACAGATGATGAACATGTTCATTCTCCGGGCAGAGATCGACGATCTCAACCCAATTCGTCAAACTCTGGTCGACGAACTTACATAAATTCGTCGAACCCAGGAAGACTTCACCGAAACTATAATTCCAACAGAAACTTAAATATTTCTAAGAAACCATTTAATCCCCTAGCTGACTGGATCATACCACCTAGGAAATATCACCCCCTGGGATACAAATCTCAACCTGAATTCTCTGTTATCTCTAGTTTTTCTTATCAACCATACAAAGGGCCCAAGGTAACATGGGTCAAAAATCATTAACTATTTGTATTGCAGGTGAAAAATTGTCCAGGGGTAAATCAAACTTTATACTTGGACAATGGCTGCTCCAAACATATGACTGGCAGCAAGGACATCTTATTCAACTATAAGTCCAAACTAGGGCCAAAGGTTATCTTTGGTGACTCCAAATGTGGTCAGTCAGAAGGATTTGGAGAAGTAAAAATAGGAGCTGTCACATTCAAAAAGGTGACATATGTAAGTGGACTGAAGCATAACCTCATCTCTATAAGTCAGTTATGTGATGATGGTTATCAGGTATACTTTAATCCATCCATTTGTTCTATTATTGATAAAAATAACCAAACTGTTTTAACTGAAAGTAGACAAGACAACATTTACTTAGTAAACTTTCTTTCTGCCAAAACTGATATCTGTTTGCTAAATTTAACTAGTACTCAGAATAATTTATGGCACAAAAGACTAGGACATGTAAATCTGAAAAACATTGCTAGGTTATCTAAGAACAACCTTGTTAGAGGTCTACCTTCTGGTCCCTACAAGAAGGAAGGTCTCTGCAGGGCTTGTCAATTAGGCAAGAAAACTAAAACTAGTTTTAAATCAGTTAATAAGAGTGATTCACCTAGGATTTTGTACTTGCTATGCTTGGATTTCTTTGGACCCATTGCTGTACAAAGCCTAGGAGGGAAATCCTACACTTTAGTTATAGTGGATGACTTCTCCAGGTTCAGTTGGGTATTCTTTCTGAGATCTAAGTCAGATACATTCAAGGTTCTTACAGATTTTCTCAGGACCATACAGATTGAGTTCTCTACTCATGTTGCATTGATCAGAAGTGTTCATGGCACAGGGTTTGAGTCTCTTCTTATGCATAAGTTCTATGAGAAGGATGGTATCAGGCATTGCTTCTCAGATCCTAAAACTCCCCAACAAAATGGGGTAGCTGAAAGGAAAAATATGACACTCATTGAAGCTGCAGGTACATTGCTTGCAGATGCTTACATGCCCCTCACCTTTTGGGCAGAGGCTATAAGCACAGTAAATTATGTCCTGAATAGAAGCCTTATTCACAAATTAAAGAACATGACTCCCTATGAATTACTCAAGGAGAAGAAACCTAAAATAAACTATTTTAAAGTATTTGGTTGTACTTGTTACATACACAATAACAACAAAAAATACATTAGAAAGTTGAGGCTAAGGCTGAAGAGGGAGTTTTTCTCGGATACTCCCAAGTATTCAAGGCCTATAGGGTGTTTAATAAATCAACAATAAAAATTGAAGAATCTATTCATTTTTCCTTTAATGAGACTAATATGTATTGCAAGGGGAAGGAAACTTCTACCAATAGCACTTTGTAGGTACCCCACTTATGTGAGACCTTGGATGGACTAAGCCTCACCCAAGAGGTTCCAACTCATCCCTCTCCACAAGCCATTGAAGAAAGTGAAGAGTAAGAAGGTGATGCAAATGAATCTCTACCAACAGCAAATGCAATTCCACAAGAGGAATCAATACCAAATGATGTTGAACAACCAACTCCACTCACTGAATTTCTCACACTTAGGGATCACCCCAGATCTCAAGTAATTGGAGACATATCAGTAGGTGTACAGACATTGAATCAACTCAACCATGATGTGATGCATGCCTGTTTTCTCTCCCAAATTAAGCCTCAATCCATAACTGATGCTGAGCAAGATCCCCATTGGATTCTTGCAATGCAAGAGGAACTAAATCAATTTGAGAGATGTATAGTTTGGGACTTGGTTTCAAGGCCTAAAGGCTATCTAGTGATTGGAACTAAGTGGGTTTTCAGGAATAAGCTTGATGCCCAAGGTGTGATTGTGAGAAATAAGGCTAGGCTTGTTGCTCAGGAATATAAGCAAGAATAAGGGATTGATTATGATCAAACCTTTGCACCTGTGGCAAGGTTGGAAGCCATAAGAATATTCCTTGTCTATGCAGCATTCAAGAGATTCAAGATTTTCCAAATGGATGTAAAGAGTGCTTTCCTAAATAGAGTATTACAAGAAGAGATTTATGTAGAACAACCTCCAGGTTTTATCTCTTCAACTTATCCCTCTCATGTTTTTAGACTGCATAAAGCTCTTTATGGTCTAAAGTAAGCTCCAAGAGCTTGGTATGAGACCTTAGCTAGCTTTCTATTAGAGCATAAATTTATAAGAGAAACTGTAGATAAAACTCTTTTGACTAGACATCATAAGGACCAAATCTTATTAGTGCAAATATATGTAGATGACATTATATTTGGCTTTACAGATTCAAAACTATGCAAGAGGTTTTCTGACCTCATGCATTCCAAATTTGAGATGAGTAGCATGAGAGAGCTTTCCTACTTCCTTGGACTCCAAGTGAAGCAGCTCCCTGATGGCATCTTCATCTCTCAAGCAAAATATGCTAAAGAACTTCTAAAGAAGTTTGGGATGACTGATGCCTCAGCCAAGAAAACTCCCATGGCTACCAATGCTATTGTGGACTCTGATGCACTAGGGAAACCTGTGGATCAGAAACTTTATAGGGGCATTGTTGGGTCCCTATTATACCTCACAGCAAGTAGGCCGGATATTATGTTTGCCACATATCTTTGTGTTAGGTTCCAGGTGAACCCTAAAGAATCCCATCTAATTTTATTAACAAGGATTTTAAGATATATAAAGATTTATCCTAATCTAGGCCTATGGTATTCTGCTGAATCAGAATTTGAGTTAACTGGATACTCTGATGCTTCAAGTTCTTTTTCTCTGCATTATCTTTAAAACTAATTTGTCTATTTAAAACAAAGCTCATGTACATATATATCTGATGCATGTGTTAGTAATCTCTGCCAGATATACATTTTTCCTTCTTTGTTTATTCTTATGTTTTTGTTTTGAATCTATTAGTGAACTCACCCAAATAGGGGGAGATTGTTGGATACCTAATTGATTTGGGCTAGGTTCACTAACTTAGGATGATTTGACCCAACATGTATAGTCAGGGTCATAGTTGTGTCATAGAGACTAGGCCAAGAGTCAACATCACATGGATCTGCCTACAACAGTTTGTCAGAGACTCAAGCAGTTGTGTCGACACCCAGAAGAATTGTGTTGACACAATGAAAGGCTATGTCGACACCCAGAGGATTTGTATTGACACAACAGACTATCAGTCGACACAGTTCACCGATTATTAGTCGACAGTATCAGTCGACACCAGAAGGACTTATGTCGACACCCAGAACCATCTATCGACACAGTTCACAAAAGCTGTTTCAGAAGGATAAGTCAAATTCTTAGGTCGGCGATTGATGTCCTCAGCTCAACGATCTTGAAATTTTCTCAGAGCTGAGCTCGACGATCTTCGTTCTCTGGTCGACGAAATCTGTGATATTTCTTCAACTATCTAAAGTCAGTATAACTCCAAATTATTCTAAGTCCAGCATAGTTGCTAAACTCCATTCGACGAAGTTACAAACTCAGCTCGATTAACTTCAGACAGAAAAGGCAAAGGTTCTGAAGCATGCAGTTCTGTTATCAGCTCAACAATCTTGGAACTCAGCTCGACGAACACGAAGTCGTCTGTTCGACGAATATAATATCTCAGCTCGACGAATTGGTAACTCAGTTCGATGGATTCTGCCAACTGTTCGATGATTCCAGACTTAGCCATTTTCGGCATTCTGTCCTCACTCAAATGCGATAATTCCTGAAAAATTAATGCTCTAACATTCTCTGAATGTATCTGTTAGAGGGAGCATTAATTTCGGTCTTCCTCAGGATTATTACTTGCCGATTTTCCACAAGACAGTTGGGGAAATTAATCAATGTTGATTATTCTCAAGGCCGCTAGCATTAATGACTGAGGCATTCAAAAATTTTGAAAGATAGAGAAGAAAAAAAGACACGGATACAAAAATACGAAAATGAAGATCAGCAACTCACAGTGACAAGCAGAGATCATTATTCAGTAGAAGAAGAACAAACAATAACAAGAATCTTCTTCTTCCTTATACTCTCCAGGACTTCCAAGGACAACTACTATCGAATCAGTCAAGAAGTTCCTGCATCTCTGCTAGTCAAGAACTCGGCTTGAAGGCCTATCACCCTACAACAAAGCTCCAGATCTTCCCTGAACCATTCTACATCTCAGGGGGAGCTGTTTGTTAACATTAGTCCACATAAGTCTTCTCTCTGATTGTTGACAAAGAAGACATAATCAACTCTCTCACCCCCACCTCTGTAAAGGGTTGTCATCTCCCTTCAAAAGTAATTCCTGGTTGCAAGTCTCCTGATCAAAAGACTTGAGTTGGTTTTTGGGGACCTGATCAAAACCCATTGGTGTCAGGCAGCTGATCAACAACCTGAGTGGATTCCTACCAGGGTGGTAGAAGAGTGGACTACCTAGATTTGGGGAACCACTATAAATTTCTTGTGTCGTCTGGTTGCATATTTTTTCCTTTTTGTTCTTGCTGTGCTTGTGAATTAGGTTTACTATTTGCTAGCATTTCATCATTTCCTGCACTAGGACTTCATATTTTTTTAAGTATACTCTATTCACCCCCCCTCTAGAGTATTTTAGATCTAACTCTAACTTTCACATTACTTGGTCATATTGTCAATGGAGAGCTAATAATGGTAGATCTGACAAAGATTGCTACGAAACAGGAGTGGACTGTGTTGACTATTGTGGTGGAAGTTAGGAGTTTTCTGGGGCTTGCCATCTACTACAAGCATTTTGTGGAGAATTTCTCGTGGATAGCATTACTGAAAATGTTTAAGTTGTCTACCTAAATCACCTAGAGGGGGGTGAATATGTGAGTTCTGCGTCTTTTTGCGGAATAAAAATTTGTTAGAGCGATGCACAAAAACAAAACAACCATACACAGACGACACCAAGAATTATAGTGGTTCCCGACCTTGGGTACATCCACTTTCCACCTCACCGATCTAGCAACGCACTATACTCAGATACTCCACTATTCTCTCGGATTGAAAACAATCCTACAACTAGGAGCAAGGTTCCTACAGCTCTATCACCCCAAATAGGATCTATACTTAGAAGAGAAACTTCCTACAAAAATCTCGGAGAACAAAGCTCCTACAACTCGGAGAAGAATCTCCTACAAGAATAAAATGATTTATAGAGAAATATACAAACAGTACTATCTCAGATCTGAATCTTCAGACCTTCTTCCTTCTTAAACATTGAAGCTCTATCAAAAATAGATCGAAGAAGACAATGGCGAAATCTCTGAATCTAAAAACTTTGGACTCACCACGATCAAGGAAAAGATCTGTCGATGTAGAAAATCTTGATCTGTTGAATCTCTTGTTCTGAATCTCTTCGATCAAAAGCAGATCAGCGATGAAGATAATGAATAGCGACAACTTCCCGATTTAGAATGAAAATTGCGATTCAGAATACTTAGGTTTTCTTCTTAGGGTTGGTCGATTGTGATAAGACCTTTTATAGGACTTGCCTAACGGTCATAATCACATTAAATGCATGCCACATGGACCAATCAAGTGCTAATCATATTTGAAATTACTTCTGTCGGGACTTAAGAAAAGTTAATAAATCGGTACTGCATTTCTCGAGATAGTCAATTGTCCTCAAGAAGATGCTTTCTGTTTCTCGAGAAGCATTATAAAGTTCTCGAGAAAAGTACTTAGGAATAATGTAGAGGTGGAATCCAGCTATCTCGAGAATGCGAATAAGTACACAAGAAGAATAAATTTTTGTTCTTGAGAACAAGTATTCTGGTACTCGAGAACAAGGAAGTATCTCGAGAAAAGATTTATGACTGTCGAGAAGAGTATTCAAGGTCTCGAGAAAAGGTTTCGGGTTCTCAAGAACTATACGTGGCCTTCTCGGGAAAAATCTTTGGCTTCTCGAGAAAAAGGCTGTCACAACCTGCATTTTCTCCGAATTTAAGAAATTCGCATAGTATGAGGAAACAAGCGTCGTGATGCCACGTCGAGCAGGGGATAACCGTCGACGCTCAGGCGAACACCATCTAACTGGACTATGAAAATTCATAAGTTTAATGATCAGAAAATCAGTTACATTTTTAAAGGCCGTATCCCTCGGCTCAGTGGATCACCCAGTCCACAGTTTAAAAACTATACTTATACGCAGTGGAAAAATACTTTATTTATATTTGACATCCTATGAGAGTGCATAAGTATCCCCCGAGGTCCACTTATACTATGCAAGACTCTAGATTTATTTTATATTATAAGTAGGAAAACGATCCTTTTTTACGTTGCTTGGAAAGTAGTGTATGAGTTTTATAAACATGCTGATCATGAGATATACTTATAATAGTGTTTTTAGGTTTAAAAGTAACTAGCAACCTAGCATAAATCTTCCCAAGAGCAAATTGACTATCTCCAGAAAGGTAGTAGTAAAAGAAACAAATCTAGTATCATAAGCAAAAACCACCAGCGGGCGTCAACAACCTGACACGAACCCACTGACGAGCATGTATGTCTGTAAGAAAAATAGAAAACTACCTCACAAGGCCAAGAAACTGATCTCTACAGTACAAGAGATCACCAGCAACAGCACAACAATACTAGCCGCCTACTCGCCTACTAACCAAAACCTGAGGCATTCAGAGAAGAAAAGAATACCTCAGCAAGTAAAACAAGAAAATCTGAATAAGAGCATTATATCAAAATGGAACTAAGAAGAGTAAGTAAACATGACAATAAAAAACAAAGGCTGTCCAAAGTAAGCCAAAGTACACCAAGTATAGGGAAACAACAACAAACCCTGCTCAAATCCTGCAGAGGCTACAAGGCAAAAGAAAAGAGAACTTGCCACAATATGCTGCATTCTACAAGGAAGAAACACCTAACAATCCTAATTTGTGAGTTAATGGCAGTAGTAAACAACATGGACCTGAGTTGGTGACAAAAAACAGTCCCCCAAACAAAACAGTTCCAACTAAAAATTCACTGTATCAGCACAAGGACACCACATACCCAGCCCGTACCTGGGATTAAAAGGTGGCGGCTACGACAATACCCAGCCCGTACTTGGGATTAAAAGTGGCGGCCACGGCTCGCACACAAAACCATCCCACTCCTTTAGAGTGTCAAAATACCACTACCTGCCATAACCCACGATTCGGCCTTCAAACAAAATTAAGGAAGAAACGAATGACTGACAAGACATCCCCACCTAGGAGGTAATCACTCGGGAAGAAAAGAAAATGAAATAAAAGTTCGGTTAAGGCAAAAGAAATAAACGTCGATCTCAGCTTATTGGAAATCGTCGATCTCCAGCCACAGGAAATCGTCGAAACTCGTTCGACGATTTTCGTCGAACACAGGTCACGGGAAATCGTCGAACTCCGTTCGATGATTTTCGTCGAACACAGGTCACGGGAAATCTCGACGATTTTCTTTTATCGAACACAGGTCACGGGAAATCGTCGAACTCCGTTCGACGATTTTTCGTCGAACGCAGGTCACCGGAACTCGTCGAACTCAGATCACAGGAAAAATCGTCGAGCTCAGTTTGACGATTATCGTCGAACCCAGATCGATGACCTTCGTCGATCACCGGCGACCGGAGATAGTCGATCTCAGTTCGACGATGTTCGTCGAACTCAGATCGACGACCTATCTTCATTGAGTGCACAAAACGCTGGACAACGCTTTAACCTACAGCAAACACTTATATGTGCCACCTATCATACCAGAACACTTCTACTAGCCCAAAAACACTCTAATCCTCAAGACTATGGAAGGGAAAAAGGAAATTGCTGCTACTGCTACCACAATGCCAAGCCAATTTACGCCAAAACCCAGCCTACCCATGAAGAACTCAACATTATAACACTACATCAAACTGACAGTAGGCCAAAAATTGCAGTAGTAGAGAGATCTGATAAGGCTAAGCAGCATTCCTAGGTTCTAAGAGTAGAAATTTAGACAATATCTCAACTGGATGATAAATCAAATAACTGGACAGGAAGTAAATTCAGTAGGCTTAACAATTTCTTGTCATGATTAAGGAAAAAAAATTAGACAATTGAAGGATCTGAAATTAATACTTTACAACAAGGAACAAAATGAAGAAGCCACTACTTGGCAAGGGCGAACAACACCACTTGCCTCAATTTCCAGTGATTTATCTTGCACAGCCCTTTCTCTCTCTCTCGGCTCCAGCCGCAACAGCACCTAAACCAGGATTCTAGAGTTTTAATGGCAGAAAAGGATCAAACGAAAAATTCCAAGACCCCTAGAAACACCACAAAAATTGAATCTCTTACCGTAGGAATGAAGGTCTAGGAGAGAGTAATCCAAATCCGATTTCGGAATCGAATTCCGTCCACCAACACTCCCAGAATCAGTAGTGGAAGGTAAGGGCAGCCCGCCGGTTTTCCTCTCTTGCACAGGGATGGCAGTTGTATTCCGAAAAGACAAAGAACATCCACAGTGGCTTTTCTAAATAAGGCTATATATAGATAGCGGCTAAATCCCAAATCTTTTCTATTCTTAGCCAATCCAAACGCTTCCAGCCACCTATTCACCATAACTGCTACTATCTAAACGAAATATCTATATATAATATATAATATTGCATTAATATAAATAAAATACAAAATGACGCGAAACCCGAACATCCTCGGAATTCGACGAAATTTGCACCGTAGCTAAATACCCATGCTACGAACGCAACGACGAAGTCGAAATCAACTTTCGACGAACAAAACTCGGGTTATCACTACCCGAAGCCAAAACACAAGCATCCCCCGAGAGGCCTCACCGATCACCAAAACGGACCCGGCTTGCTAGGGAATCTTGCCAAAAAGCCTACCAAAAACCACACAAGGAACCTAAAGAGTTAAGACCACGCTCTAACAAATGGCACATGCAAGAAACACATCAATGTAACGCCAAACGAGAATTAAATAATCACAGAAAAATCGGGGGCGTTACAGTCACTCCACCTAAAAGAAAGTTTCGTCCCGAAACTTTACATACACAACTTCTACTATAGAAGGAAAGTAACAAAACAAGAGCTACTAGAAAGAAAATGTACCAATCAAATTCAAGGGAACAGATGAGGGTGAGCCTCCCTTATAGCCGACTCAAGCTCCCAAGTCGTGCTTTCCAAATCCTGATTCTTCCATAGAATTTTCACCACCGGGATAGACTTTGTCCGCAGCACCCGATCTTGAGTACCCAAGATGCGGACCGGCACCTCAACATATGAAAGATTAGGCTCCAACTGGGGCACAACATCCAAGACTTGCCCACTGCATCGCACAGACTTCCATAATTGGCTTACATGAAATACATTATGAACATCTGGGAAATTTGCTGGCAAATCAAATCTATATGCTGACACTCCAATCTGTTCAACAATCTTAAATGGGCCCACATACCTCGGATCCAATTTCCGGTTCTTACCGAACCTCTTAACACCAACCATCGGGGAAACCTTAAGAAACCCAAGGTCCCCTACAGAAAACTCCAAGTCAGACCTACGCCGGTTGGCATTCTTCTTATATCTCTCCTGAGCTATACGAAGCTTTTCTTGAATAAGCTTCACTGCGACTTCCATTTCCTCGAGCGCATCCGGACACAACACAGGACTCTCACCGACCTCGGTCCAAAACAAGGGAGTTCTGCAGCGCCTCCCATAGAAAGCTACAAACAGAGCCATTTTCAAGCTCTCCTGGTAACTGTTGTTGTATGCAAATTCCATAAGCCGCAAACGCTCATCCCACGCTCCACCGTAGTCTAAGATGTAGCACCTGATCATATCCTCAACTATCTCATTCACTCGCTAAGTCTGACCATTGGTCTGAGGGTGGTAAGCTGTAGAATATCTCAAATCTGTACCCAAACCCTCTTGCAGACTCCTCCAGAAGCGAGATGTAAAACGGGAGTCTCGATCCGAAATGATGCTAACTGGCACATCGTGTAAACGAATGACTTCATTCAGATACAGCTCTGCTTTCTTTTTCATCGGATAGTCAATCTTGTACGGCACGAAGTGAGCACACTTTGTCAGTCTATCCACTATACCCAAACAGAATCAAATCCCCTTGGAGATCTCGGTAAGCCCGTAATGAAGTCCATAGAAATACTTTCCCACTTCTAAGTAGGGATCTCCAACGGAGTCAACTTGCCACCAGGCCTTCCATGATCGGCCTTCACACGCTTGCAAGTGTGGCACTCAGCAACAAATCAGGCTATATCACCCTTCATCCCATACCACAAGGCAATCTGCTTCAATTCATGATACATCTTTGTAGATCCTGGATGGTAGGCAACACTGGATCCATGAGCTTCTCTCCAAATCTTAACCCTGATGTCTCCAACAGCGGGGATGCAAAACCTGCCGCAGTACTTCAAGGTGCCCGCATCATCGATAGAAAAATCCGGCAACTCCCCTCTCTCAGTCCTGAGGTATAAGTGCAGAAGATCCGGATCATCGTTCTGGTGCAACCTGGTAAGTGAAATCCAAGACGGCTCTGCAACTGCCAAACTGCTCTGCATGCCACAGCGTCCCACAGAAATATCCATCAGGAGGAACTCTTCTAGTAAACGATCGGCGGTGAGATTAAAGATCTTCCCCGCCTTCCGGCTCAGGGCGTCGGCCACCACATTGGCCTTGCCCGGATGATACTGTATCTCCACATGATAATCGACCACATACTCTAGCCACCGACGTTGGCGCAGATTCAACTCCTTCTGAGTGAACACGTACTTTAGACTTTTATGATCTGTGAAGATATTGCACTGAGCACCATAAAGTAGATGCCTCCACAGCTTTAGCACATAAATCACTGCTGCAAACTCAAGGTCATGCGTAGGGTAATTTCTCTCATGAGTCTTTAGTTGCCTTGACCCATACGCAATCACTTTTCCAGCCTGCATCAACACGTAACCCAGTCCAACATGCGAGGCATCCACGTACACATCATACTCTACGCCGTCAGTGGGTAGGGTCAGAACGGGAGCGGTGCACAATCTATTCTTTAGTTCCAGGAAGGCTTCTTTGCACTTCTCGCTCCAAACAAAGGCCGTGTTCTTCTGAGTCAATCTGGTCAAAGGTGCAACGAGGGTAGAGAAACCCTCCACGAACCTCCTGTAGTAGCCGACCAACCCTAGGAAGCTTGTAATCTCCTTGGGCATGCCCGGCCTGCTCCAATCCATCACTGCTGCGATCTTTTCCGGGTCGACCGAGATCCCATCCTTATTCACCACGTGGCCCAGAAACGAGACCTGAGGCAACCAAAATTTACACTTGCTCAGCTTGGCGAATAACTTGTGGTTCTTCAACTCTGTTAGAACCAAGCGCAGATGCTGCTCATGCTCCTCAGCACTGTGAGAGTAGATCAACACATCATCGATGAATACCACAATGAACTTGTCTAGGAAGTCCTTGAACACTCGGTTCAACATATCCATGAAAGCTGATGGTGCATTGGTCAAAACAAACAACATCACTAGAAACTCGAAGTGTCCATGCCTCGATTTAAATGCAGTCCGTAGAATATCTGCCTCACGTATCCTGAGCTGATGATATCCAGAATGTAGATCGATCTTGGAAAACACCGTGCTACCACGCAACTGATCAAATAAGTCATCGATCCTCGGCAGAGGGTACCTGTTCTTAATGGTGACTTTGTTCAGCTCCTTATAATCAATGCACAACCTTATCGACACATCCTTCTTCTTCACAAATAGAACAGGAGCACCCCAAGGCGACTAACTCTGCCAGATAAAGCCTTTTGCCAACAACTCGTCCAATTAGACTCGCAACTCCTCCAACTCACGAGGGGCCATCTGGTAAGGCTCCTTAGAAATAGGACGCGTACCCGGTTCCAAATCCATCACAAACTTAACATCCCGCTTGGGGGGAAGACCATGAAGGTCATCAGGAAAAACATCAGAGAAACCACGTACAACAGGAATCTCCTCCAAGCGCGGCACACTAACAACAGTCCCAACCACCGAGACTAAACAAGCAAAACAATCAGAACGAAACAGCTTCTGAGCACATACCTCAAAAATGACAGGGGAATCCTGGCACGGATCAGCATACACACTTCCAGGCTGACCGTTGTCCTTGATGAAGTCCAAGCGCTTCCCTTTGCACTGAATAACCGCATCATACTTAGATAACCAGTCCATGCCCAGAATAACATCGAAGTCCTCTAGATCAATCATCTTCAAGTCTGCCTTCGCAAGAAAGTCCGCCAACAAAACAGGGCAATCCAGAATGCCCAAATCTGACAACACAGATTCACCAGAAGGGAACTTGATGCGGAAGGTATCACGGACATGATCTAGAATCAACCGATATCGCTCTACAAAAGCTCTAGCCACAAACGAGTGGGTAGCGCCGGAGTCGAACAGAACACGCACCCAGCAGTTCTTCACCTTAAATTTCCCTATAGGAGTATATATAAGCAACTAAGTAACTACCAAAACAAAACTATAACGATTCCAGAAAAATAAAACTTTCAGGTTAGGAATACAACTAACCTGAGATGACCTGAGTTGAAGCTTGAGCATACTCGGAAGAGATCACGTTCAGCTTTCCTTTGCCCTTGTCCACAAGCTGGGGCGGAGGTAAAGCCTGAAGTGGAACTGCTTGAAGAACAGACTGGACCGGAGGACACCTTGTCTTGATATGGCCCTTCTGTCCACACTGATAGTAGACTTTATCCTTGGACCAACACTGGGCAGCATCATGCCTGGGTCGCTTGCAAACAGAACAGGGAACATCCTTCCTAGGAGCTCCTTGAATAGCATGAACTTGCTCCTTCTTCTGAGCTCCTGCCTTCTTGAAACACCTCTCAACAGGGTGGGCTGACTGGCCACAGAAGCTACACACTACCTTGCTCTTCTTTCCCGAAGCAGCATCGTGTACCTGGGGGTTCTTCTCTTCAGCAGACTTCCTCTTGTCCTTGCTCATTTGCTGGCCTCTGTTCTTTTCGGTCTCAATTGCCTCCACTTTCAGAGCAGCCTCCACTACCCCTGCATAAGTCTCTGATCCATAAGCACTGGCCAACTGCTGAACCTCGCTCCTCATGTCACCAAGGAACCGCTTGACTCGATCTGCTTCAACACTCACCAACCCAGGGGCAAACCGGCTCAACTTACTGAACTCTATCTCATACTCATAGACCATGATTTGCCTCTGCTTCAAGTGAAGGAAGTCGTTCATTAGTCGGTCACGCTCGACCGAAGGCAGGAACTTTCTCAACAACATCTCCTTGAATAATCCCCAAGAGCAACCAGCCACCAAGCTCTCCTTTTCTCTAAGCCACCAACTCTTACCCAAACCCTTAAGCTGATAGGCGGCTATCATCACTCTCTGATCATCTGCAATACCGGAGTACGAGAATATCTCCTCCATGGAGATCAGCCAATCATCTATGACCATGAAATCTGCCTTCCCATCATATGTAGGAGGGCTAAGTCGCTGAAACTGAGAAATAAAGGCCATCTCTACTGGCACCACCACTGGAGGTCTTAGGGGAGCAGGAGGGGGAGGAACAGCTAACCCCCACCCCCCCGACAAGGTCTTGCACTCCCTGAGTCTATCCTGCCACAACTGCCACCAGAGACTGGATCTGGGCCTGCATCTCCACCAACTGCCTAGTCAAGGAATCGTTGCTCCATCGCAGGCTCTCGATCACTACATCACTCTGCGCTCCTGAAGACTCACCCTCAGACAGGGGAGTTGACCTAGTCGAAGGACGTCTCACCATCCTAAAACCATAAAAACTGAGGTCGGAACCTAGTACAACAGTTAGAACAAACTACCAGGACAAACAATACATACATAAATATGAACTTTTAACTGCTATACTTGCTCTGGGATTTTATTTTAATTTTACAAAAGTGATGCTATGCTTAACCTAGGATGGTTAACCACCATCAACTAACTCTTGTGCCTAGATCAGGAATACATGAATTTATACTCTTTTTCTGATTTAAAACCATGTGTGTACATATGTCATCGTGCAAATCTTTAGATTGGCACATTGTGCTTATGCAATGTTATGCTATGCATGATTGTGATATGCATTCTAAAAAGGCCCTAATGTATGTTATGAGTGGCGTATGCATGAAAATGTTATGCATCCCATACTACATAACATTCTCATGCAACAGAAAAGAAATGTTCTAGTCGCATTCATGTGGTGAGGTTATGCATCCCATACTACATAACCCTCACATGTTGCCCCTATGGTGGATCCATATACAGACACATATTATGTATCCCATACTACATAATATGCCCCGTATACTTCATGTTATGTTATGAGTGTAGTGTTCGTGCTTCAGCCAAGATGTGCTGATGACATATCAGTGTGTGTATGATATGATGCTAAACATCTAATACCTACAAGGAAAGGTTGCCCGACAAATTGTCAAGCAACCTCCCTCTGATACGAACTGTCACAACCCGCATTTTCTCCGAGTTTAAGAAATATCAGAGTATGAGGAAACACGCATCGTGATGCCACGTCAAGCAGGTGACAACCGTCGATGCTCAGGTGAACACCATCTAACTAGACTATGAAAATTCATAATTTTAATGATCAGAAAATCAGTTATATTTTTAAAGGCCGTATACCTCGGCTCAGTGGATCACCTAGTCCACAGTTTAAAAACTATACTTATATGCAGCAGAAAAATACTTTATTTATATTTGACATCCTATGAGAGTGCGTAAATGTCCCCCGAGGTCCACTTATACTATGCAAGACTCTAGATTTATTTTATATTATAAGTAGGAAAACGATCCTTTTTTTACGTTGCTTGGATAGTAGTGTATGAGTTTTATAAACATGCTGATCATGAGATATACTTATAATAGTGTTTTTAGGTTTAAAAGTAACTAGCAACCTAGTATAAATCTTCCCAAGAGCAAATAGACTATCTCTAAAAAGGCAGCAGTAAAAGAAACATATCTAGTATCATAAGCAAAGACCACCAGCGGGCGTCAACAACCTGACATGAACCCACTGGCGAGCATGTATTTCTGTAAGAAAAACAAAAAACTACCTCACAAGGCCAAGAAACTGATCTCTACAGTACACGAGATCACTAGCAATAGCACAGCAAAACTAGCCGCCTACTCGGCTACTAACCAGAACCTGAGGCATTCAGAGAAGAAGAGAATACCTCAGTAAGTAAAACAAGAAAATCTGAATAAGAGCATTATATCAAAATGGAACCAAGGAGAGTAAGTAAACATGAGAGTAAAAAAAAAGGCTGTCAAAAGTAAGCCAAAGTACACCAAGTATAGCGAAACAACAACAAGCCCTGCTGAAATCCAGCAGAGGCAACAAGGCAAAAGGAAATAGAACTTGCCATAATATGCTGCATTATACAAGGAAGAAACACCTAACAATCCTAATTTGTGAGTTAATGGCAGTAGTAAACAACATGGACCTGAGTTGGTGACCAAAAACAGTCCCCCAAACAAAACAGTTCCAACTAAAAATTCACTGTATCAGCACAAAGCCACCACATACCCAGCCCGTACCTGGGATTAAAAGGTGGCGGCCACGGCAATACCCAGCCCGTACCTGGGATTAAAAGTGGCGGCCACGGCTCGCACACAAAACCATCCCACTCCTTTAGAGTGTCAAAATACCACTACCTGCCATAACCCACGATTCGGCCTTCAAACAAAATTAAGGAAGAAACGAATGGCCAACAAGACATCCCCACCTAGGAGGTAATCACTCGGGAAGAAAAGAAAATGAAAGAAAAGTTCGGTTAAGGCAAAAGAAATAAATGTCGATCTCAGCTTATTAGAAATCGTCGATCTCCAGCCACAGGAAATCGTCGAACCCTGTTCGATGATTTTCGTCGAACACAGGTCACGGGAAATCGTCGAACTCCGTTCGGCGATTTTCGTCGAACACAGGTCACGGGAAATCGTCGAACTCCATTCGACGGTTTTCTTTTGTCAAACACAAGTCACGGGAAATCATCGAACTCCATTCGACGATTTTTCGTCGAACGCAGGTCACCGGAACTCGTTGAACTCAGATCACAGGAAAAATCGTCGAGCTCAGTTCGATGATTATCGTTGAACCTAGATCGACGACCTTCGTCGATCACCGGTGACCGGAGATCGTTGATCTCAGTTCGACGATGTTCGTCGAACTCAGATCGACAACCTATCAGCATTGAGTGCACAAAACGATGGACAACGCTTTAATCCTACAGCAAACACTTATATGTTCCACCTATCATACCAGAAAACTTCTACTAGCCCAGAAACACTCTAATCCTCAAGATTATGGAAGGGAAAAAGGAAATTGCTGCTACTGCTACCACAATGCCAAGCCAATTTACGCCAAAACCCAGCCTACCCATGAAGAACTCAGCATTATAACACTACAACAAACTGACAGTAGGACAAAAATTGCAGTAGTAGAGAGATCTGACAAGGCTAAGCAGCATTCCTAGGTTCTAAGAGTAGAAATTTAGACAATATCTCAACTGGATGATAAATCAAATAACTGGACAGGAAGTAAATTCAATAGGCTTAACAATTTCTTGTCATGATTAAGGAAAAAAACTAGACAATTAAAGGATCTGAAATTAATACTTGACAACAAGGAACAAAATGAAGAAGCCACTACTTGGCAAGGGCGAAAAGCACCACTTGCCTCAATTTCCAGTGATTTATCTTGCACAGCCCTTCCTCTCGCTCTCGGCTCCAGCCGCAACAGCACCTAAACCAGGATTCTAGAGTTTTAATGGCGGAAAATGATCAAATCAAAAATTCTGAAACCCCTAGAAACACCACGAAAATTGAATATCTTATCGTAGGAATGAAGGTCTAGGCGAGAGTAATCCAAATCCGCTTTCGGAATCGAATTCCGTCCAACAACACTCCCGGAATCGGCGGTGTAAGGCAAGGGCAGCCCGCCGGTTTTCCTCTCTTGCACAAGGACGTCGGTTGTATTCCGAAAAGACAAAGAACATCCACAGTGGCTTTTCTAAATAAGGCTATATATAAATAGTGGCTAAATCCCAAATCATTTTCTATTCTTAGCCAATCCAAACGCTGCCAGCTACCTATTCACCATAACTGCTACTATCTAAACAAAATATCTATATATAATATATAATATTGCATTAATATAAATAAAATACAAAACGACGCGAAACCCGAACATCCTCGGAATTCGACGAAATTTGCAACGTAGCTAAATACACACGCTACGAACGCAATGACGAAGTCGAAATCAACTTTCGACGAACAAAAATCGGGTTATCACTACCCGAAGCCAAAACACAAGCATCCCCCGAGAGGCCTCACCGGTCCCCAAAACATACTCGGCTTGCTAGGGAATCTTGCCAAAAAGGCTACCAACAACCATACAAGGAACCTAAAGAGCTAAGACAAAGCTCTAACAAACGACACATGCCGGAAACGCGTCAACGTAACGCCAAATGAGAATTAAATAATCGCAGAAAAATCGGGGGCGTTACAAAGGCTTAGAAAAAGTTTTGACTGGAAATGAGGTAACTCATGAATGAGAATCGTGGACTACTCGAGTACACTTGACTTTCTTGAGAACATCACTAAGCTTTCTCAAGAACTGCTTATGTAACTCGAATACATGAATGATCTCACTCGAGTATAAACTTTTGTTCTACTCGAGTACAAGATGTCCTACTCGAGAAAAATACTTAGAAATTTTCTATAAGTTTGAAAACTTATTTTCTTCAAGTAATTCAACAACCAGCTTTTCTCCCATGGCTTTAGTGCTTGAAAAAGAAGTATGTCCCAGTAGAGAGGCTACACATGAGTCAACACCATGGATCATACAATGACAGATTACATTGTTTGGTCCTGTGTTAGGTGGCTCATTGTAGACTGACATTGGTCTACAATTGGCAAATATATCCTGCAAACACTCAACTAAAAACGACATCAAGTACAAACTTAATTCATCTTAGTTCAAGGGTGACTTCATACAAATCTGGGTTATTGTGATTGCAATACCCAACAATCTTCCCCTATTTGTAGAAGTCAGAACACTCTACAGTAAGGTGAATTACATCAAGATAAACAAATAAAGATACCAATAACCATAATAAATAGAATAAATGTTGTGATATAGAAAAATCAGATAATCAAAACTAAAGGTTTATATTAATAGATATTGTCCAAGAAAAAATTCAATTCCACAAGATCTCAAAAATGAATTTTCTGATCATCTTTAATTTCTACTAATTCTGCTGTTCTTGCTGTCTGTCCTGCTTCTCTTGTTGGTTTTTCTGATAACTGTATGGTTTGAGAATGTACTTGATATGTTTGGGTGGAGCCTTGGGATTGTTCTTTCCATACTCTCTGTCACACAATATCCTCCTGGTAAGAGATTTCTCATATAAGTCCCATTCATAGGAGCTATAATGAATATTTCTGTCCTCATTAAAATCAACAAGTTTAAGAGTTTCAAGAATTAGGGATTTGGAGGTTGGACTCCATACTTCAGAAATTTCTTGAGCTCTTCTTCTTTTAGCTTCAGGATAAGGAGTTGATCTGCTAGCAGAGGCACCTTCACCATATTTTCTTCTTTTAGCTTTTTGTATCTCAGGACGTATATGAGGAGACATATTTGCTTGTTCAGGATCCCATACTTGTTCATAGGTTTCAGGAGTTGTTCGTTCAAAATATTTATGCCCTGGAGAGAATGTAGGTCTATTTACATCCAGGCATGTAGGAGGGGGTGCAGAAGTGTAAGACTCCGCTTTTTTTTTCTTTTCAAAACCACGGGGTCTTAGGCCCAGAACCGCCGTTTTGCGGTGACACCTTCATGCTCGGGAAGGTCGTCACGACAAAGCGCCGATCCTGCCGGCCAAATCGATCACAGAACATTAGCAAAAGAGTAAAAGAGATGTCCACAGAAATCACATATATAGTAAATAATCTCCACGAAGGGAGAGTCCACAAAAATAATAATTAAGGTACTGAAAATAGGGCTCACACCCGGTATATCAATATCCTCTCTACATATCACTCAGCGCCGAAGCAAAACTAAACAATCTACTAACGATCGGGACTCACAGTCCCAGCTGTCTGAACTCCGGTGCTAGACTGTCCCATATCCAAGCGTACCGACCTCCGGGTCTGCTCCTCCATGCTGGGCTCCGCGGTCCTCTAAAATGGTGTGGTTCGAAAACCGTTAGTCTAAAAGACTAAGTCCTATCATCCCATACCCCTCCCCCTATGGCTCCTAGGCACCGAGTGGAGAGGAGGAAAGGGAAGCTCTGAGAGTGGAGAATGAACAAAAAGCAGGTGACGGCGGAACTAGTCTTGCAGATCTATAAGTATAAGAGGCAGTAATATAAACATGAAAAGCTAAATAAGTAAAACATAACCCTAACTTATATGAAACCACGTAAGCTAAGGGATATTCTGCAAGGCTCCTATCGTATAAAGAGTCTCATATCAATTTATACGATAGGGTGTCAGTTTTCTAGCAAGTATATATATATATATATATATATATATATATATATATATATATATATATATATATATATATATATATATATATATATATATATATCTAAAAAATAATAACCTTAACTTATAAACACGCTCACACAAGCTTATAAATCAAGGGGTCGTTTTGCAGGGCCTATTATATAAAGCATCCCATACCACTTTATACAATAGGTGTCAGGGGTTATATGCAATGATGATGCTATGACATGCAAGTATGCCACGATGTGAACATGCAAGTGCAACATACCCACCCGACTCTATGCACACAGAATATTAGTTCCCCCATTCTGGAGCTTAACCTCCCAGGATACCTCCATAGTGGCAAACAGAAGCGGTGGGTTGGGCCTCGTCCACCTCGAAACTGGTAATAGCACTACCAGTCAGACCTAGCTTACGCCTCGACGCTGGTGCACTAAGCGGAGCTCCTGCGTACTCTTTGCTGGCAAGTCCACCGGACTTAACTTGGCGAAGTGCAATACCACACATGCCGAGTCAACGTATTGGCGTCGGTGCATTTACCCTCCAATACAGAAGACCCACCACCTTATACTTTATGCACATGCAACCTTATGTATCAGCTACCGAGCCAAAGCTCCCCGGCCCATCCTGTCCGTCACAAATAACAACCGAGCCAAAGCTTGCCGGGCCAACCTGCCCATCGTCAAAAACACCGAGCCTACTGCCCGAGTGACCCAACCTACATCCCGAGATATAAAGGTGAGTGAAAGTGAATCCCTAGTTATGCTAGTTGCTCTTGCAGTTTATTTTTGCCTACAGTTTAGGTTAGCCTAGGACTGCCCATGGCATACCCGTGAAAGTTTCTCGAGGGCACTAGGAACTAAGATGGCCTGAAGCCCAAAGCTCCCTTTCGCAAGGCACTTACTGTTATTGGTTATTAACCGATTCCCGATCCCTTTTAATATTATTCAGGATCTACCCTAGAGTGTTGACCTTCTCACTTATTCCACAGGAAAGATGATCTTTCGTCGATCCCGAGCACCACCTAATCTTAGACAACTCTACAACCTACTCATCCCAACTTTCAATGGTATACTCCACTCCTCATTACTAAAATCGGTAAACCACAATCCCTTCTCCCTACGACTATTCCCCAAGAAAGCACGAATTCCGCAATTTTACTAAATGCAGAACACCTTTTGCTAAATGATGTACAAGATAGGAGGTACTCCAAATCTTCTTCCAAAAACCTTAAGATAATTAATGGAGGCCTATCATGACATTTATAGACTAAATCCAGAAACTTAGAATTTTCCTAATTGGTCTGACATTTCATTTATTTCTCCCAAAAATCCAAATGCCCTAATTTGAATTAGAAGTGGCCCTTACAGTCATGCAAAATGCTCAATAACATTATAATAAATACCAGGACGCAAATTAACAGTAAATTCAAGTTCCCAAATTTTTGTTTGCTAGGTTTAGGCCTTGATCCATAATTTTAAACATAATCACATAATTTAGCTGCTAATGAAGTAAATATTGTAAATTGGCTTCCAAAAATTATAATAAAATTCAGGCATGGCTAATATGCCCTAAAAACACTCCTGACAAAGTTTTCAAACTTCCCAGTGAATAATGAGTTTTGATTTTAATTTCAAACAAAAATCCTCATTCCTACATTAATGAAGCAACTACTGAAAATATTAACCTAAAAATTATGGTAAAATTTTCTCAGGTAAATATTGACCTAAATACACCTTTACATGAGTTTCACAATTTTCAAACCATTCTTGAGCTCTGAATCTATTTTTGAATATAACTGTATTCTTAAAAGCTTGTGAAGGAAGTGCTGAAAATATAGATCTAAAAATTATAATAAAATTCAAGTATGATTATATGGACCTAAAATACCCTCTGTCCAATTTTCATAACTTCCTACTTAACAGTGAGATCATAATAACCAAAAGAACATCAAGGGAAATTTCATGCATTATAAAGGAGGTACTAAGTGTATTGCTCCAAAATTATGTTTTGGTGGCTCTAATTAACCCTAAGTCCATACTACCCAAGTTTCATAACTTTTCATTAAGTTTTGGTGGCTTGGCTTACATGTATAATGGTTGTGTCCTAAGTTAGGGTTAGGGTTTTGAGGGGTTTAACCATCTCCAAATTCTCTAAGATTTTTACCAGAGGACTTTAGCTACACTAGTGTCCTCTCTACCATATTTCAAGTCCATACAAGGGCATTTGACCCAATGCCCTTCTCAAACCCCCAAAGTCTAAACTTAGGGTTTGAACTTGGGTACTAGTGCAATCCTACCCCAAACCACCCCAAAACCCATATGAGGGTGTATAAAGTCATGTCAAACCAGTGGACCAAATTTAATCCTCTGTTGAGGTGGTTTGGCCACCCAATCCCACAAGGTGCACTTTTCACCTAAATACCCTTCTTAGGGCAAAACTAGGGTCTACTAATTTCCCAACCAAATCAACTCAAAATGAGGGGAAAATTTATACAGAATCTCATGATGACCATAAGGACCACACACCAAAATTTGGGAGGGTTTGGAGGTCTTTATGTCCCTAAATTAATTTACCCTATGATTATTAAATAATTTCTAAACAATAGAAAAATTATCTCCAAAAATTCCCATTTTTGGACAGGACCTAGGTATAGCTTAGTGTGACTCCATGTCCAAATTTCAAGTCTTGTGGACTTGTGGTGAAGTGGGGGCACAAATTTTAATCTATGTCTATCCCTGAGTATAGACCCCACCAAAATGAGTGCCCTGGTCAAACCAGGCAGCCAAATTGGTTCAAACCAATTTTAAATAAAGTACATCCTAGGGCTACAACTTTGATATTCATCCCTTTTTTTGTAGGTGTACCTATGTATTTTTAATAAATAGAAACATTAAATACGATTTCTGTGACAGCAATGAAATATTATGAAAATATAACCTATATTTTAAATCATCTCTAGCACGAATCTTAAAGTGCATCCAGTGGCATCTAGTCGTCTTCAAGCTCCAACTGATGGCCAGGATCATCCCGTCCTGGAGCCACTTCCCGGCCTAATTCCCGGCCATCCGGCTACCTCCCTGGCCGGCCACCACCACCACCACCTCCGTCGAGGTGGTGGCTATCGCTAGGCGGCGGCACAGCCGCCGGATGGGAATTTTTCGGCGGTACCGACAAGTGGAAGTTTTCCAGAAATCCATGGTTTTGAAAGTTTGGATTAGGCTCAATTAAGCCTGAACCTTGACCCTAATTAGTCCTAAGATCTACCCATGGAAGAAGAAGAAGGGGAGGAACTTGTTTGCGGGCTGGAGGCGCGCCGATCGCTGGGATGCCATGGTGGTCGTGGCACCGCTCGAGTTTCTGCAACAACACAGTTGAGTAACTCGAAATCACCGGGGCAAGAGTGGAAACGACTCCATGGAGTCCAATGAAGATTTTAAAACAATAAAATGGGAAGGGGGTGGTCATGGCATCAATGCCATTAATGGCCACGAATAGCTTGGTTCGGCCATTGTGGTGGGGAGGTGAATTGGGCTTAATCCAGCCAGGAAACGACTGGAAACTTCTCCTCTTCCCCAGAGGAGTTGAACCTAGCTCTTAATGGAGGGAGGGGAAGGGCCTTTCTTCATGGCACCATTAATGGCCATGAATAGGATTTCTTTACCATGGTGGTTCTGAGCATCCAGTCAATGGAAAGGGCAAGAAAAGCTCTTGATCTTCTCAGAGCAGTGATGGGAGATGAAGCAAGCAAAGAAGAACTGCCGTTGGCTTCCCTAAGCCATGAATGGCCTTTACCTCCTTTTATCTCTCCTCCATTAAAGAGGAATTTGGAGTTTTCTCTCTCCTGCCCTTCATGCAGCCCGCTAAGCTATTATAAAGTGGTTAGGGAGTGGATAGCCCAAGTGGCTAGGGGCTTGAGCTTGGGTTAGCCCTTTTTGAGCTAAGTTTGACTTGACCTAGCCTTGGGATGACTTTGGTCAAATTGAGCTTTTGTGTAACCATCAATGGGTCCTTGGTGACCTATTGGCCTTGTAACACCCCCTATCTGTCGTATAGCATATAGCAGTAGGTCCGGCCAGGGCCCGACGCCATATACCACAGACAGACCGGGTGGTTACTTATGGAAACCATCCAACCAATCTCAACGTCCTACACAGAGCATTCTAGCGGAAGCATTAAATTAAAGTTGTAAACAAGAACCCAGCATCATAGCACGAATGTCCACTAATACAAATAGGAATGTTAATACAAAATACCCAAAAAGAGCCTTAAGGCCTTACAAAATGTTTCACTTGAATACTACATGTTTTACAAACCACGACACGCAGGCCGGTCACACATGAATAAAGCAGTAAACATTTCCAACTTAGGCCTTCAAGGGCCAGCTTCGCAAAAAGGGCTTTAGCCCGCTATTGACCGCTTGGTCCAGCCGCACCTGCAAGCAACAAACCACCGCACGGTGGCAAAATAAGGCAACGGTCAGCAATGCTGACCAAATTATAACGATCCCGCCCCCAACTCGGGGTGGCGATGCTCCTTCCCTGCATTTCATTAGCATAAGCGAGCAATGTATATCAATAGCCATTTCATCACAGACGTTGGCTCGCACGGCCACACGCCCCGTGCACTCAGGGCACATTCTCGGTGAACCGGTCGATGTCACGTCAATTAAAGGCATTAACATTCCGGACTCACCACCGCCACTTAGACGGCCAAACCTATGAGCAATTTGTCTTCCTGGCCTGGGTCACGACAATTTAAGCCATTGACCGCCGAAGACCCTAATCTATGCCAACGGTAAGTGCCACGTGCCTTTAGGTCTCTTTAACCGAACGACATAGAACGGGTACGGTTCCATCTAACCTGTGCTCACATCGCAACGGCAATTTAAGCCATTTGCGCGGGTCAAACTTCCACCGAGTCCCATTTCCATCACAAGTCACATAACCCCGTTATGTTCAAGTTGGCTCTCAATCCACCAAGTTGGCAAGATCTCGTATCCACCCAGTTTTCCGGGTGCACCTTTGGGTTAGTCCCCAAGGCTCCCTACTGCAATCTACCGCGTAGAAAACCCGAAAAACAACCAATAGCACAGAGTCTTCTCCGGCCTTATGCAATGCAACATCACCGATCCAGACTAACATATCCGGGTAGGCTTCACACATCATGCCTATGTCCGTTCTCGCATACGGACTCTAAACAACGGGGACTTCACATATCTACCCGAAGGAACGCCTCCAACTCTCCGCAAACTCGCGAGAGCGGGCTTCCTATGCTAAGAAAGAGAGCTATACATTCTTAAGATGAGAATCGTTACCCTTGAGTTCCTCTTTGGCGCCATTGAAAAGTAATTGGATGGAAATCACCGCACTAGCGTTGCCTCTGTGGATCCGGAGTCGGCTTGCGATTCGGAGCTCCGAAGCTCCTCCAATGGCGGATCTAGCTCCTTCTTCTTCCCTTAGCTCTCCTCTCTCTCCAAGGATTTGGAAAGGGATAAGGTATGAAAAGTGATGGATTTCTAAGTCAATCCACGGGTATATCCCTTTAGGATCATCCCCCAGCCGTTGGATCTCAAAACAAGGAAACGAACGGCTTCGATTCGGGACTGAAATGCCCAATCTGGACCGAACACGGCCTGGCACACGCCCGTGTCCAGGGCCGTGTGCCGCATTCGCCGTCAAAATCGAATCACCTGGAACCTCACACGGGTATCGAACACGCCCGTGTTCGAGCTAACACGCCTGTATTCCACCTGACACGGCCGTGTGGCCGGCCGTGTACCCCATGATTTTTCCCCATTTTCAACCCGAGCACTGCACGGGTTCTAGGACACGCCCGTGTCCTTACCCGTGTCACCTTGACACGCCTGGACCCCAGGCCGTGTACACGGGACACTTCGTCGAGTGAAGATCGACGACTTGATGACACGGCCTTGGACACGCCCGTGTCCTAGGCCGTGTGCCTTGTCTCGACGATCGTCGAGTGAATCTCGACGACTCCCCGGGACGATCGTCGACACGGGTCGACACGCCCTGCGACACGCCCGTGTCGCAGGCCGTGTGCCCATTCTCGACGAATCGTCGAGTAAAACTCGACGACTTCACGGTTAAGTGTCGACACGGGTCGACACGCCCTGCGACACGCCCGTGTCGCAGGCCGTGTGCCCACTCTCGACAAATCTTCGAGTAAATCTCGACATCTTCGCGGCTAAGTGTCGACACACGCTTGACACGCCCTGGGACACGCCCGTGTCCCAGGCCGTGTGCCTGCTGCCAGAACCCAAACTGGCCCAAAACGTCCCCCTTTGCTCCTTTGAGTTTCGGGGCGTTACAACTCTCCCCCTCTTAAAAGAATTTCGCCCACGAAATTACATAAAGGAAAGACATGTACAAAACCAAAATTTGTACCTGAGCGGAACAACTCCGGATATTCGTCAAGCATAGTCTGCTCTCTCTCCCAAGAGAGCTCCTCACGACCGCAATTGTCCCACCGGACCTTGACCATCCTGATCTTTTTATTGCGTAGCCGCTTGACCTCCGAGTCCTCAATCCGCACGGGCTTGACCTTTGTCGTTAGCCCACTATCCACCGACACTTGATCAACCGCGATCACTTGCGTAGGCTCTTGCACCGTCTTTCGAAGCACCGAAATGTGGAATACATCGTGTAAACCACTAAGCTCCACTGAAAGCTTCAACCGATAGGCCGCTTCACCAACTCGCTCCAGAACCTCAAACGGTCCAAGGTACCTCGGGCTTAGCTTTTTCAATCGTCGCACCCGCGAGACACCCTTGAATGGCTTGATCTTTAAGTATACATAATCGCCCACAGCGAACTCCACGTTCCTGTGCTTGGCATTATAGTACTTTGCTTGCCGGTCCTGAGCGATAAGCAACCTCTCCCGAATGGTTCTCACCAAAGAAGTAGCATCCTCCACTTCCGATTGCTTATACAACTTTGACTCACCTGTTTCTAACCAAGACAACGGCGTGCGACATCTTCTACCATATATGGCCTCGAAAGGCGCCATCTGAATACTCGCTTGGTAGCTATTGTTGTATGCGAACTCCACCAAATAAATGTGGTCCTCCCATTGCTTTCCAAAATCCAAGACACACATGCGAAGCATGTCTTCCATGGTTCTATTGACCCTCTCGGTCTGCCCATCCGTTTGCGGATGGAAGGCTGTGCTAAACTTCAGCTTTGTTCCCAACATTTGCTGCACCAGCCTCCAATCATTGGACGTGAACCGCCCATCTCGGTCACTCACGATGCTGCGGGGCACACCATGAAGCCGTACTATGTTATCCACATAAAGCTTTGCCAGCTTCTCCACCAGATCATCCTTCCTATGCGGAATAAAATGCGACACCTTCGTTAATCGATCAACAACCACCCAAATGGCGTCGTTCCCCTTTTGCGACCTTGGCAAACCGTGCACAAAGTCCATAGAGATGTCGTCGAATTTCCACTCCGGAATAGGCAAGGACTTAAGAAATCCTCACGGCTTTTGGCACTCCGCCTTCACCAAGGCGCAAGTTTGGCACTTCGCTACGTAGAGCGCCACATCCTTTTTCAAACCCGGCCACCAAAACAGTTTCTTCACATCACGGTACATCTTCGTGCTCCCCGGGTGAATCGAGTACTTGGTATGGTGCGCCTCGTACAACAACTCCACCCGTAAATTGCCCACACTTGGGACGCACAGACGACCGTCTTTCCAAAGCAATCCGTCCTCCACGACGAATTGGGAATTTGACCCATCCAGAGCCTCTACCATGAACTGCTTCATATGAGCATCCATATCCAAAGCCTGCCGAATACGATCAGCCAGGTCATATTGGACTTCAGTCCAATTCAGAACTGCTTCAGCACTTGATTGCCTGTCCACACAAACAATCTCCAACGCCTCCAACTCTCGCACCAACCGCTCATCGTGCACCGATAGCCAATTGGCTTGAGCTGGGGCTCGGCGACTCAACGCGTCCGCAACCGCATTCCCTTTGCCAGGAACGTAGTGGATCTTGAATGTATAGTCCCCCAGGAACTCCATCCACCTACGCTGCCGCATATTCAGATCCTTCTGATCAATTAGATACTTTAGGCTCTTGTGATCGGTGTAGATATCAATCTTCACACCGTACAAATAGTGTCTCCACAGCTTCAAGGCAAAAATCACGGCCGCTAACTCCAAGTCATGGACCGGATAATTCCTCTCATGCACTTTTAGCTGTCTCGAGCCATAAGCTATCACGCTTCCGTGCTGCAGTAGCACGCAACCCAAACCGCTGCCCGAAGCATCGCTATATAACTCATAGCCTTCGGTTCCACATGTCGAACTCAGCACAGGCGCCGTGGTCAACCGACACTTCAACTCCTCGAAAGCTCGCGCGCACTCCGGCGTCCAAACGAACTTATGCTCCTTCCTCGTCAAAGTAGTGAGAGGTAACGCTATCCGCGAGAAGTTCTCTACGAAGCGCCTATAATAGCCGGCAAGCCCCAAAAAGCTCCGGACTTCTGCTACCGTAGCAAGCTCAGGCCACTCCCGTATCGCAACAATCTTCGCCGGATCCACATCAATACCCTCTCCACTCACTATATGACCGAGGAACGCTACTGAGGATAGCCAAAACTCGCACTTCGAGAACTTGGCATACAACTGATTTCTCCTTAGCGTCTCCAACACCAAATGAAGATGCTTGAAGTGATCTTCCTCACTTTGCGAGTACACCAAAATATCGTCGATGAAGACGATCACGAAATGGTCCAAGTACTCCCTGAACGTCCTGTTCATCAAATCCATGAATACTGACGGCGCATTAGTCAGCCCAAACGGCATGACCGTAAACTCATAATGCCCGTATCTCGTACTAAACGCTGTCTTCGGGATATCACTCTCCCTTATTCGCAGCTGATAGTACCCAGCCTTGAGATCTAACTTCGAGTACACCGTCGACCCGACTAACTGATCAAAGAGATCATCAATCCGAGGGATCGGGTACTTGTTCTTCTCAGTCAGCTTGTTGAGCTCCCGATAATCAATACATAGCCTCAAGCTTCCGTCCTTCTTCTTAACAAAGAGGACCAGTGCGCTCCAAGGCGAAGAACTCGGGCGCACATACCCTTGCTCCAACAACTCTTGCAGTTGAACTTTCAGCTCCGCCATTTCCTTAGGCGCTAGCCGATACGGAGATCGTGACACAGGCTTTGCACCTGGCACTAGCTCGATCGTAAAATCTATCTCCCGCTGAGTCGGGGCTCCAGGAAGATCTGCGGGGAACACATCAGGGTATTCCGATACCACTGAAATACAATCCAACGCGGGCTTCGGATTTGCAACCTCCACTAGTGTAAAGAACAGTTCTGCTCCAGCACGAACCGCCTTCACCACCTGAAGAGCAGACATCAACGTCTTGCTCGACCCCTTTAAGCCCGTAAACGTCGTCTCACGACTCGCTCCCAGCTTAACTTCCTTGCTACCGCAATCTATATGGGCCTGCTGCTCCGAGAGCCAGTCCATGCCAAATATGACGTCGAACTCCACTAACGGAAGTAAAGATGCCCGCAGGTCGAACTCCTGCTCCCCAATACGAATCTTAACATCGCAGATCCTATCCGCTCGCATCGAACACCCATTGGGCAACAACACATCCAACTTATCCTTCGCCATCGAAGAAGGGACTCCGATGCGTGATATAAATCCTTCGGACAAGAAGGAGTGTGAGGCTCCCGTATCGAAGAGTGCTCGTGCCGGATTTTCACAAATCAATACAAATCCTAAACAAGCAGTGGTAAGGTAACATGTGCATAACAAGTATTTAAAGAAATTGACTTGCTATAAATTAAACCGTACCTGTCACCACATCAGCTTGTTTAATGGCCTCCTGTTGGCCAAGATTATAGACCCTTGGTTGGGTCGGAGCATAATGGGATGCGGTCGACTCCACCGCCTTTCCCTTCTCTTCATAAGTAGCTCCCGGCATTCTTTCGGACTTAGGACGTCCGCTCCAACAATCACGGGCGAAATGCCCCGTCTTTCCACATGTAAAACACGCGCCCGGGGTCCGACTCGTAGTCGCCCCAGAAGCACCATAAGGAGCTGGACCCGAAGTCCTATGCTTCTTGAAAGCCCTCCGATAGCCGGACTTTGAAGTACTCGGCACTTTAAACTCAGATTTCTTCTCACCCAAGCTTTTCTTTGCTTGTACGTTCTTCATGTCCTTCTCCAAGGACCGGGCAGTATTGACCAAGGTTAAGAAACCCTGCATCATCGGCCCTGAGAGTAGTAATCTCAACTCATCTCTCAATCCTTCATAGAAACGATTAGTCTTGCCCTCCTCATCCATGATGGTGGAACTAGCATAACGACTCAGACGAGTAAACTCGTGGAGATATTCATCCACGCTCCTCTCACCCTGTACCAACTTCAGGAACTCATTCTCCAACGCTATCTTCTGCGTCGAAGGGAGGTATCTAGCCAAAAATAATCTCGAGAACTCCTCCATCGAGACCTCACCAAGTTGCCTACCTCTCAGTAAGTGCAGCTCCAATCCTTCCCACCACATCCTCGCTTCACCGTCCAACAGGAACGTAGCGATGGTGGTCATTTGCCACTCCTCCGTCTCCGTTGCTGTCATGACTCTCTTCACCCTGGAGAGCCAGTCTTCAGCCTGAGATGAGGTTCCCAACCCCGAGAATAACGGAGGGTTAAAGCTCATTACATGCTTTAGCTGCCTCTCAGTTGCCCTCCTTGGCACCACCGGTTCCACAACCACTTGCTCCACCCTCCTCGGCTCAGCCTCTTGCAGAGGTTCTTGCTCCATAACAGGAGCGGGCTGCTGCGCCTGCCTTCCAGGATGCGCATTTATCACGGCCAACACCGCTTCAGCCACCAATCGTATATTTTCAGCCGACAGGGGTGTTGCAGGAGCAACATCCGATGCACTACTAGTATCAGAAACTCGGCGTTCTGACGGCCCAACACCACTTCTGGTCACCTATAGTGGTACAAAACACCGTTAAGCGACCACATAAATTGCAAACAGCAATTATAGGAACACGCAGGTTCCTCAAACACGAGTATTTTCATTCCTAAGTGGACATTCATGGGTTCTTTTTACTGTTATTACGATGACGCACACAATGTGCTCACCACCCCTTAAAAAGAATTCGCCCACGAATTCAGTTTAAGCCCAACCAAAACCAGTAGTCTGTGGCCCAAAACCCACAGGTCGGAGGATCGAAACCTCCCTCTGATACCAAATTGTAACACCCCCTATCCGTCGTATAGCATATAGCAGTAGGTCCGGCCGGGGCCCGACGCCATATACCACAGACAGACCGGGTGGTTACTTATGGAAACCATCCAACCAATCTCAACGTCCTACACAGAGCATTCTAGCGGAAGCATTAAATTAAAGTTGTAAACAAGAACCCAGCATCAAAGCACGAATGTCCACTAATACAAATAGGAATGTTAATACAAAATACCCAAAAAGAGCCTTAAGGCCTTACAAAATGTTTCACTTGAATACTACATGTTTTACAAACCACGGCACGCAGGCCGGTCACACATGAATAAAGCAGTAAACATTTCCAACTTAGGCCTTCAAGGGCCTGCTTCGCAAAAAAGGCTTTAGCCCGCTATTGACCGCTTGGTCCAGCTGCACCTGCAAGCAACAAACCACCGCACGGTGGCAAAATAAGGCAACGGTCAGCAATGCTGACCAAATTATAACGATCCCGCCCCCAACTCGGGGCGGCGATGCTCCTTCCCTGCATTTCATTAGCATAAGCGAGCAATGTATATCAATAGCCATTTCATCACAGACGTTGGCTCGCACGGCCACACGCCCCGTGCACTCAGGGCACATTCTCGGTGAACCGGTCGATGTCACGTCAATTAAAGGCATTAACATTCCGGACTCACCACCGCCACTTAGACGGCCAAACCTATGAGCAATTTGTCTTCCTGGCCTGGGTCACGACAATTTAAGCCATTGACCGCCGAAGACCCTAATCTATGCCAACGGTAAGTGCCACGTGCCTTTAGGTCTCTTTAACCGAACGACATAGAATGGGTACGGTTCCATCTAACCCGTGCTCACATCGCAACGACAATTTAAGCCATTTGCGCGGGTCAAACTTCCACCGAGTCCCATTTCCATCACAAGTCACATAACCCCGTTATGTTCAAGTTGGCTCTCAAGCCACCAAGTTGGCAAGATCTCGTATCCGCCCAGTTTTCCGGGTGCACCTTTGGGTTAGTCCCCAAGGCTCCCTACTGCAATCTACCGCGTAGAAAACCCGAAAAACAACCAATAGCACGGAGTCTTCTCCGGCCTTATGCAATGCAACATCACCGATCCAGACTAACATGTCCGGGTAGGCTTCACACATCATGCCTATGTCCGTTCTCGCATACGGACTCTAAACAACGGGGACTTCACATATCTACCCGAAGGAACGCCTCCAACTCTCCGCAAACTCGCGAGAGCGGGCTTCCTATGCTAAGAAAGAGAGCTATTCATGCTCAAGATGAGGATCGTTACCCTTGAGTTCCTCTTTGGCGCCATTGAAAAGTAATCGGATGGAAATCACCGCACTAGCCTTGCCTCCGTGGATCCGGAGTCGGCTTGCGATTCGGAGCTCCGAAGCTCCTCCAATGGCGGATCTAGCTCCTTCTTCTTCCCTTAGCTCTCCTCTCTCTCCAAGGATTTGGAAAGGGATAAGGTATGAAAAGTGATGGATTTCTAAGTCAATCCACGGGTATATCCCTTCAGGATCATCCCCCAGCCGTTGGATCTCAAAACAAGGAAACGAACGGCTTCGATTCGGGACTGAAATGCCCAATCTGGACCGAACACGGCCTGGCACACGCCCGTGTCCAGGGCGTGTGCCGCATTCACCGTCAAAATCGAATCACCTGGAACCTCACATGGGTATCGAACACGCCCGTGTTCGAGCTGACACGCCCGTGTTCCACCTGACACGGCCGTGTGGCCGGCCGTGTACCCCATGATTTTTCCCCATTTTCAACACCAGCACTGCACGGGTTCTAGGACACGCCTGTGTCCTTACCCGTGTCACCTTGACACGCCTGGACCCCAGGCCGTGTATACGGGACACTTCGTCGAGTGAAGATCGACGACTTGATGACACGGCCTTGGACACGCCCGTGTCCTAGGCCGTGTGCCTTGTCTCGACGATCGTCGAGTGAATCTCGACGACTCCCCGGGACGATCGTCGACACGGGTCGACACGCCCTGCGACACGCCCGTGTCGCAGGCCGTGTGCCCATTCTCGACGAATCGTCGAGTAAAACTCGACGACTTCACGGCTAAGTGTCGACACGGGTCGACACGCCCTGCGACACTCCCGTATCGCAGGCCGTGTGCCCACTCTCGACGAATCGTCGAGTCAATCTCGACGTCTTCGCGGCTAAGTGTCGACACACGCTTGACACGCCCTGGGACACGCCCGTGTCCCAGGCCGTGTGCCTGCTGCCAGAACCTAAACTGGCCCAAAACGTCCCCCTTTGCTCCTTTGAGTTTCGGGGCGTTACAGGCCTCCCCTAGGATCTTGGTAGGGATGGGTAGGTTTGACTTTGCACCTTGAAGGTCACTTGTCCCTTATTAAGGGTACTTTGACAAAGTTAGGGCTAGAGTTGACTTAAGTCAACTCAGGCTCTAGAGTTGACCCCAATGGATCTTTGGAGACCCAATGACCACACTTTAGGTCTAGGAAAACCTTGGTAGGGTAGGTTGGGCTTATTAGGGGCACATGGCCATTAGTTAGGGCACCCTGCCTAATTTAGGCTTAAGATGGTCCTAGGTCAACTTGGCTACCCTGGGTTAACTCCAATGGACCCTTAGGATTAGATTGGTGAGGTTATGGTTGGGTCTTAGAGTCATGGTGAAGCCCCTTGATCATCCCAAACTAGTATTTAGAAATCTACTATTTGTAGGCCAAAGTGATCCCACCTACACTCCTAGGTACACATCATCTTCTTTGGCTTCCTTGGATTTTGTCATGACCTAATCATGACAAAACAACTCCTAGGGGGTCTAGTTTCCTGAGGGATGTTACAAATCCCAATACATAAAAAAAATTTCGTCATCGAAATTCTAGCTATGTCTACGGGATTTTCAAGTATGAAAAGTAAATTGTAACATCCCGAGAGATTGTGAGGGATACCTGACAGAAAAGCTCTGGGTACTTTTATTGCATCAGATATTGCGGCTCTGAGGTGTGCTCCTCCTGACCGTGATTCCTCCACAGGACCTTGACCAATAGAACCTTCTTGGGGTATAAGACTCGTATCCCCTTGTCGTCAATCCGGACCGGCTCCAGATGACTTGACCGATCAAATTCCACCGGCCCATCCATGGTCGTAATCCGCTACTCCGGGCGTAGTAGAGCCCTCCTAAGAGACGATACGTGGAACATGTCGTGCATACCCGCCAGCTCCGGTTGCAGCTCCAGCCTATATGCTAAGGCACCAATCCACTCCAGGATCTTGTAAGGCCCCATATATCTCGGGCTGAGCTTCTTCTTCCGACCCCTCACCCATGAAACTCCATGCATCGGTTGGATCTTCAAGAATACCCAGTCCCCTACCCGAAACTCCAGCTGAAGATGCCGAGCATCGTAATACTTAGCATGTCTGCTCTAAGCCTCTAACATCCTATCCCATATCAGCCTCACCTGAGTCTCGGTGTCCTCAACAAACTCCCGGCACAAAGCCTTCGGATCCTCATCCTGTATGCATGACAGCGGAGTCCTACACCTTCGTTCGTATATGGCCTCATAAGGAGCCATCCCTATGTTGGACTGGTAGCTGTTATTATATGAGAACTCGACCAGTGGCAACAGCTTCTCCCAAGGCTCTCGGCTATCCAGAATGCATAGTCATAGTAGATCTTCTAAGGTCCGATTGGTGCATTCCATCTGCCCGTCAGTTTAGGGATGAAACGTTGTACTGAATGTCAGCCGAGTGCCCAAGTAAGTCTGCACTGATCGCCACTCCCTGGATGTAAACCATCCATCCCGATCCGATACGATCGTCCTGGGTATGCCATGATAACGGACAAACTTCTCCACAAACTTACTCACAAGCACACCAACCGAGTCATCCTTCCTGATCGGGATAAATCTGGCTACCTTCGTCAGTTGGTCGGCGATTACCCAGATCGAATCGTTCCCCGTCCGCGATTGGGGAAGCCCATGTATGAAGTCCATCACGATATCATCGAACTTCCACTCCGGCACCGGGAGTGGTTGCAACAATCCTGCGGTGTTCCTGTACTCCACCTTCACTAACTGGCATATCTCGCAGTGGGTCAAGAAGTAGGTGATATCCTTTTTCATGCCTGGCCATTACATGGTCTTCTTCAGATCTGCAGTCATCTTCGTAAATCCCGGGTGTACCGAATACCAGCTGTTGTGGGCCTCCATCATGATATCCTCTCGGACCTGACCTCCCTCTGGTATGTAAACCCGTCCTCTGAAGCATACCAGGTCATCCCTCAGTATGAAATCTCCAGCAGTGCCTGCCTCCAAGGCCTGGAATATCGCTCCAACTTGGCGTCCTACCTCTACCCTTCTCTAACATGGTCTCGAATGTCATCTGTGACGCTCATCGCGGCAAAATACTCCTCATAGAGCTCGTGGTAATCAGACGATGCCAGCGTGATGTGCATATCTTCTCATCTCTGCACCAGCTCCATGGACATAATCTGGGGCTCCGCTCCGGAGGTGGCAGCTCTCCGACTCAGTGCATCGGCTACCACATTCGCCTTCCCTAGGTGGTATTACATCTCGTACTAGTAATACACTAAAAACTCCACCCATCGCCTTTTCCTGATATTCAGCTCCTTCTGTGTGTCCACGTACTTCAAATTTTTTTGATCAGAGTATATATAGCAGTGGATACCGTACAGATATTGCCGCTAGACTTTTAGAACAAACACGACCGCTCCCATCTCCAAGTCATGAACAGGGCACTTCTGCTCATGCTTATTGATCTGGCGGGAAGCATAAGCAATCACATGGCCTTTCTGTATCAGCACAACACCCATGCCCTGGTAGGAAGCGTCAGTGTAGAACTGAAATCATTCTTTCCCCGAAGGAAGGGCAAGGATAGGAGCCGAGGTGAGTCGATCCTTCAGCTCCTGGAAAGCAGTCTCGCACTACGGAGTCCAAACAAAGGGCACATCCTTCCTCGTCAGGGATGTGAGTGGGAGGGCAATCCGAGAGAATCCCTCCATGAACTTCTGATAATAACCAGCAAGTCCTAGAAAACTCCGCACGTCTGTGGACGTCTTCAGTGGCGGCCAATCCCGAATTGCATGAATCTTAGTCGGGTCCACTGCCAACCGGGCTCCGCTGATAGTGTGTCCTAGGAAGGCCACCTCCTTCAACCAGAACTGGCACTTGCTGAACTTCGCAAAAAGGTGGTGCTCCCGCAGTCTCTCTAGAGTCACTGTTAGATATCGTGTGTGCTCCTCCTCTGTCCTCGAGTAGATGAGGATGTAATCAATAAACACGATGACGAACACCTCCAGATAAGCCTCGAACACCCGGTTCATGAGGATCATGAACGCCGATAGTGCATTCGTGAGCCCGAAGGGCATCACGGTAAACCCGAACAACCGATATCTACTACTAAAGGTAGTCTTCAGAATGTCCTCCTCCTGGATCCGCAACTGTTAGTAGCTCAACCTCAAATCCAGTTTCTAAAGGAAATGCGCCCCATCCAGCTGGTCAAACAGCTCATCTATCCTTGACAGTGGATAGGTATTCCGGACTGGCAGTCTATTCCATGCTCGGTAGTCGATGCACAATCTGAGTGTCCCATCCTTCTACTTGACGAACAACACTAGGGCTCCCCATGGTGAAGAGATCGGCCAGATAAATCCGGCTTCCACTAGCTCCTGTAGCTGGCTTCAAAACTCTGCCAACTCCTTCGGGCCTATTCGGTATGGAGTTCTAGATGCCAACTTAGCCCCCTGCATGAGCTGTTTGTGGAAGTACTTCTCTCGGTGTAGGGGTAGCCCTAGCAGCTTCTCTGGGATCACGTCGGAAAAATCCCGCACCACTGGAATACTAGAAATGGAATCCTTGGCCTCGGCCATCTCAAACAGTGCCTGATATACTCCTCCCTGCAGGTGGGCCTTGACGGCCTGTACGGACGATAACAAGAGAAGGGTGGTGGGTCTAATACCTTCGATGATGAATAAGAATCCCCATGCTTCAAGGTGACCCTCTTTGCCAGGAAGTAAATTTGGGCATGGTTCCACTACAACCACGTCATGCCCAGGATCAAATCGTAGACTGACATCCTTAGGATCGTCCCTGGTACTTTGAATGCCTTGCCGCCGATCTCCGCCTCCATGTTGCAGTGTGTAGAGGTGAATAACTCTGATCCGTCAGGTAGTCACACCCTCCTCACCAAGCCAGTAAATCGTTCCACACCTTCTACTCCTTCCATGAAGGCCTCCGACACGAACCAGTGCGAAGCACCCGTATCGAATAGCGTATAATCGGGCTTGCCGCTGATGAAGACTATGCCTGGGGTAGTTAAATATATTTGAAATCTAGTTATGGTTTTCTTTCCTAGTCTTTCAATTCTATATCCATGAGTCTAATTATTTACGAAATAAAGAACTGAAAATTTACTGCCGTACATGTGATCACTTGCTCCGGGTTCCGTGGTTAAGCCAGATCTAGTGCATACACTTGCTCCCTTTCTTGCCTGCGGTCTCCGCCCTGGTATCCACGTCCTCGGCCACCTCCTCGACCTCCGAACTACAGAGCAGGCGGGGCAGCCAGTGGTGCTGGTAGTGGTGCCCCATTCATGGGGCAGTTCCTCCGGATATGCCCCACCTGATGACAGTAGTAGCACTCAAGGCGGGGGATATGCCATTCCCCCGGGTCTCTGCAGCTCCCGCATCTGGAGAGGTTGAGGAGCCATTACCACTATCTCCCTCGGCTCCTGTCTCACCTCCTGAAGAGGTTGGTCCTCTGCTCTTCTCCCATCTCTCCCATCAGTAATGCGGCCCCGTCGCTGATCATTTCTGGCTCCCCAGCCCAGATCCTCAGTTGGCCACTTCCGGCCTCGAGTTGTGTGCCAATCTGCCTCAATTCTCTTCGCCATCTCCAATATCTGAGGAATAGGCCCGTTGGATACAAACAGCAGAGCCTCTCTCAGATCCTCTCATAGGCTCTTGTAAAACCTGTTGTTGTATCCTGCCTCATCCAACTGATAGGATTCTACGAACCAGTCTAGATGATTGAACTCTAGGTGGTACTCCACCACTGTCTTACTACCCTACATCAACTGTAGAAATTTGTCTTCCAGCTCATCTCTGGCCGACTGTGGAACAAAATGCTCCAACAGTGCGGCCCTGAACTCCTCCCAAGCAACCTTTGTAACCTCTCTATCAGCAAACATCGTGTCCAGCGAAGTCTTCCACCATCTCTTGGCATGGGACTCCAAGAAAGAGACCACCAAAGGCACCCTCTACTCCCATGGGTACCGTATCCTGGTTAGCATCTCATACATGATGTCCAGCCACTCCTCCATACGAACGATCAACTCTGTCCCTATGTAGGGTGGGGGAGAAAGTCCTTGGAAAATACTCAACCAATTGGCCCCCGGGTTTGGCTGCGGAGCCGGAACCTGCTGGGCCCTAAAAGCCTCCAGTATGGCTGTCAGAGTCTGCCCCATCTCCGACTGTAGGAACGGAGTTGGAACCGGGGGAGGAGGTGCAACATTCAGAGTCTGCTGAACTTTGCCATGTGTTGTAGGCTTTGCCGGAGGCTGCGTAAAAAAATCCATTTGTAAGTAATCGACTCAAACCTAATTAAAAGTTGACAATTTACATATAATCCCCCATATGGGCACACCACTGCTTCCGCTGCTTAGTTTGTCCCCAAACTAAACTCGCGCGTGGGTGACCCATGGTTTGTGGACTGCTACTTTTTCGATCGAGGTCTGCTCTGATACCACTTGTAAGACCCCCCTTTTTTATTTTCAAAACAACGGGGTCTTAGGCCCAGAACTGCCGTTTTGTGGTGACACCATCATGCCCGGGAAGGTCGTCACTACAAAACACCGATCCTGCCAGCCAAATCGATCACAGAACAGTAGCAAAAAAGTAAAAGAGATGTCCACAGAAATCACATATATATTAAATAATATTCACAAAGGGAGAGTCTACAAAAATAATAATAACGGTACTGAAAATAGGGCTCACTCCAGGTACATCAATATCCTCACTATATATCACTCAGCGCGGAAGCAAAACTAAACAATCTACTAACGATCGGGACTCAGTCCAAGCTGTCTGAACTCCTGGTGCTAGATTGTCCCATCTCTAAGCGTGCCGACCTCCGAGGCTGCTCCTCCATGCTGGGCTCCACGGTCCCCTAAAATGGTGTGGTTCGAAAACTGTTAGTATAAAAGACTAAGTCCTATCATCCCCTACCCCTCCCCCGTGGCTCCTAGGCACCGGGCAGAGAGGAGAAAACAGAAGCTCTGAAAGTGGAGAATGAACAAAAAGCAGGTGACGACGGAACTAGTATAGGAGATCTATAAGTATAAGAGGCAGTAATAAAAGCATGAAAAGCTAAATAAGTAAAACGTAACCCTAACTTATATGAAACCACATAAGCTACGGGATCTTCTGCAAGGCTCCTATAATATAAAGTGTCCTATACCAATTTATACGATAGGGTGTCGGTTTTCTAGCAAGTATATATATATATATATATATATATATATATATATATATATATATATATATATATATATATATATATATATATATATATATAAAGAATAATAACTTTAACTTATAAGCATGCTCACACACGCTTATAAATCACGGGGTCGTTATGCATGGCCTATTGTATAAAGCGTCCCATACCACTTTATACAATAGTTGTCAGGGGTTATATGCAATGATGATGCTATGACATGCAAGTATGCCATGATGTGAACATGCAAGTGCGACACACCCACACGACTCTGTGCACACAAACCTTTAGTTTCCCCTTTCTGGAGCCTAACCTCCCAGGATACCACCGTAGTGGCAAACAAAAGCAGTGAGTTGGGCCTTGCCCACCCCTAAACCGGTAATAACATTACCAGTAAGACCTATCGTACGCCTCGACGCGGGTGCACTAAGCGGAGATCCTGCGTACTCTTTGCCGACAAGTCCACCGGACTTAACTTGGCAAAGTGCAAAACCACACTTGTCGAGTCAACGTATTGGCGTCGGTGCATCGACCCTCCAATACCGAAGACCCACCACTTTATACTTTATGCACATGCAACCTTATGTATCAGCTACCGAGCCAAAGCTCCCCGGACCATCCCGTCCGTCACAAACAACAACCGAGCTAAAGCTCGCCGGACTAACCTGCCCATCGTCAAAACCACAGAGCCTATTGCCCGAGTGACCCAACCTAACATCCCGAGACATCGAGGTGAGTGAAAGTGAATCCCTAGTTATGCTAGTTGCTCTTGCAGTTTATTTTTGCCTACAGTTTAGGTTAGCCCAGGACTGCCCAAGGCATACCCCGTGAAGGGTTCTCCAGGGCACTAGGAACTAAGATGGGATGAAGCCCAAAGCTCCCTTTCACAAGGCACTTACTGTTATTGGTTAATACCTGATTCCCGATCCCTTTTAATATTATTCATGATCTACCCTAGAGTGTTGACCTTCTCACTTCTTCCACAGGAAAGACGATCTTTCGTCGATCCAGAGCACCACCTATCTTAGACAACTCTACAACCTACTCATCCCAACTTCCAATGGTATACTCCACTCCTCTTTAACTAAAATGGGTAAACCACAATCCCTTCTCCCTACGACTATTCCCCAAGAAAGCACGATTTCCGCAGTTTTACTAAATGCAGATCACCTTATGCTAAATGATGTAAAAGATATGAGGTACTCCAAATCTTCTTCGAAATGCCTTAAGATAATTAATGGAGGCCTATCATGACATTTATAGACTAAATCTAGAAGCTTAGAATTTTCCTAATTAGTCTGACATTTTATTTATTTCTCCCAAAGATCCAAATTCCCCAATTTGAATATGAAGTGGCCCTTACAGTCATGCAAAATGCTCCATAAAATTATGATAAATATTAGGCAGCAAATTAATAGTAAATACAAGTTCCCCAATTTTTGTTTGCTAGGTTTAGGCCTTGATCCAAAATTTTAAACATAATCACATAATTTAGCAGCTAATGAACTAAATATTGTAAATAACCTCCCAAAAATTATAATAAAATCCAGGCATGGCTAATATGCCCTAAAAACACTCCTGACAAAGTTTTCAAACATCCCTAGTGAATAATGAGTTCTGATTTTAATTTCAAACAAAAGTCCTCATTCCTACATTAATGAAGAAATTACTGAAAATTTTCACCTAAAAATTATGGTAAATTTTCTTCATGTACATATTGACCTAAATAATCCTTTACATGATTTTCACAATTTTCAAACTAGTCCTCAGCTCTGAATCTATTTTTGAATATAACTGTATTCTTAAAAGCTTGTGAAGGAAGTTCTGAAAATATACATCTAAAAATTATAATAAAATTCAAGTATGATTATGTGGACCTAAAATACACTCTATCTAATTTTCATAACTTCCTACTAAACAGTGTGATCATAATAACCAAAAGAACATCAAGGGAAATTCCATGCATTATAAAGGAGGTACTAAGTTTATTGCTCCAAAATTACCAATAAAATCACAAGAGGCTCTAATTAACCCTAGGTCCATACTACCCAAGTTTCATAACTTTTCATTAAGTTTTGGTGGCCTGGCTTACATGTATAAGGGTTGTGTCCTAAGCTAGGGTTAGGGTTTTGAGGGGTTTAACCATCTTCAAATCCTCTAAGATTTTTACCAGAGACTTTAGCTACCCTAGTGTCCTTTATACCAAATTTGAAGTCCATATAAGGGCATTTGACCCCACGCCCTCTCATACCCCAAAAGTCAAAACTTAGGGTTTGAACTTGGATCCTAGGGCAATCCTACCCCCAAACCACCCCATAACTGATATGAGGGTGTAAAAAGTCATGTCAAACTAGTGGCCCAAATTTCAGCTTCTGTTGAGGTGGTTTGGACACCCAATCCCACAAGGTGCACTTTTGACCTAAATGCCCTTTTTAGGGTAAAACTATGGTCTACTCATTTTCCAACCAAATCAACTCAAAATGAGGTGAAAATTTATATAGAACCTCATGATGACCCTAAGGACCACACACCAAAATTTGGGAGAGTTTGGAGGTCTTAAGTCACTAAATTCATTTACCCAATGATTATTAAATAATTTCTAAAACTATAGAAAAATTATCTCCAAAAATTTCCATTTTTGTACAGGACCTAGTATAGCTTAGTATGACTCCTTCTCCAAATTTTAGGTCTTTTAGACTTGTGGTGAAGTGGGGGCACACATTATAATCTCTGTCAAGCCCTAAGCATAGACCCCACCAAAATGAGTGCCCTGGTCAAACCAGGCACCCAAATTGGTTCAAACAAATCTTAAAATAGAGTACACGCCTAGGGCTACAGTTTGATACTAATACCTTTTTCTGTAGGTGTCCCTAGGTATTTTTAATAAATATAAACATTTAATATGATTTCTATGATAGAAATGATATATTATGAAAATATAACCTATAGTTTAAATCATCTATAACACAAATCTTAAAGTGCATCCAGTGACATCTGGTCGTCTGCAAGCTGCAGCTGATGGCCAGGATCATCCCGTCCTGGAGCCACTTCTCGGCCTAATTCCCGGCCATCTGGCCGCCTCCCTGGCCTGCCACCACCACCACCACCTCCATCGAGGTGGTGGGTATCGCCAGGCGGCTGTACAGCCACCGGAGGGGCATTTTCCGTCGATCCCGACAAGTGAAAGTTTTCCCGAAATCCATTGTTTTGAAAGTTTGGATCAGGCTCAATTGAGCTCAAACCTTGACCCTAATTATTTCTAAGATCTACCCATGGAAGAAGAAGAAGGGGAGGACCTTATTTGCGGACTGGAGGCACAACGATCACCCGGATGTCATGGTGGTGGTGGCACCGCTCGGGTTTCTTCAACTACACAGTGGAGTAACTCGAAATCGTCGGGGCAAGAGTGGAAACAACTCCATGGAGTCCAGTGAAGCTTTTAAAATAATAAAATGGGGAAGGGGGGGTGGTCATGACATCAATGACATTAATGGCCACGAATAGCTTGGCTCAGCCATGGTGGTGGGGAGGTGAATTGGGCTCAATCCAGACAAGAAATGGCTGGAAACTTCTCATCTTCCTCAGAGGAGTTGAACCCAGCTCCTAATGGAGGGAGGAGAAGGGCCTTCATGACACCATTAATGGCCATGAATAGGATTTCTCGACCATGGTGGTTCTGAGCATCCAGTCAATGGAAAGGGCAGGAAAAGCTCTTGATCTTCTCAGAGCTGTGAGGGGAGATGAAGGAAGCAAAGAAGAACTTATTGGAACACCCTATTACTGATTTGGGTCAGGATCACTATGTCTCTTAGGAAACCTGTTTTGACCTCATTGTATAGATCTAAAGGTCAATTAGAATTGAGTCTAAGGGTTAGTACTTAGGTTTGGAAGCTGCCCTCAAGACCAGGATTTTCAGTTTCAGAAAACTAAGTCATTTCGTCGAGCTCAGTACGACGAATCGTCGAACTCCATTTGACGATCGGTGAGCTCACTTCGACGAATCGTCGAACTCCATTCGACGATCTCTGAGCTCAACTTCAACAAGTTGTCGAACTCCATTCGACGATCTTCGAGCTCCGATCGACGATCTTGACTTCAGTTTGGTTCTCAATCTCTGAGCTCAGTTCGATGATAGTTGAGCTCAGATCGACGATCTCTGTTTCTGTCTAAGTCAAAATCTCTGAGCTCAGTTCAATGATAGTGGAGCTCAGTTCGACGTTTTTCTGAAGAGTTCAACGATTTTCAGGATTCAAATTCAAACAGTTAAGGAATTGTTCTCAGCAATTAATTCACAGATCTTGTAGCCGTTTTTAATTAATCTGGAGCAAGTTTCAAGGAATTATCAAGGAATGTTTTATTGGACTTTCCTCTAGAAGACAAAAACAATTAAGGAAGTCATTTATGACAGGCCAACGGCTAGCTTGATAGTGGATCATTTCTATTCAGACAAAAAGGAATAAAAGATAAGATTTTTCATTACTCCAAAAGCAGAAGAACAAGAAGTTAAAAAGAAAAATATTCTCTGCAACAACAGCACACACAACAACAATTATACAAGAAAAAGAGAAAGAGTTGCAGACATTCTCAGTCTCAAAGATTCATACAAGAACACCATCACCAAAGGAGATCAACAAACTGAAATCTTCAGATCTCTTTTGATTCAAGTGTTCAAAGGTCATCATCATTCAAGACTCCAGACACCTCACATTTCAGTTGTTGCTGAAATCATCATTTGCTGGAGATCAATTTTCTGAAGGCCTATCACCCTACTGCAAAGCTTCACTTCCTGAACTACTACAGATCTCAGGGGGAGCTTTGACAACATCCATTATCTTCTCTCTGACTGTTGACAGAGAAGATCATCTCTTTCCCTCTCTCTCTCTCTACTGTAAAGGGTTTTTCAAACTCCCTTCAAAAGTTTTTGTTTGGTTTTTGAGCACCTTATCAAAAGCTCATTGGTGGCAAGACACCTGATCAAAAAATCTGGTTTGGTTTTTGAGCACCTTATCAAAAGCTCATTGGTGCCCAGGACACCTGATCAACTCATCCTGCAGTGGATTCCTACCTAGGGTGGTAGAAGAGTGGATGTACCCAGATTGATTGGGGAACCACTATAGCTCCTTGTGTCATCTGGTTGCTTACTTTATTTTTGTTTCTGGCTGTGGTTTGTGACTAGGTTGCTCTGTGATTAGATAGTTGTTGTGTTTAGATTTACTTTATATTATTTGCTTCACTGTTCACATAAGAATACAACAACTGTTGTAAAACATTTTTAGCAAGCACCATACTCTATTCACCCCCTCTAGAGTATATCAGATCTAACTTGCACTTTCAATTGGTATCAGAGCCAGGTTGGTTAAAAATACCACATCTTCCAGGTTGGTTAAAAATACCACATCTTCCAGGTTGGTTAAAAATACCACATCTTCGAGGTTGGTTAAAAATACCACATCTTCGAGGTTGGTTAAAAATACCACATCTTCGAGGTTTGTTAAAAATACCACATCTCAGTGGTTGCACAAGCTAACACCTGAACCCAAAGATTCCTATAGTTAGATCTGCTTGTTGTAGATTTTGTTATTATAATTATTGCTTCACAAAACATGGCCCAAAACAAAGATTATGCTAGAACCAGACCTCCAGTGTGCAATCTATCCAAGTTTGCACTTTGGAAGGCAAGGATTAGACTCTACATGAATTCTATTGATGAGGATATTTTTAATTCTGTTTTGACAGTGTGTCCAAGACCTCCAGAGAATACAAGTACAAATGTTGTTCCACCTCCCTCAGTAACAGATGCAGAGATCAAGAAGTGGAAAGTAGCAGATGCAAAGGCTATGAATATCTTAGCCCAGACTATGTCTGATGACATTTTCCAAAAGGTGGCTGAATGCAACTCAGCAAAGGAAATCTAGGATAAGCTATCTGAGATAGTCTAAGGATCTACTGATGACAGAAAAGACAGAAGATCTCACCTCATAACCCAATATGAGAACTTCAAGAAAGGAGAAGCTGAGCCAGTAGCTGAAATGTATAACAGACTCAGCCTGATAGTCAATGAACTGAAGACTTTGGATAAAGAGATCTCATTGACTGAGCTAAATGACAAAATCCTAATGTGCTTCCCAGGCACTTGGGACTCAAGGATCTGGTCAATCAAGGATGCCAGAAGTCTCAATGAGATCACCACAGAAGCTCTCTTGGGCAAGCTCAAGTCTTATGAGCTGCTCATCAAAAATAGAGAAGAAGAGCAGAAGGCTGCCTCACCAGTCTCAAGAAAGGAAAAGTCAATAGCTTTCAAAGCCACTGAAGATCAGCCTGAAGACAAAATTCCAGGCAATGATGAGCTGCTTAGTCTGCTGGCCAAAAGATTTTACAAAATGGCCAGAAAGGTCTTCACTAAGAGATCATACAAAGAGCATGGCAAGCCAAGGTATGATAAATCAAACAATAAAGAAATTGTTTGCTTTGGTTGCAGGAAACCAGGCCACATTGTGCCTGACTGTCCAGAGAACAAAAACAAGGACAGAAAGGACAAGAGAGAAAGAAGAAAAGAAAAGGACTTCAAGAAGAACAGACAAGGACTTCAAGAAGAACAGCAATGACAAACCCTTATCAAGCAAGAACAAACACACAAGGAAGGGATTTGTTGCTGAATCTTGGAGTGAGACTGAAGAGGAATCAGAAGCTTCATCCAGCTCAAGTGATGATGAGGATGATGTTGAAGAAAAGGAATTCTGCATTATGGCTATCAATGCCTCACAACACAATTCTGATGCAGAAGATTCAGAGTCAGACTCAGAGACTCAACTTGAAGAGGATCAGGTGATAAGTTCTTTTGATTTCAATTCTGAGGACTTTAAGTATGAATTTAAAGCACTGTGTTTAGACCTATTAAAATCTGAGAAGGAAATTATCTCTCTCAGAAATCAATTGTCTGAACATAGTACCTTAAAATCAGAAAACCTCAAACTCTCTGAGGAGTTGGAGTGCTGTAGGGAGTAGATAGCTTCACTGAAAAGTGAGCTATCAGAGGTCAAAAAGCTTGAAGAATCCCTTAATGGGAGAAGCATCAAGCTAATGGACATCACAAGCACATTGAACTCTAGATTCAACAGCACACTAGGCTTGGGTGCTTCATCCAGCCAACCTATAGTACTAACAACCCCAATTAAGTTTATTTATGATAAAGGGAAGGGAGTTGTAGAGGTAGCTAGGAAGAATTCTGACTTACCCAAGAAATCAAGTGTTTAACAGAAATCGTCGAACGGAGCTAGACGATCGTCGAATGCAGATCGACGATCTCAGGCAAAATCGTCGAACTCAGGTCGACGATCTCTAAACCCTGAACTCTGCCACAGTTGACCGTCGAACGGAGCTCGACGATCTGACCCAAGATCGTCGAACGCAGCTCAACGATCGTTGAGCAGAGATCAGAGATTTGAAAACTTCTTCAAGGGTAAATCAAATTCCAATCCTAGGGGTCCTTCATCCAGACTTAACCCTTATACTGAATGGATAATTCCTCCAAGGTGATATTATCCTGAAGGTTATAAGAGTCAAACCAGGGATGTCATTTATTTCTGAATTTAAAGGTTATCAACCTAGGACTAAGGTAAACTGGGTCAAAAACAAGTAAATTATTTTATGTGTAGGTGAAGACCTATCCAACATCAAACCAACAATGGTATTTAGATAGTGGGGGCTCAAAGCACATGACAGGAAGCAAGGACAATCTCACATCCTTTAAAGGTAAGCTTGGACCCAAAGTCATATTTGGTGATTCAAACTTTGGACTAACAAAAGGATATGGTGCAGTCCAAATTGGCACAGCCACATTCAAGAAAGTAGCGTATGTGGAAGGACTGAAGCACAACTTGATCAGCATCAGTCAGCTATGTGATGAAGGCTACCAGGTGACTTTCAGCAAATCCTTATGCAGGATCCAATCAGAGGACAACACAACTGTGTTGAAAGGTAAAAGGAAAGGTAACATCTATTTAGTAGACTTTCTTTCAACTGAAGTAGATATTTGCCTGTTTAACTCTGTTAGTAGACCAAATGTATTATGACATAAGAGATTAGGACATATAAACCTTAGAACCATTGCTAGGCTATCCAAGGACAACCTTGTTAGAGGACTACCTTCTGGCCCCTACAAGAAGGAAGGAATCTACAGGGCTTGTCAATTAGGCAAGCAAACTAAAAATAGTTTCAAGTCACTTAATACGAGTGATTCACCTAGGATTTTGTATCTGTTACACATGGATCTTTTTGGACCCATTACAGTACAAAGCTTAGGAGGGAAATCTTACACTTTAGTAGTTGTAGATGACTTCTCTAGATTCACATGGGTGTTCTTTCTGAGGAAGAATTCTGATAACTTTAAGTGTTTGACAGAGTTTCTCAAATGCATACAGACTGAGTTCAATACTCACATTGCCCTGATCAGAAGTGATCATGGGACAGAGTTTGATTCTCTTCTTATGCAAGAGTTATGTCAGAGTGAAGGGATTAGACACACTTTCTCAGCTCCTAGAACTCCTCAACAAAATGGGGCAGCTGAAAGGAAAAATAGAACCCTTATTGAATCTGCCACTACATTGTTGTCAGATGCTCACCTTCCTCTATCTTTTTGGGCAGAGGACAGTGAACACCTCCAACAATGTGCTGAATAGAAGTTTAATACATAAACTGAAGGGCAAGACTCCCTATGAATTACTCAAAGGGAAGAAACCTAAAGTAGATTACTTTAGAATTTTTGGTTGTATCTGTTACATACACAATAATGACAAGAAGTATTTAGCAAAATTTCAAGCTAAAGCTGATGAAGGAGTGTTTTTGGGATACTCCATGATCAGTAAGGCTTATAGGGTATATAATAAATCAACTCTTAAAATTGAAGAATCTGTGCATATATCTTTTGATGAATCTAACATGTTTTTCAAGGAGAAGAATACTTCTACCATAGAACCTTTGCAGGTACATTCTCTTGATGAAGACTTGGACAGATTACAAATCATTCAAAAAGAGGAAAGCAGTGAAGATGAAGAAGACATTCAACATCCTGAAGAGAAACCTCTTGAAGAGCCAGTTGTTGTACCACAAGAGGAAACTATAACACAGGTTGGTGAACAATCAACACCTCCTGTTGATTTTGTAACATCAAGAGACCATCCAATTTCACAAGTAATTGGAGACATCTCAGCTGGTGTGCAAACCAGAAATCAGGTCAACCAAAACTTGTTGCACACTTGCTTCCTATCTCAAATTGAACCTCAATCCATTCAAGATGCAGAGCAAGATCCACACTGGATCATTACAATACAAGAAGAGTTGCATCAATTTGAAAGGAACAAAGTTTGGGAACTAGTACCAAGGCCTAAGGATCACTCCATTGTTGGAACAAAGTGGGTGTTCAGAAACAAATTGGATGATCAAGGAGTAATTGTAAGGAACAAGGCAAGGATAGTTGCTCAAGGATACTCTCAAGAAGAAGGCATAGATTATGACCAGACCTTTGCACCAGTTGCAAGGTTGGAGGCTATTAGAATCTTCTTAGTATATGCAGCACACAAAGGCTTCAAAGTATACCAGATGGATATAAAGAGTGCTTTTCTCAATGGGCATATCAAAGAAGAAGTCTATGTCAGACAACCTCCAGGTTTTATCTCTCCAACCCATCCTGATTATGTTTTCAAATTGAATAACGCATTATATGGTGTCAAGCAAGCTCCTAGAGCCTGGTATGAGACCCTAACATGCTTTCTCCTGAAAAATGAGTTTGTAAGGGGTAGAGTAGACCAAACTCTTTTTATTAGAACCCATAAGTACCATACCCTACAAGTACAAATCTATGTAGATGATATTATCTTTGGTTCTACTGATTAAAATTTGTGCAAAAGGTTCTCCAATCTAATGCATTCCAAATTTGAAATGAGTAGCATGGGTGAGCTATCCTTCTTTCTAGGATTGCAAATCAAACAACATGCTGAAGGCATATTTATTTCTCAAACCAAGTATGCAAAAGAATTGGTCAAGAAATTTGGTATGTCTAAAGCATCTTGTATGAAAACACCTATGCCTAATAAGCTGTATTAGATGCTGATGAACATGGGAAACCTGTTGATCAGACAACATATAGAGCAATGATTGGCTCTTTATTGTACCTTACAGCTAGTAGACCTGACATAATGTTTGCTACATGCATCTGTGCTAGATTCCAAGTGAGCCCTAGAGAGTCACACCTAACATTAGTTAAAAGGATTCTCAGGTATGTTAAAAGTTGTCCAAATCTAGGTCTCTGGTATCCAAAAGATTCAGCATTTGACTTAACTGGATTTTCTGATGCTGATTATGCTGGATGCAGAATTGACAGGAAAAGCACCAGTGGAACTTGTTAGTTTATTGGTGACAGACTTGTCTCTTGGTTTTGCAAGAAACAAACATCTGTGTCAACTTCAAATGCTGAAGCTGAATATATGACTGCAGGTAGTTGTTGTTCATAAATCTTATGGATTCAAAACCAACTCCTAGACTATGGCTACAACTTAGAGAAGTCTAAAATCTTTTGTGATAATACCAGTGCTATTTCTATATCTCAAAATCCAGTCCTCCATAGTAGGACAAAACACATAGAAATTAGTCCTTCTTCTTGTCTGTATCACTTGGCAACGAGTCTGGCATTATTCTTTATAATTGTCCCATCCTCGTCCATCTTATTCTTGTAGACCCACTTTGTTCTGATAACGTTCTTACCTTTGGATCTTGGGACAAGCTTCCACACTTGACAACACTTGAATTGATTCAGTTCTTCTACCATTGCCATTATCCAAGATGGGTCTGAGTTTGATTCTTCAAACTTATTTGGTTCAACCTCCGAGAGGATACTCAAATATAGATTTTCATTAGTTGTACCTCTATGGGTTCTGACACCATCTTGGGGATCTCCTATGATTTGATCCATTGGGTGATCCTTCAAGTGTCTGAGCTCTAGAGTCCTTACATCTGAAGCTTCTTCAACCACTGGAGTGACTTCATCAACTTGAATGATATCTTAATAATGGTCATCAACCACTCCAATTGGGGTTGGAGTGGTGATCTTGATGAACTTTTGATCTTTTTCTTCAGTCGGCTCATCCAAGTCTAATTCCTTTATCCTTGAACCTGCATCTTCAATAACCACACTAGAAGAGCTGCCTTGTAGCAAGCTCGTCTCATCAAATGCAACTCGAATAGATTCTTCTACAACCAGGGGTTTCTTATTAAAAATCTCATGTCTTACTATGACTACTATAACCTATGAAAATACCATCAAAGCTCTTTTCAATAAATTTAGTGGTGTGATACTTACTATTGTTAAGGACGAAGCATTTACTACCAAGATTCTAAAATATGAAATAGTCAGTTTATTACTAATAAGTCAATTTATATAGTTATTTTAGTTTAGTTTTTATTAAATAAATAGTATATTTTATTTAGTTTTATATTAATATGTATTATAAATCGTTTCTTTTCATATTTTAGATCTATTTGGGCTGCAGATAACAAGTTAAGCATGCAAGGCTAATCAGGAGAACAAATAGAGAATCTCTTGAAAAATCATATTTACATGCCCAGGTCACGGGCATGACATGTGGTCGTGACCCATAAAAGAGCTCCAGACTACTTGCCACGTCGGATAAAAGTTACATCCCTTGTCACGTGCGTGACTTATGGGTCACGGGCGTGACCAGTAGGCGTGAGTAGCTGACGGGTCTGCAGTATCGATTCCAGGCGATTTTCAAGTTACACGCCCCCTGGCACGGGCGTGACATATTGGTCACGTGCGTGAAACATAGGCGTGACTCCTCCACATTACTTGGTCATCAATCAGCAGTGTCCGTTGCAAAATGTTCTAGCCTGCACGCACTAGGTCACGGGCGTGACCTAGGGGCGTGACCTCTTCAACAACTGCCAAAGTAAATTCCCGCTATTTCTCCTGCCCGCCGTTTCCAGTAACAGACTTGACACGCCCTAGGTCACGGGTGTGACCTAGGGGCATGACCTAGAAATTAATGATTTTTGGAGGTTTCACGCCAACATTCCCATGCTTTCAAGTCGATGGTTTCCGAATATTACTTTCCCTAGGTCATGGGCATGACCAAGGGGCGTGACCTTCCAGAAATTTTGCTATAAATTGCAGACAAAGTCGGAAGCTGGGGGGCATCTAGCGGGGTATCTAGCGAGGGATCTAGGAGTAGATTGTTAGGCAATTTCAGTTCTTTATGTAATCTCTATTTCATAGATTAGTTTTGTTTTCCTATATTTCAATTCAAGCACTTTTTCTATCATGTTTTTGTCCTTCCTGTATTGTAGTTACTTCATCATGTTAAGTAGCAAAACTTCTTTTAGCACTTGATTATGATGAACCTATGAATAAAATAAGCTTTTCAACTTTATCAAAAATGTCAAGTTCTTTACTTTACTCACTAACGATTTATCTTTGATTTTTATCGTGTCGAATTCAAATTTCGCGGATATGTTCTTCGATCTAAGATTCGTATCCTAAATGAACGAGAGGTTGCGGATACGAGGAGATCACTCAACGATAGAAGGAGCCGCATGCACTCCTCGAGAGAGAATGACATGGATCTTCCGGATTGGAGTCCAATCCAATAGAGGGGTTCACCGCCTAAAGCAAGCTTAGGGGTTTCGACTGGCCGAGAGGTCTTAGTCGATCAACCTAAGGTTAGTCAAAAGCATGAGCTCGAGAGAGACGCTTTTGTACTTTAGGAACCTCCACGGTCGAGTGAATAATTTAAGAGTCTTGCGTACTTTATTTTCATGAAAAGTTTATTTTAATTCAAAGTAAGTCTACATCAAGTGTTAATCTTAGTTCATAGTTTCATTAATTTTCTATCGTTATTTACGGATAAAATAATATTAATTTGCGTGAGTAGGAGTACTCAACAGGGCTCGAGTTTAATACGATATTTCCTATAATATATTATGATATGTACACTTGCCTATTTTGGGATTATAGTTTGGATATATTTTTTAAAAATATTAAAATTCTTCATCACCTACACTTTAGTAGTTCGTAAGGTGTCTTATAATGGTTCTTGTTTATGAGTGCTCGATTTTGTCTGTGGCACGCAGTGTTGACGGCTTCAGCCCAGAAATATTCCGGTAGTGAGACATCACTCAACATGGTTCTATAGGCCTCTATGAGTGTTCTATTCCTTCTCTCCGCTACTCCGTTCTGTTGAGCAGTACGAGGAGAGGAAAACTCATGAAAGATACTTAGGCTTTCAAATAATTTTGTCATGGCCCCAGACTTGAACTTTATTCGATTGTCACTTATGATTTTGACAACGGAGCAGCTATATTCATTCTGCACCTACCTGACAAAATTAGTAAAGATATTAAAATTATCTGACTTGTGTTTTAGAAAGAACATCAATGCAAAGCGAGAGTAATCATCAACAATAACCAATGTATAATCTTTACCTCCCAAACTTCTAACTTGCAGTGGACCGAACATGTCCATATGAAGTATGTGTAAACACCTATTAGAGTCTTTGCCAAAAATACTTTTGAAGGTAGCCCTTGTTTGCTTGCCTTTTACACATGTGTGACAAGCTCTATCTCTAACACACTTGACATTTAAGACATCACGTACTAAATTAAGAGAAAATAATTTATTAATAGTTTTGAAATTTATATGTGCTAATCTCTTGTGCCATTGGTCACCAAGAGACGCACTATCTTTTATCAAAAAGCACACTGGCATAGAAGAGTCTATGCAAATAAAATTTTAACAAAATATATTCCTACTTCGAGTGCGTGATAGAATCGTTTCTAAGTTATTTACCGATTTAGTCAAGCACTTGTATGCATGAAATTCTACTATGTATCCTTTAACACAGAGCTGGCTTATGCTTATAAGATTTTGTTCCAATCCTTCAACATAAGCCACATCTGAGAAGGATATACTTCCATTAGTAATCATACCATAGCCTTTAGTAATTCCCCTGTTAGAACCTCCAAAAATGACCTTTGTCCCGTTCATGACATGAATGTAATTCTGGAGTAGGCTTCTAGTCCCGGTCATATGCCGAGAGCATCCACTGTCCAAATACCAGATAGGATTTTTGGTGGCCTTTGGACATACCTGCATTAACAAATCAGTTTGCCTTAGGAACCCAAACTCGTTTGGGTCCTTGGTCTCTAGTTAGCACACTCCCCCTACATGTGTTAACATTGTGAGTGGTCTTTCTCACATTATGAACTTGAGGAGTTACATAATATCTAGGGTTAAACCAACAATCTTTAGCAAAGTGACTAACTTTGCCGCAGCACCAACAGTTAAACTTGTTGTACCTTTTCCTAAAGTTCTCCTGCATGACCTTTTGAGAGTATGGTCTAGCAAGGGCAGCAGACTTGGAGGTAGAAGCTTCGTGGTGATAGCACTCACATGACTTCTTCTCCCTAAGAGGATTTTCCACAATGGGTTTAACTTTTGGAGCTTTCTTGATATTATGACCATGACTATAAGGTCCATAGCTCTGAAGAGTGATCTCCTCATCAGGTGGCTTGAAGCCACTTTCACCAAAGTTCCGGGGAATGGTCCATCCTTGGTACCGAGTCTTGGGCACTACATAAGTAGGCCTAACAAAGTGACCATATGATGAATCAAGATCAAACTCGTTAGTTCGAAAGATAACCTTTTTAATTGAAGTTTGATCGTGAGGAGCTTTCCCCTTCTCCATGGCTAGAGTTTTCTTGGCAGCGTTATTTTTCAGTTGAGCTTTATTTCTCCTTGAAGATTTACTATGAGCATCCACATGGCCTAAGCCAGCACCTTTGTCCTGAGTAGAGAATTCAGAAAGAAACAAAAGGACTGTCTTGGGATTGGAGAAACTTTCAACAAGATTCTTTTCAGCTGCAAGTTGTTCTTCCAATTCCTTGATGATTTTCTCCTTCAGATTTAGGTGCTCGAGAGCTTTATTATATTCTTCAATTGCAGCATTGAAATCCCCTCTGAGTGAGTCTGTCTTAGAGACTTCCTCTCTCAGAGTGCCGTACTCAGCTTTGAGAGATTTGATCTCCTTGTCCTGAGTTTTAACAACTTTTCTACATTTATCATAAACCTTGATTAACTCTTTGTATTGAGTCATGAGTTCAGACTCATCATCAGAAGAGCAGTCCTCATGATCATGGTCAGAAGCATCTGATTCCGAGAGAGGAGTGTGAGAGTTTACCTTCCCAGTGTACTGGGGCTCTTCTTCCTCGTCTATCTATTTCATTAGCCCAAAGTAGGCTTCCTCTTCCCACTTGACTCAGATGAGTCAGAGTCGCTGAGAGTCTTGGCCTTCATGGCAACCAGGCTTCTTTTAATTTTCTTCTTATTATAGGAAGATTTCTTCTCCTCTCTTCTTCCACCCTCCTTCTTCTTGTGAGGGCAATCAACAATGATGTGCTCGGGCTTATTATAACAATATTAAATAATGTTGGAAGAAATCTATTTGTTCGGTTTAGAGTCATACCTATCATGGCTACTTGAGCCTTGCTTGTGACGATCAAAATCATAACGTGATCTTCTGGACGAGGCATCTTTTCCTCTTCACTCTTTCTTCTTATTCAAGAACTTCTTGAACTGCCTTGAAAGAAGAGAAAACTCTCCTTCCGATAGATCTGAGCCTAATGTACTTGGATCTAAAGCTTCTTCGTCACTCTCTTCCTGTGCGGGGGTAGGAGATGCATCTTTTGACTTCCTTGATATGTCTGCCTTTAGAGCGACAGACTTCTCCTTGTATGAAGACCATATCTTCTCTTCTTCAACTTTTCTTGAATTTATGTGGAGCTCATATGACATAAGCTTTCCAAAGAGATTCCGAGGGTCAGTCTCTGTCATCTTACCAAACTCCCGGATTGCACAAACTTTGTTGTCTCATTCCTTAGTCAGGGATCTCATAAATTTGTCATTCAGTTCTCCATTAGTGAAGACCCGGCCATAGACTCTTAGGCCGTTGACAATCTTGAAGAAGCTTTCAAAAGTATCAACAATAAAATCATTGGGACCTTGTCTAAATGCTTTATATTTCTGATTCAGGAGGGATCTTCTATCAACCCTTACCTCTTCAGTACCATGCATTCGGACGATGAGAGACTGCCACATTTCCTTGGTGGATTGACAGTGAACCAGTTTCTGCAACATAGAATCATCGACTGCACCTGCGATGATATTTTTGGCTTTCTTCTCTAATGAGACAAGTGCAATCTCATCTTTATCAAGATCTATAAGCTTCTTTGGAACTTGCTTTGTTGGATCAATAGTGGAGACTGTCATGGGAACATAGGGTCCTTCTTCCATAATCATAAAGATCCTTGGATCCATAGCTTCCATGAAAAATTTTATTATTTGTTTCCACGTGAAAAAGTTAGTCTTTTTGCATAAAGGAAGCTTAGCAAAATCCTTGGCTCTGTCCATGCTTGTATCCTCTTTACACAACTAGGGGCAAATCTGTCCATGGTCTTAACATTTTGATGAACAACCTCGCTCTGATACCAATTGAAAATGTTTAAGTTGTCTACCTAAATCACCTAGAGGGGGGTGAATAGGTGAGTTCAACATCTTTTTGCGGAATAAAAATTTGTAAGAGGGATGTACAGAAACTAAACAAGCATACAGAGACTACACCAAGAATTATAGTGGTTGCCCAACCATGGGTACATCCACTTTCCACCTCACCAATCTAGCAATGCACTAGACTTGACTACTGCACTATTCTCTCAGATTGAAAACAATCCTACAACTCGGAACAAGGTTCCTACAACACAATCCCCCAAAACAGGATCTACACTCGAAAGAAAAACTTCCTACAAAAATCTCGGAGAACAAAGCTCGTACAACACGGAGAAGAATCTCCTACAAGATTAAAATGATTTGTAGAGAAATATACAAACAGTAATATCTTAGATCGGAATCTTTCGCCCTTCTTCCTTCTTAAACTTTGAAGCTCTGTCAAAATAGATCGAAGAAGACAAAGGCGAAATCTCTGGATCTGAAAACTTTGGACTCAGCACGATCAAGAAAAAGATCTGTCGATGTAGAAAATCTTGATCTGTTGAATCTCTTGTTTTGAATCTCTTGGATCTAAAGCAGATCGACGATGAAGATAATGAATAGCGGCGGCTTCTGGATTTAGAATGAAAATTGCGATTCAGAATACTTAAGTTTTTCCTCTTAGGGTTGGTCGATTATGATAAGACCTTTTATAGGACCTGCCTAACGGTCATAATCACATTAAATGCATGCCACGTGGACCAATCAAGTGCTAATCATTTTTGAAATTACTTCTGTCAGGACTTACGAAAAATTAAGAAATCGGCACTGCATTTCTCGAGTTGGTCAATGATACTCGAGAAGATGCTTTTTGTTTCTCGAGAAGAATTATGAAGTTCTCTAGAAAAGTACTTAGGAAAAATGTAGAGGTGGAATCCAGCTATCTCGAGAATGAGAATAAGTACTCGAGAAGAATGAATTTTTGTTCTCGAGAATAAGTATTTTGGTACTCGAGAACAAGGAAGTATCTCGAGAAAGATTTCTGACTCTCGAGAAGAGTATTCAAGGTCTTGAGAAAAGGGTTTTTGGTTCTCGAGAACTATACGTGGCCTTCTAGAGAATAATCTTTGGCTTCTCGAGAAAAAGACTTTGAAAATGTTTTGATTAGAAATGAGGTAACTCGAGAAGGAGAATCAGGGACTACTCGAGTACATATGACTTTCTCGAGAACATCACTAAGCTTTCTCGAGAACTGATTCTGCAACTCGAATACATGACTGATCTCACTCGAGTATAAACTTTAGTTCTACTCGAGTACAAGATGTCCTACTCCAGAAAAATACTTAGAAATTTTCTATAAGTTTGAAAACTTATTTTCTTCAAGAAATTCAGCAACCAACTTTTCTCCCATGGCTTTTGTGCTTGAAAAAGAAGTGTGACCCAATAGAGTGGCTACACATGAGTCAACACCATGGATCACACAATGAGGGATTACATTGTATGGTCCTATTTTAGTTGTCTCATTATAGACTGACATTGGTCTACACTTGACAAATATATCCTTGAAACACTCAACTAGAAATGACATCAAATATAAACTTAGTTCATCTTAGTTCAATGGTGACTTCATACAAATCTGGGTTATTGTGGATGCAATACCCAACAATTACCCCTCATGACCATGATAAGGCTGGATCAGAAGTTTGTATGGTCACCAGCATGCATGCAAGCTTTCGAAGAATTGAAAAGTCGTATGACCACGATGCCTATTTTGTGCTCGCCATGTGGAATAGAGTGCTACGAGATCTATAATGATGCTTCGGGGTGCGACTTTGGCTGCATTTTGCTACAGCATGGGAAGATGATAGCATTTGGATAGCGCTAGTTGAAAGTACATGAGATGAACTTTCCTATCCACGACTGGGTGTTAAAGGTCGTGATATTCGCTCTGAAGCTCTCGAGGCACTACGTGTATGGTGTGAAGGTCGATTTTTACACAGACCACAAGAGCCTGAAGTATCTGTTGGATCAAAAGGACTTAAATATGCACCAATGGAGGTGGATAGAGTTTCTTGGGGAATACACCTTCAAGATACATTATATCCCGGGCAAAAGTAATGCAGTTGCGGATGTGTTAATTCGCAGGGTTCCTGTACAAGCCAATTAGATATAAATGCATGATGAACATCTTATTAGAGATTTGGAGGCCTTAAAGATCTCTTGCGGTAATAGGATGTCTAGTGCTGAAGCACATTTGAACTGGACAGAAGTACAGTATGACCTCGCCGATCGGATTCGAGATGCTTTGGAATTGGATGACAGCATGAGACGCTACATGGCCGAGTCTTTGGATAGGTCAAATGCCTAATTTACTGTTGATGATGGGTTATTGTTGAAGAACAGTCGATTGTGCATCCCCAAGGTGGGCAAACTATCAGAAGAATTAATATGTGAGGATCAACATACCAAGTACTCGATTCACTCGGGGAGCATAAAAATGTTTAAAGACATGATAAAGCTGTTCCGGTGGCCAGTACTGAAAAAGTACATAACATTATATGTGGCAGTGTCAGACTTGTGCCTTGGTGAAGGCCAAATATCAGAAGCCCGATAGATTTTTAAAGACTTTGCCTATATCAGAATTGTAGTTCGATGATATAGACATGGATTTCACGCATAGTTTGCCAAGATCACAGAAGGGAAACGAAGCCATTTGAGTGATCTTTGATCATTTGACGAAGGTTTCACTCTTCATTCCTAAAAGGAAGAACGATTTCAGTAGAAAAGCTGGCGAAGATTTATGTGGATAATATTGTACGTTTGCACGGTGTGCCCCGTAGTATCGTTAGTGAATAATATGGTGCATCACGTCTAAAGACTGGAGGCTAATACATCAACTGTTGTATACCAAGCTACAATTCAATACGTCCTTTCATCCGCAGACGAATGGTCAGACAGAGAGGGTAAACATGACTTTGGAGGACATACGTTGCATGTACGCTATAGATTTCAGAAAGAGGAGTGAGGATCACCTATATATGATCTAGTTCTCTTACAACCATAGCTACTCGACAAGCATTCAAATGGTGCCCTTCGAAGCCCTTTATGGTAGAAAGTGTTTTACACTATTGTCGTGGCTGGAGACATGTGAATCAAAGCTGTTTAAGAAAAAGTAAGCCGAAGATGCGACTTTGATTGTTCGTACAATTCGGGACCGATTGTTGGTCGCTTAGGATAGATAGGCTGAGTATTATAATGCCAAGCACAGAAATGTGGAGTTCTCTGTGGGAGATTGGGTATACCTGAAGATCAAACCATTCAAGGGTATGTCAAGGATTCGACTGTTGAAAAAGCTAAGTCCGAGATACCTTGTGTTGTTTGAGATATTGGAGTGCATTGGTGATTCCGCCTATCGGTTTAAGCTTTCAACAGAACTAGGTGGTCAGTACGACGTATTCCACATATTGGTGTTATGGAAGGAGGTGCAAGAGCCTACACACGTGGTTGCTGCGGATCAGGTATAGATTGGTGATAGGTTAACAATAAAGGTTAAGCCCATTCACATTAAGGATATGCAAGTCAAGCAACTTCGCAATAAGTCGATCAGGATGGTCAAGGTCCTTATGGCAATTGCGGCTATGCGGAAATTTTAGGGGAGGGGGAGAAAACCATGAAGGCAGAGTTCCCTGAGTTATTTGCTGGAGGTACACTATTTAATATTGTTACTTCTATAGTTTTGTGCATGGCGTAATTTTGGGTCGAAATTATTTAAGTGGCGGAGATTTGTAACGCCCCAAGTTCCTGAAGTAGGAAAATATTTCTGTGAGATAACGCCCGTCAGTAAGGTTATCGCCGGCAGTAGCATCGCAAGAAGGGTTGCAGAGCTTTCGCGATGCTATCGCATATCGGTAGTGATACTACTGGCGGTAGCAGGGTCAACTTAGTTGGTAAAGCTCTCCAGTTCATAATGCATGGCGATAGAAACCTATCACGCGACAATAGTAAACTGTAATGGCATGTACACGTGTCATGCTATGATTGGAAGGGCTGGGCGGTGGCGCGAGAATCGAGCCGTTGATTGGGGTACCGGGCACCGATAGCTAGTTATCGCGTGGCAGTAGCTCGACCTAAAGCTTTGGAAGTGGAGTTTTCACTTCATTCTTTTGGAGATATTGGGTGGAACGGCTATATAATGAGGAGCAGCGTCGGATGAAGGAGATTCCATCGCTGTAGCGGTCGTTTCCATCTGGCTAGAATCTCCCAATGCGCCAAAATGGACTTCTAGGGTAACGATATTCTTCCTTGGACATGTGAAGTCCTTCGTTTTGGCATATGAGGGTATACGCTCCACGAACACATATATGTGGTTCTCCCAAAGGGTAGATCTGTGTATCCCCGTTAGTGTTGTATTTAAATCTAAAATCAAAAAAAGGAATAGGCATGCTGTATGAAGCAAATCCGGATAGGTTGGTCTGAATTGGTGATGTTTGTTTGTTATGTATGCCGGAGAAGAATCCGTGGTAATCACGTAAATTTTGTAGTTAAGGGGTGTGCAGATGGCTGCAGTGAGAATACTGGAGGTGTTCACCAGGAAAACACCGGAAAAAGTGGGAATAATCGATAGTTTGTCCCCTACCACGTGGTGGTAGGGCTACCACTAGTGGTAGCTCCCAGTGAGCTATATTTGTTTGTACAGCTTGTCTCTTAAAGACCTGAGGTCCATTGATTGTGAGGTGTGTCTCATGGAGACCTGGGGGACATTTGTTGAGGCATGTCTCTTGAAGACCTGGGGGCCGATGTGTTGTGAAGAGAGGCTCTGTGGCACAGCTTAGGCGACCGTAAGGGCTAGTCAAGGATCATAACAGGGTTATGATCATACGAATGGGATAGGGGATGCTAACCCATATTGTGGCTTGATGCGCTCGATGATTTGAGCACTGGAAAATAGCTCAACTTCACCCAACCCTATGCTGATCGACTTGGAGTGAGTCAAAGTGTGTATATATAGATAATCATGACTTTGTCATAGCCATAAGGGCGTTGTATTTGGCTTTGGCCCTGAAATACTTGAATGCTCAAATGTAGCTGACTGTCGCAGAGAACAAAGTTGTGACCCTTGAGTTCTTGTGCACTAAGAATGTGCCCTTAGAGTATGGGGCATTATACTATCTTGCCAACGTCTGTGGCAAATGGTGCTTAATTTGCACGTTACGATTGCCATTTTATGTGTATGCCAATGCATGTAGGGAAGGAGCGCCGACGGCCCGAGTGAGGGATGGGGTCGTTATAATTTGGTTAGCTAATGCTGACCGTTGCAATATTTGCCATCATTGTAGTGGAATGTTTCGTGCAGGTGCAGTTGAGCCAAGCGGGAAATAACGGGTTGGAGCCCAGGATTGCTAAGCCGGCCCTTGAAGGACAAATCGAATTACCCATTTTTATTTATAGTTTCATGTGTGTCCGGCCTGCGTGCTGATGTATGTAAGATATTGTTATTTGAGATGAGCCTTGTAAGGCCTTAAGGCCACAACATTTGTGTATTGTTATATCATTCCTTTATAGTTTTGTGGATATTCAATTGGTTGGGATCATATGAGTAATTAAATTACTTCCGCAAAAATTCACTCTGTGTTAGGATGCTATGTTTTCCATCGTTGTAGTGGAATGTTTTGTGCAGGTGAAGTTTAGCCAAGTGGGTAATAATGGGCTGAAACCCTGCATTGCTAAGCCGGCCATTGAAGGCCAAATTGAATTACCCATTTTTATTTATAGTTTCATGTGTACCCGGCCTACATGCCGATGTATGTAAGACATTGTTATTTGAGATGAACCTTGCAAGGCCTTATGGCCGCTACATTTGTGCATTGTGCTATCATTCCTCTATACTTTTGTGGATATTCAATTGATTGGGTTCTTATAAGTTATTAAATTACTTCTGCAAGAATGCACTCTGTGTTAGAATGTGTAAAATTAGATTATGTTCCCAATAAGTAACTCCTTTAACTGTCCGTAGTATATGGCATCGGGCCCCGACCAGACCTTATATTATAGGCTATATTGTGGGAACCCCATGTTTTATTTGGGCTAGGTTCACTCATAGGTTGGTTGACCCACTTGTATAGCCAGGGTCAAAGTCTAGGTATAAGTTAGTCTTAGTAGAACGTGCTTCACAAAGACCAGCATTGGACTTCATTTCAAAGACAAAGACTCAGAAGTAAAGTATGAATTTCAAATCAGGTCGACTTTCGTCGAACTAAGCTCGACGATCGTCGATCTCCGGTCGACGATCTCAGAGATTAGTCTCTGAACTGAGCTCGATAATCTACGAGCTCAGGTCGACGCTTTCTCTTCTATTCTCGGAAATCTCAGATCGCAGATAGTTGATCTCAGCTCGACGATCTCAGATCTCAGATCGACGATCATCTATATCAGCTCAGCGATTATTGTTCTGTGTTCAACTGCCTTGTTGCTCAACTGTCTTGAAGATTTCATTCTTATTTTGTCAATGCTATTTATGGCATCAAATCTCTAGTAGTTTATGCTGATGTTTTCAAGGATTATAGCCGTTTCTATTGCAGCATTAACTACCGGTCTTCACAGAGTTATTATATTATATTACATGCCAAAGACATTTGAGGAAATCATTTATTGCAGTAATTGTAGTCGTTTTGTCTTCTCCTCTATTCCTGCAAAATATTGAAAAGGAATGTTTTTGAAATTCAAACCAAGGGTTTTCCTATGAATAGAAGAGAGAACAAGACAACGATCCCATTTTTGATCTTTAGTTTGCTGCCAAAATAGGCTTTCAGAAAAGGACTGAGAGACAGACAGAAAAGATCATTCCTTCTTTCATCCAAAGACATTCTGAAGCAGATCTTCATCAACTTTCTCATTCTGTCAGTAATTTGAAGAAGAAGCAAGAAGAACAACATTTTCAAATCAAGAGTCTTCCTATTCTTCTTCTCAGGACCTTGCTAAGACATTCAAGCACCATCAGTCTAAAGCTCCTGCATCAAGTCTCTCAATTGAAGACCTACTCACCCTGTGCAAAGCTTCCCAGCCTGAACCCTTTTACATCTCAGGGGGAGCTTTGACAACATCACTGAATCCATATAGTCTTCTCATTGTGATTGGGAAAAGAAGACTTTCATCACTCTCTCATCCCCACCTCTGTACAGGGTTTTAATTCCCTTCAAAATTATTCTGGTTCACAAGTCTCCTTTCAAAAGACTTGAGGTTTGGATTTTGAGCACTTGATCAAAAGCTCATTGGTGTCAGGCACCTAATCAAAAATCTGAGTGGATTCCTACCAGGGTGGTAGAAGAGTGGATGTACCCAAGTTTAGGGGAACCACTATAAATTCTTGTGTTGTCTGGATTGCTCCTTTTTTTGTGCTTTGCTGTTTGATTAGGATTATTGTTTTATTTTGTTCCTCCACTAGATTAAATTAGAATAAAGTTTTATAAATCCTGAATACTCTATTCACCCCCCCCCCTCTAGAGTATTCCTGATCCAACAGCTCACTTTCATATATGACGGATGGGGGTGTTACCTTACAACCCTCAAGAGAGAATTCAATGGCGACGGGAAGCACCCAAACAACTATAGGGTCCGTCCTCGGAGGACGTACTAAACAAGCACGCTCCCATTCACTCGTGAATGTGCCACTCGAAGCAGAGACTTTTTTTGCACCTGTACATGATTTTGAAGGGTGAGTCCATGAAGTGGAGGAGCAGGAAACTGAGATGCTTACTCTGCTCAGAAATGTAGGAGCACCTCTCGCTCCTCCTCTACCAACAACCCCAACCATTCCCCCACCTCTGCCAAATCATGCCCAAACGCAAGAAGTTCCGCAACGTGAAGAAGTGTCTGAAGAACTCTCTGACAACGCTAGCTCCGCTCACCCATCTCCTAGGGGAATTGGCGCTGGCCGCCGTCACCGCAACTTAGAAGAAGAACCCTGACTACCGCCGCGTGAGAGGATCACTCGAGAAGAAATACGAGAAATAATTGCTGGGGAATGCAGACAACTTGGGCATATCATTCATTTCCCGTATGGATTTAAGCTTCCCAACATCATGACGTTCGATGGAACAGAAGATCCGTTGGTACATATCAATCATTTCCTCCCCATAATGAGAATTTTTAGTGTGCTGGACCAGTTATTATGTAAAATTTTTCCTGCCACTATTAAAGCCCAGACCCACACTTAGTTTCACTCACTCTGGAATTGAACCATTTTCACTTTTGTAGAGTTAGCCGGACAATTCTCGGAAAATTTTGTTGCCAATCGTAGAATTATTTGGGATCCCTCACACCTTTCAGGCATTATCCAGAATGAAGGGGAATCCCTAAAGGACTTCTTTTGTCACTTCACCTCAGAGGCACGACAAATCTCAGGCATCGAACCCGAACTTCTCAGAGGCATCTTCCTTGGTAGACTACGCACCAGCGGCTTCTATTCAGACCTCATGAGGGAAACCGTGCCCAATTATCTAGATCTTGTCCATCGGGTCGAGCCGCAGATAGTAGTCGATGAGGCCATCTAAGCACAGCACAGTAGTTTGAAGGAGGACAAAGGAAGGAAGAAAGGACATGAACAAGCTCCCATAAGGCAAGAAGATCGGTGTCACAGTGAGCGCCAAAGTGATAACCACGACATGACTCGCCAAGGAATGGGGGTCAGCATCCACCTCAAGAATACACCCCACTCAATACCACCTTCACTAATGTGATGTACATAATATAAGATGATCCAGGATTCCAACGACCAAGAAGAATACCCCCAAACCCCAGGGCCGACCAAATAAAACACTATGAGTTTCACTGCACAACTGATAACATTACTGAAGAGTGTTCCGGACTGCAAAATGAAATCGAGCGTCTTGTACACCAACATCTCCTTGGAAGATTTCTACAAGGACAAGCGCTAGGCCAACATGCACAGCGTTAAGAAAGAAACCGGTAGAACACGCCACAGGGGGCTTCTGGTGCTTGGTAAAAGGTGGGTAACATCGAGACAATCGTCTGGTCCCCACTCCTCTCTACCAAAATATTTTCAATAGGAACTACATGATTCCGAAACTCGACCTAGATCCTACAATCTCCTTCGGAGAAGTGGACCTCCAAGGGATACATATTGCTTATCAAGACCCTCTTGTCATTAACGCAGGTATAGGAGATCCCTGTTTCAAAATTAAAGAATTCTAATGGATAATGGGAGTTCAATCGATGTTCTATTTTTTCCTCTCTCCATAGTATGAAACTTACTTCACAGCACCTCAGTCCCACTTTTGGTCCCATATATGGCATTGGGAACCACCCAGTCTCCGTTCAAGGAACAATTATCCTTCTAGTGGCATTGAGAGAATTCCCGAGACAGGTTCCCAAAATATTCAGTTTGTTGTCATCAACTTAAGTTCACCCTACAATGCCATCTTCGGAAGACTGGACCAGTCAATCTTCCGGGCAATCCAGTCAATTCTGCACCTATCCAAGATGTTTTCGTCCCTAGGTGGTATTGTGGTTGTCCGCAGTAGTCAAGAAGCAGCCCGTGCATGCTACCAACAACAGGCTTAGCCGAAATTAACAACCGCATTTGAAGTCGGAGATATCAACTTGCGTAACAAAGCTGTCGTACAACTTGAAAGCTCTCCATAATTTAAGAAGGACCCACACATACTGGGAGCAAGACTTTACTTTAACTATGTTCCTACATTTGTCCTTTTATTTTCTTAAACTCTGAGCGACGTAAACGTTGTGATCGATGACTCTCGCAGAATATCTTTGACTTAATAATACCGCATTATATTTCTCTTATTTTTGCTTTGAAACTACTTTGGCCAGGCTTGGCCACTTGTAACACCCCAGTTTTCTAGAACTGGAGGCCCCAGGAGTTACTACATTACGGTAGGTTGCTATCACCCAGCGATATCCTTCTTTCGTCGAGTTATAGCGCGCGACGTTAGATTTCTACCTCTCGACAGTAACCCCTTTTCGTCGAGTCGAAAGCATTGAGATGGATACATTGAAAGGTTATCGCGCGATAATATTTTAATTTCTTGCGGTAGTGTGAGTTTAGTTGAGGTAAGCGGGTCTGTGAGCTACCACGGCGCGGTACGTAGCTACTGCCTGGTGGTAGCAGACAGAAGCAGTTCCGTAAATTTGATTCTAGGCCTTTCCATCTTCTTTCCCTCTTTTCGTATGAGAACAAATGGTGATTTAGAGCAAAATTTATCTAGTTGATTGATGTGTGAAGGCTCGACTTTTTCTTTGTGGTCGGCTGGCTAGCCTGTGATGTTACAAGGTCATGTGAGGAGATTATCTCAGCTAGACGAGTCCCCTTCTATGAAACTAATGAGAATGCCAAGATTTGTACAAGCCTGGGCGATGAAGCCCATGAGCGGGTGGAGTCAAGCAAGGGTTCTTAGCATCGGCTGATTTGTCTGACGGAACTGGCTTGAGAGTTAGAGCTTGCATGCAAGCCCGGGTATTGAGACCCACAAGCGGGTGGGTCCTGTACAAGAGTTTTGTGTAGTGTCTTGAATGCCGATGGGGGGAAATTAAAAATATCTGTGTGAATGATGTGTTGTGATGATGCGTGATGATGTGTTAGAATTATACATGCTATAGAGTGTGTTGTGTGAAACCCAAGTTTGCATACATGCTGCATGGTAGGCCCCTTTTTATTAAATGCTCGACCTAGAAACATGTTTATTATATGAGACATCCAAACCTGTTATTTTACTTTCTATGATTAAGTACTTTTGCATATGAAGTGCCGAACTACAGGGTGATGGAGTGCCCCGGGGTCTGCTAGGGATGACTGGGAGGAGATGTGTTGGTTACACAGTTGAGGTCATCCTTTGGTGACCCACGTTACAACACATTTTATAGGGCAAGGATCGCAAGCTGGAGCAAGCTTTCCAGCCAAAAAGGCATAAGCCTTGTAAAGTGTACCCTTTTGTATTACTTATGAATTATTGAATGTTATGCTCCTTGAACTTTATTTCGGCTTGCATGCCTAGGTAGCCTAGGAGTACTTAGGAACGTTACTCTATTGGATAGTGCTACAGTTTTTGTCATTTGTTTGTTATAAGGCCTTAAGGACATTTCAGACTCATATTGGTTGTGGATAACTTCTAGTTCGTATTGTGTTTCCGTCATGTTGTTTTTGAGTTCTGAGAAGGGTAGTTCTTTATATCATCTAATAATTTTAAAGCTGTGGAGTTTGAATGTTGTGGGACCCCGGCCGGACCCATGTTTTATGGCCAATACAGGGGTGGTATTACACCACTCCCCTGATTGAATACTTACATTCTCCGGTGATTGGTTCATAGCAAGGTAAGGTCGTGCAACAAGATTGAATACTTATATTCTCAGGCATTTTGATTGAATACTTACATTCTCCTCCGTTACTTCAGGCCAGTGCCTCGCCATCGCTAGGGCCTGCTCACTTGCGATCACACCTCCAGTTTGAATACATACATTCTTCGGTGGTTGGATTGAATACACACATTCACCTTCGTTACTGCAGGACAATGCCCCGACATCGCCAGGGACAGTCTCCCCACGCGATCGAACCTCCAGATTAAATACTTACATTTTCTGGCGATCAGTTTATAGCCAGGCTAGGTCGTGCAACTGGATCGATTATTTACATTATCTGGTGGTTGGACTGAATACTTACATTCTCCTCTATTACTACAAGCCAACACCCCATCATCACCAGGGCATTCCCCCCTTTACGGTCGCGCCGTCGGAGAATGTAAGTATTCGATCGAATTGCATGACCTATCCTGGCTATGAACCTTGGATTGAGTAAGGTAATCTCCGACGCTACCACGAGCTAGCATTCCACTAGTTACCAGGACTTAGGCCACGAAAGATAAAAGAGCAAGACAATGCTATCATGACAAGTAAAGTCACAAATGTGCTACATAAAATCACCAAAGGGTGATAACAAGTATGCAACATAAATAACAAAGTGCAAAAATAAATGTATACAAGAATACAAAAATATAAGTACAAGCTGCTAATTGCTGGCCACATCTACACCAAGCTCTGGGCTCACCGCCTATGTCATCAAAAATGTCATCAAATCTAATGATTGAGAGGTCGCACTTTAGATGCTTTGCTTCTAGGAGGAAATCCTTCAACACACTACATCGGATCACAACCTCACCCACATCCTCTATCTGAGGCTCAACCTCTCGGGACCAAACATCCTCGCAAACAACCTCGGCAAGCAGGTCACGATCATGCATAAAATCCAAAGAATCTCTGCACTCCTCAAGACCAGCCGCCTTCATCTCAAGTACCCTCCCTTCAGAAGAAAGGCGTGCTATCTCCGCCTCAAAAACCTACAAATTCACTTTGTTGGGGGGTTAAAACTCCAAAATTATTTAGAACACGCGGCGCCCCGGGTGGTTTATTTAAGAAAAGTGAGTGACGTTTTATTTAGGAAGACGGAGAGCATGGATTTATTATTTGGATACAAAATAGCTAAAATCGAGTTTTAACGAGAGGACGCAAGTGCACCTATCGCGTGTAGTACAATTTATTCCGGTGAGGAATATCGGGGTCGTATTGTTCTCGTGGTCGGGTTGATTATTTCTACTCTTCCCTGGAGGGGACTATTATTTTACCGAAAATTTTTCTTGTCGTGATAATATTTATATATATATAAACAAAAAATCAAAGCATTAAAATTGAGCCGATGAATAACTTAGCGCAACGACATCTAAAAGATTTTGAACCAAAATAAACTTGTAATAAAAAGTTATCCTAAATTGCAAATTAATTAAGGCGAAGACTTGGCCGTGGAGGTTCCACAAAAATGAGCTCACATATCTCTAGGACTATCGCTCACCTGAATATTAAGACTATTCGACTCGGCTCTCGTCCGACGAAGGATTCCTCTTAATGCCCGCATTACGCTAAGAACCCCGCTATTTGATGGGGAACCCACTCCGGTAGAGTATGCGTGCCTCCTCTCTCGAGGGTTAGTGTGGAACTCCATTTACCAAGGGGTGATCAGTCCATATGCACGCCCTCTCGGCTAGATAGCGTATGGACTACCGAAATAGAGCGCGCACATCGATATGTGGTTCTACCAGTCATAGACCCGAGGCAAACCTTAAGTAATTTAGTTAATTAGAAAATAGAACCTTTAATTATTTAAAACTATTTTATCTGTCCCAATTCTCTTCGATACTTAGGGCTAAGAGCGGTTAGCCACTCATCGGAATGGGGAGAGCTTGCGGGAAAAAGCGATAAAATTAAAGCAAAAAATGAAAGCTGAAAATGAAAGCAGTAAAATAAAGCAGGAAAGAAAGCGGTAAATTGCAAGTCCTACTCAAACGAGTAGGCGAAAAATGAAAGCGAGTCCTACTCAAATGAGTAGGAGAAAATAAATGCACACACACACACACTCTATAGAAATGAAAACACACACACTCTACTAAAAGTAAAACACATACACACACTCGACAGAAAGTAAAACACACACTCCCACTCTACTGAAAATAAAAACACACACTCACTCTACTTGAATTTAAAACACAATTACTCTACAGAATTTAGAACACACACACTTTATATAAAGTAAAAACTCCACTCTACAGAAAATAAAAACACACCCACTCTACATGAAATAAAACACACACGCACTATACAAAAATTAAAAACCCCCACACACACCCTACAGGAATGAAAGAAAATGATCAAAAGATAACTCATACACTCACGCACACGTACAAAAATGCGAAAAAAGTAGTCTAAAAATTAAACTAACTATATTTTTACTGGTGGAATATGATAGAAATGCGTTAAAAGTAGAAATTAGAATTAACAGAGCAAAAGTTTTTGAAAATAAAGGGGAAATCAAAGTGCTTAAAAAAATAAAAACAAATACATTTCTACCGCTAGAATGCGATAGAAATGCATAAAAAGAAGACAAAAAATTAAAGGAGCAAAATGGTTTTGATATAAAAGCAAAATAAATGTGTTTGAGAAATTAAAACGACATCTTATTCATTCTTATAGTTTTATAGAAATGCTAAAATAGTGGAAATAAGGTTTAAAAGAACAAAAAGTTTTACGAACCTAAATAGTCTAAGTAAAAAAGGAAAACAAATTCACTTTCAAACCATTTTTATAAATCTATAAGGATGAACATAATTGTGCAGGAAAATCCTAAGTCTAACCAAAGCTAAGTAACGATAACAAAAATATAAAAAGACAAATCTATACTCATACATGCACACACCCATTTTAAAAGAATTGGAACAAAGATAAAACAAAAAAAATAAAAATAAGATTGCTTAGGGTCGGCACATAGATGAAGTCCATAACAATGTAACAGGAGAAAATATACAAATTTTATTAACTAAAAAGGAGATTACAAAACTAAAAATTAAGAAGAGAGGGAGAAATTCCCTTATAAAGAAAAGAAAAGCATCTAACAGCCAGCCCCTAAGCAAAATGATTCCAAAAAAAGGGACATGAACTCATACAACAACTTCCTATTTATAGGCAAAAATTTCAAAGTATACGCCCTAGGTCACGGTCGTGTACTAGGGGCGTGTAACTACAGTACATGAGTCGGTGCTCAGATTTGAAGGCTGTATAACTTTGCGGCTGTACACGTGGCGGGTCACTAGCGTGACTCTATTTGTTATGGGCGTGTCGGGAAGGTTGATCCAGAGACAACGTCGCGTCAATAGGTCGCCAACGACGTATTGTCGGGCCAGATGGAGAAGTCACGACTGTATCACATCTTGACACAGGCGTGTCGGGTCGGGTCGACGATCGTCGAGCGCGAAATCGTCGAGCTAGCGTAATACGGGCTTGGTCATAGGCGTGTCATATTTGACACGGGCGTGTCGCAGGCCGTGTCACGATTGTTTCTTCAAATATGGCTGATTCCACGGGATTGAAGGTACACGCACAGGTCACAAGCGTGACCTGAAGTACATGGGCGTGTACTATGCAAATTTGACAATTTTTCTGAAAAATTTTAGAAACCAAATAAAAATTATGTTAGTACAATATTTACAAAATAGGAGCAATTTATTAAAGAAAATAACTAAAAATGACAAAAATAAACTAAAATAACTAATTTATTGTACGTAAAAATACGTATATTTACAACTCATCAAATACACCCATACTTAAGCTTTTGCTATTGCAGAGCAAAAGTTGGAGATATACTTATAAGGAATTAAAAAAATTCTAAGTTCAACTACCGCTTTACTCAATTGAAAGAAAGATCTAAATAAACATCCGAGGTATAAGAGTTAGATCCTAAATTATGATAAAAATTTAAATAAAAGAAGAGTTTCAGCTAAAAACTTATGATATAATCAAATAGATAGCAAAAAATTTTATTTGTTAGGTTAACAAAAATAGATTGGATTTACGAAAACTTTAGCTTGTAAGAATTATAGGAAAAAATTCAAATTAAGAATTATGCTCTCAAAAAGATTTTAAATTAAATCTAGAATAATTTGAAATTGGCTAAGGGGGATATTGGTTTATGAAGAGGGCTTTGGATTTTAGAGGCGAGGGTATATTTTTTCGGTCAAACCTCTAATGAAATTTTTTTTTGAATGTGGATGTTTAGGAAAACGAAATCTTATTTTCCATAACATATAATATTTTTTTAACAACTTCATAATAAACCAATGTATATGTATAAGAGCAATGAATTTTATACTCTTACTCCGTAACATATAATTTTTTAAAATATTGGATGCCTATGTTTACTAAACGAAATCTTATTTCCATTGACATAGGATCTTTTAAGGATCAAAATCATGTCAAGTAAGAGATGAAAAAAAAGGTGATAGGTTTTTCAGAAAGAAAACTAGGTTTAATAAAATAATTTTGCGAGCAACCTTTATAAATTAAACGTTCCTATATATCAAAAATAAAGCTTGGAGTAATATAATATGAAATCTATGGTTGTAATTGTCTAACAAAAATAATTGTGCAACTATTTAGATAAGTAGAAGTAATGATGAAAACAGGTACCTTATCTAAATAAAAAATAAAGCATAAGAAATTCTTTAAAACTTAATCCCAAATATCTAAATCTATCGATCTTCAATTAATAAACAAATAGTAAGCAAAGAATAAATAAAATTCACTTATAAATAAACTCGCAACAAAATTTTTGGAGAGCGAAAGGGATTAAGAATGAGACATTTGATTTATTTGTTTCATAGTAAACAAAACATTTTTTGGATTTTTGGGGTTATTATCGTTTTAATGTATTTTTGATTATTATTATTTTTAGATTTTTAGAGTTTTTTTTTGGGATTTTGGATTTTCTAAAATTTTTGAGTTTTTTTTTATTTTTTTAACAAGTTATTTACAAGAAAGGGGAGAGAAAAAAGTGTTATTATGAAGAAGAGAGGGGGAAAGAGAAAGATGTTTTACAAAGAAGAAAGGGGGAAAGAAAAAGATTTTTTACAAAGAAGAGAGGGGGGAATAGAAAGATTTTTTTACAAAAAATTTATAGAGTAAAAACAAATTTTTTTTTTGAATTTTTGGTTTATAAGTTTTTTTGTGAGTTTTTGTGTTTTATGAATTGTTTTGGGATTTTTAATTATAAAAACAAGCAAAAATCAGTTTATTCTAAAAAAAATATTTTTGAAGGTTTTTTTTGAAGTTTTATAAATTTTTTGAAACATTTTTTGTTTTATGAAAATTTTGTTGAGTTTTTTTTTTATTATAACAACAAAATCTTTTTTTGCATTTTTTGTATTTTTGATGAGTTCAGAATAAAAGTGCAGAATTGAAAAAATAAGAAAACACCCTCATACTTAAATCCAACATTGTCCCCAATGTTGCGATCTAAGTATGCGGAATGATAATAGACAAAATACAATATGTACAAAAATAAAAATGGAGGGTAGAAGCTTCCCTAAAATGAGTTCTGGGAGGCCCGGGTTGAAACCCTGCATTATTTAGAAGAAATAACAAAAATATAACAGAAAAACAAAAAATGATAAACTCGGCCAAATGGTTGCGGGTGGTAGGGACAAGTGTGTGTGACTCGTAAGCTAACGTCTTAGCGATATGAGCGGTATAGATATGCGATTCCCTAGCACCCACAAATGCGTGAAGCGCGTCGAAGCTAGAAAACAAATATTTAATTTTTAATAATAAAAAAAAATTATTTATTTCCAGTGTTTAGTTTTTTTTTGATAAAATTTTTGTGGGTTTTGAAAAAAAAATAATAGAAGTTAAAACAAAACATATACGAGAATTATTTTGTGGTTTTTAGGAGGGGATATTTTGTGCTATAGATATATACATTTTTAACAAATTTTTTATATATTTTTAAGTAGTGTTTTTTTTTGAGTTGGTTTAGTTTTTTTTGGTGTTGTAGGTATTTAAGTTTTATAGTTATTTTTTGTTCCTTTGGTTTTTTTAGTTTTTATATTTTTTGTGGGTTTTTAGTTTTTTAGATTTTTTAGATTTTGTAGTTTAGAGATTTTTTTTGTTTTTTGTTTTTTAGTTTGTTGGTTTTAGATCTTTTTTAAAAGTTTTATAGTTTTTCATAAACATATAATGAATTTTTTTTGATTTTATAGTTTTTTTTTCATTTTCTTTTGTTGTTTAGATTTTTTGGTTTTATAGTGTTTTTTAGATTTTTTTTGTTTTCTAGTGGTGAGAGAAATATATGAAAGAATAATAATAATATAATAATTTTTTAAAGTTGTTTTTAGTTTTTTTTTATATTTTTTTGTTTTTTGTTTAGTTTTTAGATTTGTTTTGGTTTTTTAGTCTGTGTTTTTTTTTCTTTTTTTTGTAGTAGGAAACGACGTCATTTCAAAAATAATTTTTTTATAATTAATAATAATATGATAAATATTTTTTTAAGTTTTTTGTTTGTTTTTTTTTAAAAAAGTTTCATTATTAGTAGTAATATTATTATTATTAGTATTATTATTATTATTAGTTGTAAGACCCCATTTGTTTTTCAAACCCGGGGTCTTATGCCCAAAACCACCGTTTTGCGGTGTCCCCGACACTCGGGAATGCTGCCACTATAAAACGCCGATTCTGCCGGCATTTTCGATCAACAAAGAGAGAGCAGTAATCAAAAAATGAAATAAAATTGAGTCCACAAACGTCACATATAACGAGAAACCACAACAAGTCCATAAATAAAAAAGAGAGAGCGTACTGCGAGAATAGTACAAAAAGTAATATAAATGGTCTTAAGCCCGGTACATCAGATCCTCACTACAATCTCTCGCGAAAGATATAAGAAAGACTAATCACTCACGGAGCTGGTCACCGGTGCTCCTTTATTAGACTGGCCCACCTCCATGCGCACTGTACTCCGCTGGTGCTGGTCCCTGAGCTGCTGGTCCCTGTCTCCAATCTGGAGCCCCTGTAATGTTGTGGTCCAAAAACCAATAGTCATAATGACTAAGTCTTATCATCTCCTACCCCTCTTCCATGGCTCCTAGGCACCGAGCGGGGAGGAGGAAAGGGAAGCTACAAAGTTGGAGAGTAAGAAAAGCAGGTGACGGTGGAACTAATCTAGCACTTAATTTATATAGTAAGCAGTAAAGTAAGCAAGTAGAATAAGCAGTATATATAAGAAAGACAAGGTAAGAAGAAAGTAACCTTAACTTATATCAATGCCCATACAAACTTATAAGTTAAGGGATCTTCTACTAGGCTCCCATCGTATAAAAAGTCTCATACCAATTTATATGTTGGGGTGTCGGTTGTATGCAAGTATGAGTGTAGTGATATGCTATGCCATGATCCATACAAGTGCAACTCACGCACACGACTCTATGCGCATAGAACTTTAGATTCCCCTATTTGGGTAGATAGCTTCACTCCCAGGAACCTCCGTAGTGGCAAATGGAGACAGCGGGTCGGGCCCCACACTCCAAGACGGGTATCCACACTACAAGGCCTAGCCCTTACTTACGCCTCTAGAAGGACACAACCTAGAGTCTCCGCGTACTATTGCTGGCCATATCCACAAGACTTTCTTTGGCTAAGTGTCCCACACCAGCCAAGTCAGCGTATCGACGTCAGTATGAACGAGCGTCCAGTACCGAAGACCCACCACCTTATTTGTATCCAAATCCTTCCGAGCCACCGGCTCCCCGGACTATCCTGTCCATTACACCTACCTTCCGAACCGACCGTCCGGATGGCTAACCAAACTAACCTAACCAACCTGCCGATCTACTGGGGTGTGTGAATGTGAAACACTAGTTATACTAGTTGTTCTTGTAGTTTATTATTCCTACTGTTTATGTTAGCCCAGGACTGCCCAAGGTATTCCCCGTGAAGGGCTCTCGAGGGCACTAGGAACTACGATGGGCTGAAGCCCAAAGCTCCCTTTCGCAAGGCACTTACTATTATTGGTTGTTACCCAACTCCCAATCCCTTTAAAGTTGTACTAGATCTAACCCTAGTGTATTTGACTCTTTCTCTCTCCACGGGGAAGACGATGTTTCGTCGACCCCGATCACCTCTTAACGCTAGTCAAACCTCCCACTTATCATCATGACTCCCGATGATAATCTCATTTCTCTTCCAGCTCAATACACAAATATCCCAACTCCCTAGGTTCATTTTGTACCATATTATGATTTCTGTAGTTTTTACTAAACGCAGACCCTCCTAAGCTATATGATGTATATAATGAGAGGTACTCCAAATTAACATCTAAAGTCCCTATAATTTTTATTGGAGGTCTATCATGGCATGATTAGCATAAATCCAGAAGTTTATAATTTCCCAAATTTATTTGATATTTTATTTAATTTCCAAAGTGATCCAAATGCCTTAGTTTCAACATGAAGTATTATTTTCAAGCATGCAGAGTGTTCCACAAAATTATGATAAATAAAAGACAACTAATTATCAGTAAATTAAAGGTCTCCAAATTATTTTCAGTAAGAATTAGACCTCCAAATATAATTTTTGTACATAACCTACATTAAACAAATTAAAGAGACAAGTACTGTCTATGTACTTCTAAAAATTCTGAGAAAATTCAAGGATGCACATAAAGACATATAAACACTCCAGGTCAAGTTTCACAATTTATCAGTGAACAATGAACTCCATAATTTATTTTCTCATAATAATCCAAGTTAATAGGTTAATGAAGTAATTACAACAATTATTCATTTAAAAATTGTAATGAAATTCCCAAATGAGTTTATTGACCTAGAAACACTACGGATCAAGTTTCATAACTTTCCAATAAAAAGGGAGCTCTAAATCTATTATTGATCATATTCCCATATTTAAACACTTGTGAAGTAAGTACTAGATATTTACATCTAAAATTTACAATAAAAATCATGTATGACCATAATGATCTAAAACGCACTCTGCCCCAATTTCATAATCATCTAATGGATATTAGGATCAAAATAAAAACATAAATAATTAGGGCTAATTCTGGTATTACAAAGGTGATGCTAAAATTATGAATCTAAAATTTACAATAATATTATCCAAGGCTTATAATGATATTATGAATACACTACCCAAGTTTCACAAATTTACAGAGAGTTCTAATTACCTACCCTTCGAATTTAAGGTTTGTGCCCTAAACTAGCGTTAGGGTTTTAAGGGTCTTATCCATATCCAAATCCTCTAATATTTTTTACCAGAGGACCTTAGCTACTCTAGAGTCCTCTCTACCAAATGTCATCTTCATACAAGGTCATTTGACCACATGTCCTTCACAAACCCCAAAGTCCAAACTTAGGGTTTGAACTTGGGTCCTAGGGAAATCCTTCCCCACACCACCCAATAACCCATGTGAGGGTGTAAAAAGTCATGAAAAAATAGTGGACAAGGTTCAGCCTCTGTTGAGGTGATTTGGCCACTTAAACCTCAAAGTGCACTTTTGACCTAAATACCTTTTATTAGGGCAAGGCTAGGGTTTTCCTATTCACCAACAAAATCAACTCAAAATGAGGTGAACATTTATATAGTATATCCTGATGACCCTAGCGAGTACTTAGCAAAATTTGGAAGGGTTTGGATGTCTTTAAGTCCCTAAATTAATTTACCCTAGTATATTTAAATGATTACAAAAACTATAGAGAAATTATCCCAAAAAATTCTCATTTTTGGGGAGGACCTAGGAACAGATTAGGGTGACTCCCTGTCCAAGTTTTAGGTCATTTGGATAAGGGATGAGGTGGGGGAGCTCATTTTATTTTCTATCTAACCCTAGGTATACATCCCACCAAAATGAGTGCCCTGGTCAATCCAGGCACCCAAATTGGTTCAAACAATTTTTTAAAATAAAGTAGACCCCTATTGCTATAATTTTGATATTCATCACTTTTCCAGATTTTGCATCTATATATTTTTAATAATTAGAAACATTAAATACAAATAGTGTGACAGAAAAATACAAATGCTTTAGCTGATTTAATTAAATCTCGCACGAATCTTGGCGCAGGATCGGACGGCACAAGGTTATCTTCTACCTCCAGCCGACGGCCCCGATTCTTCATCCTGGAGCAACTTCCAAGCACTGCCGCCAGCCACCCAGCCACCTCCCCGACCGGCCACCATCACCACCACCTCCGTCGAGGTGGTGGCTATCGCCAGGCGGCGGCACAGCCGCCAGATGGGTGGGTTCCGGCGATGTCGAGAGTTCTATTTTTCATGGAAAAGCTAGGAAAACTCTGTTCCCAATCTGGCTCAATTGAGCCCGATTTTTATCCCTATTGATTGCTACGATCAACACATAGAGAGAGGAGGAGGGGAGGACCTTGCTTGCGGCCTGGAGATGCGTCGATCCCCGGGATGCCATTGGTGGTGGAGGAGTCGTCGGCGTTCAACAACTGCACAGTGAGGTTGCTCGTCTCCTTCAGGTAAGGCGTGGAAAAGCATTCCCTGGATCCTGGGATGCTTTTAAAATAATAAAATGGGGGAGGGGAGGGGTCTAGCTGGTGGTGGCCATTAATGTCCCATTAATGCCAATTTTCGGCCATAGCATGGGGGGAATCTGGGCTCAATCCGGCCAGGAAATGGCTGGAAACTCCTCCTCTTCCCCAGAGGAGTTGAATCCAGCCATAAAGAGAGGAAGGAAGAGGCCAAGGCTTCAATGGCCATCAATTCGGCCATGGTGGGGTGGCACCATTCCGACCATGACAGCCACCAAAATGGCCCCCTGGTCTTCCTGGGTTGAATGTGGAGTTGGATCAGCTAATGAAGAATGGCCCTTGGCCTCCTTGGCCATGAATGGCTCTATTTCACAATTTCTCTCTCCTCCATTAAAGAGGAGTTGGAGCTTTCTCTCTCCTAGTCATCTAGGTTGACCTTGTTGACCACTCCAGCTTATTGGCAGCCCTCTTACTCATATTTTTCATGGAAATGAGGTTAGCCCATGTGGAAAGAGGGCTTGAGTTTAGGTTAGACCATTTGAGCTCGGTGTGCGAACAGAAAATGGAAGTCCGGAAAATGGACAAACAGAAATTTTTGTATTCCAAAAAAGGTATCAATTACATGGTATAATCTCCCTTTTATAGAATGGAGGAGATGAGAGAGATTACAAATAAACAATGTGGGACTAAAAAATATCATGTACAAGCGGTTTAACATAAAAACAAGTTGCCTTGCCATGCGGTTTGGTGAATGGGAAAACCGCCCGACAACCACAAGAGAAAGATACCAAGCCGCCACACTAGACCGCCAGGTCGCTGGGTCTCCAAGTCATTATGGATAGAATGACAAACTGCCAGAGCACCAACTGTAATAGGACAACAACAAACCGCAGGAGAGAACCCGACAGACTGCCTGGACTGCAACCTGCTATAGTCAAACTACCAGACCGTCCGGTCTCTAATCTGCAACACTCCCCCTCAAGCTGGAGCATATATATCGATCATGCCCAGCTTGTCGCAAATTTGATGAAAATAAGCAGATACTGGCTTGGTGAAAATATCAGCCAACACTTTATCGGAAGTGACGAACTGAGTACAAATTTGTTCCTTCAGAATCTCCTCTCGAATGAAATGGAAGTCAACTTCTATGTGCTTGGTTCTCTCATGGAAGACCGGATTTTTAGAGATGTATATGGCGGTTTTGTTGTCACAAAACATAGGTAGAGGATGGTCGTAGGCCTCTCCTAAGTCAAGCATAAGAGCCCGTAACCACTTCAGCTCACATGTGGTCGATGCCATACTTTGGTATTCTGCTTCTGCACTGGACCTGGAGACTGACTACCGACTGTTTCTTGCTTTTCCAACTCACAAGATTCCCCCCAAAAAGGTGCAAAAACCTGAAGTAGACTTGCGATCTCCTTTGTCATCGGCATAGCTATAATAAGAGTACGCCTCAACACTTAAATGGCCATTCTTCTGAAAGAGAAGTACTTTCCCGGGAGTTGATTTAATATACTCCAATGTCTTCAGGGCCGACTGTTAATGACACTCCCTAGGAGCTTGCATAAATTGGCTAACCTTGACAACAGCATAGGCAATGTACGGTCTGGTCACTGTGAGATATATGAGTTTACCAACCAGGCGTTTGTACCTCGTAACATCAAAAAGAAGAGGAGAGTCATCTGTCCATGTTTTATCTTCTACAGTCGCCATGGGACATCGGGCAGGTTTAGCCCCAGTCAACCCTGCCTCTTTTAACAAGTCAAGAGCATACTTCCATTGGGATAGGATAAGAGAAGCGGGCTTCCGAGAAATTTCTATCCCCAGAAAGTATTTTGGATAGCCCATATCCTTTGTAACCAGGTGTTACCGAAGATGCTTCTTGGTCAAGATTATCCCAGCTTGGTCATCTCCAGTGAGAAGAATATCATCCATATATACTACAAGCACCATTAGGCCTACAGAAGTTTTACGAGTAAATTGGGAGTGATTAGCAGAACTCCTCGTAAAACCAACAACCGCCATAATCCCGCTAAACTTGTCAAACCAAGCGCGAGGACTTTGTTTTAGGCCATAGATAGCCTTCTTGAGCCAGCAAACCCGTGTCTCCCCCTGAGCAACATACCCCGGAGGCTGCTCCATGTAGACATCATCTTGAAGATCCCCATAAATAAAGGCATTCTTCACATCTAGTTGTGAAATCGGCCAATCTCGGTTGACAGCTATAGAGAGAAGGACCCGAATAGTGCTGAGACAAGAAACTGGAGAGAAGGTGTCAAAGTTGAAAGAATTAGTGCCTAACCACCTAGAGGGGCGGGGGGTGAATAGGTGTAATTCCTTTTTCTTAAAAGGCAGCAAATCTGTTCAGATAAGTAAATAGAAACTTCTAATTCTACTGCTAACAGAATACAACATTCACAGAAACATTCAATCACAGAGTGCACACAGTTTTTATAGTGGTTCCCCAAGGTCTGGGTACATCCACTTTCCCCCTTCGCCTATCTAGCAGTGTACTAGATTCGGCCTAATTTCTGCACTTCACCTCAGATCCTCAGATCTTACAACTCAGAACCCATAAGGCTCCTACAGCTCAGGCAATCTGCCCTACCTCAGCCTACACAAGGCCTACAACTCAGAGATATCAATCTACTACAACTCAGGCTCACAGCCCTACCTCAGCCTTCAACAAGGTCTACCACTCAGATATCTAAATCTCCTACAACTCAGCTTTTATAAAACAAGCTTATAGCTCAGATCTAGAATATATCCTATAGAAAATAGATTTAACAAAGTGTTTTACCACCTCCCTGGTATAGAAAGAGAGGATGGATGGCTTCTTGATCAGTTCTTGGAAGAATCTGATGGCAGAGAACAACCACTCTTAGCTTTCTTCAAAGCTTCTTGAATCTCAACTCAGTAGGGTTGTACTTCTTTGAAGTTGATCTTTAATCAGCTTCCATCTTGATATTCAGATCTAAATCTGAATACTTCTTAGCAGCCTGGTTCAGCAACTGCACTTCTTAGATGGAGCTCTCTCTCTCCAACTTCTTAGATCTTCTGTCGAAGGTCTTCTTCCTTTTTATGTTGTTAGTTATCTGTGTAAGTTCCTCGTCTTCTGTAGAAGGAGAAAGCCTTTATATAGTCTTCCTCCATGGTAAACGACTGATCCGGTTTATAACAAACTTCTGACAGCTTTGATAGTTGCAGTAGACCGGTTAGAAATAGCAGCTGTCAAGTCATCCAATCACTTCTTGAACTCTGTCGCTGTCAACAAAATGTCGAGACTGAACTTCATCTTGTGTCGACACAAGTAGACAAAGTGTCTACACAAGTGAACTAAGTGTCGACACAAGCCTTGGTGGTGTCGACACATCTCCTTTGTTGTTGATACTACTTCTCGACACAGCTTCTGTAGAAAGTGTCGACACAAGTTCTATGGTGTCGATACAGTCACTTATTTTCTTCATAAATATACTTTGTTGAAATTCTGTCATGTCGACACAAGTTCTGTGTGTCGACACATTTGATGTCGACAACATCTTCTGTGTGTCGACACTGCCTCTGTGTGTCGACACAAATACTTCTTCTCTTTAACTTTGTTGAAACTCTGTTGTGTGTCGACACAGTTGATGTTGACTAAGCTTCTCTGTGTGTCGACACTGCCTCTCGGTGTTGACACAGTTGATGTCGACTATGCTTTACTGTGTGTCGACTCTCCCTCTGTGTGTCGACACAGTTTCTTCTAGTGTCGACACAGCCTTTCCAAGTGTCGGCACAATTAACTCCAAGTGTCGACACAGCTTTTCTCCAGTGTCGACTCAAGCCTTCATAAGTGTCGACACAGCTTCTCCTGGTGTCGACATATGGACTTAGAAATTTTTCTGCATTCCTGCATTACTTAACCTGTACATATAAACTCAAAACAACATCAAATACATCTTGATGCATATCATTGAGTAGGGTGAGGCTTCTTCAAATCTGGTACATATTTTCCAATGTACCCAACAATCTCCCCATATTTGGAGAAGTCATAACCCTTAGTCATTGATATACACCATTCATAACAAATACACATTATGATGCATAACAACATTATATGATAGGGTAACTTTATAAACAAAACATATATAAAATGAACATCACAGAAATGATGCAACCAGAATAAGCATTAATTATTATTTTGTTTCAACTTCCAAAAGTTTCTAATCAAAAAGTTTACATAGATTACAACACTAAAGATTACAAAATTGTAAACTCAAGTAAATCTAATCTAAGGCTGCTCTGGCTCCTTGATGACTATTCCTCTGCTTGATTGAACCTTGGCTTGTACAAGAGCATCAGTATCTTCAGCAGGCTTTTTGCCCTTCAGATCTTTCTTCTTTTGCTCTTCATCCCTTATTATTTGTCTTTCAAAGTAGTGAAAGGGCTTTGGGAAATATTTGCTAGGCTCCTGAGCATTAGGAGGTAGCTTCCCAGCTTTAGCCTTTCTTCTATATTGAACAATGACTTCTTGTCTGGCTTCATACTTTTGTCATTCTTGTTCAGAGTACCATTTACCCCTATCATGGGTCTTATCCTTTACAGCTTTCCAAGCAGTCAATATAATGTTCCTGGATGTTGGACTCCACTGTTCAAAATCAGGCTTTAACTCAGCCTGTTCTCGGAATCTCTTCTTAGACAATAGAGCTTCTTGCTCTTTGTTCAAAACTACCTCTAGCACTGACATTTCTACTTTCTCAAGGGTAATATTTTGATTACCCTCTGGAGGACTATACATAGACTGTACTTCTTAGTGAATCATCTCAAAATCTGCTGAAGGATAAATTACTTGAGCAACTTCAGGTTGTTCACCTCCAAAATAGCCAGGGTGTATACCTAACTCAGCCACATTATCATCATCACAGAGGGATGGATATCCAAGTGTGGCTCTGATGCTATTAGATATCCATTTAGCATGATCAGAACCAGCTTTGACTAATACTCTCTTCCCCTTTATGACTTCTCTTGCAACATGATCTCTGAGATCATCTTTCTGAAATCTGACTTGTTCATCCATATAATTGACACCATCTTTATAGAAATATTTTAACTTCAGTAGCTGTGCAGAAATAGTCTTTTGAGATAGCTCAATAGCTGTTTTTACAGCAGTTAGACCTTCCTGTAATTGCTTGTCAAACTCTGCCTTGGCAGTAGTCCTTCCTTCAGTATGAGCAGTTGCAACATTCTTCAGTTCTGTAACAATCACATTATGTGATTCTGTCAGATTATCATTCATTCTAAGTTGATTCTCTAGAACATAGCCTTGTTTAAGAGCTATATCATCAACTTGAGTCTTGATTTTCTCTTGATGTGTGGCTAGGAAAACTACAGCATTGCCTCCTTTGTGAAAACAATCAGTCATTTCCTTCTTATGCTGATTTACTTCAAATCTTATAGATTTAATAACTGTAACCAAGGAGAGTTGTAGATCTTTGTGAGTCTCATCCATATACTTCTCCATGACAATCCTTTGTTCATCTAGCTTTACTTGTAGAGAGACTAATAAGGAACTGTAATCAGTTACTGGGGCAGGTTGAGGAGCAGATTGTAAAGCCCTCTTATAGCTCTGGCTTCTTCTTTTGAATACCATTAACTTTCTTTTCTTAGCTTGAACCTCAGCTGCATCCTCAGAATCTGAGGTACTGGCTATTTCAACTCTATCCTTAGGACTAGGAGGCAATTCCTGTGCAGTCCTAGGTAGCTCCCCCTGAGTCCCTTGCTCCTCCACCACAGAACTAACTTTCACCCCCTGAGATCCTGCTTGCTCCCCCTCAAGGTTACCTTGCTCCCCTCAAAATAAACTTTCTCCACCTTAGTGTCAGCTTGCTCCATATCAGGAAACAACTCTTCTAGGGTAAATTCTTGTTGAGTAGGGACTTGAAGTACTGTCATCTCTGGAGCATTAGCAGCAGCAGATGTATCTTCCAAAATAACATCTTGTGCTTGACTGTTTAGTTGTGTTGGCTGGTCAACATCAATCGAAGATTCAGTTAGCATTTCATCCTCAATATTGAAAATTGATTGATTTACTTCACTGATTACCTCAAGAATAGTCTGTGTAGCCATTTCACTTTCCAGGTGGGTTGGCTCTTCCTTAAGGTGAGGCTCCACCTGCACCTGTGCACTATCTGGAACATCTTGTGCAGGAGTTTCTTGTGCTGTAGATTTTTCAGGAATCTCTTGCCTCTACTCATCAGGCATGTCATTTGTTAGGACCCTATCCAATCTGGATATTATCCTGATATCCATCCTTCTCATGTGATTTATCTTAGTCCCAGCTGACTGTTCCATCACGTCAGGTATTGTTGCAGCTAAATACAAGCTCACAATTCTTCCCAGATTTGGCTTCTTCATACTTACCTTAATCTTTTCAAAAATGACTTCTGACCAATCTGTGTTTAGTCTATAGATGATTCTGGTCATAAGGCTGAACATATAGGCAGAAATCCTATCATGCCCCCTGGCTTACAGAGAATCACTTTTCCTACAACTTCAGACAATAACTTCCCTTGCATATTCATGCCTTTCCTGTTCAAAGCTGAGTCAATATTCATAGTGGAATCTAGTCCACACCATTGAAGTGATTCTCTTAGCTTAGATGCGGGTACATATACTTCTTCTTGTGTTCTTGGTAGGCGAAGAACTTTCCTTAAACTCTTCTGGGTGATTTTCACCTTTAAGCCTTGGACTGTGGATCTAATTTTGAGTCCAGTTTGATCTAGGGTAGCAGCACCAAAGAATTCTAGTATTTCCTTCTTCCAAATCTTTGTTGGTTCAGATACCAGAAACTCCAACCCATTCTCAGCAATTAGGGTTACTACAGCTTTAATTTCAGGTTCCGCATGGTCAAAGGCATTGTGTACCAGCTCATATCCTTCATTAATATTGTCTTCTAGCTTTGGCTCCATTAGGGTTGAGAGAAATCTTAAATTTAGCTGAGAGAATTTGTCGACACAAAGTTTTTGTCTCGAAACTATGGAGAGCGTGTCGACAGACAATGTTGTTGACCTATTTATACCTTTCTAAAAACGAAGGTGAAAAGGCACGTCAAAATTCTATTAATGTGTCGACACTGTTGAAAAGTGTCGACACAAACTGCTAATGTCTCGACATAAGTGTTGACTTCTATGGGTCGACATTTATTCCTTTGCGCTCGACGATCAGTCTATTCTCCACTCGACGAAATCTGTGTTGATCCTAAGTGTCGACACCTCCTCTGGATGTGTCGACACCACTCCTGGTGGTGTCGACACCACTTCTCTGAAGTGTCGACACCAATTCTCTAGATGTGTCGACATCATTTCTCTGGAATGTCGACACCACTTCTATGTGTCGACACAGACAACTCCTTGTGTCGACACAATTTTACTTAGCCAATTTTGTGAAACTAATCTATGTTCAACATTCCTAATTCAATTTTAAACTTATTGAATTTAGTTTCATCTAGAGGCTTAGTAAACATATCTGCAATTTGATAATCTGTTTTGACAAATTCTAGTGAGATGTCCTCTTTCTCTACATATTCTCTAAGCAAATGGTATCTAATTTCTATATGCTTAGTCCTACCATGTGAAACAGGATTATTAGCAATAGAAATAACACTTGTAGAATCACAAAGCAAAGGTGTTCTACTTACCTGAATACCATAGTCTACTAGCTGGTGCTGAATCCACAACAGCTGTGCACAGTAACTTCCTGCTGCCACATATTCAGACTCAGCTGTGGAAATTGCCACACTAGTCTGCTTCTTACTGCTCCAAGACACCAATCTTCCTCCTAGAAATTGACAGGTGCCTGTAGTGCTTTTTCTATCTTCTTTGCAACCTGCAAAGTCAGCATCTGAATAGCCTGTCAGTAGAAAATCTCCATTCCTAGGGTACCAAAGGCCTAGATTTGGTGTGCCCTTAAGATATCTCAAAATCCTTTTGACAGCAGTAAGATGAGATTCTTTAGGGAAGGATTGGTACCTAGCACAGACACATGTAGCATACATGATATCTGGTCTACTAGCAGTCAGATATATGAGGGAGCCAACTATTCCTATATACAAAGTTTCATCTATAGGTTTCCCTGCATCATCTTTGCAAAGAGATACACTTGACCCCATTGGAGTTCTCATGGTAGTGGATGACTGCATACCATACTTCTTAATTAACTCCAGGGTGAACTTAGACTGGGATATGGACAAGCCATCTTCAGTCTGTCTTACTTGGAGACCCAAGAAGAACTTAAGTTCTCTCATACTGCTCATTTCAAATTTCCCCTGCATAAGTTTTGCAAACTTTCTACAAAGGTTACTTTAAGTAGACCCAAATATTATGTCATCAACATATATTTGGACTAGGATAATCTTTCCTTTGGATTCCCTAAGGAATAAAGTCTTGTCTATTTTCCCCCTTGAGAATTTGTTCTCAATAAGGATATTAGACAGGGTTTCATACCAAGCCCTTGGGGCTTGTTTCAACCCATACAAAGCTTTCCTAAGTCTATAAACATAATCAGGTTTGAGAGAATCAACAAAACCTGAGGGCTGCTCTACATAGACTTCTTTTAGATTTCCATTTAGGAATGCTGATTTTACATCCATTTGGAATACCTTGAAGACTTGAAATGCTGCATAAGCAAAGAACATCCTAATTGCTTCCAGTCTTGCTACTGGGGCAAAGGTTTGATCAAAGTCAATACCCTCTTCCTGCCTGTATCTTTTTGCAACAAATCTTGCTTTGTTCTTCACAATGATCCCACTCTCATCCAGTTTGTTCCTAAAGATCCACTTTGTTCCAATGATGTTGTGGTCTTTTGGTTTAGGAACTAACTTCCAGACCTTGCACCTTCTGAACTGGTTCACCTCCTCTTGCATGACATCAATCCAATGTGGGTCTAGAACAGCTTCTTCAAATTTCTTGGGTTCCACTTGAGATTAGAAGCTAGAGCAAAGAACTGTGTTCAGATTCCTGCTCCTTGTTTGTACTTCTTGTCTTGGATCACCAATTATCTAATTTGCTAGATGATCCTTTAAGTGTCTAATAGCTGGAGGTAATCTATCTTCAGGTTGAACACCTCCAGTCTCTTCATTATGCTGCACTTCTTGGTTTTCATCAGCATCTGGAGAGTCTTGTACTCCCCCTGGACAGCAGCCACCATTTTCCACTTCCTGATTTGCAGTTGAATCTTCTGTAATGGTAAGCTTGTCCATTCTCTCATTTATACCTGTATAACTGCAAGAACTACTTGGCAACTCACTGTTAATAAGTCTTGTTTCATCAAAGACAACATGTACATACTCTTCTACAACTTGAGTAATCAAGTTGTAGACCCTATAAGCCTTACTATTGTTGATGTACCCAACAAATATCCCATCTTGGGATTTGGCAGCAAACTTAGTTAGATAAGACTTGCCATTGTTAAGGACATAACACTTACAACCAAAGATCCTAAAATAGGATAAGTTTGGTTTTCTGACTTTCATAATCTCATAGGGAGTCTTTTTGTGGCTTTTGGTGATAGAAACCCTATTGATCACATGATATGCAGTGTTTACTGCCTCAGCCCAGAAATATTCTGGGAGAGAAGTGTCACTCAATAGAGTTCTACTAGCCTCAATTAGTGTTCTATTCTTCCTTTCAGCAATGTCATTTTGCTGTGGTGTTCTAGGTGAGGAGAATTCTTGAAAAATCCCAAATTCTTCACATAGTCTTGTCATACTCTCAGATTGAAATTCAGTGCCATGGTCACTTCTGATTTTGACCACTGTACTGTCCAGCTCATTCTGAATTTGTTTGACAAAACTATATAAAACACTTGGGGTTTCAGATTTTTGTCTCAGAAAGAACACCCATGAATATCTAGAATAGTCATCTACCACCGCAAAAGTGTAGACCTTCCTCCCTAGACTATGAACTAGTATAGGACCAAATAGATCCATATGCAAGAGGTATAGACACCTCACTGAATCCTTGTTTTAAAGGCTATGAAAGGAGGATTTGGTCTGCTTGCCTTTTTGACAAAATGAGCATATCCCATCCTTTATACACTTAACTTGAGGACCATTCCTCACTAACTCTTTGCTAAAGAGTTGGACAATAGTCTTGTAGTTAAGATGGGCTAGCCTCTTGTGCCAATTAACATAATGAGAGGCTCTCTTATCAGCTACAAGATAAATAGGAGAAACATTGTTCTCACACTCAAAGTTAAGACAATACACATTTCTTTTTCTATATCCTGTCAATATGACCTTTTGATCACTTGACCTTTTGATCACTTGACCTTTTGATATGACAACCATTCTTGACAAATGAAATGCCATAACCTAAATCACTCAGCTAACTTATGCTAATTAGGTTGTGTTTCAAACCCTTCACATAGGCCACTTGAGTGATAGTGATTGAGTTGGTAGAGATGTTACCAAATCCTTTGATGACTCCCTTTTCAAAACCACCAAATATTACTTTAGGCCCATTCAGCATAGGTGAGTAGTCCTTCAGCAACCCCCTAGTTCTAGTCTTATGCCTGGAACAACCACTGTCCAAGTACCATATAGGGGCATGGACAACTTGGACTCACCTGCAATAAGGATTACTTAACCTTAGAACCCAAATGAGTTTTGGGTCTTTGGTTCATGTTAGCCTGAAATTAAACAAATCTGCCTGCAGCTCTTCTAACATGCAAACTGCTATTCTCCTTGACACTAGTATTGTGCCAACAGTCTAAGGCAAAGTGGCCTATCTTGTCACAGCACCAGCACTCAAACTTATTATACCTTTGTTTAGGTACAACTTTAGTTGTATTGTTTACAGCAGCTCTATTGTTTTGTGCTGAGGCTTTGCCTTTCTTATTGGACTTAGCAGTCCATGCAGTTCTCTTAAAGCCTATGCCTGCCTTACCCTTTTGTGACACAAAGTCATCTATTAAGGGTAATATAGATTTGGGCTTAGAGAAACTTGCCACTATCTCCTTCTCTTTCTGAAGTCTAGTCTCCATACTTTTAATCTGATCATTTTTAAATGTGATAGTACCCATCTGAATAACAGTAATGTTTTTCAGCCTGGCTATCTCATTCATCTTCTGATCCAGCAACTTCTCTGAATCAGATACAACCATCTTAAGATCTGCAATTTCCTTATCCTAAGTTTTGGCCAGGTTTTTGCTTTTCTTTAGTGCCTGTAACAATTCCCCATCTTCATCTATCAGCTGATGAATATAACCTTCAGACTCAGACCCATCCACATCACTTGATGAAGATGTTACTGACTCTGACCCAGTACTACAATCTGAATTTCTAGAAAAACATTGTACCTCACTAGGACCAGGCTGATCCTGGCACTTGTCTTCTTCTGACACAGCCATCAGTCCCTTGCACTGATGGTATTCTTGTTTATAGATAGAGTTCAGCACTTGCAGAAACTCATCTTCTTCATCTACTGCATATAGACCATTGTATGCTTCAGCTTCAGATTCTGACTCTGAAGATGATTGGTCTGTCAAGCTTTTCTCCTTTTTAGCAACAAAGGATTTCTCATTCTTGCTCTGGTTTTGAATCTTCTTTTTATCAGCAGACTCTTTTATTTTGTCTGGACACTCAGCCACAACATGTCCAGGCCTATTACAGCAGTAGCAAACTGTCTTTGATGTTGTAGATTTGCTTGGCTTAGACCTGCTACTGTCCTTCCTGGATGACTTCCTCTTTTGATAATAGTCATCCTTAGGCTGAGATGTGGAAGGCTTAGACTTCTACTGCTTCTTCTTCAGGAATCTCTGAAACTACCTTGTGAAGGCAGCAAAGTCTTCATCTGAGTCACTGCTGTCTGAACTTTGGTTTTCTGAATTATCTGAAGCAATTTCAGCAACTATCTTATTAGGTGATCGAGACATCCTCCTATTCTTCCTAGTGGCTTCAACCTTGAAGGCCACAGACTTTTCTCTATGCTCCCCTTTTGCACTTTTCTCTTCCTCTTTCCTAGCCATCAGCTGCATCTCATATGACAACAATTTTCCAAACAAAGTTGGAGGAGAAATCTCAGCCAGTCTGGCCACTTCCCTTATGGAACAGATTTTTGTATCTCATTCCTTAGTCAAAGACCTAAGGAATTTATCATTTAACTCATATGTACTGAAAACTCTTCCATAGGACATTAGTTCATTGACAATCCTATAGAACTTCTTGTAACATTCAGTAATACTTTCAAACTTGGTTTGTCTGAAACTTTCGTACTCTTGATTAAGCATAGACTTCCTGTCTTGCCTAACTTCTTTAGAACCCTCCATGTAGACAACCAATGTGTCCCACATTTCTTTAGAGGTCTTGCAGTGTATTAGATTCTGGAATGTTGCATCATCAATGACACTTACTATAATATTCTGGGCTCTTTTATCCATAGTTGCCAGGATGATCTCATCCTTAGTCATCTCTGAAAAATCCTTTGGATTTCTTTGGTTGGAATCAAGAACAGACATCTTCATAGGAACATATGGTCCTTCTTTAACTATTATGTAAATTCTTGGATCAGATGCCTCCATGAATAATCTGACCCTCTCCTTCCATATCCCAAATATCTCCTTTCTGCAGATTGGCAATTTCATTGCACCCAGTTCTTTATGGTTTTCTCCCGAACCCATTTTCTTGAACTTAATTCTGCCTTACTGATCTCACTCAGACTGTTAAGTCTTTCTTTGAGGAACCTCCCTCTGATACCACTTGAAAGAATTAGTGCTTAACCACCTAAAGAGGGGGGGGGGAGGTGAATAGGTGTAATTCATGTTTCTTAAAAGGCAGCAAATCTGTTCAGATAAGTAAATAGAAACTGCTAATTCTACAGCTAACACAGCACAACATTCACAGAAACATTCAATCACAGAGTGCACACAATTTTTATAGTGGTTCCCCAAGGTCTGGGTACATCCACTTTCCCCCTTCGCCTATCTAGCAGTGTACTAGATTCGGCCTAACTTCTGCTCTTCACCTCAGATCCTCAGATCTTACAACTCAGAACCCATCAAGGCTTCTACAGCTCAGGCAATCTTCCCTACCTCAGCCTACACAAGGCCTACAACTCAGAGATATCAATCTCCTACAACTCAGGCTCACACCCCTACCTCAGCCTTCAACAAGGCTGTTGGAACACCCTATTACTAATTTTGGTCAGGATCACTATGTCTCTAGGAATCTTTTCTTGACCTTCTATATAGCTTAATAGGTCAATTAGAATTGAGTCTAAGGGTTAGAAGTCTAGGATTGGAAGCTGCCCTGAAGTCCAAGTTTTTCAGACTGGAGACTAAGTCTGATCGTCGAGCTCAGCACGACGATTCATCGAACTCAGATCGACGATCGTCGAGCTCAACTTCGACAGATCGTCGAGCTCCACTCGACGATCAACAAGAAGAGAACACACAATACAGAGTACAATGACTCTTTTAAAATCTTCTGTCAAAAAGAATTCTAATGAACTTGGGTACATCCACTCTTCTACCACCCTAGGTAGGATTCCACTGCAGGATGAGTTGATCAGGTGTCCTGGGCACCAATGAGCTTTTGATAAGGTGCTCAAAAACCAAAGCAGATTTTTTGATCAGGTGTCTTGCCACCAATGAGCTTTTGACAAGGTGCTCAAAAACCAGATTCAAACTTTTGAAGGGAGTTTGAGAAACCCTTTACAAACTGAGGGTGAGAGAGTGATGGCAGTCTTCTCTTTCTCAAACAACTAAGAAGACTATGTGGATTGATGTCAAAGCTCCCCCTGAATCCTTGAAATCTTCAGGAAGAAAAGCTTTGCTTGAGGGTGATAGGCCTTCAAAGGTAGAACTCCAGCAATAGATGGTTTCAGCAATGGCTGAAATGTTGAGTGTCTGGAGTCTTGAAATGATGTTGGACTTGAACACTTTGAAAGATGAAGAGATTTTGAAAGCTTGATCTGTTTGATGAGTGTTCTTCAGAATTCTTTTTGACAGAAGATTTTGAAAGAGTCTCTGTACTCTGTATTGTGTGTTCTCTTCTTGTTAATCTCTATTGATTCAAAAAACATTCTGTCTTTTATTCTCTGTTCCAGAATAGAATATCATTCTCTGTCAAAGATAGCCGTTAGTCTGCATTGATTGCATCCTTAATTGCATAATCTCTTCTAGACGAAAGTCCACAGAATTATTCCTTGAAAGATCCCTTGAAACTTGGTCCAGAAATAAATGAAAACGGCTAGCAAATCTCTAAATTAATTGCAGAATAACTCCTGTCTGATTTGAATTTGAATTCTGGAAGATATCTGAAATCGTCGAACTGAGTTATGCTATCGTCGAGCTGAGCTCAGCGAACTGGAAAACTCAAGCAGCAAAATAATCGTCGATCTGAGCTCAAAGATCGTCGAACTGAGCTCAGAGATAAAGATCGTCGAACGGCGCTCGACGATTATGTTCACTGAACGATCGTCGAACGGAGCTCGACGCTTTCCAAGTTCGTCGAACGGAGATCGACGATGTTGGAGTCTCTTCAGATTTCTTTAGAAGCCTCGATCGTCGAACTGAGTTCAACGATCTTTCCAATTCTGCGTCGAACCCTAATATAAAACTCATTTTTCGCCGTCGTTCTCTTTTGCGCTTTCGATTTCTCTGCAAGAATTTTCTTCCCTCCAAACAGTTCTACGCTTGGTCGTTTTGTTTGTTGAATTTTTGCAGGTACAATGGCTGTGTCAGTTGCAGTTCTAGCCGCCATGAAGTTCGATGCTGGATTCGACATTGATCTGGCAATCTTTCAACACTACTGATCAAATATTCCAAGACATTCTGAGTTTATTCAAGGATCAGAACTTGTCTGCCCTCATGACCACCAGGATAAAGCTGGCCTCAGATGAAATCAAGGAATGGGTCTACACTGCTCATAATCTAGACAACAACACAATAGTTGGGTCTATTGCTGGAACCCAGGTACCCTTGACCCCCACAGTTTTAACAGAGGTTTTTGGACTGAGAAATGGAGAAGAATCTGCTGAGTTATCTGGGGAGGAGTTTTCTGACATACTTGCCAGGATGGGTCATCCAGAGGGAAACCCTAGCAAGCTATTCAAGAGGAATCTATCTGTTGAATACAGATTCCTAGCAGATGTTGTAGGAAAAGTGCTGCTGGCAAAGCACTCTGCACATGATACTATATCCAGATACCAGCTCTGCCTCATGGGAGCTCTGGTGGATAAGAGAAGTTTGAACTGGGGAGAGGTCTTCTTTGACCTAATAAAGAAGAAAATAAACAAAAGCTTTGTTAACTTTGGAAGGATTCTTGGAGTCTTCCTGCAAAACAGGTGCCCTACCTTGCTGGTCTCCTCTGGAGTGCACATAAATGCCTCCAAGAGACTCACCTGTGCCCTCTTTGGCAAGTGGGACAGGCAAATCAGCAAGCCAAGCAGGCCCTCCTCTAGTGCTCCTTCAGGCACCAGGACTCAAAGAGTCACTCTCCCACAGGTCTCTGCTCCTGCAGAAGACCTGGCTGCTGCTGTTGCTGCCTCTTCTCCTCCTCCTATTCCAACCCTACCTATTCCATCCACCATTCCAACTTCATCCCCCATTACCATATCCAGCCACTCTCCAACCTCAACTCCATCTCCAGACCCAATTCTACCTCCACCTGCAGACCACTTCCACCCATTGTTTTCTTACCCCCCACCAGATATCACATCATCACCTTCCATACCATCTTTCACCCTTCTGGATGACTCCTACATGGATGATTCTCCCTCATCTCCTCCTGAGTTACCCTCCTCCTCCACATCTTTTCAAGATCTCCTCCTCCCCATCATTGACCAACCAACATTCACTCCATCCATATCCATCCCCTTGTCCTCCATATCCACCATCCCCACACCTCAGCCATCCATCCCTCCACTCTCCAACCCTCCACTTCCAGCATCCTCAGCTATCCCTATTCCATCTACCTCTGCTCCTGTTGTTGAGCATGTAGACCTCTCAGCCCTGGCTGACAAGTTGTATGAGCTAATTGCCCCCAGGCTCTCTCTGCTCTTAGAGACCTCTTTGGCTCCTCTACAACTGTCAGTGGCAGCTCTCTCTGCCTGGCTTTCCTCCCTCCTTCCTCAGGCAGCACCTCCAGCAGTGTGCCTTGATATAGATGTATCTGCATCTAGGCAGGGGGAGATGCCATATGAAGCAAGCCTTCATGCTGTTGCTGCTGCTGCTTCTGCTCCTGCTGCTGATGATACTGCTGCTGCTGCTGAGATTTCTGTGTCTGCTGCCTCTTCTGCTACTGTTGTTGTGCCTCCAGAATGTCAGGCTCCTACTGCAGTTCTGGCAATAGACCTACAGTCTTTGCTTTCTGCCTTTGATCCTGCCTTCTTCAGCCATCTCCCAGAGGTTAATGCTTTCCAGCCCTCAGAAGACCTATCTAAGGCACTGGTGCCTTTCTCTAGCTGTGACCCCAGCATCATCTCTTCTTTTGTACACTCAGTGATTGCTGCTGCTGCTGCTGTTGAAGAAAGGACTGCCTTTGCTTCTGAAATTATTGATGCTGCTGCTGAAGATGTTCTCACTGCTGCTGAAATCCCAATTGTTTCTGATGAGCCAATATCCAAGGATTTTCTGATGACAGAGGCCACTGTTTTTGAGCCTGCTGCAGATTTTGTTGATGTTACTGCTACTATCACCACTTCTGTTGTTGCTGTTATTGTTTCTGCTTCTCCTCCTGTATCTGCTGCTGTATCTGCTCCTGTCTCTGCTGCTGTCCCTGCTGCTGCTGGTTCAGCTTCTGCCTCTGTTCAATTAAAGAAAGATCTTATGAAGAAGATAGATGCCATATATGATGACCAGAGTTCCGAGACTGATGAATTCAAAACAGACTCTGATGATTCAGCTGCTACTATTGCAAGGAAAAGGAAAGCTAGGAGCAAGGCAATGAAAATGGTTCCTCCTGCAAAAGTCAAGGATAATAATGATATTCCTTATTAGATTCTGCATAACTGACAAATTACTGAACATTGGATGCAGTATTCCAAAAACCAGTTGAAAGCCATGAAGAAGAAGAGAAAGTATGAAAAGGGCTCATCCCAGTTCCAGCACCCTCATCCTCCTCCACCACCTCCTCCTGATGCAGGTGCAGGTGGCAGCTCTGCAAGTCAAGCCCCAGCTAGAAGCCAGGCTCCCTATCAACCCCATGCCAGATCCTACCAAAGGGAAAGCCAGTCTAGGGGTTCTTATTCTAGGAGAGGAGGATACAGGGGAAATTAGAGAGATTTTCAGGTTTATTCTAAAGGGCATTCCAGGCAGCACCCATACTCCAGGGGAGGACATGTTTCAGCTGATACTACTTCTGGTCCCTTCCCCTACAAGCTCAAAGAGACAGTGTCTGCCAGGCCTCCTCAAGACAATTCTTCCAACAGGTATGATCGACCTGTACCATTTGAGGACCCTGAAAAGAATCCATCTGCTTGGACTGCTAGGATGAAGGAAATGGCTGCATTAGATCAGATAAAGAAGGCCAAAGAACAAGGGCTAGACACTTCCAATATTTCTACTATGTCAGAGCAAAGACAAAAGGAGTTAGAGAGATATGATTCCAGCAAATTCTTTGATGCAGACAGATATATGGAATTGCATCCTGTTGCTGTGGTTCCCAGGCCTGTAAAGCAAACTTACTTGGGTGCAGCAGATGACACCAGGTCCAACAAGGAAGCCCAAAACCCTAACAGAGAAATCAAGATGGTTAAAGGCAAAGAGAAGAAGTGACTTTGTAAGGTGACAATCTTTGGATTTTCTGACTGCTATCTGGTTGCCATATACATATATATATATATATCTCTGTGATGTTTCTGCCATGTCTAGCTGTTGTTTTTATGCTTTTCTAATTATATGTTGTTATTTGATTTTCCAAAGTCTGTAAATAGTAATCCTAACCCAAATAGGGGGAGATTGTTGGAACACCCTATTACTAATTTGGGTCAGGATCACTATGTCTCTAGGAATCTTTTCTTGACCTTCTGTATAGCTTAATAGGTCAATTAGAATCGAGTCTAAGGGTTAGAAGTCTAGGATTGGAAGCTGCCCTGAAGTCCAAGTTTTTCAGACTGGAGACTAAGTCTGATCGTCGAGCTCAGCACGACGATTCGTCGAACTCAGATCGACGATCGTCGAGCTCAACTTCGACAGATCGTCGAGCTCCACTCGACGATCGCTGAGCTCAACTTCACAATATCGTCAAACTTCATTCGACGATCGGTGAGCTCAGTTCGACGATTTTGACTCTGCACTGGATCTTTATCTCTGAGCTCAGTTCGACGATCTTTGAGCTCAGATCGACGATTATTTTGCTGCTTGAGTTTTCCAGTTCGCTGAGCTCAGCTCGACGATAGCAGAGCTCAGTTCGACGATTTCAGATATCTTCCAGAATTCAAATTCAAATCAGACAGGAGTTATTCTGCAATTAATTCAGAGATTTGCTAGCCGTTTTCATTTATTTCTGGACCAAGTTTCAAGGGATCTTTCAAGGAATAATTCTGTGGACTTTCCTCTAGAAGAGATTATGCAATTAAGGATGCAATCAATGCAGACCAACGGCTATCTTTGACAGAGAATGATATTCTATTCTGGAACAGAGAATAAAAGATAGAATGTTTTTTGAATCAACAGAGATTAACAAGAAGAGAACACACAATACAGAGTACAGAGACTATTTCAAAATCTTCTGTCAAAAAGAATTCTGAAGAATACTCATCAAACAGATCAAGCTTTCAAAATCTCTTCATCTTTCAAAGTGTTCAAGGCCAACATCATTTCAAGACTCCAGACACTCAACATTTCAGCCATTGCTGAAACCATCTATTGCTGGAGTTCTACCTTTGAAGGCCTATCACCCTCAAGCAAAGCTTTTCTTCCTGAAGATTTCAAGGATTCAGGAGGAGCTTTGACATCAATCCACATAGTCTTCTCAGTTATTTGAGAAAGAGAAGACTGCCATCACTCTCTCACCCCCAGTTTGTAAAGGGTTTCTCAAACTCCCTTCAAAAGTTTGAATCTGGTTTTTGAGCACCTTGTCAAAAGCTCATTGGTGGCAAGACACCTGATCAAAAAATCTGCTTTGGTTTTTGAGCACCTTATCAAAAGCTCATTGGTGCCCAAGACACCTGATCAACTCATCCTGCAGTGGATTCCTACCTAGGGTGGTAGAAGAGTGGATGTACCCAAGTTTGGGAACCACTATATTTCCTTGTGTCCTCTGGCTCTGCTTGTTTACTTTTTGTTTCTGGCCTTGATTTGTCTGTGCTTAGTTTTTGCATAGTTTAGTTCTGTGATTAGATTTATATTTGCTTCCCTGCTCACACTTATTACAACAATTGTTGTAAAAGTTTTTAAAAGTACTAAAACACCATATACTCTATTCACCCCCCTCTAGAGTATATCAGATCTAGTTGCACTTTCAAAGGCCTACCACTCAGAGATCTAAATCTCCTATAACTCAGCCTTTATAAAACAGGCTTACAGCTCAGATATAGAATAGATTCCTACAGAAAATAGATTTAACAAAGTGTTTTACCACCTCCCTGGTAGAGAGAGAGAGAGGATGGATGGCTTCTTGATCAGTTCTTGGAAGAATCTGATGGCAGAGAACAACCACTCTTAGCTTTCTTCAAAGCTTCTTGAATCTGAACTCAGTAGGGTTGTACTCCTTTGAAGTTGATCTTCAATCAGCTTCCTTCTTGATATTCAGATCTCAATCTGAATACTTATTAGCAGCCTGGTTCAGCAACTGCACTTCTTAGATGGAGCTCTCTCTCTCCAACTTCTTAGATCTTCTGTCGAAAGTCTTCTTCCTTTTTATGTTGTTAGTTATCTGTGTATGTTCCTCCCCTTCTGTTGAAGGAGAAAGCCTTTATATAGTCTTCCTCCATGGTAATCGGCTGATCCAGTTTCTAACAAACTTCTAACAGCTTTGACAGTTGCAGTAGACCGGTTAGAAATGGCAGCTGTCAAGTCATCCAGTCACTTCTTGAACTCTGTCTCTGTCAGCAAAATGTCGAGACTGAACTTCATCATGTGTTGACACAAGTAGACTAAGTGTCGACACAAGTGAACTAAGTGTCGACACAAGCCTTGGTGGTATCAACACATCTCCTTTGTTGTTGATAATGCTTCTCGACACAGCTTCTGTAGAAAGTGTCGACACAAGTTCTGTGGTGTCGACACAGTCACTTCCTTTCTTCATAAATATACTTTGTTGAAATTCTGTCATGTGTCCACACAAGTTCTGTGTGTCGACACATTTGATGTCGACAAGATCTTCTGTGTGTCGACACTGCCTCTGTGTGTCGACACAAATACTTCTTCTCTTTAACTTTGTTGAAACTCTGCTGTTTGTCGACACAAGTCCTATGTGTCGACACAGTTTATGTTGACTAAGATTCTTTATGTGTAGACACTGCCTCTTGGTGTCGACACAGTTGATGTCGACTATGCTTCACTGTGTGTCGACTATACCTCTTTGTGTCTACACAGTTTCTTCTGGTGTCGACACAACCTTTCCAAATGTCGACACAATTAAATCCAAGTGTCGACACAGCGTTTATCCAGTGTCAACTCAAGCCTTCATAAGTGTCGACACAGCTTCTCCTGGTGTCGGCATATGGACTTAGAAATTTTTCTGCATTCCTGCTGAAAGATAGAGTACCTAAACACCTAGAGGGGGGGTGAATAGGTGACCTAATCCTTTTTAAACTTTAATGGCAGCAAACAGTTATATCACAAATCTACTCTACTTTATCACAGCAATCACACAGCAAAACACAATCACAGCACAGCAGACACAGTGTTTTATAGTGGTTCCCCAAGCTTTGGGTTCATCCACTTTCCCCCTTCGCCTATCTAGCAGTGTACTAGATTCGGCCAAACTTCACCACTGTCTCAGAACCCAAACTGATTCCTACACCTCAGGCCCAAAGCCCTACAACTCAGCTTTATCCCAAAGCCTACACTCAGCCACAAGGGCCTACACTCAGCCAACAAGGCCTACACTCAGCCAACAAGGCCTACACTCAGCCAACAAGGCCTACACTCAGCCAACAAGGCCTACACTCAGAGATTTCAATCTCCTACACTCAGGCTCTCAAGCCCTACCCTCAGCCTTTATAATTACAGGCTTACAATTCACTCAGATCCAAAGGATCCTACAAGATAAAAATGTTTATACAAATAATAACTCTGCAACTCAGAAACAAGAGAGGGGAGTTGAGAGTTTCTTGATGAGTTCTTGGAAGAACTCAGCTGGATTCAATCTGACTTAGCTTTCTTCAAAGCTTCTTGAAAGTAGAACTGAATAAGATTGACTCCTTCTGCAGTTGATCCTTGACCTCTGCTTCTTAAGACTCAGAATGAATCTGAATCCTTCTTCTCAGCCTAGTTCCAATGGCTGATTTCTTGGATGGAGCCCTCTCTCTCCAACTTCTTAGATCTGCACTTGGACAGCTAGATCTTCTTGTGTGTTACCCTAGTGAATGATCACTTCATCAATCTGAACAACAGTTTCTGTAAACTGTATGAGCCTATTTATAGGCCTTCTTCATGGTAACCGGCTGGTCCGGTCCATAACTGTCTTCTGACATCTCTGACAGGTGCTGTAGACCGGCTGGAACGGCAGCTGTCAAGTCATCCAGTCAATTCTTGAAAGTTCTCTAACTGTCTGAAAGTGTCGAGACTTTCTGTCTTTAAGTGTCGACACTTATAGACCAAGTGTCGACACCAGTTGTGTAAGTGTCGACACAAGTCTACAAGGTGTCGACACATCTCCTTGTGTTGTAGATACTATGTCTCGACACAGATTCTTCTTCATGTGTCGACACTGAAATTGAGTGTCGACACAAGTACTTGATCTTCAGTAACTTGCTGAATTCTTCTAAGTGTCGACACATCACCTTTGTGTCGACACAACTTCTTGTGTTGAATCTGTTAAGTGTCGACACTACTTCTTGGTGTCGACACATAGTCTTCTATGTTGATACTTGCTGAGTGTCGACACAGCTCCTTGTGTCGACACTTGATTCTTCTGTTGAGACTTCAGCTGAGTGTCGACACATTCCCTTAGTGTCGACACTTGTACTTAGAATATTTTTGTTGATCTTTCTGTTCTTTGCTAAGTGTCGACACAGCTCCATGTGTCGACACTTTCATCAAGTGTTGAGTCTTCAGCTGTGTGTTGACACATTGTTCTGGGTGTCGACACATACTTCAAATGCTGACTCTTCTGTTGAGTGTCGACACATTATTCTTGGTGTCGACACTTTAACTTAGTCTCTGCTGACTTTTGCTGAGTGTCGACACAGCTCCAAGTGTCGACACTTTCTGGTGTAGACACAGCTTCACTGGGTGTCGACACAGCTTCTTGTGTCGACACAGCTTTACTGCACTTTTCTTCACTGAGTGTCGACACAGCTCCTTGTGTCGACACTTTCTGTCTGGTGTCGACTCTGCATCCCATGTGTCGACACAATGACTCCAAGTGTCGACACTGCTTGTCTGGGTGTTGACACAAGTCTTCTTAAGTGTCGACACTTTCCCTCTGGGTGTCGACACATGGACTTAGAAATTTTTGCTTCAGTCCTGCAAATACTTAACCTGCACAAGTAACTCAAAAACACATCAAATACATTATGATGTATATCATTGAGTTGGGTGAGGCTTCTTCAAATCAGGTACATTTAAACCAATGTACCCAACAATCTCCCCCTATTTGGAGAAGTCATAACCCTTAGTCAATGATATACACCATTCATAATTAAAATTACAAAATGATGTAAAGCAGGATAATGTACAGCAGGGTAAACATAAACATGTATCAATTTTACATGTATACAAATACATCATTACAGAACAAATAAACATAGACATATTCACAGAACAAACATGAAATATATTAATCATATATTGTTCTAATATCTGTCTTATACATTTTCAGAAGTTCACTAAATGTTTTACATCCAAAAGATTACAAGGTAAACTTCAAGAAAATTTTAAATCTATTTTTGTTCAGGCTCCTTAATCACTATGCCTTTGCCAGCTTGAACTTTAGCTTGGACAGGAGCATCAGCAGTTTCAGCATCAGCAGGCTTGTTGCCTTTCAGATCTTTCTTCTTAAGCTCTTCTGCTTTGATTTTCTGCCTTTCAAAATAATGGTATGGCTTAGGAAAGTACTTGCTAGGCTCCAGAGCAGTAGGAGGTAGCTTTCCCATCTTTGCCTTCCTTCTGTATTGAACAATGGCCTCCTGTCTAGATTCATGCTTTCTCCATTCAGCTTCAGAGAACCATTTGTTCCTGTCTTGAATATTGTCTTTGGCAGCTTTCCAGGCAGTTAATATAATGTTCCTAGAGGTAGGGCTCCACTGCTCAAAGTCTGGTCTTTGCTCAGCTTGTTCCCTAAACCTCTTCTTTGACAATCTTGTCTCTTCTTCTTTCTGTAATGCCTCTTGCATGGCTTCAGAAATAGGCTGATCAACCTTTTCAATATTAACATTGTCCTTGCCCCCAGGTGGGCTATACATAGACTGTACATCTGCTTGAATCATCTCAAAATCTGGAGGAGGGTATATGACTTGAGCCACTTCAGGTTGCTCTCCTCCTAGATATGTAGGTTGAATGCCAGATTCTGCCACATTTTCGCCATCACAAAGAGGAGGATATCCCAGTGTAGCTCTGATAGAATTTGATATCCATTTGGCATGATCAGAGCTTGCCTTGACTAACACTCTCTCCCCCTTTATGACTTCTCTGTCAATATGATCTCTGACATCATCCTTCTGAAATCTGATTTGATTATCCAAGTATCTGATTCCATCTTTAAAGAAAGGTTTGAGCTTGTGAAGTTGTTCAGATATGGCCTTCTGGGAGGCTTGGATAGCAGTCTTAACAGCAGTGATTTCTTCATGAAATGCTTTGTCAAAATCAGCTTTAATAGTAGCAGTGGAAGTAGAAGGTTCAGCAACCTTGTTCTTTAACTCAGTGACAATAGCATTATGTGAAGCAGTCAAATTGTCATTCATCCTTAGCTGATTTTCAAGAACATACCCTTGCTTCAATGCTATTGCATCCACTTGTGCCTTTATCTTTTCCTGGTGAGTTGCAAGATAGACTACTGCATTCCCACCCTTGTGGAAGCAGTCAGTCATCTCCTTCTTGTTGAGATTCATCTCAAACCTGATTGATTTTATATCCTGGGCCAGATCAAATTGGAGAGATTTTTGTCCTTCATCTACATATTTCTCTATGGCCTGCCTTTGCTCATCCAACTTGATTTGCATTGCCACCATCAGTGCACTATAATCAATGGCTGGGGCTGGTTGAATTATAGGCTGTGGAACAACAGTCTGCAAAGCCTTCTTATAGCTTTGGCTTCTTCTCCTGAACACTTGAAACTTCTTCTTCTTTGCCCTAGCAGTCTCCTCATCTTCAGATTCTGAGGAGCTAGCAATTTCCACCCTCTCCTTAGGGCTTGGAGGCCTTTCAGTTTGCACATCTTGTGCCTTCTCAGTTTCTTGCCTTATAGGCTCTTCCAGAATTTCCATCTGCTCCCCCTCAACAGCAGCATTCTCTTTTTCAGTAGTAGTAGGTTCTTTGTCAAAATCCACTTGATCCAGATTTAAAAATAAATCCTCCATAGTGTACTCTTGTGGTGAAGGAGCTGGAGTAATTCTAGGCTCTTCAACCACTGGATCAGGAACAACTTCTAGTGCAACAGATGTGTCTTCTATAACAGCATCTGGAACTTGACTATACAGCTGAGTTTGCTGATGATCATCAGACAAATCAGTATCTTCCAGAGAAAAATCTAAAGTGTTTAGGTCAGTGAGTACCTCTAGTATGGTGTTGGTGGCTTGTTCACTTTCCAGTGTAGAGGGTTCTTCTACAACTGGAAGCTCCCCCTGGCTTTGATCCTTGTGGATGGGGCTAGCTTGAGGTAGCTCCCCCTGGATCTCAGCTTCATCTTGAGGAGCAGGAGACTTTACAGCAGGCTCTTCCTCATGCTCATCTGGAGTGAAGACAACCTGTTCTTCACTATCAGAACTGCTAGTGGACTCTTGAGCCACTGGAGCAGTCTTTCTTTTCTTCTTTGGAGGAATTTCTTTCTCAGAAACAATCTTCTCAGGGGTTGGCATGTCCTTTGACAACACCCTGTCCCATCTAGAAAAGATCCTCAGATCCATCCTTCTCATATGATTTATCTTGCTTCCTGCAGCTTGTTGCATTACCTCTGGTATGGCACCAGCTAGGTATAGACTTATAATTCTGCCCAGGTTGGGCTTCTTCAAGCTTTCCTTAATCTTCTCATAAACTACCATAGACCAGTCAGTTTTTAGAGAGAAGATAATCCTTGTCATTATTCCAAACATATAGGCAGACACTCTGTCATGCCCTCCTGGCTTGCTGAGTAAGACCTTACCAACAATTTCTGAAAGAAATTTGCCTTGGCTGTTCATGCCTTTTCTGTTGAAGACAGAACCAATCTTCATTTTAGGATCAAGGACACACCAGGTTAGAGCTTCCCTGGTCTTTGTAACAGTAACTTCATCTTCTTCTTGAGTTCTTGGTAGCTGGAGAATCTTCCTCAGACTTTTAGGGGATACCTTAACCCTTGCTCCATGAAATCTGGATTTGATTTTATATCCAGATTCATCCACCTTGGCTCCATTTAGAAATTCAAGAACCTCTTTCTTCCATATCTTAGTAGGTTCTGAAACTAAATATTCTAACCCGGAATCGGCAACTAGGGTTACGACCGCCTGGATTTCTGCATCAGCATCATTGAAAGCGCCGCGCACCAGCTCATATCCTTCGTTGACATTCTTTTCAAGATTAGGCGCCATTAGGGTTTGTAGAATTTGTCGTGAGAGAAGAGAGGTGTCGACACTGATGTTTGGTCTCGAAACTTTGAAAGCGTGTCGACAAACAAAGACAAAACCCTATTTATACCTTTCTGATTTTGAAGATGAACAGGCGGGACAGCTAACTTAAAATGTGTCGACACTGGCAATAAGAGTCGACACTGACTTATAATGTCTCGACACATATGTGTCGACACAAGTTTAGTCAACAGATTTTATGTGTCGACACTTGGTTATGTGTCGACACAACACAACTCGACACATTGTCGAGACTTTACTTAGAAAATTCTGAGTAAATACTAAGTGTCGACACCACTTTGGATGTGTCGACACCTACTTGGCATGTGTCGACACTAATATTCTGAAGTGTCGACACCAACTTCCTAGATGTGTCGACACCTATTTCCTGAAGTGTCGACACCACTATTCTGTGTCGTCATAGACTTGTCTATGTGTCGACACCTTTTTACTTAGCCATTTTCAATACTGTAAACTTACTCTAAGTTTATCATTCCTAGTTCAATTTTAAATCTATTGAACTTAGCTTCTTCTAGGGGCTTAGTATACATATCAGCTATTTGATTATCAGTTTTAACATATTCTAATAAAATATCTTCTCTTTCTACATGCTCCCTAAGAAAATGATATTTAATTTCAATATGTTTTGTTCTATTATGGGATACAGGATTATTAGCTATTGAAATAGCACTTGTAGAATCACAGAAGAGTGGAGTTCTACTTACCTGAAATCCATAGTCCTCTAGCTGATGTTGTATCCACAGAAGTTGAGCACAACAACTTCCTGCAGCCACATACTCTGACTCTGCAGTGGAGATAGCCACACTGGTTTGCTTTTTGCTACTCCATGAAATTAGTCTCCCACCTAGGAATTGACAGGTTCCAGTAGTGCTTTTTCTATCTTCTTTGCATCCTGTAAAGTCTGCATCTGAATAACCTGTTAGTTCAAAATCTCCATTCCTAGGGTACCAGAGGCCTAGATAGGGAGTGCCCTTTAGATATCTCAATATTCTTTTGACTGCTGTCAAATGAGACTCTTTAGGGCAGGCTTGATACCTTGCACAAACACATGTAGCATACATGATGTCTGGTCTACTAGCAGTCAAGTATAATAGGGAGCCAACTATCCCTCTATACAAGATTTCATCTACAGGTTTCCCTGCATCATCCTTGCTAAGAGACATACTTGACCCCATAGGAGTCTTCATGGTACTGGATGAATCCATACCATACTTCCTTATGAGTTCTAGGGTGAACTTGGACTGACATATGGATAAACCACTTTCAGTCTGTTTAACTTGGAGACCCAAGAAAAACTTCAGCTCTCCCATACTACTCATCTCAAACTAACCTTGCATCAGTTTTGCAAACTTTCTGCAAAGGCTGCTTTCAGTAGACCCAAATATAATGTCATCTACATATATTTGGACTAGTATAACTTTGCCTCTAGATTCCCTAAGGAATAGAGTCTTATCTATTTTCCCCCTTGAGAACTTGTTCTCAATGAGGAAAACTAGATAGGGTTTCATACCAAGCCCTAGGGGCTTGCTTTAACCCATATAAAGCTTTCCTAAGTCTATAGACATGATGAGGTAGAGTTGGATCAACAAAACCTGAAGGCTGTTCCACATAGACTTCTTCCTTAAGATTACCATTCAGGAATGCTGACTTGACATCCATTTGGTAAACCTTGAATCCTTGATAGGTTGCATAGGCCAAGAACATCCTTATGGCTTCCAGTCTGGCTACTGGAGCAAAGGTTTGATCAAAATCAATACCTTCTTCTTGCCTATATCCTTTAGCAACCAATCTTGCTTTATTCTTAATGATGACCCCTTGTTCATCCATCTTATTCCTGTAGATCCACTTGGTTCCTATTATATTGTGGTCTTTAGGTTTAGGAACAAGTTCCCAGACCTTGCACCTCTTGAACTGATTAAGCTCTTCTAGCAATGCTTCAGTCCATTGTGGATCTTGTATTGCTTCTTCAAATTTCTTAGGTTCAACTTGATATAGAAAACTGGAGTAGATTGCTGCATTCATGTATCTGCTTCTGGTTTGTACTCCTTGTCTTGGATCTCCAATAATCTGCTCTACTGGATGATCTCTAAGATGCCTATTGGCTGGAGGCATCCTAACTTCTGGTTGAACCTCTTCAGCATCTCCATCAAGCTGTATACCTTGATCTTCATCAGCAATTGGTACATGTAGTTCTCCCCCTGGACAACAGCTACTGTCTTCTACTTGGTGTCTTGCAGCAGGTACTTCTTCTATAGTAAGCTTGTCCATCTTCTTTGTTAAACCTGTGGGGCTGCATACACTACTAGACAACTCATTGTTAATAAGTTTAGTCTCATCAAAAACTACATGCACAGATTCTTCTACAACTTGTGTAGTCAAGTTGTAGACTCTATAAGCCTTACTGTTGTTGCTGTACCCAACAAAAATTCCCTCTTGGGACTTGACAGCAAACTTAGTCAAGTAAGACTTCCCATTGTTAAGTATGAAGCATTTGCAACCAAAGATCCTGAAGTAGGATAGGTTTGGTTTCCTGCCTTTCACAACTTCATAGGGGGTCTTGTTGAGCCCTTTAGTGATGGTAGCCCTATTTATAACATGACATGCAGTATTAACTGCTTCAGCCCAGAAATATTCTGGTAGTGATGTATCACTTAATAGGGTCCTACCAGCCTCTATCAAGGTCCTATTCTTCCTCTCAGCAATGCCATTTTGCTGAGGTGTTCTAGGTGAAGAGAATTCTTGAAATATCCCAAATTCTTCACATAGTTTTGTCATGCTTTCAGACTGAAATTCAGTACCATGGTCACTTCTAATCTTGACCACTGTACTGTCTAATTCATTCTGAATTTGCTTGACAAAGCTATGGAATACACTATGTGTTTCAGATTTCTGTCTTAAGAAGAACACCCAGGAAAACCTTGAGTAGTCATCTACAACTACAAGGGTATAGACCTTCCTACCTAAGCTGTGAACTGGCATTGGACCAAAGAGATCCATATGCAAGAGGTATAAACACCTCACAGCATCTTTGTTTTCTATGCTTCTAAAGGTGGATTTAGTCTGCTTGCCCTTTTGACAAGCTGAGCAAATACCATCTTTAACACACTTAACTTGAGAACCATTCCTCACTAACTCTTTGCTAAAGAGTTTACTAATAGTCTTGTAGTTAAGATGAGCTAGCCTCTTGTGCCATTTGACACAATGAGAGACTGTCTCATCAGCTACAAGACACACTGGAGAACCATTGTTCTCAACCATAATGTCTAAGCAATAGACATTCCTTTTCGTATAACCAGTCAAAATGATCTCTTGATCAGTTGACCTCTTGATATGACAACCATTTTTAACAAATGAGATGTCATACCCTACATCACTTAATTGACTTATACTTACTAGGTTGTGTTTCAACCCTTTAACATAAGCCACTTGAGTAATGGTAACTAAGTTGCTAGAAATGTTACCAAACCCTTTGATGATTCCTTTTTCAGAACCACCAAAGGTTACTTTTGGACCATCTTTTATTGGAATGTAGTCCTTTAGTAATCCTCTTGTTCCAGTCATATGTCTGGAACATCCACTGTCCAAGTACCATGTTGGGGTATGGCCACTTGGACTCACCTGCAAAACAGATTAATGAACCTTAGAACCCAAAGAATTCTTGGGTCCTTGGTACTTGTTAGTTTGCAATCTGACAAAGCTACCTACTGGCTTTCCAACAGGTAGTTTGGTACTCACTCTGGCACTAGCATTGTGCCAACAGTCCACTGCAAAATGGCCAACTTTGCCACAACACCAACATTCAAACTTATTGTACCTTTGCTTAGGTACTGTCTTTGCTGTCTTATCTACAGCAGACTTGTTGAATGTTGGGGCTTTGCCCTTGGACTTGGACTTGGACTGCTCAGTCCTTGCAGGTTTAATAAAACCCAGACCAGCCTTGCCTTTAGGATGAACAAATTCATCAATTAAAGGTAGCACTGACTTAGGTTTAGAAAACCTAGCAACAAGCTCTCTCTCTTTCTGAAGATTGATCTCCAGACACTTGATTTGATCATTCTTAAAGGTGATAGTCCCCATCTGAATCACTGTTATGTGTTTCAGCCTGGCTATCTCATTAAGCTTTTGATCAAATAGCTTCTTAGAATCTGTTGCAGCAGCTTTAAGATCAGCAATTTCCTTTGCCTGACTTTTGGCTAGGGACTTGCTTTTCTTGTAAGCTTGCAACAGTACTTTATATTCATCTATAAGCTGATGAATATCTTCCTCAGACTCAGATACACTCTCATCATTAGATGATGATGAATCTGATTCTGTACTAGAACAAGAAACTGAACTTAAGGTTGAACTTTGTACCTTACTGGGTCCTGGCTGCTCCAGGATTTTGTCATGCTCTGTCAAAGCCATTAGCCCTTGCCATTGACTGTCTTCTTGTTCATAAATAGACTCCATTATCTGCATGAATTCTTCTTCTTCTTCTTCAGCAAACAGCCCTATGTATGCTTCAACATCAGACTCAGTTTCTGAAGAAGAGATATCTGATAGAGTCTTCTCCTTCTTGGCAACAAAAGACTTCTCTTTGTTGCCTTTGAAATGAGTCTTCTTCCTGTCACTAGACTCTTTTCTCTTCTCAGGACAATCTGCAACAACATGGCCTTGTCTATTGCAGCAATAGCACACTATTTTAGAAACAGTTGCCTTGCTAGATTTAGTCCTCTTCCTGTCCTTCTTTGAGGCCTTTTTATTCTGATATAGGTCTTCTTTTCCCTGTGAAGTAGAAGGCCTTGACCTCCACTGTTTCTTCTTCAAGAATTTCTGAAAGTGTCTAGTGAAGGCAGCAAAGTCTTCATCACTTTCACTGCTTTCAGATTTTGTGCTGGCTGACTCATCTGACTCTGATTCAACTACCTTTGGAGGTGGAGTTGATGACTTATTCCTGCACTTTCTGGAGGCTTCTGTCTTGAAAGCTACTGTTCTTTCCTTGTGTTCAGTTCTTGTTGATTTATCCTCCTCTTTCCTCACTGTCAACTGCATCTCATAAGACAATAACTTGCCAAACAGTGTAGGTGGAGGAATTTCTCCCAACTTAGCCATTTCTCTAATGGCACAGATCTTGGTGTCCCAATCTTTAGTTAGGGACCTTAGGAACTTATCATTTAGTTCATAATTGCTGAACTCTCTTCCATAAGACATGAGTTCATTCACTATTTTGTAGAACTTCTTATAGCACTCAGTTATGTTATCACCCTTTCCTTGTCTAAAACTTTCATATTCCTGATTTAGCAAGGATTTTATATCTTTTCTAACTTCTTCAGAACCCTCCATATACACAATAAGAGTGTCCCACATCTCTTTGGCTGTCTTACAGTGTATAAGATTCTGAAATGTTGCATCATCTATGGCACTCACTATAATGTTTTGTGCCCTCTTGTCCATGGTGGCTAGGACAATCTCATCCTTAGTCATTTCAGAGAAATCCTTTGGGGTTCTCTGATTTGCATCTAGAACTGATATCTTCATGGGCACATAAGGCCCTTCCTTTACTGTGATGTATATCCTAGGGTCAGAGGCTTCCATAAACAGCCTTACCCTTTCCTTCCAGATCCCAAATATCTCTTTCCTACATAGAGGTAATTTCATGGAACCCAATTCCTTGTGATTTTCAGAGGAACCCATGGTTCTTGATTTTCTTGAATCTGTATTTTGACTTAGACTGAATCTGCCAATCAGGATCTCCTTAGACTGTTAGTCCTTTTTAAGGAACCTGGCTCTGATACCACTTGAAAGATAGAGTACCTAAACACCTAGAGGGGGGGGGGGGTGAATAGGTGCTTTAATGGCAGCAAACAGTTATATGAATCTACTCTACTTTATCACAGCAATCACACAGCAAAACACAATCACAGCACAGCAGACACAGTGTTTTATAGTGGTTCCCCAAGCTTTGGGTACATCCACTTTCCCCCTTCGCCTATCTAGCAGTGTACTAGATTCGACCAAACTTCACCACTGTCTCAGAACCCAAACTGGTTCCTACACCTCAGGCCCAAAGCCCTACAACTCAGCTTTATCCCAAAGCCTACACTCAGCCACAAGGGCCTACACTCAGCCAATAAGGCCTACACTCAGCCAATAAGGCCTACACTCAGCCAACAAGGCCTACACTCAGCCAACAAGGCCTACACTCAGAGATTTCAATCTCCTACACTCAGGATCTCAAGCCCTACCCTCAGCCTTTATAATTACAGGCTTACAATTCACTCAGATCCAAAGGATCCTACAAAATAAAAATGTTTATACAAATAATAACTCTGCAACTCAGAAACAAGAGAGGGGAGTTGAGAGTTTCTTGATGAGTTCTTGGAAGAACTCAGCTGGATTCAATCTGACTTAGCTTTCTTCAAAGCTTCTTGAAAGTAGAACTGAATAAGATTGACTCCTTCTGCAGTTGATCCTTGACCTCTGCTTCTTAAGACTCAGAATGAATCTGAATCCTTCTTCTCAGCCTAGTTCCAATGGTTGATTTCTTGGATGGAGCCCTCTCTCTCCAACTTCTTAGATCTGCACTTGGACAGCTAGATCTTCTTGTGTGTTACTCTAGTGAATGATCACTTCATCAATCTGAACAACAGTTTCTGTAAACTGTATGAGCCTATTTATAGGCCTTCTTCATGGTAACCGGCTGGTCCGGTCCATAACTGTCTTCTGACATCTCTGACAGGTGCTGTAGACCGGCTGGAACGGCAGCTGTCAAGTCATCTAGTCAATTCTTGAAAGTTCTCTAACTGTCTGAAAGTGTCGAGACTTTCTATCTTTAAGTGTCGACACTTATAGACTAAGTGTCGACACCAGTTGTGTAAGTGTCGACACAAGTCTACAAGGTGTCGACACATCTCCTTGTGTTGTAGATACTATGTCTCGACACAGATTCTTCTTCATGTGTCGACACTGAAATTGAGTGTCGACACAAGTACTTGATCTGCAGTAACTTGCTGAATTCTTCTAAGTGTCGACACAACTTCTTGTGTTGAATCTGTTAAGTGTCGACACTGCTTCTTGGTGTCGACACATAGTCTTCTATGTTGATACTTGCTGAGTGTCGACACAGCTACTTGTGTCGACACTTGATTCTTCTGTTGAGACTTCAGCTGAGTGTCGACACATTCCCTTAGTGTCGACACTTGTACTTAGAATATTTTTGTTGATCTTTCTGTTCTTTGCTAAGTGTCGACACAGCTTCATGTGTCGACACTTTCTTCAAGTGTTGAGTCTTCAGCTGTGTGTTGACACATTGTTCTGGGTGTCGACACATACTTCAAATGCTGACTCTTCTGTTGAGTGTCGACACATTGTTCTTGGTGTCGACACTTTAACTTAGTCTCTGCTGACTTTTGCTGAGTGTCGACACAGCTCCAAGTGTCGACACTTTCTGGTGTAGACACAGCTTCACTGGGTGTCGACACAGCTCCTTGTGTCGACACAGCTTTACTGCACTTTTCTTCACTGAGTGTCGACACAGCTCCTTGTGTCGACACTTTCTGTCTGGTGTCGACTCTGCATCCCATGTGTCGACACAATGACTCCAAGTGTCGACACTGCTTGTCTGGGTGTTGACACAAGTCTTCTTAAGTGTCGACACTTTCTCTCTGGGTGTCGACACATGGACTTACAAATTTTTGCTTCAGTCCTGCAAATACTTAACCTGCACAAGTAACTCAAAAACACATCAAATACATTATGATGTATATCATTGAGTTGGGTGAGGCTTCTTCAAATCAGGTACATTTAAACCAATGTACCCAACACTTGCATTTACTTAACCTGCACATATAAACTCAAAACAACATCAAATACATCTTGATGCATATCATTGAGTAGGGTGAGACTTCTTCAAATCTGATACACATTTTCCAATGTACCCAACAAAAGTAATCCATGCCATAAGTTTGGGTAAAGCCCTTGGCAACAAGCCGAGCCTTGTAACGATCCATACTGCCATCGGGGAGGAATTTCACCACAAAAACCCAGCGATAGCCAACAACATCGGTGCCAATAGGAGGAGGAACCAAGGTCCAAGCACCCCGTTCAGTGAGAGTAGCAATCTCGTCATCCATGGCAACCTTCCAATGTGGAATGGCAAGGGCCTCCTAATAGGAACAAGGGGTGGAAGTGGAAGAGATAGCCATTGCGAAGTCCCTGCAAGCAGGCGTCAAACGATCGTATAAAACAACTGCAGCAAGCGGATGCTTGGTACAAGCCCGAACTCCTTTGCGAAGGGCAATGAGGAGGTCCACGTCAGCAGGCGTCTCAGTATCCGGAGCATCCATGGAGGAGAGAGCTGGCCTGAGAAGAGAGAGCGACGACAACAAAGAGGAGGTAGATGGTGGAGGTGGAGAGGGAGGAGTAGAGGATGGAGATGGAGGAGGAGGAGGAAAGAACTCAGTAGGAGTGGATGGGGTGGCAGGAAGATAAGGAGGAAGATTAGAGTCCACAGGAAGAGGAGAGGAGCCGTCAGAGAAATAGGGAGCATTTTCGAAGAAGGTAACGTCTGCGGAGACGAATTGTTTGCGAAGGATGGGATCAAAACAACAGTAGCCTTTCTGAGTGATAGAGTAGCCCAGAAAGACACATTTGGTGGAGCGAGGGGAGAGTTTGTCGCGGGTGGCGGAGGGAGCATGCACAAATGTCGTGCAGCTAAAGATACGTAGAGAAAGAGGAAAGGGATCCTTTCCTGGATAGAGAATGGAAAGGGCATTTTACCGCGGAGAACAGTGGAGGGAATGCAATTGATGAGGTAGTAAGAAATGAGAACAACAAAGCCCCAGTAAGTGCGGGGAACATGCATTTGCGTAAGTGTTGGGTTTCTCTATGTGGTTGGCACAACGCTTGTGCACGCAGCGGAAAAATAAACATCAAGAAAAACCCAAAGAGATGTGGATCGGGCTATGAACGTTGAATCAAGAAGTTAGCAAAACTAGGCAAAAATTACCTCGGTGGCGTTGAGTCACAACCCAACGGAGATGCTCCAAACTTTATCTGCTTGCTAGTGGCGAGTTCTACGCGGAATAGTGTCCACGTTTCTGCAGAAGTCCACACGAGCGGGAGAACACCGATCTATCCGTCGCACGGATTATCGGGAAGGAGAAGACCGCACCTTTGCTTTCCCACGGACTGCTAGGTCCGCGCCAGGGATTGCAGCACCAGCGACAGTCGCCGGAGAAGAGGTGGTCGACGGAGCGAACACGGCGGCGGTGGAACTCTTCCGTCGGCGGCGGGGATCGGGATCGGCGGATCGAAAGGCGGAACGGCTTCCGTCGGGTTTCGATCTGCTACAGGAGAAAATCGCGAGCCCGTGTATGATCCCGAAAACCCTAAGTGTCCTATTTATACCAAAGGTATAAATAAACCCAGGAAAATCGCTATCCGCAGACCACCCGAAAATAGGGTTCAGAATCAGCGAGTATCAATCGGTGAGAATCGGCGACAATCGGCGAGAATCACTGAGCACGTTCGGCGAGAATCAGTCGACGAGTATCATAAAGGATCGACGAGAATCAGAGTACAATACTCGATTCTCGCCGATCGTCGAGCCGCGCTCGACGATCGCCGATCGTCGAGCCGCGCTCGACGACAATTGTCGAAGTAGTCGATCGTCGAGAATCAACAATTGATTCTCGACGATTCTCGTCGATCGGCGAGAATCAGAGAGACGATTCTCGCCGATCGGCGGGAATCAGAAGACGATTCTCGACTAATGTCATCGACCCTCGGACGACAATCCCAACCAGCCCTTCAAGGCAACATTTGCCCAACCCGATGATCCTATAAGGCAACACTTTGCCCATAACCCTATTCAGGTCGGTGATTGGTAACCTTTACCAACACAGTCAGTCAACCAACTTCTCCACATCTCTTATGTGCGACCCTGCAGGCTCATATCGCGTTGGCCGTGAGATTACATGTTTGATCACTTCCAGATCATCATGGTGACTCCAACAGACTCCCACTTGATCTCGAAAGTATCAAAGCAAAAACCTCACAAACAATGAGCGGCATCTAGCAATGCATCATTTCTCCCCAAGCAATAAGAGTTTATAACTCATAAGCCTTTATGACCAATGTATCAGCGTTGTCTTTGTCCCTTTGTCCCTTACATCCAGAAAGAACTAGAGGCATGGACCGTGTCACCCTCGTAATAGCTCAATCCAAGTTTCTTGATCCAGGACGGACTTCCAGAGAATGGTGAGTCCAATATCACATATTGACTCAACCAAGCATGGCCATGCATTTCTCAGTCCAGTTCCATCAAGGGGCCCATGGATGCAACTCCTGTCATACAGGAGGACAAATCCCATATCTGCTCACACACAAACACCCAAATGATTCGTAACATGCCCAACAACCACCCTTATCATCAACCTTTCTCAAGGAAGACTTTAGATGGCATCAAAGCACGCTCTTCCTCACTTGATGAATGCTGTGACTTCAGGTCAAAGGATCACAACACCATTGTCAATTGAGACCTACTCGTGACACGATTGGATGACAATCCACAGAGTAGTCTCAGGTTGGGTCTGTCCAGTACAACTTGTTCACTAACAAGTACCCACGTGATGACTTGATATCACAATATCATGACCTGTGAGAACCAGTCATCAGTCAACACACGTGCTAGCCTTCATGTATCATCATCACCCTTAGCTTCTATGATGATACTCGACCAGGGACCTTTAAGAATGAAGCTTCAAATAAATCATGGGCTCTCACATTCAAGTCACGTACTTGATGTCCCATGGAAGCGAACATTCTAAGGGTATCTATTATGTTAACATTTAACTATCATATATAGAAAAATTCATAATAAAAGAATTTGCCATTAATTATAAAAGAAAAACTAGGTACACAGTTCATCATATGAACAAACAGCCAACAAAATACAAGATTACATGCAACCCACAAGATTCTCGCTAGAGTTGATCATTTAGGTATCGTATACCCATCGATCTAGTATGACCATCATGCTTTCTCTGCGCGAGAGGCTTTGTCAGCGGATCCGCAATATTTTCCTCAGTCGGCACTCTGCAAATGTTTACATCTCCTCGTTCGACAATCTCACGAATAAGATGAAACCGCCGATGTATGTGCTTGGAGCGCTGATGAGATCTAGGTTCCTTAGATTGTGCAATTGCACCATTGTTATCACAGTAGAGAACTACGGGACCAACAATGCTAGGAACTACATCAAGCTCGCCGATGAATTTCCTAATCCATACAGCCTCCTTCGCCGCATTAGCTGCTGCGATATACTCGGCCTCTGTTGTAGAATCAGCAACTGTCTCTTGCTTGGAACTCTTCCAGCTCACAGCTCCTCCATTCAGGCAAAACACAAAACCTGACTGAGACTTGGAGTCGTCTCGATCAGTTTGGAAGCTAGCATCCGTGTAACCACTTACAACGAGCTCTTCCTCTCCACCATACACCAAGAACACGTCCTTAGTCCTTCTTAAGTACTTCAGGATATTCTTGACTGCAATCCAGTGACACTCACCGGGGTCTGACTGATACCTGCTAGTCATGCTCAAAGCAAAGGAGACATCGGGTCGAGTACATAACATCGCGTACATAATTGATCCAATTGCCGAAGCATATGGAATCAACTTCATGCGGTCCTTATCTTCACAAGATTTTGGACACTGGTCCTTAGAGAGATTCACACCATGAGACATGGGCAAAAATCCTTTCTTGGACTCAAGCATGTTGAACCGCTTCAACACCTTTTCGATGTACGTACTCTGGGTCAAACCCAGCAACTTCTTCGATCTATCTCTATAGATCTTAATACCGAGTATATAAGTCGCTTCACCCAAATCCTTCATTGAAAAGCAGTTCCCTAAGTTGTTCTTAACAACTTTCAGAGTAGGAATGTCATTCCCGATCAACAGTATGTCATCTACATACAATATCAGGAAGACAACAATGCTCCCACTGATTCGCTTGTAAACACAAGGCTCATCTTCATTCTTGATGAAACCAAACTCTTTGATTTTCTCATCAAAATGAAGTTTCCAACTTCGAGAGGCCTGTTTCAGTCCATAAATGGACTTATTCAGCTTGCATATTTTAGTGGCTTCATCTGGGGATACAAAACCCTCGGGTTGTGTCATATACACTTCCTCAAGGAGGTTTCCATTAAGGAAAGCCGTTTTGACATCCATCTGCCAGATCTCGTAGTCATAATACGCAGCAATAGCAAGCAATATCCTAATGGACTTTACCATGGCAACAGGGGAAAATGTCTCATCATAGTCAATACCATGAATTTGCTTGAAACCCTTAGCCACCAGTCGCCCTTTGAATGTCTGTACATTCCCATCCATGTCGGTCTTCTTCTTGAAGACCCACTTGCACCCTATGGGTCGTACCCCTTTAGGTGGTTCCACCAAGTTCCAAACTCGGTTTGCATACATGGAGTCCATTTCGGATTTCATAGCCTCAAGCCATTTGTCGGAGTCCGGTCCATTCATAGCCTCTTGGTAGGTTGCTGGTTCATCATCATGATCCATAAGCAACACATTACCTATTTGAGACACGAGAAATCCATATCTCTCAGGCTCAAACCTCGGTCTACCAGATCTACGTAGGACTTGTGTTCCCTGAGCAGGTTCTCTAGCTACAACATCTTGTAGTCCTGACTCAGAATCCAATTCCGGTTCATTCACTACATGTGGTTCTTGAACTTCTTCAAGCTCTACCTTTTCAGTCTTTCTTGACAAGAACTCTTTCTCCAAGAAGACACCAGTCCTTGCGACAAACACTTTGCCCTCAGACAGTAGGTAAAAGTAATACCCTTTCGTTTCCTTAGGATATCCCACCAGATAACATTTATCCGATTTGGGTTCCAGCTTGTCAGGCATTTGACGTCTCACGTATGCCTCACAGCCCCAAATTTTAATGAACGACATACTAGGACGCTTCCCAGTCCATATCTCATATGGTGTCTTCAGAACCGCTTTAGTTGGAGCGCGATTCAATGTCATTGCAGCAGTCTCTAAAGCAAAACCCCAAAAGGAAACAGGCAAGTCTGCATGACTCATCATCGAACGTACCATGTCTAACAGAGTACGATTTCTCCTCTCAGACACACCATTATGTTGTGGTGTTCTAGGTGGAGTGAGCTGTGATACAATACCACACTTCTTTCAGATGATCACGGAACTCATGACTCAGGTATTCGCCACCTCGATCAGATCGGAGTGCTTTAACCCTTTTACCCAACTGGTTTTCTACTTCATTCTTGAACTCTTTGAACTTTTCAAAGGTCTCGGATTTGCACTTCATAAGATACACATATCCGTATCTACTGAAATCATCAGTAAATGTAACAAAGTAGAAATACCCTCCTCTAGCCATGGAACTCATGGGTCCGCATACATCACTATGTACAACACCCAAGAGATCCTCAGCCCTCTCAGTATAACCAGTGAAAGGAGCTTTAGTCATCTTGCCTAACAAACAAGATTCGCATCGCTCAAATGATTCATAATCAAATGAGTCCAAAAGTCCATCTCTATGGAGCTTGGATATGCGCTTCTCGTTGATATGGCCCAAACGACAATGCCAGAGAAAAGTAGGGTTCGAATCATTTGTTCTTAGTCTTTTATTATTTTCTACATTACAGATCAGATGGTCCAAGTTCAAAACATAAAGACCATTAAACAATTGGGCTACAGCATAACAAACATCATTCTTAAATATAGAACTACAATTGTTCTTAATTATAAAAGAAAATCCAATCATGTCCAAACATGAAATAGATATAATGTTTCTAGTTATCGCCGGAACAAAATAACAATTATCAAGTTCTATTACAAGCCCACTGGGCAAAGAAAGACGGTAAACTCCTACGGCTACAGCAGCAACTCTTGCTCCATTGCCGACGCGGAGGTCCACCTCCCCTTTACTCAGCAATCTTCTCCTTCCCAGTTCCTGCACATTTGTACAAATGTGAGAACCACATCCGGTATCCAATACCCAAGATGAAGGAGCAGAAAGGTTTATCTCTATAACGTAAACATTAGAAGCGGAAGTCATACCTCCCCTCAATTTCTGCAGACCCTCAATATACGAAGGACAGTTCCTCCGCCAATGACCAGCCTTGCCACAGTGGTGGCATTTCCCTTCCTTCACCGTGCTCTTCTTTTTCATCAGTGCTGAAGACTTGGGATCAAGATATGACTTAGGTCCTACCTTCGTCTTCTTGGAGCCCTTGGCTTTGCCCTTGCCCTTATGCACCATCAGTATGGGGCTGGCAGGCTTGTCCTTCTTCATGTTGATTTCGGCAGTTCTCAACATGCCTAGGAGTTCGGGCAGTGTCTTGTCTATCTCGTTCATGTTGTAGTTCAAGACAAACTGCTCATAACTGTCCGGCAACGATTGCAGGATCAGATCCGTGGCCAACTCTTGACCAAGAGGAAAACCCAGCCTTTCAAGGTTCTCTATATACCCAATCATCTTGAGTACGTGAGTCCCTACTGAGTCTCGAACTCCCATCTTGCACTGAAACAACGCTTTCGTGATGTCGAACCTCTCTTGACGAGCCTGCCCTTGAAACATTTTCTTGAGATGCTCGTCAATCTCTTTGCACCCCATGTTCTCATGTTGCTTCTGAAGCTCAGAGTTCATGGTGGCAAGCATAAGTCACTCGACATCCAAAGCATCGTCAGTATACTTCTTATAAGTATCTTTCTCAGCACGGGAAGAGTTCCCGGTCGGCACCTCAGGGGCTTCTTCTTCCAAGACATAGAGCTTTCGCTCTTGCCTGAGAACAATTCTCAGGTTCCTATACCAGTCCATATAATTTGTCCCACTGAGCTTATCCTTCTCAAGGATGGCTCTCAGAGACAACGTGGAGTGCGCAACGCTTGCCATGGAATTCTACAAGAATTTATGCAGAATAAAATCAGTAACTAAATTTCAATTACAATTTATTCTAATTAGGACTTCAATTAAAATACTCCCACTATTTTATTCGAAATGATAGCCCTCACTAACAATTCGGAGAGTTCATGCGAGCTACTCTCTTAGTGGACAAGATCCGTATTTCACCAACACTATGAGTCCGCTTTGGCGTTCCTCTCACGATGCGGTTATTTAGGTAGGCAACGCTTGCCAATTGCATCCTCATGCAATTCTTGTATGGTTGGTGAATAACTCCTTATTCGCATCCATCATATGGTGCATGCCAACCCTATGCCTCTAGGCACTCAACCTTTGAGGTCACCTAGTTAAGCTGGACCCGATGTCGACAGTGTGATATCACAATTATCCGCTCGCACCCTTACCAAGATAGATTAATGCACCTTGCTTTGGCAAGCCCACACTTCATCGATCGAGGCAGGAAGAGTGTCATCCATCGGAAGGCATCCGAACACTTAATATTTGATGAAGGGATTTCAAATATAGGTTAACAATTAACCATGATCAACATTTGATCGACGTGCACATCCAAAGAAAAACAATTCTTCTAAAACCACATGCATCCCTTATGTGCACATCCTGACACCATCAACATTTGATAGAAGGAAGGGCTAAATCTGAACATCCGGAAATTTCCAAATCCTCAGATTTACATGTATTGGACAAAGGCAAAGACAGCTCAACTTAAAGCAGTAGACAAGCTCATCTCTTTTTGTTGGATTCAAAATCCAAAACAAAATCGAGGGATGGTTACTGCTAAGGAGATCACAATTTCTAACACTTAGAAATCCACCGAAATTCCAATCATTCTTGGAGAGGTACCAAGACTAAATCTAGACATTTAGAACACTTCTAAATCCCTAGGTTTACACGCACTGGAATAACAAACTTCCAAAACAACGATCATGGCCGTAACCTGGCTCTGATACCACTGTTGGGTTTCTCTATGTGGTTGGCACAACGCTTGTGCACGCAGCGGAAAAATAAACATCAAGAAAAACCCAAAGAGATGTGGATCGGGCTATGAATGTTGAATCAAGAAGTTAGCAAAACTAGGCAAAAATTACCTCGGTGGCGTTGAGTCACAACCCAACGGAGATGCTCCAAACTTTATCTGCTTGCTAGTGGCGAGTTCTACGCGGAATAGTGTCCACGTTTCTGCAGAAGTCCACACGAGCGGGAGAACACCGATCTATCCGTCGCATGGATTATCGGGAAGGAGAAGACCACACCTTTGCTTTCCCACGGACTGCTAGGTCCGCGCCAGGGATTGCAGCACCAGCGACAGTCACCGGAGAAGAGGTGGTCGACGGAGCGAACACGGCGGCGGCGGAACTCTTCCGTCGGCGGCGGGGATCGGGATCGGCGGATCGAAAGGCGGAACGGCTTCCGTCGGGTTTCGATCTGCTACAGGAGAAAATCGCGAGCCCGTGTATGATCCCGAAAACCTAAGTGTCCTATTTATACCAAAGGTGTAAATAAACCCAGGAAAATCGCTATCCGCAGACCACCCGAAAATAGGGTTCAGAATCGGCGAGTATCAATCGGTGAGAATCGGCGACAATCGGCGAGAATCACTGAGCACGTTCGGCGAGAATCAGTCGACGAGTATCATAAAGGATCGGCAAGAATCAGAGTACAATACTCGACGATTCTCGCCGATCGTCGAGCCGCGCTCGACGATACACAACAATACTCGACGATCGTCGAGCCGCGGTCGACGACAATTGTCGAAGTAGTCGATCGTCGAGAATCAACAATTGATTCTCGACGATTCTCGTTGATCGGCGAGAATCAGAGAGACGATTCTCGCCGATCGGCGGGAATCAGAAGACGATTCTCGACTAATGTCATCGACCCTCGGACGACAATCCCAACCAGCCCTTCAAGGCAACATTTGCCCAACCCGATGATCCTATAAGGCAACACTTTGCCCATAACCCTATTCAGGTCGGTGATTGGTAACCTTTACCAACACAGTCAGTCAACCAACTTCTCCACATCTCCTTATGTGCGACCCTGCAGGCTCATATCGCGTTGGCCGTGAGATTACATGTTTGATCACTTCCAGATCATCATGGTGACTCCAACAGTAAGTATGGTGCGAGAAACATCAAGGAGGTGACGGTTTTTGCATTCCGCCACCCCATTTTGTTGGGAGGTGTACACGCAACTTGTTTGATGAAGAATTCCATGTTGCGTACAAAATGTGGAAAAGGCTTGACTAATGTATTCTTTGGCATTATCAGAGCATAATACTTTAATAGAAACATCAAACTGATTTTTGATTAAATGATAAAAAGATTGCCATACATCAAATAGTTCAGAGCGTTCTCGTAAGAGATACACACATGTACAACGAGAGAAATCATCAATAAAAGTTACAAAATAAGAGCTACCCCGACCAACGGTGAGGGTAGGAGCAGGACCCCAGATGTGTGAGTGAACAAAATCAAATGGACGTGTAGAACCACGACCTTGCTTTGGCGGGAAGGAGGAACGGTGATGCTTGCCAAGATGACAGGCATCACAGTTGAGAGGAGAACTGTCCGGAGGGAGGTGAGGAAGCAGCTGATGAAGAAGCCGTGGGGCAGGATGCCCTAGGTGGAGATGCCATTGTAGGAGATCAGTAGAAGAGGAGGAGAAGGCAGAGAGAGCAGAAACATTTTCGAGGAAGTAGAGGCTGCCGCTCTCAGTCCCAGTAGCAATCGTCCGTTGGGAGCTCGGATCCTGAAAAGAGCAAGAAGTGGGAGTGAATGTGACGGAGCATTTAAGCTGCTTGCATAAAGATGTAACTGACAACAAATTGCTGGGAAACTTGGGCATATAGAGAGTGTCGACCAAGTGAAGAGACGGAGTGACATGAACCACTCCCGTTTCATGAACCGGGGAGGGAGAGCCATCTGCAACAAGGACTGGAGGCAACCGATCATGCTTTTCAAGGAGAGAAAAGCATTCCGGATTGCCCGTCATGTGATTAGTGGCACCAGAGTCGATGAGGCATTTACCTTGAGTAACCACATGAGCACTACCTGAGGAAGTGACCACCAAAGCGGATGACTTGGAAGAGGAGGTGGAAGCGTCACCAAAATGGCAAATATGTGGATTCTTCAGCCAGTACAGATCCACAAGATGCCCGGTGCGGCCACAGTGAGAACAGAGGAAGCGTGAAGAACTCCGGCCACCGGAATGATGGTTGCGACTATTAGAGCCTCTACGTTGAGTCTATTGAGCATATTATTCTGGAGGAGGAGAAGACTGAAGAGGATGCTAAAGAAGAGATGTAACCACTACAATGCGTGCAACCGTCGTATCCAAGTTGGGAGAGTCTGCTTCACCCAAGATTTGTTGGCGAATCATGTCGTAGGAATCAGGAAGACGGAGGACGTAGCATACAACAAGCAGTTCTTGAAAGTGCTTGTGCTGTTCGGCAAGATCCGCAGAGAAGGGGCGATGTTGAAGGATCTCAGCCCGAAGAGCTTGAACTTGTTGATAAGCGACAGCAGGAGACATGGACGGACGGGCAAAGAGGTCCGCATACAAGGTATAAATGTGGGACGTCTGAGACCCCTTTGAGTACAAAGCAGCATGATGAAGCAAGGCCTTTTTGACCGTCCTATCATGACAAATAACATGAAGACATTCATCGGAAAGACTGTTAGCAAGCCAAGTGCGGGCAAGCGCATCGCTAGCATCCCAGTCATCAAACTCACCAGAAGAGGTGGCAGGAGGATCATCGGTAAGGTGGTGGCATTTGTGTTTTGAGCAGAGGAGGAAGGTGAAGGAGACGCTCCAAAGCCGGGTAGTTGGAACCAACTAGCTTGGACACGGTCCCAAGATTCCCAGAGGGAACGGGAGGAGGAGGTGGAGTTGTGACAGGAGTAGCGGTGGTGGTATAAGAGGTGGAAAGGGCCATGGAAGATGCCGCGCGGGTAGAGGGAAGAGAGAAAGGCCGCGCGGGAAGAGAGAGGCCGGGGCGGAAACAGAAGACCGTAGCGGACAGAAGAAGAATACGCATTAGAGAAAAGGAGGAAGCCATGCGGGAAGAGAGCAGGCCGCGCGGACTGAAAACCGAGAAGCCGCGAAAACAGGCCGCTAAGAAGAAGAAGGCCGAGCAAACAAAGAAGGAGAGCACAGTGCGCGAACGGAGAGCAATGACAGAAGGAGGAGAGGCTACGCGATCAAGAGGAAAGAAGGAGAACAAGTCGTGCGGGCAGAGAAATGCACTAAATCTGGCGGCCAAGATCGCGGGCTCTGATACCATGTGTGAACAGAAAATGGAAGTCCGGAAAATGGACAAACATAAATTTTTGTATTCCAAAAAAGGTATCAATTACATGGTATAGCCTCCCTTTTATAGAATGGAGGAGATGAGAGAGATTAAAAATAAACAATGTGGGATTAAAAAATATCATGTACAAGCGGTTTAACATAAAAAAAGTCGCCAAGCCGTGCGGTTTGGTGAATGGGCAAACCGCCCGGCAACGACAATAGAAAGATACCAAGCCGCCACACTAGACCGTCAGGTCGCCCGATCTCCAAGTCATCATGGACAGAATGACAAACCGCCAGAGCACCAACAACAACAGGACAGCAACAAACCGCAGGAGAGAACCCGACAGACCGCCCGGACTGCACCCCGCCATAGTCAAACCGCCAGAATGCCCGGTCTCAAATCTGCAACACTAGGTTTGACCTAACCTTGACTAGGGTTGACCTAAGTCAATTTGACCTTTTGAGTTGCCATCAATGGGTCCTTGGTAAACTATTGAACTCCCCTAAGGTCTAGGTAGGGTTGGGTAGGGTTGACTTGACACCTTGGAGGTCACATGACCCTTAGTAAGGACACTTTGACCATTTTGCGGCTAAAGTTGACTTGGGTCAACTTAGCCACTAGGGTTCACCCCAATGGGTCCTTGGTGACCCATTTACATCACTTTATGGTTAGGATTGCATGGGTGGGGTTCACTTGGCTAGAGGAGGGTCAATTGGCCATAAGTTGGCTAGTTTGACCCGTTTAGTGTTAGGGTTGACTTAGGTCAACTTAACCACTTTGACTGCCAACAGTGGGTCCTTAGTGGCCCTATGGATTACCCAAGGTGTTAGGGGTGTTGTGGTAGGGTCATGGGGTCAAGGTGTAGCCCTGAGGTCATCCTAAACTAGTGTTTAGAATTCTGCTATTTGAAGACCATGTTGCCCTTCACCTTCCTACCTAAGTTCACCTAGTCTACTTGGACTTCCTAGGGTTTTGTCATGACCTAGTCATGACAAAACCACTCTGAGGAGTCTAGTTGTTTGAGAGATGTTATATTAGTATTACTATTACTATTATTATTATTATTAGTAGTATTATTATTACTACTAGTAGTATTTTTGTGGTTTGCCATTTTTTGTTATATATAGGTAAAAGTAATAGTTCTTCAGAGTTCAAAATAACATCACGTAGTCTCCCCAGCAATGGCGCCAAAAACTTGATGGGGGTTAAAACTCCAAAATTATTTAGAACACGCGGCGCCCCGGGCGGTTTATTTAAGAAAAGCGATTGGCGTTTTATTTAGGAAGACGGGGCGCACAGATTTATAATTTGGATATAAAAAAGTTCAAATCGAGTTTTAACGAGAGGAGTCAAGTGCACCTATCACGTGTAGTACATGATATTCGGGTGAGGAATCTCAGGGTCGTATTGTTTTCGGGGTCGGGTTGATTATTTCTACTCTTCCTTGGAGGGAACTATTATTTTACCGAAAATTTATCTTGTTGTGATAATATTTATATATATAAAAATAGAAAATCAAAGCATTAAAATGGAGCCGATGAATAACTTAGTGCAACGGTATCTAAAAGATTTTGAACCAAAATAAACTTTTAATAAAAAGTTATCCGAAATTTCAAATTAATTAAGGCGAAGACTTGGCCGTGGAGTTTCCACAAAAATGAGCTCACCTATCTCTAGGACTACCGCTCACCTAAATATTAAGACTATTCGACCGGGATTTCGTCTGATGAAGGATTCCTATTAATGCCTGCATTACACTAATAACCATGCTATTTGGTGGGGATACCAATCTGGTAGATTTTGTGAGCCTCCTCTCTTGAGGGTTAGTGAGGAACTCCATTTACCAAGGGGTGATCGGTCAATACGCACGACCTCTCGGCTAGCTAGCATATGGACTACGGAAATAGATCCCACACTTTGATATGTGGTTCTACGCATCGTAGACCCGGAGAAAACCTTAAGTAATTTAATTAATTAGAAAAACAGTACCTTTAATTATTTAAAGCTATTTTATCTGTCTCAATGCTCTTCGATACTAAGGGCTAAGAGCGGTTAGCCACTCATCGGAATGGGGACAGCTTGCGGGAAAAAGCGATAAAATTAAAGCAGAAAATGAAAGCTGAAAATGAAAGCAGTAAAATAAAGCAGGAAAGAAAGCGACAAATTGCAAGTCCTACTCAAACGATTAGGCGGGAAATGAAATCGAGTCCTTCTCAATCGAGCAGGAGAAAATAAATGCACACACGCACACACTCTATAGAAATGAAAACACACACACTCTACTTAAAGTAAAACACACGCACACACTCGACAGAAAGTAAAACACACACACACACACACTCACTCTACTAAAAATAAAAACACACACTCACTCTACTTGAATTGAAAACGCATGCACTATACAGAATTTAGAACACACACGCTTTACGTAAAGTAAAAACTCCACTCTACAAAAAATAAAAACACACCTACTCTACATGAAATAAAACACACACGCACTCTAAAAAATTAAAAACCCACACATAAACCCTACAAGAATGAAAGAAAATGATAAAAAGTTAACTCATACACTCACGCACACGTACAAAAATGCAAAAAACAAAGTGCTCTAAAAATTAAAATAACTATATTTTTACCGGTGGAATATGATAGAAATGCATAAAAAGTAGAAATTAGAATTAACCGAGCAAAAGTTTTTGAAAAAAAGGGAAATCAAAGTGCTCAAAAAAATTAAAACAAATATATTTCTAACGCTAGAATGCGATAGAAATGCATAAAAAGAAGATTGAAAAATTAAAGGAGCAAAAATGTTTTTGAAATAAAAGAAAAATAAATGTGTTTGAAAAATTAAAATGACAACTTATTCATTCTTATAACTTTATAGAAATGCTAAAAAAGTGCAAATAAGGTTTAAAAGAACACAAAGTTTTTCGAACCTAAAAAGACCAAGTAAAAAAAGGAAAACAAATCCACTTTCAAACCATTTTTATAAATCTATAAGGATGAAAATAAATGTGCAGGAAAAATCCTAAGTCTAACCAAAGCTAAGTAACAATAACAATAACATAAAAAGACAAATCTATACTTAAATACACGCACACCCATTTTAAAAGAACTAAAACAAAGATAAAACAAAAAAAATAAAAATAAGATTGCTTAGTGTCGGCACTTAGATGAAGTCCATAACAATGTAAAAGGAGAAAATATACAAATTTTATTAACTAAAAAGGAGATTACAAAACTAAAAATAAAGAAGAGGGGGAGAAATTCCCTTACAAAGCATAGAAAAGCATCTAACAGCAAGCCCCTAAGCACAATGATTCCAAAAAAGGGAACAAGAACTCATACAACAGCTTCCTATTTATAGTCAAAAATTTCAAAGTACACGCCCTAGGTCACGGACGTGTACTGGGGCCGTGTAACTACTGTACATTAGTCGGTGCTGAGATTTGACGGCTATTTGACTTTGTGGCTGTACACATGGAGGGTAACGGGCGTGACTCTGTTTGTCACGGGCATGTCAGGAAGGTTGATCTCGGGATGATGTCATATCAATCAGTCGCCGTCGACGTCTTGTCGGGCTAGATGGAGAAGTCACGCCTGTGTCGCATCTTGACATGAGCGTGTCGGGTCGGGTCGACGATCATCGAGTGCGAAATAGTCGAGCTGGCGTGACATGGGCTTGGTCACGGGCGTGTCATATTTGACACGGGCATGTCGTAGGGCGTGTCACGAATTTTTCTTCAAATACGGCTGATTCCACGGGATTGAAGGTACATGCCCAGGTCACGGGAGTGACCTGAAGTACACGGGCGTGTACTATGCAAATTTGACAATTTTTCTAAAAATTTTTAGAAACCAAATTAAAGTTAAGTTAGTATAATATTTACAAAATAGGAGCAATTTATTTAAAAATAACTAAAAATGACAAAAGTAAAGTAAAATGACTAATTTATTGTACGTAAAAATACGTATATTTACAACTCATCACACTCACAATCCGAAACTCTCCTCCTGAGCAGTATTCAAAGTTTACATAATCTTCTCTGTCATCAACTTCTCGGTCTGTAGCAATCCTCGGGCTTATTATGTCTCTGACTTTAGCTATGATCCAATCTGCCGCAATTGCGATAATTCTCGATCTAACTCCACTCTAGTGGTCACAAATGAAGCCCCTGCAGTTTGAAGTCTCTCCTAAATAGCCAAATATCCATCTTTCAGACCCAATTAATTATCATTCCATGTAAGTGTAATATGCGCCTGAGCCTTGATCTGCAAACAACAAAAAAAGAGTTAAAATCAATAAAGTCAAACAAAAGGAAAATGGGTAAATTGCTTATGCATCACTCATGGACTTTAAAGATGAAGACACTCAGGGGATAGAAGTATTTGTTCAAAGGACTTAGGGGAAGACCCAAGTTAATACTTGCCTACCTAAATCACCTAGAGGGGGGTGAATAGGTGAGATGTGCGTCTTTTTGCGGAATAAAAATTTCAAACCAATGCACAGAACAATCTACCAATTAAACATAAATGAGGCAAGATTTATAGTGGTTCCCCAACCTTGGGTACATCCACTTTACCACACTGATCTAGCAATACACTAGAGTCGACTACTCCACTATCTCGGATTGAAAATCAATCCTACCCTCAGAACAATGTTCCTACAATCTCGATCCCCAAATCGGATCTACACTCGGAAGGCAAACCTTGCTACAATCTCGGAGACAAAAGCTCCTACACTCGGAGAAATTTCTCCTACAAGAATGAAATAAACTTTGTAAAGAAATACAAATAGTGGTCCCTTGTTCAGATCTGTAACAGTAAATCAGAAATTCCTTCTTCTAGGCTTGCGGCTTTATCAGAATGTTGAAGAGGAATCTCGACAACAATGTATCTGAACCTTCTTGGCTTCTCACGATTGATCTAATCAGATGATAAGGTGTTGAGCAAATCTCGATCTGGAGAGCCTTCTTGATCTGAAACCTCAAAAGAAGAAACCCTAGCTGGTCGGGAATCAGCGACGGCGGCGGCGACAGATTTCGTTTCTTGGAGAGAGAAACAGGACACAGAAAACTTTTTAGAGTACGGTTGCAAAACTTCTTATAATAATCTTTTTTTCTTGGATTAGGGTTTGCCGGTTTAGACAAGACCTTTTATAGGATCAGAAAAGATTAGACTTAATTAAGTCATTATGAGAGACACGTGGACCAATCACGTCAGAGTTTATGAATAAGACCGTTATTCTGGACTTAATGAATTTCGGAAAAGTCAAAGTAAATTACTCGAGATGTAATAGACTACTCGAGTATATGCAGCACTACTCGAGTAGGTAGAAGATGACTACTCGAGTATATGAGAAAAACTACTCGAGAGAAAGAGAGATGATTACTCGAGTACATGGAGTCAACTACTGGAGTAAATAAGAATGATAAAGACTCAGCTACTCGAGTAACAAAAATGACTTACTAGATTACTTGAGTACATACACGAGAGGTGGAGTATATTACTCGAGTAAAATAAATACTACTCGAGTATATAAGGATAAACTACTTGAGTATATAAGAAACTACTCGAGACAAACACTTAGAGAATTTCTGGAACAGGAAAAACTGACTACTCGAGTATAGAAGTTGAACTACTCGAGACAAATAGAACTACTCGAGTATATAGAAAAGAACTACTCGGGTAATTCACTTAGAGAAATTTTCTGGAATGGAATTCTGGATTACACGAGTATAAACACTGGAATACTCGAGTAATAGATGAACTACTCGAGTGCATGACTTAGACTACTCGAGTAAGTGAGAACTACACGAGAGTCAGAATTCAACTACTCGAGACAGAAGATAAAACTACTCGAGTACTATACAGTACTACTCGAGTATTTGACTTAGAAAGATTTGAGAAGAAATTTTCTGTAAACTCGAGAGGTAAAAGAAACTACTCGAGTATTTGTCTTAACTACTCGAGAGCCATAATTGACTACTCGGGATATACATTAGATACTCGAGTAAGAGTATTATTACTGGAGTATGAACTCAGTAACTTACTCTAGTAAGTATAGAACTACTCGAGTACTTTTCTTAGGAAATTTTCTTGACAGTATTTTTCTTCTTCTAAGGTGAAACCAGCAACAAGTCTTTTCACTTAGTCCTAGAGCTTGAATATGAAGTGTATCCCAATTGAGAGGCTACGTATGAGTCAACACTTTGGAACACACAATGATGGATTACATTATGTGGTCCTGTGTTTGGTGACCCATTGTAGACTGACATTGGTCTACACTTCCCATAAGATTCCTACAAACACATAACTCAAACCAATCCTCAAATATAACTTAATTCATCTTAGTTCAAGGATGACTTCATCAAATCTGGTTAGTGTGGATACAATACCCAACAATCTCCCCCTATTTGTAGAAGTCAGAACCCTTTACACTAAGGTGAATTATGAATATAAAAAGAATGCTAAGTATATAAAGCAGTGTAAACAAGTAAAAGACTATGAAAAATATAATGAGATAAAAAACTTAGAATTATATAATTGTGAATATCCAGAAATATCATTAACAACAAAAATCATTTCAACATCTCCTAAGTCCTTTTTGGCTAGCTCTGATGATGTTGCATGTCCTGTTTCTCTTGCTGTCTTCTTTGATAGCTGTATGGTTTAGGATAATACTTGGGGGGTCTTGGAGGAGCAGCAGGATTGTTTTTTCCATATTCTCTGTCATAGATCCTCCTTTTGTTCATAGACTTCTCATACAGCTCCCACTTCTGGGAACTGTAGTGAATATTTCTATTCTCATGATAATCCATAACTAATTTGAGAGTTTCCAGGAAGAGAGACTTGGAAGTGGGAGACCAAACCTCAGCATGTTCAGGAGCTGGAGTAGGAATGGACTTGCTTACAGAAGCACATTCACCATACTTTCTTTTCTTTTTGTAGGTCAAAATTTCAGGATGAGCCTTGAAGAAAATATCTGCAGGATCTTCATCCCAACCCTGAGTATAGGTATCTGGAGGAGCAACTGAATCATTCGGCCTTAGAGAGAAAGTATGTTGCAGAGGAGGAGTAGGAGAATCAGCAGCAGCTAGAGGGTTCAGGTGATGAGGAATGACATTAGGATCAGTAGCAAATTCAGGAAGGATCTGGTTGTGCATTCATACAGTAGTATCATAGGTGTAGAATTTGACACTCTGAATTTGAGCTAGGACATCATCATGGATCTCTTTCACTTTTGCTTTCCAAAGCTCTTGCATGGCAGCATCTGATTTTTCTAAGTATTCTTTCACCAACTTCTCCCCCTTTCTGACTTCAACAGATAGATGAGAGATGACATCATCTTTGAAAGTGCCAACTTCTTCACAGATTTTCATCTTAGTGGCTTCAGTTCTTTTGTCCAATTCCATCTGATTATTAGCAAGAGTCAGACCTTATTCCATCACTTGACCAACACTAGTAATGGTGTGGTCTAATGCTTTTCCACCAATTTGAAACATATGTTTGAGCTGATCAGTATTATGCTGGATCACAGCAAATCCTCTGCTCATCTTAATTTCTAGAGCAGTGACCTTGTCAGAGACAGTTTTTATACAAGTATCAAAGTATGTTCTCTGAGCTTGAAGAAGAAGGACAATCTGTGTCATCAAATCTGAGGAGGCAGGAGCTGTAGCAGCAGGAGGAGCAGAAGTAGATGGAATAGAAGGAATAGGAGGAGCTACCCATGGAGCTATTTCTGTGAGGGTAACAGAGCTCTGAGCTCTTGTAATTGTTACCATGACATCCCCTTCATCAGTGACTGTGGGGATGGAGAAATGTAAGTTCCTGAGAGGAGCTTCAACTCGCTCAGGTGATGCCTCATCTGAAATGAAGATTGTTTCTGGCTGTTCTTGGTGAGATTGAGCGGGAGTTCTTGCTGGAGATATTTCTAGAGACTTTGCAGGTGATTGCACTGGAGTGGGGTCTTTAGGTATATCAGTGGATGGAGCTTTTGGAGATAGAGGAGGAGGTGGTTCAACTGCAGTTAATTATTCTAGCATCTCATTGATGGCAACATCAGTGGATAGGAGAATTTCTTGAAGTTGTTGATCTGTGGGGATATCTTCTGATGGAATTGGTCTTACATAACAGAATTTTCCCTATAATATCCACTAGCAATTTACCTTCTGCATTCATGTCAGCTCTTCTGATATACTTTGCATCAGCAGAAATTCCACAGAACCAGCAAGTTCTGGAATATTCGTCATTGCCCAGAAATTCATCTGCATCCAGAACTGGCAGCCGAAGTAATTGAGAAACAGAATTTGGGGTGAGCTTTATCTTGATACCTTGAACTGAAGACTTCAAAACTGTCCCATGGTGCTTGACCTTGACATGCCTGAAGAATTCTGCAACATCTGGGAAGAGAATTCGACACGGTTCTTGAAGGATGAAAGTTAATCCAGCGGTGTCGAGGAGAATCATGAGATGATGGCAGTCGTCAGAGAGTTCTGTAATCCCGGTAGCGACTAATTCTGATCCCACACCGATCTTAATGGCGGTGGCCATGATTCAGGAATTCTGGAGATTCTGAAACCCTAGATCATGTCGACAGGGTGAAGAGAATCACGCGGCTCTAGAACTGACTGAGGAAGGTGAAGAGCCGAACGGGTACTCGAGAGGGCGAAAATGATTTAGTGTAGGTTATTTCCGGATTTTCTTATTTATATAACCCTAGTTTTAGGTCTAATTACTTGAAAATGACTGAAGTAAACCATAGAAGAGGCGACATAAGCCTTGGTTTGCGCATAATAAAATTTGAAAAAGAGGCTCGGCATATACACGAGTAAGTGAAGCGGACTACTCGAGTATGTCAGTCTCCTACTTGAGTAGGTCAAGTAAACTACTCGAGTATATCATTCCACTACTCAAGTAGGTCAAGTCGAATACTCGAGTATGTCAATTATACTACTCGAGTATGCCAATCTACTACTCGAGTAGGTGATATGCTTACTCGAGTAGGCTATGTCTTACACGAGTCAAAGAGTTATAATTTTGAAAAATTTCAGTATTTGACTAAACTTTGAGCCTTGAGCCTTCTTGAAAATCCATCTTCTCTATTCTTCTTTGTTGAGCATCCCAAGTTTTGTTTTGAAGAACGAGAACTTGGTCTTGTCCAGTGGCTTCGTAAAAATGTCTGCAATTTGCCTATCTGTAGAGATATATTGAAGGTCTATGTCCCCATGCTCCACATGTTCCCAGATGAAATGATACCTTAGCTCTATATGCTTTGTCCGGCTGTGCGAGACTGGGTTGTTGGTTATTGCTATTGCGCTGGAAGAGTCGCAAAATAATGGAATCTTTTCAAATTTCATGTTGTAGTCCTCAAACTAATTCTTTATCCAAAGTAACTGTGCACAACAAATGCCTGCAGAGATGTAATCTGACTCAGCCGTTGAGATTGCCATACAGTTTTGCTTCTTGCTACTCCAGGAGATAAGTCTTCTTCCAAATAATTGACATGTCCCTGAAGTGCTTTTCCTATCATCTTTGCTTCCTACAAAATCTGCATCTAAAAAACCTATTAGTTTGCTGTCAATACTTCTTGGGTACCATAAGCCAAGATTTAGTGTACCTTTAAGGTATCTTAAAATCCTCTTTGCAGCAGCGTAGTGAGATTCCTTAGAGTTCACATGAAATCTAGCACAGAAACATGTTGAGAACATTATGTCAGGTCTACTTGCAGTAAGGTAAAGCAAGGATCTAATAATGCTTCTGTACTTGGTTTCATTAAAAGGTTTCCCTTTTTCATCCTTGTCCAGAGACATAGTTGAAACCATTGGAGTCCTCATCGAGGTTGCATTCTCCATTCCGAATTTCTTAATAATATCTTTGGTGAACTTGGCATGCAAGATGAAAATTCCATCTTCAGACTGTTTCACTTGAAGCCCTAAGAAATACATCAGCTCACCCATACTGCTCATTTCAAACTTCCCTTGCATAAGTTTTGAAATCTTCTTGCAGAGGTTGTCATCAGTAGAGCCAAAAATAATGTCGTCGACATAGATTTGCACTAGCAAAATCTTGCCTTTAATTTCCCTAAGAAATAATGTCGTGTCTATCTTTCCCCTTATAAACTTGTTATCAAGTAGAAAGCTAGAGAACGTCTCATACCAAGCTCGAGGAGCTTGTTTCAGGACATATAATGCTTTATGCAGTAAATAAATGTAATCAGGAAAGTTAGAATCATCGAAACCTGGAGGTTGTTCCACATACACCTCTTCCTTTATGTCACCATTAAGGAATGCAGACTTCACATCCATCTGGTAGACAATGAAGACTTTAAGTGTAGCATATGCTAGGAATAACCTTATTGCCTCCAGCATTGCCACTAGAGCGTACGTCTGATCGAAGTCGATTCCTTCTTCTTGACGATAGCCTTTTGCAACAAGTCTGGCCTTATTCTTTACAATCATTCCATCCTCGTCCATCTTTTTCATGTAGACCCATTTTGTCCCAATGACGTTCTTACCTTTGGGTCTTGGAACAAGCTTCCATACTTTGCAGTGCTTGAACTGGTTTAGTTCTTCTTCCATCGCCATTATCCATGATGCGTCTGAGTTTGCTTCCTCAAACTTCTTTGGTTCAACCTGCGAGAGAAAACTTAAATATAGGTTCTCATTAGTTGTACCTCTACGAGTTCTGACACCATCCCGAGGATCTCCTATGATCTGGTCCATGGGGTGATCCTTTAGATGTCTGAGCTCTAGAATCCTTGCATCTGGATTGTCTTCTATCACCAGAGTGACTTCTTCATCTTGGATGACTTCTTCATCTTGATCATCAGCCTCTCCAATAGGGGTTGGAGTGGTGATCTTGATGAATTTTTCACCTTTGTCTTCGGACGGTCCATCCAAGCTAATTTCTTTCAGCTTTGCACCTGCATCTTCAATGAGCACACTAGAAGAGTTGCTTTGAAGCAAACTCGTCTATGAAATACAACATGTTTCGATTCTTCTACCACCAGGGTTTTTCTATTAAAAATCCTGTATGCCTTACTATGTCTACTATAACCTACAAAAATACCTTCAAAACTCTTTTCGCTAAACTTTGTAGTATGATACTTGCCATTGTTGAGCACGAAGCATTTACAACCAAAAATTCTAAAATATGAGACTGTTGGTTTCCTGCCCTTCAGAAGTTCTTAAGGTGTCTTATCGTTGTTTTTCTTTATGAGAGCTTGATTTTGCACGTGACATGCAGTGTTGACGGCTTCAGCACAAAAATATTCCGGAAGTGAAGCATCACTCAACATGGTCCTGCAGGCCTCTATGAGTATTCTATTCCTTCTCTCTGCCACTACGTTCTGTTGTGGAGTACGAGGAGAGGAAAACTCATGAAAGATACCTAAGCTTTCACAAAATCATGTCATGGCCCCAGACTTGAACTCTGTTCCATTGTCACTTCTGATTTTTACTATGGAGCAGTTGTACTCATTCTGAACTTGCCTGACAAAATTAGCAAAGATGTCGAAGGTATCTGACTTGTGTTTCAGAAAGAACACCCACGCAAAGCGTGAGTAATCATCAACAATTACTAACATATAATCCTTACCTCCCAAACTTCTAATTTGTGGTGGACCAAACAAGTCCATATGTAGTAGATGAAGACATCTATTAGAATCCTTGCCAATAACGCTTTTAAAGGTAGCTCTTGTTTGCTTGTCTTTTACGCATGCATGACAAAGTCTATCTTTGACGTACTTCACATTTGGGACATCACGTACTAAGTTCATTGAAAATAATTTATTAATAGTTTTAAAATTAATATGTGCTAGTATCTTGTGCCATTGGTCACCAAGAGATGCACTATCTTTTGCTAAAAAGCACACTGTTGTCGAAGAATCTATACAAATGAAATTTAAACAGAAAATGTTTCTTCTTCGAGTGCCGGATAGAATTGTTTCCTTATTATCAACAGATTTTATCAAGCACTTATCAGCATGAAACTCAACTATGTATCCTTTATCACAGAGTTGGCTTATGCTTATGAGATTGTGTTCCAATCCTCCAACATAAGCTACATCTGAGAAAGATACACTACCGTTAGTTATCATACCATAGCCTTTAATGATTCCACGGTCCGAACCTCCAAAGATGACCTTTGGTCCATTCACGACTGGAGTAAAATTCTGAATTAGGCTTCTTGTCCCGGTCATATGCTGAGAGCATCCACTGTCCAAATACCAGATTGGCATTTTGGTGGCCTTTGGACATTCCTTCAATCACAATCAGTTTGCCTTAGGAACCCAAACATGTTTGGGTCCTTGTTCTCGGGTTAGAACACTCCTCCTATGAATATTATCATTAGTAGTGGTCTTCCTCATATTGCCAACATGTGGGGTTGCAGCATTTCTGGGATTAAACCAACAATCAATGGCAAAGTGACCAATTCTGCCACAACACCAACAGTCAAATCTGATGTATCTTTGCCTCATGTTCTCCTGCTTGAACTTTTGGAATTGAGGTCTAGTAGGAGCAGCATTCCTGGAGGAAGATGCCTCATGAAGATGGCAATCACATGGCTTCTTTTCCTTTATAGGCTTTTCTACAACAGGCATTGCCTTTGGTGCCTTCTTGAAGTTATGACCATGATTGAAAGAGTCATAGCTCCGAAGAATCACTTCTTCATAAGGTGCCTTAAAGACACTTTCGCCAAAGTTTCTGGGTCGAGTCCATCCTTGATACCGGGACTTTGGCTCTACATAGGTAGGCCTATCAAAGTGTCTGTAAGATGAGTCGAGATCAAACTCGTTTGAAGGAAATATAACCTTTTTGAACGTGGTCTGATCTTGAGGGGCTTTCCCCTTCTCTTTGGCTAAGGACGTTTTGGCGGCCTTATTCTTTCGTTGAGCCTTATTTGTCCTAGAAGACTTACTAGGAGGTTCTTCATGGCCTAGTCCATCTCCCTTGGACTTGGTTGAGAATTCAGCAAGGAATGGAAGAACAGTCTTAGGCTTAGAGAAACTTTGAAAAAGTTTCTTTTCAGCGGCAAGTTGTGCTTCCAGTTCCTTTATGATTTTCTCTTTGAGGTCAAGGTGCTCAAGAGATTTATTATATTCTTCAATAGTATTATTAAAGTTCTCTTCGAGCGAGTTATTCTTTGCGACTTTCTCTCTCAAGATGCTCCCTTCATCTTTGAGTGACTTTATCTCTTTAGCCCGAGTTTTCACGACTCGATGACATTTGTCGTAAGCCATGATTAACTCCTTATATTGGGCCATGAGTTCAGACTCATCGTCAGAAGAGCTATCCTCACAATCATGTTCAGAAACTTCAGAATCAGAAAGAGGAGTGTGAGAGTTTACCTTCCCAGTGAACCGGGGCTCTTGTTCATCATCAGTTTGAGCCATGAGTCCAAAATAGGCTTCTTCTCCTTCACTCGACTCAGATGAGGCAGAGTCACTAAGAGTCTTGCCCTTTTTGGCTATCAAGCTCTTATCTGTCCTCTTCTTGTTGTATGAGGACTTCTTTTCCTCTCTTCTACCACCCTCCTTCTTCTTGTGAGGGCAGTCAGTGATGATGTGTCCTGGCTTATTACAACAATAACAAATAATATCAGTCAAAACATGTTTGTTCTGTTTAGAGTTATACCTGTCATGGCTACTTGAGCCTTTTCTTTGCCGATCACCATCGCATCGTGATCTTCTATAGGAGGCATCCTTGCCTTTCCATTGCTTCTTCTTGTTCAAGAATTTCTTGAACTGTCGTGAGAGTAGTGAGAACTCCCCTTCGAATAGTTCAGACCCTGAGGTGCTTGGCTCTGAGGTTTCTTCTTCACTAACTTTTTGTGCTGGAGTAGGAGAAACAACCTTTGTCTTCTTAGAGGTGTCTTCCTTTAAAGCAACAGACTTCTCTTTGAATGCAGACCTGATCTTCTCTTCTTCAGCCTTTCTGGTGTTGAGTTGAAGCTCATATGACATAAGCTTCCCGTAGAGATTCTAAGGATCTGTCTCGGCCAGTTTTCCAAACTCCTTTATGGCACAGACCTTGTTATCCGATTCCTTAGACAGGGATCTCAAGAATTTATCATTTAAATCTCTATTAGTGATGACTCTGCCATTGTCCCTTAGCCCATTCACTATCTTGAAGAAATTCTCAAATGTGTCAGCAATGATATCTTTGTTTCCTGTCGGAAAGCTTCATAATTCTGTTTAAGAAGGGATCTCCTATCATCCCTCACTTCTTCTGTACCTTCCATCAAGGTAACTAATGACTACCACATCTCTTTTGCAGACTGGGAGTGAATCAGGTTTTGCAGCATTGAATCATCGACTGCACTTGCTATAATATTTTTTGCCTTTTTGTCCAATGAAACAAGTGCAATCTCATCCTTATCTAGATCCATAAGTTTCTTTGGGACTTTCTTAGTTGGATCTATAGTGGAGACGGTCATGGGAATATAAGGACCTTCTGTAACAACCCCATCTATTCATATAATATATACTAGAAGGTCCGACTGGGGCCCCACAGCATATACAACAAAACAACACCTAACACATTGCATTCTAGCGGAAGCTTATAACACTACACTTGAACTCCGCTTTTGAATCTCAAATATATAAAAACTCCCCATTTTATATATCATAGGAATGTCTTACAAAACACATAAAGTGTTGGACTTATGGCCATACAAGGCTTTCAAACAGTGGCCCAAATATTGGCACGCAGGCCTTCCACATCAAAAGAAAACATAACATTTACATCCACATTAGCCTTCAAGGGCTAGAAGCAACATCAGCAAAAATAGCGGTATTAACCCTTTTTCGTCCCGCTTGGCTCTCCAGCACCTGTACAGGGACAATCCACCCAACGGTGGCAAACAAAGGCAACGGTCAGCATTCAGCTGACCAAATTATAACGACCCTACCCTTTTCTCAGGGCAGTGGTAATCTTCCCTGCATGCATATCATATCACAAGTATGGCTATATATCTCATATCCTGTGCTTTCACGCACACATGCCATCACAACCGTCAGCCACCCGGCCCGACGGTCCGTTCACTCAGGGCAAATTCTTGGTGTACTGGCAAATCAGTTGCCCACCACCGTATCAGGGTCATAGTCCAACGACAACTCACTTGAGCATTTATTCCATGGCGTGCAGCCGGAGTTTTATAGCCTTAGTGAACCGGGATTGGACCGTAGCCACCCATTGTATCACGACACGTAGGCCTAAGACTCCTGCTATGCGCTCCAACAGACCGCACATTTTGGTCTCGTGTCGGACGGACATAATGCAGGTCGGATCCTCCACCCCCCGTTGCTCAAATTACCTTGCCATCACCGAGTACGGCGTACTCGCGGCTAAATAAAGGCGCGGATAGGTCTCACCGATCCTGTTCTGGCATTCAAGCCTGGGTATTTCTCTTACACCCAATCATATCATAACATTAGCTTGTCTTTCCTGGGCACACCAGTACTTCCTGCTACTCTCTTCGCAGGTGGACACCGCAAATATCACAATTGTCCGGGGTCTTTCCTGGCTACCACGCCAGTACTTCCTGTTACTCTCTTCACAGGTGGACTCCCTATAGTACAAGCAGCACAAGCATTCTACGGGTATTTTCCTGGACTACCACTCCAGTACTTCCTGCTACATCCTTTCACAGGTCTAACCCGTCGACTCCTAAACTACACGTTTATCACGGAGTCTTCTCCCGCTTGTATGCAACATCACCAATCCAGACCAACCTGTCCAGATGGGCTTCACACAGCAAGCCTATTCCGTACTCCATTTCCGGATCTATATGCCAACAAAGGGGATTCCATGAATCAACCCAAATACTCCCAAAATCAGCCACATTTTGGTGGGGGAATCACAAACATATGCCCAAAAGTAAGCCTCCACATGGCTAGGAAGAAAGGTCGTTACCCTTGAATACCGTTTCGGTGCCATGAATGCCTAGCTGGCTCGAAAGAACCGCAAAAGCTTTGCCTCCGCAACGCCGACATCGGATCTCTCGTCGGAAAACCACAGTAGCACCGGTGACCAGCCCCTTTCCTCCTCCTTCTTCCTCTCTCTTTCTCTCACTAGGATTGTAGAAAGAGAAGACCAAATGAAAAATGAGATTTCCCTTCTCATCTATGACCTTAAGGAAATAGGGAGGTAGCTCAGCCATTGGATCCGAGCTGAAAGAACGGACGACCAAGAATTTGCCACAAAAGCACAAATTTTGCCTGACACGGCCTGTGACACGCCCGTGTCCAAGGCCGTGTGCCTCAAGAGGCACTTAATTGACTTATCCAGTCCAGTGACACGCCCATGTGACACGCCCGTATCACGGGCCATATCACCCGACACGCTCGTGTCTGTGGCCGTGTTCATCAGGTTAAAAATTCTCAAGATCACCCGAGACTCACACAGCCTGTGACACGCCCGTGTCCCAGGCCGTGTGCCCATACATGACACTAGACACGCCCTAGCTCAAATTCGTCGGGCTGAGTTCGTCGACCGCGCTGACACGCCCCGTGACACGCCCGTGTCACAGGCCATGTCCAAAGCACTCGACGATCGTCAACCACTCGTCGACTGTTCCTCCCGAACACTCGTCGAACGCAGGACACACCCTGGGACACGACTGTGTCCCAGGCCGTGTCACCCCAAAAACTTACCTGCTGAAAAATGGGCTGTTACAACCCTCCCCTCCTACAAGAAATTTCGTCCTCAAAATTTGTATACAGGAAGGCAATCAGCAACCAAAAAATATAACATTAAACGTTTATGTTACAACAAAATTTTCACTAGCCACTCAGTTATAGAAACAGCTCGGGAAACTCCGCTTGCATGGTCTGCTCTCGCTCCCATGTAAGCTCCTCACGGCCGTAATTGTGCCATCAGACTTTAACCATCCCGACCGTCTTGTTCCGCAACTGTTTCTCAGCTCGATCTTCGATCTGAATGGGTATAACTCTCATTGTTAGCACATACTCCACCGGCACATGATCATCCGTGATCACTTGAGATGGATCTTTAACGGCCTTCCAAAGAACCGAGATGGGAAACACATCATGTAGTCTACCCAAGTCTGTCGAAAGAGCTAGCCGATACACAGCTTCTCCGATTCGCTCAACCACTTCAAATGGACCCAAATATCTTGGACTCAACTTTTTCAAACGTCGAATCCTGGATACACCTTTGAATGACTTGATCTTCAAGTAGACCCAATCGCCTACCGCGAACTCTACATTCCAGTGCTTGGCGTTGTAGTACTTTGCTTGACGATCTTGGGCTATGAGTAGCTTCTCTCGAATAGCACGAATGGTTGAGTTTGCGTCATCGACTTCATTACGCTTATAAACTCTAGCTTCGCCCGCTTCTACCCAAGACAAGGGAGTATGACACTTCCTTCCATATAGAGATTCATACGGTGCCATCCCGATGCTCGCCTGTTGCTGTTATTATAAGCAAACTCCACCATGTAGATATGATCTTCCCATCTCTTGCCAAAGTCGAGGGCGCACATTCGGAGCATGTCCTCCATCGTTCTGTTGGTTCGTTAAGTCTGGCCATCCATTTGGGGATGAAAGGCCGTACTGAAAGTCAACTTCGTGCCCAACAGCTGGTGATCTAGCCTCCAATACTTTGAAGTGAATCACCCATCTCGATCACTCACGATGCTCCGAGGAACACGGTGAAGCCATACAATCTGTTCCACGTATAGCTTTGCCAAACTTTCTACCGAATCATCTCGCTTGTTCGGTAGGAAATGTGCCACTTTTGTCAGCCGATCAACAATCACCCAGATGGAATCGTTCCCTCGCTGAGATCTTGGCAACCCGTGCACGAAATCCATAGAAATATCGTCAAATTTCCACTCTGGAATTGGCAATGACTTCAAATTACCGCCCGATTTCTGGCATTCCACCTTCACCATAGCAGAGGTTTGGCATTTGGCCACATAAAGAGCAACATCTTTCTTTAACCCTGGCCACCAAAATATCTTTTTCATATCCTTGAACATCTTCTTGCTCCCTGGGTGGATTGAGTACTTTGTATAATGCGCTTCATACAGCAGTTCTTCCCTCAATTTACCCACATTTGGGATGCACAAACGGCCCTCTTTCCGCAAAAGACCGTCATTCCAGGAGATCTTTCCTTCTGGCCCATCTTTCGCATAGCGTAGGAGATCTTCATCCAACTCTGTTGCCCGTCGAACTTGGTCCGCAAGGTCACATTGCACCTTCGTCCAGTTCAAACATGCATTGGAAATGGAATTCATGTCAACACAAGAAATCTCTAACGCTTCCAGCTCTTGGATGAGACGTTCATCATGTCTCTGCAACCATGCTGCTCTTGCCGGAGTCCGTCGACTCAAGGAATCCGCGACAACATACCCCTTCCCGGGAGTATAGTGAATCTCAAAGGTGTAGTCCCCGAGGAACTCCAACCGCCTTCGTTGTCACATATTCAAGTCCTTCTGCTCCAATATGTACTTCAGGCTCTTGTGATCTGTATAGATCTCACCCTTCACACCATAAAGATAGTGTCGCCACAGTTTTAGTGCAAAGATCACCGCCGCAAACTCAAGAACATGGACGGGATAGTTCCTCTCGTGCACTTTCAGTTGGCATGAGCCATAAGCAATCACCTTTCCATTTTGAAGAAGCACGCAGCCTAAGCCGCTTCCTGAAGCTTCGCTGTAGATTACAAATCCATCGGTACCACATGGCGATGACAACACAGGTGCCGTGGTCAACCGACACTTCAGCTCTTCAAAAGCTCGCGTGCACTCTGGCGACCAAAGGAACTTCTGTTCTTTTCGTGTCAATGTGGTTAGCCACAAAGCAATCTGCGAGAAGTTTTCAACAAATCTTCGGTAGTAGCCTGCTAGTCCAAGGAAGCTCTGGACCTCGGCCACTGAAGACAACTCTGGCCACTCTTCTATGGCCCTTATCTTCGTTGGATCCACAGCTATGCCCGCTCCACTCACCACATGGCCCAGAAAAGCCACTGACGATAGCCAAAACTCGCACTTCAAGAACTTGGCATATAGCTGATTCTGCCTCAAGGTATTCAACACCAACCGCAAATGTTTCTTATGATAGGCTTCCGATTTCGAGTACACCAGGATATCATCAATAAACACTATTATGAACAGATCCAGGTACTCGTGGAATATTCGGTGCATCAAGTCCATAAATACCGAGGGCGCATTGCACAGCCCAAACGACATAATCGTGAACTCGTAGTGCCCGTACCTTGTTCCAAATGCGGTTTTGGGAATATCTTCTTCCCGGATTCTCAATTGGTAATAACCAGATTTCAAGTCCAACTTCGAGAAGACGGACGATCCCACTAGCTGATCAAACATCTCATCAATCCGCGGAATCGGATATTTATTCTTCTCGGTCAGCTTATTCAATTTGCGGTAATCAATACATAACCGCAAACCACCATCTTTCTTTTTCACAAAAAGTACAGGGGCGCACCAAGGATACATGCTTGGGCGTATATACCCTTGCTCCATCAATTCCTGCAGTTGAACTTTCAACTCCACCATTTTGTTTGGCGCGACGCGATATGGCGAGCAGGCCACAGGTTTCGCACCTGGCACCAACTCGACCGTGAAGTCAATCTCACGCTGGGGTGGTAGCCCAGGGAGATCCTTGGGAAACACATCTGCAAATTCCGACACAATCAGAACATCACCCACACTGGCCTGAGGCTCAATAGCCTGAATCAGGGCGAAGTAGCACTACGCACCTTTCCGAACAACCTTTAAGACTTGGAGTGCAGACAACAATGTCCCGCCCACTCCTCGCATACCTGCGAACTTAGTCTCCTGTTCGGTATTCTAGCATAACGTGATCTCTTTGGATTGGCAATCAATCAAGGCATGCAGCTCTGCAAGCCAATCCATACCAAATATCACGTCGAATTCCGATATCGGCAATAAAGATGCAGTCAAACTGAAATCCCGACTTCCTATTTGGACCGCCACATCGCAATCTTGATCCACAAGCATCCAACAGCCATTTGGAAACACCACTCTGATGCTATCTGTCTTCGCACGACTAGGTATCCCAAGCCGCGCTATAAACTCGCGAGACAGAAAAGAATGCGATGCACCTGTATCAAACAGTGCTCGCGCCAGCGTGTCCCGAATCATCACAAAACCTGTGACAATCATCTCACACACACAAGCCGCATACACATAGGCATTAGGCAAAATATACAAGCAATATAATACGCAAAAACGTAACTCGTACCTGTGACGACGTCACTTTGCTTGATGGCCTCATGCAGGCCAAGATTGTAGACCCGGGGCTGCGCCTGAGAGGCAGAGGATTCCACCACCACCTTTCCTTTTTCCGTATATGACGCTCCCGCCTTCTTTTTACTCTTTGGCGGCACCCGACAATCGCGAGCTATATGCCCCACCCATCCACAATTGAAGCATGTACGAGTATCCGACTTTGAGGTGGCCCCCGACATTGCTCCTGATGCAACTGAAGAAGGAGCTTGTCCCTCCGTCTTGGGCCTCTTGCCCCATTTCTTCTTATAAAATGACTTCGTCAGTCGGGGCACTTTAAACTCCTGCAGTGACACAGCTAATGCCCTCTTTCCCTGCACCCTTTTCATGTCTTTTTTAAGCACGCTTGCAGTGTCGACCAACGCCTGGAAGCCTTGGTTCACAGAACAAGAAAGCAGGAATCTCAACTCATCCCGGAGTCCTTCGTAGAACCTATTCGTCTTCCTTTGCTCATCATCAAAAATCCAACACGCATACCGCCCCAAGCGTGTAAATTCATGCAGGTACGCGTCAACACTGCCATCACCTTGCGTCAGCCTTTGGAATTCATTCTCCATGGCAATCCGTTGCACCGTAGGAAGGTGCTTCGCTAGAAAGAGTCGAGAGAATTCTTCCATTGATACTTCTGTTAAGGGACGACCCGCCAAGTGATGCAGCTTCATCTCGTCCCACCACAATCTAGCCTCTCCTTCAAGCAGGAAGGTAGCTAAGGTGACTTTCTGATGCTCCTCCATTCCAATCGTCGTCATGATCCGCTTGACGCGCGATAACCAATCCTCAGCCTGTACAGGAGCTCCCACTCCCGAGAACGTCGGCGGGTGAAAACTCATAAACCGCGTCAACTGCTTCTCAGCGGTTCGCGGATTCACAGCCACAACAGCTTCTGGCCTCGCCTCCACCTGTTCTGGCCTCACGGCCGGTTGCGCCTGCCCTTGCGCCTGCCCAACCGGCTGTCCTTGAACCATTGCAAACAAAGCCTCAGCAATTTGTCGCAAAGTTTCTGCAGACGGTGGAGGTGTAGGCACCTCAATTGGTGTCGTACTTTCATCCGAACGTTGGGGCTCTGATTGCCCCGCACCACTCCGAGTCACCTAAGGGGAGAAGTCACACACATTAGCGGCCTTATACAAGCAAACAACACAAAATAAGAACGCGCAGGTTCCTCAAACATAATAATTTGCATTCCTATCATGGACATTCAGGAGTTCAAACATGTTAACGTGGTTTGCACAGACACGTGCTCGCAAACCCATAAAAGAAGTCGACCACGGCTTCGAGAGGGAAAGACCAAGATAGCTGATACCAAAATGTAACAACCCCATCCATTCATATAATATATACTAGAAGGTCCGGTCGGTGCCCCACAACATATACCACAAAACAGACGATGAAGCTACAGAGTGATACCAGAGTAGCGCAGTGCACCTAACACATTGCATTCTAGCGGAAGCTTACAACACTACACTTGAACTCCACTCTTGAATGTCCAACATATAAAAACTCCCCATTTTATATATCATAGGAATGTCTTACAAAACACATAAAGAGTTGGCCTTATGGCCTTTCAAGGCTTTCAAACAGTGGCCTAAACATTGGCACGCAGGCGGCCATATCAAAAGAAAACATAACATTTACATCCATATTAGCCTTCAAGGGCTAGCAGCGGCAGCAGCAAAAATAGCGGTATCAACCCTTTTTTGTCCTGCTTGGCTCTCCAGCACCTGTACAGGGACAATCCACCCAACAGTGGCAAATAAAGGCAACGGTCAGCATTCAGCTGACCAAATTATAACGACCCTACCCCTTTCTCGGGGCAGCGGTAATCTTCCCTGCAGGCATATCATATCCCAAGTATGGCTATATATCTCATATCCTATGCTTTCACGCATACATGCCATCACAACCGTCAGCCACCCGGCCCAACGGTCCGTGCACTCAGGGCATAGTCTTGGTGTACTAGCAAATCAGTTGCCCACTACAGTATCAGGGTCACAGCCCAACGACAACTCACTTGAGCATTTACTCCATGGTGTGCAGCCGGAGTTTTATAGTCCTAGTGAACCGGGATTGGCCCATAGCCCCCCAATGTATCATGACACGTAGGCCTAAGACTCTTGCTATGCGCTCCAACAGACCGTACCTTCTGGTCTCATGTGAAAGTCCACCTAGTGTCAGCTATGTGCACCTATGGGGGGGGGATAGGTGACGAGTAGCGCTTTTGCGGAATTTACGAACGTACCTGCACAATAAAAATAAAAAGCACAGCACACAGAATACACAGGCAATTTATAGTGGTTCCCCGACTTGGGTACATCCACTTTCCCCCTTCGACCTATCTCCCCAACAAGGGACGACTCGGTCACTTCTCCAACGGGATTGAAATCCAATCCCTGCACTACCGGAAGGAACCCTTCCACACGTGAGAGTCAACACTCCCACAAACCGGGTTGCACCCAACCCTTACAACACGGAACAATCGTTCCTTTACAACAAAAGTAAATATGGAATGTACACGAGATACAAACTTCGTTTGGAGACTACGGTGTTCCTCTTCGTTCGACGACGTGTTCGTGAAGTCAATGAAGAGTCTACAACCTTGGTCTCTCTTGGAAAGGATCTTCCCGAAACCGGCGGCGGCAATCCGAGCGGCGGCTAGCTTCGGGATCGGCGGCTATGATGATGAGCGGCTGCTGAACTTGGAGATCCAAACTTCGTAGCGAAGCTAGCTTGGTCTTCCAACGGTCACACGAGGATCGGTCGTCTCGATCGATTCGGACGGGGGAGTTTTTCCCGGTCAACAAATCGAGAGACAAGAGATCTCTGGATAGACACGTGAGACTCAAGCTTTGCTAAGCTTCAGTCGCCGGAGATCACGAAGGATTCCCGATTGTTGACGGTGACCTACGTTCCCGAGCGCGACCGTGACGGCGGAGAGGAATCGCGGTTTTAGGGTTACGTCGCGGCTCGGTTTCTTTCTTCCTGTTTTACTGTTCAAAATACCCGAATATATATACTGTAGATAACTCCAATATGACCGTTTGTGGGACCCACAATAGAAATCCCTAAATCCCGGTCCAGAAAATTGACAGCTGTAGAATCCGGTTCAGGAACTTCCCAAGAAAACGCTAAGTGAAAATCGGCGAGAATCGCAGGTGATTCTCGACGAATCGGCGAGAATCACCAAGTGATTCTCGACGATTCGTCGAGAATCGCTAGTGATTCTCGACGAATCACTTATTGATTCTCAGCGATTTTCACTTGGTATCCATGATCTGCTTAACCACTGGTTCGGCGAGAATCACTAGTGATTCTCGCCGAATCTTACTTGGCACCGTTTTGAGGTAGCCAGAAGGAGTCGGCGAGAATCACTAATGATTCTCGCCGATTCGGCGAGAATCACTTGGTGATTCTCGTCGAATCGGCGAGAATCACTTGGTGATTCTCGTCGAATTTTCCTTGGACGGATTTTCGTCTTCCACCCTGGAGCTGCTCCTTGACCCATCCATGCTCCTTGTCTTCTCTTGCATATGAACGGCCCTGTACTTGAAAGTAAGTGCACTCCAATAGAGAGAGTACACGTAGGCCAACACACTGATCTGCTCAACGAGGGATTACGTCTTGCAGACCCGTGTATATTGACCTACTGCACCCTGACATTGGTGTGCACTTAGCGTGGAGGAGCTGCAAGTACAACTTAAGATGTTTCATCAAATACATTGTGAATTCATCTTAGCTTGACAGGTGGCTTCCTCAAATCCAGGTAACTGTGGATACAATACCCAACAATCTCCCCCTATTTGACGAAGCCAAAACCCTACTAGCTAAGATGAATAACACCTATCAAATAATAAACATAGCATTCAGAAATTTAACATGCAGCACAAGAGAGTATGAGCAAACAGATCAGGACTTGAGTCATTCACAAATTCTAATATATATACCAATATAAATATATACACATATAATCTCAGAATTGTTTATATGATAACAATAATCATTAAATGTTCTTAAGACAAAGTGACAAGCTATAAGTTTTTGACTATTTTTCCTTAGCTAAGTCACCCTTAGGATTTTGAGCCAAGTACTTCTTGCTTTGCCTCTCCATGTATTCTTTGGGCTTCGGGTAATACCTAGGAGGAGGAACTTTATCTGCATCCTTGTTGTTTCTGAAAAAGATGTTGCGTTTCGCTTCAAACGTTTTGTGCGTTTCCCACTCATACTGGCTATATACTTCGTTTCGATTGATCTCTCCTCTTTCTTGCAGCCAGAAGGTGTCTAAGATGATGTTCCTTGAAACTGGACTCCACCTTTCGTTTCGTACATCCTCCTCACTCATTCTGATTCTCTTCTCAGCTAGAGTCTCCTTGGAGGTCCCTTCCTGAACTTTTCTCTTTCCCCTGGCTTTTGCTAAGGCCTCTTGGTCAAACATGCTCCTCAGTTTAGCTTTGGAGAGAGCCCTAGCATCAGCGTCATTTGTGGGAACATCTGCAGCACTTGTACTTAAGTCCTCAGCAGCACACACTCCCTCAGCGGCCGTAGATGTCTCAGGAACATGAATACCTGCAGGATTGTCAGGCAGAACGACGCCTAACGTACCTAACGCCTGTTGGAGCATCCACCAGCAGCTCTCATAGACATATTTGCTTGATTGTGCGAAGTGTGTGCTCATGCTTTCTTGAAGCTCGGCCAACTTAGCTATATACTCTTTCTCCCCCTTTTTGGCTTCGACAGCGATGCAGTTTGCATATGAGTGCAGGGAGTCATCAATATGCTTGGTGGTCTTGGAGAATTCAGAGACTAAGGCTTGCTGATTGGCGTTAAGAGTTACCATATTACCGTCAAACTTCTGAATGTTGTTGGCTACAACATGTGCATTCTGATTGACGACGACAAGAGTATCAGTATTCTTTTTCAAACCGGCCATTAGGAGTGTGACAGCTTCGCCGGCCGCGGTATACTTCTCTTCAAATTTCTTCTCCATCACGTCCAGTTTATGGTTGATTTCCACCATATTCTTGAGCATCAGATTTTCCGAAGTCTTAATCCTGTTCAGCAGTTTATTCTAGGCTTCATCAAATGAGGCTTTAAGTTCATTCACAATGCCCTGAATGATATTGACAGTGTGAGTGGCTAGCTCATCTCGTAACGGAATAGCCGGAGGCACTTGTGGGCCTTGCATTTCAGCAGACGCATTTGTAGAGCTGGATACAATCACAGTCTCTAATGGAGGAATGCGGGCGGCCTCTGGAGATTTATCTGACTCCCCCTCCACTGGTGCATGCTTTTCAGATGGAGGTTCAACAAGAGCCGGATGCTCCAATACTTCATGCCCCTCATTCCCATCTTCCTCGCCGTCATCATTCAAGAAATCATCTATATCAGCAGCCTCTTCCAATTCTTGGTCAGCAGTCTCCAGTACAGTGTCACTTTCTTCTAGAATTTCGGCCACAGCATCCCTGGCCACCTGGGCAATTTCAGATACTACATCTGTATGAGGGGGTAGAGTCTCCCCCTCGATTCCTGCAGTCAGGGTATCAGGAATTTCACCGGGGGTGACTGTTGGAGATACTCCCTGTTGCTCTTCCACTGCAGGCTGCCCAATATGCCTCTCCCATCGATCAAACACACTTGCGTCCATCCTCTTCAAGTAGTGGAGAGGAACACCTTTGCTCATGTCAAACTTGTCTCCATTCAGCTGGTTTAGATATAGGCTTATGATGAGCCCAAAACTCGGAGTGCCCAAGGTGTCCTTGATCTTCTCGAACAGCAACTCCCCCCAGTTGAACCTCTTGCGGCAGACAACAGCTATGAGGATCTTGAACATATCTCCTGAGATATGGTCATGAGAGCCCGGCTTGCAGATGAGTACTTTTCCAATAATGTCAGACAGGAGCTTCCCTTCTTCATTCATATCCTTCCTCTTTATTGATCGAGTTCCTCGTGCGAGACCGCAGAATAAGAGAGTTCTGGTCTTGTCCTCGTCCTCCAGATAGTCCTCCTGCTCCGAGCTAGAAAGCTGTAGATAGCGGGTCAGCTTGCCGACAGACATCTTGATTTTTGCCCCAGCCACCTTGCTTTTGATGAGGGAGTCGCCATTTCAGAGTCTTGCGGTAGCAAAGAACTCCAGCACCTCTTTGTCCAGGATTTTGCAAGGGTGCTCCAAGACGAAGGTTAGCCCAGCCTCTTCCAGCATCAGAATGATGTTGCGGAATTCGTCCGAGGCGTGAGAAAACCCAGTTCGAACCAGCTCGCAGCCAGAGACCAACCCAGCAGTTGTCCTTGGAGCCATTGTAGATCTAGAGAGAGAAGCCCTACTCTAAGCGTTAATGAACTTTCAAAAAGAAAGCATCACTAGTGAGCGCGTCCAAGTACGGGTGAGGAAGAGGTTACCTAATGGCGTATACGGTGAGTTAGTTCGAGTGGAGAAGAATCGAAACTTGAAGAGTTCGTCGGTGAAGGCTTCGGCGGGATGCTTGCGGGAAACCTTTGATGGAGGCGAGCTTTCCAGCAGGAGTCGGCGAGGTGTCCTTCCGGTAAGTGTCCCTTGCGGCGATTAGTGGCCCCTCGGCGAGTGTCCAGAGGAGGAGAGTCGGCGGGAGCTTGCTAGAAATTTTCACGTTGATGTTTGGCGTAGGCGAGGAGCTTGCTGCGGGTCGTCGGGAAAGCTCTTGCGGGTTTCGGCAAGTCTGCGGAAGAACTCTTGCGGGATATTTGCTGCGACGTGAGGCGGGAGTCGTGAAGAAGGCGAAGGGTTTTGCGGGATTTGACTAATTCGGCGAGATTTGTCTAATTCGGCGGGATTCGTGAAGAATGCGAAGGGTCGGCGAGATTTGTCTGACAGGAGATTTATTTAATTCGGTTTCTGATACCATTTGTCTAATTCGAAATTGAGAGGTCTCTTGACTAGAAATTTTCACGTTGAGAAGCTTGCAACATTTTTGAAATTTTCTGATGTCAAGTCAATATAAAGATGATAAACACATGTATATTTTAAAGTCAATCTATTTGGATTTGAACGAGGCTTTTCCAAAAACTTCTTGATGTCAATTGTGAGTTGTCGAGAATCACGATGACATATCTTCGTTAACCCTTTATTGATGTGTAAAGGTTTGCATGCATCGAGTTAACCTATCCTTAGACGTGCATACATACACTAATATACAAAGAAGTATCTGTATATAATATATATATATATATATATATATATATGTAATTGTCAATTGAAAACGACTCAAGTCTTGAAACTGATCATGAGTACCTGGGATTTTGAGAGTCATCGTTTTAGTCCCTCAGGTAGAACATATCAGAAGCTCAATGTGAGTATGCTCAAATTGATATCACATCTGTTATTGCAGACGATTGTTCCAATTTAGTCTTGAGCCACCTACTGTCTAGTTCCCATCATATTCACGGGAACCTAGACTACCCTGCAAGAAAGAATTACTTTACCTTAGGAACCCAAATCATATTGGGTCCTAGGTTCCTGTTAGCATGAGCACGCCACTGCCTTCCTTCAGAAAACCTGTCTGGAAGACTACCTCTGTCCCGAGAATGTGGATAAGCCCTTGCCGTGGGCACAGAGGGGTTGTGCCAACAATCGATGGCAAAGTGTCCCACTTTGCCACAGCACCAACATGGGTGAATGTTGTATCGCCGTTTCCGACCTGATCTCGTGACTGATGTAGTCACGGTCCTAGGTCTAAACGGGATAGGGCATGATCTTGTCACAAAAATTCCTCTTCCATCGTGACACGTGGAAGGGTGGAAAGAATGCATGTTGTGAGCGTTATGAGGCCGGGAAGGTGGTGCCATTCTTTCAGGCATCTCCCTTACAGGGGCCCCATGGAACCTGACATCATGACTTCTATCCTCTCTATCCCGTGTCCTCGAGTGGTGAGAAGTCTTCTGTGAGCTGGGACATGCAGATCCACACTGTGTTGAGGCAGTGGCAGTGAATACGAAGGGCTCAGAATGAGCCTTAGGTATTTCCTCATGGGTGGCCATGACGCCCCTTGCACTATGGACGTTTCCACATGGGGACAAATCACCCTTGCAGTGACCACGACCATTCCTGTGGTCATACCTGAAGGCATGATGAGTTGCCTTCCTGCCTGGAGTGGGGGGTCGGAATACCGTTTCCCCATTTCTCCACGAATTGACAATCCGGGAGATCCACCCGTTTTCTTGCTTTCTCTTAATGGCATCAACCTTGGAGAAGTTTGATACTATTCTTTTCTCATTCTCCAGACTACTCTCTAGAGCTGAGATCTTAGAGTCCTTGGCCTTGTTGGACGTCAATTGGAGAACCAACAAGATCTTCAGTCGAGCAATCTCTCGAGCTTGCTCCTCAGCAAGTAGGTTGCTTTCCTGAAGGGCTCTCTTCAAGGAATCAGAATTTTCTGGAGGAGAGCAGTTTCTGTCTTCAGAAAGGTCAAAAGATATGGGGCAGGATGAAGATGTTACCTGCTTATCTGTGTTATTGTCATTAGAATCAGTGACCATTGTTTCATCCTCGTCCGAGCTGCTTTCCTCACTGGTCTCGTCAGTCTCTGATACGGACACTGGAGCTCTGATGTTGTCCGAGTGATGCTTGCCTTCATCTTCAGAGGTGAGGACCCCCACATAGGCTTCCTTGTCTGGTTGACAACATATCCCAGCTTTCTCTGACTCCCCCATCAGCTCTGAGATCATCATCCACAGAGATTTAGCCGTTCTACATTTTTCCAATCTAGAGCGAGAGGCTCCAGACCAGATATCCAGGATAATTTGACGAATCCTCTCGTCCAAATGAAATAGTGAGAGTTCCGTCTCTGACATCTCAGCAATGCCCATGGGCACTTGGATCCCAGAGTCGGAGGTCTTCATGGGAATAAACGGACCCTCTTCCAGGATGAAGGATGCTCGAGGATCGATAGCATCAAGGTGAAATGACACTCTCATTCTCCAGATGGGATAATAATCCTTTGTGCATGCGGGGAGTTTGAGTGGCGGTATCTCATAATCCAGATCCATGCTTCTGACACTGGTGGCAGGATTCTACTCAAGGTGTTAACCTTTGAAGAGCAACCTGGCTCTGTTACCACTTGAAAGTCCACCTAGTGTCAGCTATGTGCACCTATGGGGGGGGGGGGATAGGTGACGAGTAGCGCTTTTGCGGAATTTACGAACGTACCTGCACAATAAAAATAAAAAGCACAGCACACAGAATACACAGGCAATTTATAGTGGTTCCCCGACTTGGGTACATCCACTTTCCCCCTTCGACCTATCTCCCCAACAAGGGACGACTCGGTCACTTCTCCAACGGGATTGAAATCCAATCCCTGCACTACCGGAAGGAACCCTTCCACACGTGAGAGTCAACACTCCCACAAACCGGGTTGCACCCAACCCTTACAACACGGAACAATCGTTCCTTTACAACAAAAGTAAATATGGAATGTACACGAGATACAAACTTCGTTTGGAGACTACGGTGTTCCTCTTCGTTCGACGACGTGTTCGTGAAGTCAATGAAGAGTCTACAACCTTGGTCTCTCTTGGAAAGGATCTTCCCGAAACCGGCGGCGGCAATCCGAGTGGCGGCTAGCTTCGGGATCGGCGGCTATGATGATGAGCGGCTGCTGAACTTGGAGATCCAAACTTCGTAGCGAAGCTAGCTTGGTCTTCCAACGGTCACACGAGGATCGGTCGTCTCGATCGATTCGGACGGGGGAGTTTTTCCCGGTCAACAAATCGAGAGACAAGAGATCTCTGGATAGACACGTGAGACTCAAGCTTTGCTAAGCTTCAGTCGCCGGAGATCACGAAGGATTCTCGATTGTTGACGGCGACCTACGTTCCCGAGCGCGACCGCGGCGGCGGAGAGGAATCGCGGTTTTAGGGTTACGTCGCGGCTCGGTTTCTTTCTTCCTGTTTTACTGTTCAAAATACCCGAATATATATACTGTAGATAACTCCAATATGACCGTTTGTGGGACCCACAATAGAAATCCCTAAATCCCGGTCCAGAAAATTGACAGCTGTAGAATCCGGTTCAGGAACTTCCCAAGAAAACGCTAAGTGAAAATCGGCGAGAATCGCAGGTGATTCTCGACGAATCGGCGAGAATCACCAAGTGATTCTCGACGAATCGTCGAGAATCGCTAGTGATTCTCGACGAATCACTTATTGATTCTCAGCGATTTTCACTTGGTATCCATGATCTGCTTAACCACTGGTTCGACGAGAATCACTAGTGATTCTCGCCGAATCTTACTTGGCACCGTTTTGAGGTAGCCAGAAGGAGTCAGCGAGAATCACTAATGATTCTCGTCGATTCGGCGAGAATCACTTGGTGATTCTCGTCGAATCGGCGAGAATCACTTGGTGATTCTCGTCGAATTTTCCTTGGACGGATTTTCGTCTTCCACCCTGGAGCTGCTCCTTGACCCATCCATGCTCCTTGTCTTCTCTTGCATATGAACGGCCCTGTACTTGAAAGTAAGTGCACTCCAATAGAGAGAGTACACGTAGGCCAACACACTGATCTGCTCAACGAGGGATTACGTCTTGCAGACCCGTGTATATTGACCTACTGCACCCTGACATTGGTGTGCACTTAGCGTGGAGGAGCTGCAAGTACAACTTAAGATGTTTCATCAAATACATTGTGAATTCATCTTAGCTTGACAGGTGGCTTCCTCAAATTCAGGTAACTGTGGATACAATACCCAACATCATGTCGGACGGACATAACGCAGGTCAGATCATCCACCCCCATTGCTCAAATCGCCTTGCCATCACCGAGTATGACGTACTCGCGGCTAAATAAAGGCGCGGGTAGGTCTCACATATCCTGTTCTGGCATTCAAGCCTGGGTATTTCTCTTACACCCAATCACATCATAACATTAGCGGGTCTTTCCTGGGCACACCAGTACTTCCTGCTACTCTCTTCGCAGGTGGACACCGCAAATATCACAACTGTCAGGGGTCTTTCCTAGCTACCACGCCAGTACTTCCTGTTACTCTCTTCCCAGGTGGACTCCCTATAGCACAAGCAACACAAGAATTCTACGGGTATTTTCCTAGACAACCACTCCAGTACTTCCTGCTACTTCCTTTCACAGGTCTAACCCGTCGACTCCTAAACTACACGTTTATGACGTAGTCTTCTCCGGTTTGTATGCAATATCACCAATCCAGACCAACCTGTCCAGATGTTCTTCACACAGCATGCCTATTCCGTACTCCATTTCCGGATCTATATGCCAACAAAGGGGATTTCATGAATCAACCCAAAGACTCCCAAAATAAGCCACCTTTTGGTTGGGGAATCACAAACATATGCCAAAAAGGAAGCCTTCACATGGCTAGGAAGAAAGGTCGTTACCCTCGAAGACCGTTTCGGTGCCATGAACGCCTAGCTGGCTCGAAACAACCGCAAAAGCTTTGCCTCCGCAACGCCGACCTCGGATCTCTCGTCGGAAAACCACAGCAGCACCGGTGACCAGCCCCTTTCCTCCTCCTCCTTCTTCCTCTCTCTTTCTCTCACTAGAATTGTAGAAAGAGAAGACTAAATGAAAAATGAGATTTCCCTTCTCATCCACGGCCTTAAGGAAATAGGGAGGCAGCTCAGCCATTGTATCCTAGCTGAAAGAACGGACGGCCATGAATTTGCCATAAAAGCACAAATTTTACCTGACACGGCTGTGACACGCCCGTGTCCCAGGCCGTGTGCCTCAAGCGGCACTCAACCGACTTATCTAATCCAGTGACACGCCCATATGACATGCCCGTGTCACGGACCGTGTCACCCGACACGCCCGTGTCTGTGGCCATTTTCATTAGGTTGAAAAATATCAAAATCACCCGAGACTCACACGGCCTGTGACACGACCGTGTCCCAGGCCATGTGCCTATTCACGACACTAGACACGCCCCAGCTCAAATTCATCGGGCTGAGTTCGTCGACCGCACTAACACGCCCTATGACACGCCCATGTCAGAGGCCGTGTCCGAAGAACTCGACGATCGTCGACCAAATTTTGTCGACCACTCGTCGACTGTTCCTCCCGAACACTCGTCGAACGCAGGACACGCCCTAGGACATGCCCGAGTCCCAGGCTGTGTCTCCCCAAAAACTTGCCTGCTGAACAATGGGCTGTTACAATCCTCCCCTCCTACAAGAAATTTCGTCCTCGAAATTTGTATACAAGAAGGCAATCAACAACCAAAAATTATAACATTAAACATTTATGTTACAACAAAATATTCACTTGCCACTCAGTTACTGAAACAGCTCGGAAAACTCCGCTCGCATGGTCTGCTCTCGCTCCCATGTAAGCTCCTTACGGCCGCAATTGTCCCATCGGACTTTAACCATCCCGACCGTCTTGTTCCGCAACTGTTTCTCGGCTCGATCTTCGATCTGAATGGGTCTAACTCTCATTGTTAGACCATACTCCACTGGCACACGATCATCCGTGATCACTTGAGCTGGATCATTAAAGGCCTTCCGAAGCACCGAGATGTGAAACACATCATGTAGTCCACCCAAGTCTGCCAAAAGAGCTAGCCGATACGCAGCTTCTCCGATTCGCTCAACCACTTCAAATGGACCCAAATATCCTGGACTCAACTTTTTCAAACGTCGAATCCTGGATACACCTTTGAAGGGCTTGATCTTCAAGTAGACCCAATCGCCTACCGTGAACTCTACGTTCCGGTGCTTGGCGTTGTAGTACTTTGCTTGACGATATTGGCCTATGAGTAGCTTCTCTCGAATAGCACGAATGGTTGAGTTTGCGTCATCGACTTCATTATGCTTATAAACTCTAGCTTCGCCCGCTTCTACCCAAGCTAAGGGAGTACGACACTTCCTTCCATATAGAGCTTCATACGGTGCCATCCTGATGCTCGCCTGGTAGTTATTATTATAAGGAAACTCCACCATGTAGAGATGATATTCCCATCTCTTGCCAAAGTCGAGGGCGCACATTCGGAGCATGTCCTCCATCGTTCTGTTGGTTCGTTCAGTTTGGCCATCCGTTTGGGTATGAAAGGTTGTACTGAAAGTCAACTTCGTGCCCAACAGCTGCTGAACTAGCCTCCAATCCTTTGACGTGAATCACCCATCTCGATCACTCACGATGCTCCGAGGAACACCGTGAAGCCGTATAATCTGTTCCACGTACAACTTTGCCAAACTTTCTACCGAATCATCTTGCTTGTTCGGTAGGAAATGTGCCACTTTTGTCAGCCGATCAACAATCTCCCAGATGGAATCGTTCCCTTGTTGAGATCTCGGCAACCCGTGCACAAAATACATAGAAATATCGTCAAATTTCCACTCTGGAATCGGCAATGACTTCAAATAACCGCCCGGTTTCTGGCATTCCTCCTTCACCGTAGCACAGGTTTGGCATTTGGCCATATAAAGAGCAACATCTTTCTTTAACCCTGGCCACCAAAATAGCGTTTTCATATCCTTGAACATCTTCGTGCTCCCTGGTTGGATGGAGTTCTTTGTATAATGCGCTTCATACATCAGTTCTTCCCTCAATTTACCCACATTTGGGATGTACAAACGGCCCTCTTTCCGCAAAAGACCGTCATTCCAGGAGAACTTTCATTCTGACCCAGCTTTCGCATAGCGTAGGAGATCTTCATCCAACTCCGTTGCCCGTCGAACTCGGTCCGCAAGGTCACATTGCACCTCCGTCCAGTTCAAACATACATTGGCAATGGAATTTATGTCAACACAAGAAATATCTAATGCTTCCAGCTCCTGGATGAGACGTTCATCATGTCTCTGCAACCAAGCTACTCTTGCCGGAGTCCGCCGACTCAAGGCATCCACGACAACATTCCCCTTCCCGGGAGTATAGTGAATCTCAAAGGTGTAGTCCTCGAGGAACTCCAACCACCTTCGTTGTCGCATATTCAAGTCCTTCTGCTCCAATATGTACTTCAGGCTCTTGTGATCTGTATAGATCTCCACCTTCACACCATAAAGATAATGTCGCCATAGTTTTAGTGCAAAGATCACCGCCGCCAACTCAAGATCATGGATGGGATAGTTCCGCTCGTGCACTTTCAGCTGGCGTGAGCCATAAGCAATCACCTTTCAATTTTCCAGAAGCACGCATCCTAAGCCGCTTCCTGAAGCATCGCTGTAGATTACAAATCCATCGGTACCACATGGCGATGACAACACATGCGCCGTGGTCAACCGACTCTTCAGCTCTTCAAAAGCTTCCGCGCACTCTGGTGACCAAATGAATTTCTGTTCTTTTCGTGTCAACGTGGTTAGCGGCAAAGCAATACGCGAGAAGTTTTCAACAAATCTTCGGTAGTAGCCTGCTAGTCCAAGGAAGCTCCGGACCTCGGCCACTGAAGACAACTCTGGCCACTCTTCTATGGCCCTTATCTTCGCTGGATCCACAGCTATGCCCGCTCCACTCACCACATGGCCTAGAAAAGCCACCGACGATAACCAAAACTCGCACTTCGAGAACTTGGCATAGAGCTGATTCTGCGTCAAGGTATTCAACACCAACCGCAAATGTTTCTCATGACCGGCTTCCGATTTTGAGTACAACAAGATATCATCAATAAACACTATTACGAACAGATCCAGGTACTCGCGGAATATTCGGTGCATCAAGTCCATAAATACTGAGGGCGCATTGCACAGCCCAAACGGCATAACCGTGAACTCATAGTGCCCGTACCTTGTTCCAAATGTGGTTTTGGGAATATCTTCTTCACGGATTCTCAATTGGTAATAACCAGATTTCAAGTCCAACTTCGAGTAGACGGACTATCCCACTAGTTGATCAAACAGCTCATCAATCCGCGGAATCAGATATTTATTCTTCTCGGTCAGCTTACTCAATTTGCGGTAATCAATACATAACCGCAAGCCACCGTCTTTCTTCTTCACAAAAAGCACCGGGGCGCTCCAAGGAGACATGCTTGGGCGTATATACCCTTGCTCCATCAATTCCTGTAGTTGAAATTTCAACTCCGCCATTTCCTTTGGCGCGACGCGATATGGCGAGCGGGCCATAGGTATCGCACCTGGCACCAACTCGATCGTGAAGTCAATCTCACGCTGGCATGGTAGCCTAGGGAGATCCTTGGGAAACACATCTGCAAATTCTGACACAATCGCAACATCACCCACACTGGCCTGAGGCTCAACAGCCTGAATCAGGGCAAAGTAGCACTCCACACCTTTCCGAAAAGCCTTCAAGACTTGGAGTGCAGACAATAATGTCCCGCCCACTCCTCGCATACCCGCGAACTTTGTCTCCTGTTCGGTATTCTGGCCCAACGTGATCTCTTTGGATTGACAATCAATCAAGGCATGCTGCTCCGCAAGCCAATCCATACCAAATATCACGTCAAATTCCGATATCGGCAATACAGATGCAGTCAAACTGAATTCCCGACTTCCTATTTGGACCGCCACATCGCAAGCTTGATCCGCAAGCATCCAACAGCCATTTGGCAACACCACTCTGACGCTATCTGTCTTCGCACGACTAGGTATCCCAAGCCGCGCTATAAACTCGCGAGACAAAAAAATGTGATTCACCTGTATCAAATAGTGCTCGCGCCAGCGTGTCCAGAATCATCACAAAACCTGTGACAATCATGTCACACACATAAGCCGCATACACATAGGCATTAAGCAAAGCATAAAAGCAATATAATACGCAAAAGCGTAACTCGTACCTGTGACGACGTCACTCTGCTTGATGGCCTCCTGCAGGTCAAGATTGTAGACCCGGGGCTGCGCCTGAGAGGCAGAGGATTCCACCACCGCCTTTCCTTTTTCCTGCATATGACGCTCCCTCCTTCTTTTCACTCTATGGCCGCACCCAACAATCGCGAGCTATATGCCCCACCCGTCCACAATTGAAGCATGTACGAGTATCCGACTTTGAGGTGGCCCCCGACGTTGCTCCCGATGCAACTGAAGAAGGAGCTTGTCCCTCCGTCTTGTGCCTCTTGCCCCATTTCTTCTTATAAAATGACTTTGTCGGTCGGGGCACTTTAAACTCTGGCTGTGACACAACCAATGTCGTCTTCCCCTGCACCCTTTTCATGTCTTTTTCCAGCGCACTTACAGTGTCGACCAACGCCTGGAAGCCTTGGTTCATAGAACAAGGAAGTAGGAATCTCAACTCGTCCCGTAGTCCTTCGTAGAACCTACTCGTCTTCCTTTGCTCATCAGCAAAAATCGAACCCGCATACCGCCCCAAGCGTGTAAATTCATGCAGGTACGCGTCAACACTGACATCATCTTGCGTAAGCCTTTGGAATTCATTCTCCATGACAATCCGTTGCGTCGTAGGAAGGTGCTTCGCTAGGAAGAGTCGAGAGAATTCTTCCATCGATACTTGTGTTAAGGGACGACCCACCAAGTGATGCAGCTCCATCTCGTCCCACCACAATCTAGCCTCTCCTTCAAGTAGGAAGGTAGCTAAGGTGACTTTCTGATGCTCCTCCGTTCCAATCGCCGTCATGATCCGCTTGATGCGCGATAACCAATCCTCAGTCTGTGTAGGAGCTCCCACTCCCGAGAACATCAGCGGGTGAAAACTCATAAACCGCGTCAACTGCTTCCCAGCGGTTCCCGGATTCACAGCCACAACAGGTTCCGGCTTCGCCTCCACCTGTTCTGGCCTCACGGCCGGCTGCGCCTGCCCTTGCACCTGCCCAACCGGCTGTCCTTGAACTATTGCAAACAAAGCCTCAGCAATTTGTCGCACAGTTTCTGCAGAGGGCGGAGGTGTAGGCACCTCAATTGATGTCGTACTTTCATCCAAACGTTGGGGCTCCGATTGCCCCGCACCACTCCGAGTCACCTAAAGGGGACAAGACACACACATTAGCGGCCTTACACAAGCAAACAACACAAAATAAGAACGCGCAGGTTCCTCAAACATAATAATTTGCATTCCTATCATGGACATTCAGGAGTTCATACATGTTAACGTGGTTTGCACAGACACGTGCTCGCCAACCCACAAAAGAAGTCGACCATGACTTCGAGAGGGAAAGACCAAGATAGCTGCTAGCAAAATGTAACAACCCCATCCGTTCATATAATATATACTAGAAGGTCCGGCCGGGGCCCCACAACATATACCACAAAACAGACGATGAAGCTATGGAGTGATACCAGAGTAGCGCAGCGCACCTAACACATTGCATTCTAGCGGAAGCTTACAACACTACACTTGAACTCCACTCTTGAATGTCCAACATATAAAAACTCCCCATTTTATATATCATAGGAATGTCGTACAAAACACATAAAGAGTTGGCCTTATGGCCTTACAAGGCTTTCAAACAGTGGCCCAAACATTGGCACGCAGGCCGGCTACATCAAAAGAAAACATAACATTTGCATCCACATTATCCTTCAAGGGCTAGCAACAACAGCAGCAAAAATAGCGGTATCAACCCTTTTTCGTCCCGCTTGGCTCTCCAGCACCTGTACAGGGACAATGCACCCAACGGTGGCAAACAAAGGCAATGGTCAGCATTCAGCTGACCAAATTATAACGACCCTACCCCTTTCTCGGGGCAGCGATATTCTTCCCTGCAGGCATATCATATCACTAGCATGGCTATATATCTCATATCATGTGCTTTCACGCACACATGCCATCACAACCGTCAGCCACCCGACCCAACGGTCCGTGCACTCAGGGAACATTCTTGGTGTACTGTCAAATCAGTTGCCCACCACCGTATCAGGGTCACAGCCCAACGGAAACTCACTTGAGCATTTACTCCATGACGCGCAGCCGGAGTTTTATAGTCTTAGTGAACCGGGATTGGCCCGTAGCCGCCCATTGTATCACGACACGTAGGCCTAAGACTCTTGTTATGCGCTCCAACAGACCGCACCTTCTGGTCTCATGTAGGACGGACATAACGCAGGTCTGATCCTCCACCTCCCCGTTGCTCAAATCGCCTTGGCCATCACCGAGTACGGCGTACTCACGGCTAAATAAAGGCGCGGGTAGGTCTCACCAAACCTGTTCTGGCATTCAAGCCTGGGTATTTCTCTTACAACCAATCATATCATAACATTAGCGTGTCTTTCCTGGGCACACCAATACTTCCTGCTACTCTCTTCGCAGGTGGACACCGTAAATATCACAATTGTCAGGGGTCTTTCCTGGCTACCACGCCAGTACTTCCTGTTAGTCTCTTCATAGGTGCACTCCCTATAACACAAGCAGCACAAGCATTCTACGGGTATTTTCCTGGACTACCACTCCAGTACTTCCTGCTACTTCCTTTCACAGGTCTAACCCGTCGACTCCTAAACTACACGTTTATCACGGAGTCTTCTCCGGTTTGTATGCAACATCACCAATCCAAACCAACCTGTCCAGATGGGCTTCACACATCATGCCTATTCCGTACTCCATTTCCGGATCTATATGCCAACAAAGGGGATTCCATGAATCAACCCAAAGACTCCCAAAATCAACAACCTTTTGGTGGGTGAATCACCAAACATATGCCAAAAAGGAAGCCTTCACATGGCTAGGAAGAAAGGTCATTACCATCGAAGACCATTCGGTACCATGAACGCCTAGCTGGCTCGAAAGAACCGCAAAATCTTTGCCTCCGCAACGCCGGCCTCGGATCTCTCGTTGGAAAACTGCAACAACACCGGTGACCAGCCCCTTTCCTCCTCCTTCTTCCTCTCTCTTTCTCTCTCTAGGATTGTAGAAAGAGAAGACAAAATGAAAAATGAGATTTCCCTTCTCCTCCACGGCCTTAAGGAAATAGGGAGGCAGCTCAGCCATTGGATCCTAGCTGAAAGAACGGACGGCCACGAATTTGCCACAAAATCACAAATTTTGACTGACACGGCCTGTGACACGCCCGTGTCCCATGCCGTGTGCCTCAAGCGGCACTCAACCGACTTATCCAATCCAGTGACACGCCCATGTGACACGCCCATGTCACGGGCCGTGTCACTCGTCACGCCCGTGTCTGTGGCCATGTTCATCAGGTTGAAAAATCTCAAAATCACACGAGACTCACACGGCCTGTGATACGCCCGTGTCCCAGGCCGTGTGCCCATACACGGCACTAGACATGCCCCAGCTCAAATTCATCGGGCTGAGTTCGTCGACCGCGCTGACATGCCCTGTGACATGCCCGTGTCACAGGCCGTGTCCAAAGCACTCGACGATCGTCGATCACTCGTCGACTGTTCCTCCCGAACACTCATCGAACGCAGGACACGCCCTGTGACACGCCCGTGTCCCAGGCCGTGCCACCCCAAAAACTTGCCTGCTGAAAAATGGCTGTTACACCTTCTTCAACTATCATGAAGATCCTTGGATCCACAGCTTCCATAAAGAACTTGATTCTCTCTTTCAACATGGGGAAATTATTTTTGGTGCACAAAGGAAGCTTGGCAAAATCTTTAGCCTTGTCCATTGTTGGTAGATCTCAAAAGACAACTATTGAAGGATCTGATCAAGGTGTTAACCTTTTAACGATCAACCTCCCTCTGATACCAATTGAAAGTTAATAGTTGCCTACCTAAATCACCTAGAGGGGGGTGAATAGGTGAGATGTGCGTCTTTTTTCGGAATAAAAATTTCAAACCAATGCACAGAACAATCTACCAATTAAACACAAACGAGGCAAGATTTATAGTGGTTCCCCAACCTTGGGTACATCCACTTTCCCTCACCGATCTAGCAATATACTAGACTCGGCTACTCCACTATCTCGTAATGAAAATCAATCCTACCCTCGGAACAATGTTCCTACAATCTCGATCCCCAAATCGGATCTACACTCGGAAGGCAAACCTTCCTACAATATCGGAGACAAAAGCTCCTACACTCGGAGAAATTTCTCCTACAAGAATGAAATAAACTTTGTAAAGAAATACAAACAGTGATCCCTTGTTCAGATCTGCAACAGTAAATCAGAAATTCCTTCTTCTAGGCTTGCGGCTTTATCAGAATGTTGAAGAGGAATCTCAGCAAGAATGGATCTGAACCTGCTTGGCTTCTCACGATCGATCTAATCAGAGGATAAGGAGTTGAGCAAATCTCGATCTGGAGAGTATTCTTGATCTGAAACCTCAAAATAAGAAACCCTAGCTGGTCGGGAATTAGTGACGGCGGCGGCGGCGGTGGCGGATTTTGTTTCTTGGAGAGAGAAAGAGGAGACAGAAAACTTTTTATAGTACGGCTGCAAAACTTCTTAGAATAATCTTTTTTTCTTGGATTAGGGTTTGTCGGTTTAGACAAGACCTTTTATAGGATCAGAAAAGATTAGACTTAATTGATTAATTATGAGAGACACATGGACCAATCACGTCAGAGTTTATGAATAAGACCGTTATTCTGGACTTAATGAATTTCGAAAAAGTCAAAATAAATTACTCGAGATGAAATAGACTACTCAATTATATGCAACACTACTCGAGTAGGTAGAATATGACTACTCGAGTATATGAGAAAAACTACTCGAGAGAAAGAGAGATGATTACTCGAGTACATGGAGTCAACTGCTCTAGTAAATAAGAATGAGAAAGACTCAGCTACTTGAGTAACAAAAATGACTTACTCGAGTACTTGAGTACATACACGAGAGGTGGAGTATATTACTCGAGTAAAAGAAATACTACTCGAGTATATAAGAATGAACTACTCGAGTATATAAGAAACTACTCGAGACAAACACTTAGAGAATTTCTGGAACAGGAAAAACTGACAACTCGAGTATAGAAGTTGAACTACTCGAGACAAATAGAACTACTCTAGTATATGGAGAAGAACTACTCGAGTAATTCACTTAGAGAAATTTTCTGGAATGGAATTCTGGATTACACGAGTATAAACACTGGACTACTTGAGTAATAGATGAACTACTCGAGTACATGACATAGACTACTCGAGTAAGTGAGAACTACACGAGAGTCAGAATTCAACTACTCGAGACAGAAGATAAAACTACTCGAGTATTTGACTTAGAAATATTTGAGAAGAAAATTTCTGTAAACTCGAGAGGTAAAAGAAACTACTCGAGTAGTTGTCTTAACTACTCGAGATCCATAATTGACTACTCGGGATATACCTTAGCTACTCGAGTAAGAGTATTATTACTCGAGTATGAACTCAGTAACTTACTCGAGTAAGTATAAAACTACTCGAGTACTTTACTTAGGAAATTTTCTTGACAGTATTTTTCTTCTTCAATGGTGAAACCAGCAACACGTCTTTTCACTTAGTCCTAGAGCTTGAATATGAAGTGTATCCCAATTGAGAGGCTACACATGAGTCAACACTTTGGAACACACAACGAGGGATTACATTGTGTGGTCCTGTGTTTGGTTACCCATTGTAGACTGACATTGGTCTACACGTCCCATAAGATTTCTGTAAACACATAACTCAAACCAAGCATCAAATACAACTTAATTCATCTTTGTTCAAGGATGACTTCATCAAATCTGGGTTAGTGTGGATACAATACCCAACAAGATGCTTCTAACACCTCAACATACGAATCAGCTATAATAGGATCATCACATAGGGCCTTCTCGGTCAGGTTCTCCCCTCCACGAGGCAAAGTTGGCAATCCTACAGCCGCAACACAATTACTTCACAAACTATACTTGCTCTTGAGAGCTAAAGGCATTGTACGCTTGGCCATGATCGGAAGGCCACGCGTGGATAAGCATTTCTCTTCAACGAACAAAGAAATGTTGAATAAATAGTTCGTCAACTCTTGGGAATTTGAAAATCCCAATGTAACGCCCTGAAACGCAAAAGAGCGACGGGGGACATTTTGGGCCAGTTTTGGGTTCTGGCAGGAGGCACACGGCCTGGTACACGGGCGTGTCCCAGGGCGTGTCAAGCTTGTGTCGACACTTAGCCGGCGAAGTCGACATTTTGCTCTCGACATTGTGTCGAGACTGGGCACACGGCCTGCGACACGGGCATGTCGCAGGGCGTGTCGACCCGTGTCGACACTCAGCCCGCGATGTCGACACTCTGCGTTCGACGAAGTGTCGAGACATGGTACACGGCCTGCGACACGGGCATGTCGCAGGGCATGTCGACCCGTGTCAACACTCATCCCTGGGAGTCGACGAACTGTGCTCGGCGATGTGTCGAGACAAGGCACACGGCCTAGGACACGGACGTGTCCAAGGCCGTGTCGTCAGGTCGACGATCTTCGCTCGATGAAGTGTCGAGTGTCGAGACCGTGTACACGGCCTGGAGCCCAGGCTTGTTGAGGTAGACACGGGCAAGGATACGGGCGTGTCCTAGAACCCGTGCAGTGCTCGGGTTATTTTCAGGGAAAATCGATGGGGGTACACGGCCGGCCACACGACCGTGTTAAGTGGAGCATGGGCGTATCAGGTCGAACATGGGCATGTTCGATACCCATGTGTTGTTCCAGGCGAGTCAATTTTGACGGGGAATGAGGCACACGGCCCTGGACACGGGCGTGTGCCAGGCCGTGTGCGGTCCAGATTGGGCATTTCAGTCCCGAATCAAAGCCGTTCGTTTCGTTAATAGATGATCCAACGGCTGGGGGTTGTTCCTGAAGGGATATACCCGGGATTGGGCCTTAGAAGCCCTCACTTTTCATGAGTGGTTATCTTTCTAAAACTTAGAGAGAGAGGAGAGCCAAGGAAGGAAGAAGAAGCTAGATCCAGCCATTGGAGGAGCTTCGAAGCTCCAAATCGCGAGCCGACTCCGGATCCACGGAGGCAAAGCTAGTGCGGTGCTTTTCATCCGCTTACTTTTCCATGGCGCAAAAGAAAAACGCAAGGGTAACGATCCTCATCTTGAGTATGTGTAGCTCTCCTTCTTTGCATAGGAAGCCCGCTCTCGCGAGTTTGCGGTGAGTTGGAGGCGTTCCTTCGGGTAGATATGTGAAGTCCCCATTGTTTAGAGTCCGTAAGAGAGAACAGACATATGCATGATGTGTGAAGCCTACCCGAACATGTTGGTCTGGATCGATGATGTTGCATTGCATAAATGCCGGAGAAGACTCCGGGCGATTGATTGTTTTTCGGGTTTTCGACACGGTAGATTGCAACAAGGAGCCTTGGGGATTAACCCAATGGTGCACTCGGAAAACTGGGCGGATACGTGATCTTGCCAACTTGGAGGCCTGAGAGCCAACTTGAACATAACTGAGTTATGTGAAACTGTGTGACGAAAATGGGACTCGGGAGAAGTTTGACCTGCGCATATGGCTTAAATTATCGTTGCGACGTGAGCACGGGTTAGATGGAACCGTACCCATATCTATGTCGTTTGGTTAAAGAGACCTAAGGTTACATGGCACTTGCCGTTGGCATAGATGAGGGTCTTCGGCGGTCTATGGCTTAAATTGTCGTGACCCATGCCGGGAAGACAAATTGCTCATGTGTTTGGCCGTCAAAGTGGCGGTGGTGAGTCCGGAATGTCTATGGATTTAATTGACGTGACATCGACCGGTTCACCCAGAATGTGCCCTGAGAGAACGGGGCGTGTGGCCGTGCGAGCCAACGTCTGTGATGAAATGAATATATCTATATTGCTCGCTTATGCTAATGAAATGTAGGGAAGGAGCATCGCCGCCCCGAGTTGGGGGCGGGATCGTTATAATTTGGTCAGCATTGCTGACCGTTGCCTTGTTTTACCACCGTGCGGTGGTTTGTTGCTTGCAGGTGATGATGGACCAAGCAGTCAATAGCGGGCTAAAGCCCAATTTGCGAAGCCGGCCCTCAAAGGCCTAATTGGAGTGTTTACTGTTTTTATTCATGTATGACCGGCCTGCGTGTCGTGGTTTATAAAACATGTAATATGAAGTGAACAATTTTTGTAAGGCCTTAAGGCCTATACTCGTGTATGTACAACATTCCTAGTTTGGTATTAGTGGAAATTCATGCTTTTTATGCTGGGTTCTTTATTACAACTTTTATCAACTGCTTCCGCTAGAATGCTCTGTGTAGGACGTTATGATTGGTTGGATGGTTTCCATGAGTAACTACCCGGTCTGTCTGTAGTAAATGGCGTCGGGCCCCGACCGGACCTACTGCTATATGCTATGCAATGGATAGGGGGTGTTACAATTTGGTATCAGACTACTGGTTTTGGTCGGGCTTAAAATGAATTCGTGGACGAATTCTTTTTAAGGGGTGGTGAGCCACATGTGTGTGCGTCATCGTTATAACAGTAAAAGAACCCATGAATGTCCACTTAGGAATGAAAATACACGTGTTTGAGGTACCTGCGTGTTCCTATAATTGCTATTTACAATTTTATTTGGTCGCTTAATGGTGTTTTGTACCACTATAGGTGACCAGAAGCGGTGCTGGACCGCCAGAATGTCCGGTTTCTGAGGAGTATAGTGCGCCCGTTGAGGTGTTTGAGACTCCACCTTGGTATGAAACCGTTAGAAGGATCGTTGAAGCGGTGTTCGCTGTGACGGGTGCACAGCTTGGAGGAAATGTACAACCCTGCGCCCCTGTTGTGGCTTCAACGCCGGTTGGCGTGATGGAGCAGATGACCTTTGGTAGACCATCGGGGCAGCAGTTGAAAATGCATTTAATGCAGGGAGCGCGCTCAGTTGAGGAATACTTGCAAGCATTTCTTATGATAAGCCGCTACCCATGCTTCGAGTTGGATAATGAGCAAGCTACAGTCGATAGGTTTTTTAATGGACTGCGCGCTGAGTTACGAGTTCTACTGCTAGGACCAAAGTTATTGGGATTCCGAGCCTTGGTGGAATCAGCTAGATATTTGGAGGTACATTTGAGGAAGACCCTCCCGATGCCAGCGACCATGGTATCGAACTATGCAAGCCCCATAAGGGTTGCATCCGTTGGAATGCTGGAGAAAGGGGCTATGACATCGACTAGCAAAGCTACTTACACATGTTTTACTTGTGGAAAGAAAGGGCACTTTGCCCGAGACTGTTGGAAAGGTGCTCAGAAGGCCAAGAAAGCTATGTCAGCAGCAATCAAGGACTTTAGTGCAAAGGAGACAGCATTCAAAGTGCCAAACACCTCAAAGTCTGTATATCGAAAATGGTACAAGAAGCATAGGACTTCGGGTCCAGCTCCTTCTGGTGTTTCTGGGGCGACTACGGCTCGGACCCCGGGCACATGTTTCAACTGTGGGGAGCTGGGGCATTATGCCCGTGAGTGCCTAAAGCCCTGGAGGAAGCACGCCGTCGTAAGGGCAGGTATGGTTTAAAGATAGTTTAGCCTTGAATACTTATCGCCCTTGGGCATGTTACCTTAGAACTACTTGTGCTAAGATTTGTCCTGATTTTCATTTATTCGGCGAGAGCACCGTTCGTGTGAACGAAGCTTCGCATTCCTTTATTTAGGAATTGTTTTTACGTGTCGGAGTACCTCCTTCAATGGTAAGAGAAAAATTGGATGTGTTATGGTCCAATGGCGCTCAATGCGTGCGGGTAGTATCTGTTGCGCTTAGTTTTGGATTGGGAATCAGGAGTACGATCTGCAAGCGTCATTACTTCCGTTGGTGGAGTTCGACGTTATATTTGGCATGGACTGGCTCTCGGAGCAGCAAGCCTATATAGATTGCGGTAGCAAGGAAGTCAAGCTGGGAGCAAGTCGTGAGACGACCTTTATGGGCTCGAAGAGGTCGAGCAAGACGTTGGTGTCTGCTCTTCAGGTGGTGAAGGCGGTTTGTGCTGGTGTAGAGCTGATCTGTACACTAGTGGAGGTTGCAAAGCCGAAGCCCGCATTGGTTAATATTTCAGTGGTATCGGAGTACCCTGATGTGTTCCCTAGAGATCTTCCTGGAACCCCGCCTCAACGGGAGATAGATTTCATGATTGAGATAGTACCGGGTGCAAAGCCCGTGTCACGCTCTCCATATCGGCTAGCGCCTAAGGAAATGGCGGAGCTAAAGGTGCAACTTCTAAAAGTTGTTGGAGCAAGGGTATGTGCGTCGACAGAGAAGAACAAGTACCCGATCCCCCAGATCGATGATCTTTTTGATCAGTTGGTAGGGTCGACGGTGTACTCGAAGTTGGTTCTCAAGGCTGGGTACTATCAGCTGCGAATAAGGGTAGTGTGATATCCCGAAGACAGCGTTTAGTAAGAGATACGGGCATTATGAGTTTATGGTCATGCCGTTTGGGCTCACTAATGCGCCGTCAGTGTTCATAGATTTGATGAACATGACCTTCCGGGAGTACTTGTACGATTTTGTGATCGTCTTTGTCGACGATATTCTGGTGTACTCGCAGAGTAAGGAAGATCACTTCAAGCATCTTCTTTTGGTTTTGGAGACGCGAAGGAGGAATCAGTTGTATGTCAAGTTCTTGAAGTGCGAGTTTTGGTAATCCTCAGGGGCGTCCTCGGTCTTATAGTGAGTGAGGAAGGCATTGCAGTGGATCCGATGAAGATTGTTGTGATGCGGGAGTGGCCTGAGCTTTCTACGGTAGCGGGAGTCCGGAGCTTTCTGGGCTTGCCGGCTATTACATGCACTTCATGGAGAACTTCTCGCGGATAGCGTTACCCCTCACTACTTTGATGAGGAAGGAGCAGAAGTTCTTTTGGACGCCGGAGTGCGCGCGAGCTTTTGAGGAGTTGAAATGTCAGTTGACCACGGCGCCTGTGCTGACTTCGCCGAGTGGCACCGAAGGCTATGAGATTTAATAGCGATGCTTCGGGCAGCGGTTTGGGTTGTGTGCTACTGCAATACGAAAGTGTAATAGCTTATGGCGCGAGATAGCCAAAAGTGCACGAGTGGAACTATCCGGTCCATGACATATTATCAGCGGCTGTGAGTTTTTTCTTGAAGCTGTGAAGGCATAATTTTGTACGGTGTGAAGATGGATATCTACGCCGGTCATAAGAGCTTGAAGTATCTGATTGATCAGAAGGATCTGAATATGCGGCAGCATAGATGGATGGAGCTCTTGGGACACTATACATTCAAGATCCACTACGTGTCTGGTAAAGGGAATGCGGTTGCGGACGCGTTGAGTCACCGAGCCCCAGCTCAAGCCAATTGGCTATCAGTGTATGATGAGCGGTTGGTGCGGGAGTTGGAGGCGTTGGAGATTGTTTGCGTGGATAGGCAATCAAGTGCTGAAGCAGTACTGTATTGGACTGAAGTCCAATATGACCTGGCTGATCGGATTCGGCAGGCTTTGGATATGAATGTCCATATGAAGCAGTTCATGGTAGAGGCTCTGGATGGGTCAAATTCCCAATTCATTGTGGAGGACGGATTGCTTTGGAAAGACAGTCGTCTGTGCGTCCTAAGTGTGGGTAGTTTGCGGGTGGAATTGTTGTATGAGGCGCACCATACCAAGTACTCAATTCACCCGGGGAGCACGAAGATGTACCGCGATGTCCAGAAACTGTTTTGGTGGCCGGGTTTGAAGAAAGCTGTGGCGCTCTACATAGCGAAGTGCCAAACTTGCGCCTTGGTGAAGGCAGAGTGCCAAAGGTCGGGAGGATTTCTGAAGTCCTTGCCTATTCCAGAGTGGAAATTTGACGACATCACTATGGACTTTGTGCACGGTTTGCCAAGGTCGCAAAAGGGGAACGACGCCATTTGGGTGCTCGTGGATCGGTTAACGAAGGTGTCGCATTTCATTCTGCATAAGAAGGATGATCCGGTGGAGTAGTTGGCAAAACTTTATGTGGATAACATAGTACGGCTTCATGGTGCGCCCCGCAGCATCGTGAGTGACCGAGATGGGCGGTTCATGTCCAATGATTGGAGGCTAGTGCAACAAATGTTGGGGACAAAGTTGAAATTCAGCACAGCCTTCCATCTGCAAATGGATGGGCAGACCGAGAGGGTCAATAGAACTATGGAAAGCATGCTCTGCATGTGTGTCTTGGACTTTGAAAAGCAATGGGAAGACCATCTTAATATGGTAGAAGAAGTCGTACGCCGTTGTCCGGGCTGGAAACGGGTGAGTCAAGTTGTATAAGTGATTAGAAGTGGAGGATGCTACTTCTTTGGTGAGAACCATTCGGGAGAGGTTGCTTATTGCTCAGGACCGGCAAGCGAAGTACTATAATGCCAAGCACAGGAACGTGGAGTTCGCTGTGGGCGACTATGTGTACTTAAAGATCAAGCCGTTCAAGGGTGTCTTGCGAGTGCGGCGATTGAAAAAGCTAAGCCCTAGGTACCTTGGGCCGTTTGAGGTTCTGGAGCGAGTTGGTGAAGCGGCCTATCAGTTGAAGCTTTCAGTGGAGCTTGGTGGTTTACATGATGTATTCCATATTTCGGTGCTTCAGAAGGCGGTATAAGAGCCTACGCAAGTGATCGCAGTTGATCAAGTTCCGATGGTTAGTGGGTTGACGACAAAGGTCAAGCCCGTGCGGAGTGAGGACTCGGAGGTCAAGCGGCTACGCAATAAAGAGATCAGGATGGTCAAAGTCCGATGGGACAATTGCGGTCGTGAGGAGCTCTCTTGGGAGCGAGAACAGACTATGTTTGACGAGTATCCGGAGTTGTTCCGCTCAGGTACAAATTTTGGTTTTTACATGTCTTTCCTTTATATAATTTCGTGGACGAAATTCTTTTAAGAGGGGGAGAGTTGTAACGCCCCGAAACTCAAAAGAGCGACGGGGGACGTTTTGGGCCAGTTTTGGGTTCTGGCAGGAGGCACACGGCCTGGGACACAGGCGTGTCCCAGGGCGTGTCAAGCTTGTGTCGACACTTAGCCAGCGAAGTCGACATTTTGCTCTCGATATTGTGTCGAGACTGGGCACTCGGCCTGCGACACGGGCGTGTCGCAGGGCGTGTCGACCCGTGTCGACACTCAGCCCACGAAGTCGACACTCTGCATTCGACTAAGTGTCGAGACATGGCACACGGCCTGCGACACGGGCGTGTCGTAGGGCGTGTCGACCCGTGTCGACACTCGTCCCGAGGAGTTGACGAACTGTGCTCGACGATGTGTAGAGACAAGGCACACGGCCTAGGACACGGCCGTGTCCAAGGCTGTGTCGTCAGGTCGACGATATTCGCTCGATGAAGTGTCGATTGTCGAGACCGTGTACACGGCCTGGAGCCCAGGCGTGTTGAGGTAGACACGGGCAAGGACACGGGCGTGTCCTAGAAGCCGTGCAGTGCTCAGGTTGTTTTCGGGGAATATCGATGGGGGTACACGGTCGGCCAAACGACCGTGTCAGGTGGAACACGAGCATGTCAGGTCGAACACGGGTGTGTTCGATACCCGTGTGTTGTTCCAGGCGAGTCAATTTTGACGGCAAATGAGGCACACGACCCTGGACACGGGCGTGTGTCAGGCCGTGTGCGGTCCAGATTGGGCATTTCAGTCCCGAATCAAAGCCGTTCGTTTCTTTAATAGATGATCCAACGGCTGGGGGTTGTTCCTGAAGGGATATACCCGGGATTGGGCCTTAGAAACCCTCAATTTTCATGAGTGGTTATCTTTCTAAAACATAGAGAGAGAGGAGAGCCAAGGAAGGAAGAAGAAGCTAGATCCGGTCATTGGAGGAGCTTCGAAGCTCCAAATTGCGAGCCGACTCCGGATCCACGGAGGAAAAGCTAGTGCAGTGCTTTTCATCCGCTTACTTTTCCATGGTGCCAAAGAAAATGCAAGGGTAACGATCCTCATCTTGAGCATGTGTAGCTCTCCTTCTTTGCATAGGAAGCCCGCTCTCGTGAGTTTGCGGTGAGTTGGAGGCGTTCCTTCGGGTAGATATGTGAAGTCCCCGTTGTTTAGAGTCCGTAAGCGAGAACGTACATAAGCATGATGTGTGAAGCCTACCCGGACATGATGGTCTGGATCGGTGATGTTGCATTCCATAAATGCCGGAGAAGACTCCGTGCGATTGATTTTTTTCGGGTTTTCTACACGGTAGATTGCAACAGGGAGCCTTGGGGATTAACCCAAAGGTGCACCCGAAAAACTGGGCGGATACGTGATCTTGCCAACTTGGAGGCCTGAGAGCCAACTTGAACATAACCGAGTTATGTGAAACTGTGTGACGAAATTGGGACTCGGGAGAAGTTTGACCTGGGCATATGGCTTAAATTGTCGTTGCGACATGAGCACGGGTTAGATGGAACCGTACCCATATCTATGTCGTTCGGGTTAAAGAGACCTAAGGTTACGTGGCACTTGCCGTTGGCATAGATGAGGGTCTTCGGCAGTCTATGGCTTAAATTGTCGTGACCCATGCCGGGAAGACAAATTGCTCATGTGTTTGGCCGTCAAAGTGGCGGTGGTGAGTCTGGAATGTCTATAGCTTTAATTGACATAACATCGACCGGTTCACCGAGAATGTGCCCTGAGAGCACGGGGCGTGTAGCCGTGCGAGCCAACGTCTGTGATGAAATGAATATATCTATATTGCTCGCTTATGCTAATGAAATGCAGGGAAGGAGCATCGCCGCCCCGAGTTGTGGGCAGGATCGTTATAATTTGGTCAGCATTGCTGACCGTTGCCTTGTTTTGCCACCGTGCGGTGGTTTGTTACTTGCAGGTGCTGCTGGACCAAGCGGTCAATAGCGGCTAAAGCCCAATTTGCGAAGCCGGCCCTCGAAGGCCTAATTGGAGTGTTTACTGTTTTTATTCATGTATGACCGGCCTGCGTGCCGTGGTTTGTAAAACATGTAATATGAAGTGAACAATTTTTGTAAGGCCTTAAGGCCTATACTCTTGTATGTACAACATTCCTAGTTTGGTATTAGCGGACATTCATGCTTTTTATGCTGGGTTCTTTATTGCAACTTTTATAAACTGCTTCCGCTAGAATGCTCTGTGTAGGACGTTATGATTGGTTGGATGGTTTCCATGAGTAACCACCCGGTCTGTCTATAGTATATGGCGTCGGGCCCCGGCCGGACCTACTGCTATATACTATGCGACGGATAGGCGGTGTTACACACAATGTCGGTGTAAAGTTCTGGTCTTGCCCCCTAAGATGCCAACAATGTCCGGGTAAGGAATTCCACAGTTCTGGCTAGCATCAAGAATTCCTGACATAGCAAAACAATGTATTCCCATGAGGACAGTGCGTATGGGTCTCAAAGTCAAGCCAGTATTATTACTTAAAATTTCAATACGACCACCACCATCAACATGAACGTTGCACCAAACCCTAAATCAATCCAAAAAAAATCTCGAATCATGTTCCCTGAAGAAGGAAATCAATCGCATAAGGCACACCATCCCCACCGGAGTTAATTGTGACATTGGAACACCGCAAAACATCAAGATGTCGATCACCTCCTCGCATGGTGGGAATCTGAAGCCCAATCTCAAAGTCATCCTGTGAATCATCAACCAGCCTCTCGATAGGTTTTGGACCCTTTCCTCGGTACGCAGTATCCTCACATCAAGATTGGCAGGTAAACCTTACCTCTTTGTCTAAATCGTAATTTGATCATTTGAATGAGACGAATGCAAACACATCGGTCTCGCAGTACGCTTCCAAGTCTAAAATATAAGGAAAAGCAAAAGTTGACATCAAGTAATTTAGACCAAGCCCCACGTAGCAAAAATGTGTGCACAAGCACAAACACGCATAAGCAAGCATCCAAAGAAATCCAGTAGCACACATAACTAAGTCGCACACACCCTGGCAAGCGAGTGAATCCGTGCGACCAGGTGCACCAACGACCAAGGACGCGCGACCTAGTCGTGCAAGTAGGTACGCTCCCACCCTAGTCCGCGCAGGTTTACGTGCTACTAGGTGCACGCGCAACCTTGGCCACGCGACCTAGTTGCGCGACTAGATACATATGTTGGTGCTCCCATGGTGATTTGGAAGTGATCAAATGTGTAGTCTCACTGCCAATGCAATATAAGCCTATGGTGTAACACATTAAAGCACTGGAGAAATTAGAAAGGTTTGTGTTGGTCTTGCTCATATGTCATATGAGGGAAGGACCAAGCCTATGACATTCTGGATGTGGAGGATTTTCATTCCGGGACCTATATTGTGAATATGGATCATTAGGTAAGTCGTCGAAAGACTCTAAGGAAAATTCATCGAGCATAACATGAGGTTTCAACGAATTAGTTGGAATTCATCGAGTACCATCATGATAAACTCAACGAATCTGATGAATTGTAAATATATCAATATTTATGTACAATAAATAAGTTGTTTTAGTTTATTTTTGTTATTTTTGTATATTTTTCTTTAATAAATTGCTTCTTTTTTGTTCTAACTTAAGTTATTTTTGTTTCCTGAATTTTTCAGGAAAAATTGCAAAAACGTCAAGTACACGCCCGTGTACTTGGTCACGCTCGTGACCACGGCGTGACAGTTCAAATAACGTGAAATCAACATTTTTTGATGAAAAAAGCTTGACACGCCCGACATAACGCCTGTGTACAATGACACGCCCCGTGACCCCAGCCCGTGTCACGCAAGCTCGACGATTTGCACTCGACGTTCGTCGAACAACCGGACACGACCGTGTTAGCCAACCCGACATGGCCGTGTCATTCCCGATCGATGATCAAGGCTCCCAGCTCGACATTTTACACTCGACATTCGTCGACTCAACCCGACACACCCGTATCAAGATGCGACACGGGCGTGTACTCCTCCACCTGGCCGACAAGACCCGCACCGCGACTTTCGATGCGACCTGTGCCTAGATCCACCTCTCCGACATGCCCAAAGTCACTCTCGTGACCTGGGGCGTGACCGCCACGTGACCGACACGTGTCCTGCCCGAAGTCAACTTTGCCGTCAATTTGGCAGATCGAATCATGCACAGTGCTGACATGCCCCTGACACGCCCGTGTCAGAGGGCGTGTCCACCTGAAAATTTTCTCTATAAATATCCAGTTGCTGTAAGAATTTCGGTTCCACTTTTTTGGTCCATTTTGTATAGGGAAATGCTGCTTAGATGATTCTAAGGACTATGTAAGGGATTTTCTCCCCCTCTCCTTTTGGTTTTAGCTTTGTAATCTTTTTTTTAGATTAATAAAATTTGTAGTTTTTCTCCCTTTCTATGGATTTGGACATCATCTATGTGCCTTCCCTTATGCAATCTTATCTGACTAAGTTTTTGTTCTTTTAAAATGGGTGTGTGTGTATGAGTTTAGCTTTTTAGTTTTATGTTTTCGTTATTTTTTCTACTTAGTTTTGTTTAGAATTAGTTTTTATAGCTTTTATTTCATTCCTTTAGATCAGTAAAAATGTTTTGAAAGTGATTTTCGTTTTGTCACTAACTTAGATTTTCATTTTTATGCTATAAAACTTTTCTTCCTTTTTACTTTATTTGCACTTTTTTAGCATTTTTACCGAGTTATAGGAATGATTATATACTCGTTTCAATTTTTCATACATTTTGATTTTTTAAATCTTTTGCTCCTTTAAATTTTTCGTCTTCTTTTTACACATTTCTACCGCATTCTAGAGGTAAAAATGTATTCGTTTTAATTTTTCGAGCACTTAACTTTTGTGTTTATTTGCCAACCCAATTGCTCGTTTAATTTTTATTTCAGCTTTTTATGCATTTCTACCGCATTCTAGCGGTAGAAATGCAGTTGTTTTAATTTTTCATTAACTTAGTTTTTATTCATTTCTGTATGTGTGCGCATTTATTTCCGCCTACTCGTTAGGAGTTAAATGGCGCAGTGTTTTATTTCATTCACTAGAGTGTGTGCGTATTTACATTCTGTTTTGTGTGTGTGTTTTAAATTCTGTCGTGTGTGTGTGTTTCTAATTCTATCGAGTGTATGCGTGTGTTGCATTTATTTTGTCCTACTCGTTTGGGTAGGACTCGCTTTCATTTCTCCCGCCCATGCATTTGCGCTGGGACTCGCACTTTACTGCTTTCATTTCATTCCTACTAATTTGAGTAGGACTTGCAATTCACTGCTTTATTTCCTGCTTTCATTTTATCGCTTTCATTTACTGCCTTATTTTATTGCATTCATCGATTGTCGTCCCCATTCCGATGAGTGGCTAACTGTTCTTAGCCCTCAATATCAAAGAGCATTCAGACAAAAAAATAGCTTTAAATAATTAAAGGTCCTTATTTTCTAACTAATTAAAATTACTTAAGGTTTTCCCGGGGTTTACGACGCGTACGACCACATATCGATGTGTGGGCCCTATTTCCGTAGTCCATATGCTAGCTAGCCGAGAGGCCGTGCGTATGGACCGATCACCCCTTGGTAAAGGGAGTTCCGCACTATCACTCGAGAGAGGAGGCGCGCAAACTTTACCGGATTGGGTTCCCCACCCAATAGCGGGGTTCTTAGCGTAATGCGAGCGTTAAGAGGAATCCTTCGTCGGACTAACGTTCGGTCGAATTGTCTTAGCGCTCAGGTGAGCGATAGTACTAGAGATAAGTGAGCTCATTCTAGTGGAACCTCTGCGGCCAAGTCTCCGCCTTAATTAATTTGAAATTTAGGATCTCTTTTTATTAAAAGTTTATTTTAGTTCAATTTCGATTCGATGCTGTTGTGCTAAGCTTTTCATCGGCTCCATCCTTTAATGCTTTCATTTTCTATTTTCTGTCATTTTTATTATATATAAAAAAATACCCGATAGGTAATTATCGGTAAAATAATAGTCCCCTCCAGGGAAGAGTAGGAATAATTGACCCGACCCCGAGAACAATACGACCTCGATATTCCACACCGGAATATCATGTACTACACGCGATAGGTGCACTTGCCTCTTTTCGTTAAAACTCGATCTAAACCGTTTTATATCCAAATAATAAATCTGCGCGCCCCGTTTTCTAAATAAAAACCAAATCACCCGCTTTCTTAAATAAAACCGCCCGGGGCGCCGTGAGCTCGTAATAAATTTGGAGTTTTATCCCGCATCAAGTTTTTGGCGCCATTGCCGGGGAGTTTTTCGAGTCGTTATTTTGAACTCTGGAGACATATTAATTTTACCTATATTTATATATATACATAAGATTGGCCAATATACTACTATAATAATTATAATACTAATCAAAATACTTAAAAATTTTAAAAAAATCTGAAAGAAAAAAAAAAAAAAAACAAAACAACTTCAACTTAAAAAAACACCAAAAACAAAAAAAACAACAAAATTTTTTTTTGTATTATTTTCACTAACTAAAAAAAATCCTAAAAACTAAAATCCTAAAAACTAAAAAATCATAAAAACTAAAAAAACTATAAAACTAAAAACTCTAAAAATCTTAAAAAACTAAACATCTACAAAACTTAAAAAAAGACAATAATAAAAAAAACTACTCATCTAAAAACACACAAAAAATATAATAATTTGATTTTAAAAATGTATATAATTTGTGTAAATTATTTTATTTTATTTTAACTTGTTTTGTTTTAATTCGACGCGCTTAACACTCTAGTGCGCGCTAGGGGATCGCTTATCTGTCGCAATCAACAACTACGACTTTAGCTTCGAGTCACACAAACACATTTGCCCCCGACCACCCGTAATCTTTAGGCCGAGTTTATATTTTCGTTTTCTTTTTTTCTGTTATATTTTTCCTGCTTCTTCTAAAAAAATGCATTGTTCCAAATGGGCCTCCCCCGAACTTGTCTAAGGGAAGCTTGTACCCTCTCTTTTAAGTTTTATGCATATTTTATTTTGTAAATTATTTGTTCCGCATACTTAGATAGTAATATTGGGGACAATGTTGGGTTTAAGTATGGGGGTGTTTTCCTATTCTGCATTTTTTATATTCTGTACTGAGTAAAAAATACAAAAAAAATGAAAAAAAATTAAAATCTCAAAAAATATTTCATTGTTTTTTATAATAATAAAAAAACAGAAAACTTCAAAAACATTCATAAAACCACAAAATTCAAAAAAAAATTATAAAAGAAAAGGTTCAAAAAATTTCATAAAATAAAAATTCAAAAAAAATTTCTTTTACTTTGTAAATATTTTTTGTATACATCTTTCTCTTCCCCCCCCCCCAATCTTCTTTTTTGTGAAAGCTCGCTTTTTAGCATACCCGCGGCGTTTGACTCATCAAACCAACCACTTAAATAAGAGTCTGTTTGCGGGGCTTCGAGTTTTTACTTTGTACATTTTTTATAAAAATCTCTCTTTCCCCACTATCTTCTTTGTAAATAACACTTCTTTCTCTCCTCTTTCTTGTAAATAACTTATCAAAAAAAAAACTAAAACAAAAAATCAAAAAAAAAATTTGAAAATCCAAAAACCCTAAAAAGATAATAAGCAAAAAATCAAAAAAAAAGAGATAAAAAACCTTTAAAAATTCAAAAAAAGATAATAATCACAAAAAACTACAAAAAATGATAAAAACCAAGAAAACCAAAAAATTATGTAACGAATAAATCAAATATATCATATCTTAACCCTTTTAATTTCCAAAAATCTAGTTTCAAGGTAATTTATATGCGAATTTTACTTATTCTTTGTTTACTATTCGTTTATTAATTAAAGTTCGATAGATTTAAGTGTTTGAGGTTAAGTTTTAAAGAATTTTTTATTTCTTTTTCTTATTATAAAGAACTTGTTTTTCACCACCACTTCTAATTTTTATAAATAGAAGCTCATCTTTTATGTTCGAAAATAACAACCATGGATTTCAATTATTTCAATTTTTTGCTTTTAGAAACATTGGAACGTTCATTTTAAAAAGTTGCTCTCAAAACTTTTTTATTAAAATCTAGTTTTTTTTTTTGAAAAAATAAACCAACCTCCTTTTTTTCATGTCTTACTTGACATGCTTACCCCTATTTTATCCCTTAAAAAGATCCTATGTCAATGAGAATAAGATTTCATTCTGTAAACATAGACACCCATTATTTAAAAAAATTATATGTTATGGAGTAAGAGGATAAAATTCATTATTCTTATACATATGCATTGAGTTATTTATTATTTATGAAGAAAGAAAAAATTTATATGTTAGGAAAATAAGATTTCATTTTCCTAATTATTCAAAAGAAAAAATATATATAGAGAGGTTCGAGAAAAAAAATACCTCGCCTCTAAATCCAAGCCCTCTTCATAAACCACCAAACCACTTATCCTATTTCAATGAATCTAGAATTAATTTAAAATTTTTGAGAGCATAATTTTTAAATTGCATTATTTCCTTTAACTTCTTTTAAGCTAAAGATTTTTATATAATTTCAAAGCAACTTTGTTAAATAACAAAAATAAATTTTTACTTTCTTTTTATTTTATCTAGAAGCCTTTTTGAAACTCTTCCTCTATTTATAACATTTTCATAAATTAGGATTTAACTCTAGTACCCCGGATGTTTATTTTGATCTTAGTTTTAATTAATTCAAGCACTAGTTAAACTTAGGATTTCTTTAATTCCTTATAAGTTCATCTCCAACTTTTACTCTGCAATAGCAAAATCTTAAGTATGGGGGTATTTGATGAATTGTAAATATACCTATATTTATGTACAATAAATAAGTTGTTTTAGTTTATTTTTGTTATTTTTGTATATTTTTCTTTAATAAATTGCTTCTTTTTAGTTCTAACTTAAGTTATTTTTGTTTCCTGAATGTTTTAGGAAAAATTTCAAAAATGTCAAGTACACGCCCATGTAATGTTGGTCACGCCCGTGACCAAGGCGTGACAGTTCAAATCACGTGAAATTAGCAATTTTTGATGAAATAAAGCATGACACACCCGACGTAACGCCCATGTCTAATAACACGACCCGTGACCCCAGCCCGTGTCACGCAAGCTCGACGATTTGCACTCGACGTTCGTAGAACAACCGGACATGCCCGTGTCAGCCAACCTGACATGCCCGTGTCATTCCCGATCGACGATCAAGGCTCCCAGCTCGACGTTTTGCACTCGACATTCGTCGACTCAACCCGACACGCCTGTGTCAAGATGCGACACGGGCATGTACTCCTCCACCTGGCCGCCGCGACTTTCGACGCGACCCGTGCCCAGATCCACCTCCCCAACATGCCCAGAGTCACGCCCGTGACCTAGCGCTTGACCGCCACGTGACTGACATGTGTCCTGCCCGAAGTCAACTTTGTCGTCAATTCACCGGATCAAATCATGCACAGTGCTAACACGCCCCCTGACACGCCCGTGTCAGAGGGCGTGTCCAGCTGAAAATTTTCTCTATAAATAGCTAGTTGCTGTAAGGATTTCGGTTCCACTTTTTTGGGCCATTTTGTATAGGGAAAATGCTGCTTAGATGATTCCAAGGCCTATGTAAGGGATTTTCTCCCCCTCTCCTTTTTGGTTTTAGCTTTGTAATCTTTTTTTAGATTAATAAAATTTGTAGTTTTTCTCCCTTTCCATGGATTTGGACTTCATCTATGTGCCTTCCCTTATGCAATCTTATCTAACTTAGTTTTTGTTCTTTTAAAATGGGTGTGTGTGTGTATGAGTTTAACTTTTTAGTTTTATGTTTTCGTTATTTTTTTTCTACTTAGTTTTGTTTAGAATTAGTTTTTATAGCTTTTTTTTTATTCCTATAGATCTGTAAAAACATTTTGAAACTGAATTTCGTTTTGTCACTAACTTAGATTTTCATTTTTATGCTGTAAAACCTTTCTTCCTTTCTACTTTATTTGCACTTTTTTAGCATTTTTACGGAGTAATAGGAACGATTATGTACTCGTTTCAATTTTTCATACATTTTGATTTTGTTTTAAACTTTTACTCCTTTAAATTTTTTGTCTTCTTTTTACGCATTTCTAGCGCATTCTAGGGGTAGAAATATATTAGTTTTAATTTTTCGAGCACTTAGTTTTTGCTTTTATTTGCAAACTCAACTGCTCATTTAATTTTTATTTTGAGCTTTTTATGCATTTCTACCGCATTCTAGCGATAGAAATGTAGGTGTTTTAATTTTTCATCAACTTAGTTTTATTCATTTCTGTATGTGTGCGCATTTATTTCTGCCTACTCGTTAAGAGTTAAATGGCGCAGTGTTTTATTTCATTCCGTAGAGTGTGTGCGTATTTACATTCTGTTGTGTGCGTGTGTTTTAAATTCTGTTGTGTGCGTGTGTTTTAAATTCTGTCGTGTGTGTGTGTGTTTCCAATTCCGTCGAGCGTGTGCGTGTGTTGCATTTATTTTGTCCTACTCGTTTCAGTAGGACTCGCTTTCATTTCTCCCGTCCAAGCATTTGCGACGGGAATCGCACTTTACTGCTTTCATTTCAGTCCTACTCGTTTTAGTAGGACTTGCAATTCACTGCTTTATTTCCTGCTTTATTTTCCTGCTTTCATTTTATCGCTTTCATTTACTGCTTTATTTTATTGCTTTCATCGCTTGCCGTCCCCATTCTGATGAGTGGCTAATCATTCTTAGCCCTCATTATCGAAGAGCATTGCGACAGAAAAAATAGCTTTAAATAATCAAAGGTCCTTATTTTCTAATTAATTAAAATTACTTATGGTTTGCACGGGGTATACGATGCATAGGACCACATATCGATGTGTGGGCCCTATTTTCGTAGTCCATACGCTAGCTAGCCGAGAGGCCGTGTGTATGGACCGATCACCCCATGGTAAAGGGAGTTCGACACTAACTCTCAAGAGAGGAGGCGCGCAAACTCTACCGGATTGGGTTCCCCACCCAATATCAGGGTTCTTAGCGTATTGCGAGTGTTAAGAAGAATCCTTTGTCAGACTAACGTTAGGTGGAATAGTCTAAGCATTCAGGTGAGCGATAGTCCTAGAGATAAGTGAGCTTATTCTAGTGGAACCTCCACGGCCAAGACTCCGCCTTAATTAATTTGAAATTTAGGATCTCTTTTTATTCAAAGTTTATTTTAGTTCAATTTCGATTAGATGCTGTCGTGCTAAGCTTTTCATCGGCTCCACCCTTTAATGCTTTCATTTTCTATTTTCTGTCATTTTTATTATATATAAAAAAATACCCGACAAGTAATTATCGGTAAAATAATAGTCCCCTCCAGGGAAGAGTAGGAATAATCGACCCGACACAGAGAACAATACGACCACGATATTGCACACCGGAATATCCTATACTACACGTGATAGGTGCACTTGCCTCCTTTCTTTAAAACTCGATCTAAACCGTTTAATATCCAAATAATAAATCTGCGCATCCCATTTTCTAAATAAAAACTAAATAAACCACTTTCTTAAATAAAACCGCTCGGGGCGCCGCGAGCTCGTAATAATTTTGGAGTTTTAACCCGCATCAGAATCTATCTTGGGTTCGCTGAGCATCGTAATGACAGATTCAGCGAAATTAGACTTATTCGTCAAATATCGTCGATTCGTCAAGTATTATCGATTCGTCGAATATTGCCTTAATACTTCGACGATTTGCTCTGTTTTAATTTGTTGAGTGCGTTCGTGTTATTTCGACGTATAGTTTTGATTCGTCGAATATCGATGTATATACTTGATGAATTCTATTTCATCTCATTTAATTCCTTTATGTCCAGTTGGGCGTGGTCTGCGGGTATCAGCTGGTTTTGTACTATGTATATATATATATATTATATGTACAATAAACAAATAGAAAGTGATTACTGTTTTGACCTAATCATGTGAGACGAGAACAACAATTCTTCTTCTTCCCGGTGGAACTGTTCCACATAGGATGTGATCGCGGTTTCTCGCCGCCAACCGTTCACTAATCTACTGTCATCGGCGAAAATCGTTTCCTAAGGCTTCGTTTTCATCATTGCCGCCTCTCCTTTAACGGTTGTAGCAAAACATTGAGACGTTGAGGGAATACCTTCTTCCAACCTGGATCTTGTGTGATAAGAGTCTAAGGGATCTTCGTGCTCCTGTGTAGTTCCTTAGACGAGTGGGGACAATTCCACGCTCAGGAATCCAGCCTCTAGTGGTCGTTGGATTTATTCGGAGCACCTTGGTTAAGTCGTAACTCAATCCCACAAAGGTATAATTTTATTTATTGCAATGTTACTTCTTGATTTGTGTTAATCACAAGATCCACATTTCTTTTGGGTTTTTTTTGTTCCTTATTCTACCGCGCACAAGTGTTGTGACGTATATCAAATCCCAACAACGCGCGCACCGTAGTGCGTGCGTGAGTCCATGCGACTAGGGCGCGCGCAACCTAGGTTACACGACCTATTTGCGCGAATAGGTGTGCGCATGATAGTCCACGCAAACAGGCACGCACGCGATCTAGGCCGCGCGACCCAGCTGCGCGATCAGGCCAGGCACACCCATTTGTGCTAGCAAGTCCGCACGCACCACGGTGGGCGAGCAAAACCTCGCCCGCCCAAGCGCTAGAGCGCGCACCCAGGCGTGCCGGCACCCGTGCCTGCACGCATGCTTTGACCGCGTAGTCACCTAACATCATGCCCATATCCTCACCCAGGTCTGGGCGCGCAGATAGGTACCCGTGTGATAACAGTTGTCCGTATAGACACCTAACCATGGGCCCAAATAAGTGCGCGCGGCAATGCCCACGCGCACCCGAGGAGAAAGCCGCCTTCGACCGCTCAACCCGACGAGCACGCCCCCTGATTCCTTACCCTAACTCCTTACCTGCATTTTCAAGGCATCGATGCCTTCCTTCTCTGGCCTTTGACCATTCTCTATCGTCGAAACTCTCGCCAAAAGCTCGAAAGTGAAGAAATCCTGGTTCTTCACCTGTACCTTTCTATGACACCAAAAAGTTAGGGGGGGGGGGGGAATTGATGGGGATGAGCCCCTTTTATGGAGAAATCGGGGTGTACATAGCCACTGCCCCCATGATCTACACAAAATTATTGGTATCATGGGCTTAATCGCGCACAAAATCCCCACACCCGATCCCCTCACACAATGATCCCACTACGCATGACATCAAAACAGCCAAAGCCACAACCTCATCGACTTCAAGTGGACGGTGACATCCCAGACGCCAGCTGCCCCCTCTTGTCACCCCTGGCCACCTGTCCCGTCCATCGACAAGCTCCAAGGATAGCAGTCGGGCCGGCCGCTACTCTTCGGCCGCCAGCATGCTACTAAAGAGGCGGACTGGCTGGCCGTCCCTCTCCGGCCACCAGCGCGGGACCAAAGAGGGGCTCGGGCCGGCCTCCCCTCGTAGTATGCCAGCGCGTAGCCCAAGAGGCAGTTGGACCGGCCTCCCCTCATTGGCCTCCAGCCCGCGGCCAAGAAAGCAGTCGAGTCGGACACTCCACTCTGGTCGTCGGCGCGTAGCCGAAGGGGTGGCCAAGTTGGCCGCCCCTCATAGGCCATCTACTCGCGGCAAAGGAGGTGGTCGAACCAGCCGCCACACTTCGGCCATCGGCGCGCTGCAGTAGGGAAGGCCAAGTCGGCCTCCACTCATCGGCCGTCGGAGGGCGGCCGAAGAGGCGGCCGAGCCGAGACCCCCCAATCAACCGCCGGCCGCGCCCACTTGTTCACGACCCTCCTTTTCATCCATCTACGGCGGCCTCCCTCCTCACAGACAAGTTCGCTGGAGGGACCATCGTCCGTTGAAAGGAGCGCCTCTTCGTCGTCCGATCATCTCAGATAGATCAATGTCGTCCGATTCGTGGGTAACCACCTAATAACTGCCAGGTTAATGGGGAAATTTTCTTATTAAATTAATTGGTCTACGGATAATGAATTAAATGATTTTAATGCACACCCTTAAACTATAGGAAAAATATTAATTTTGGTTGTTACGGTGTGCGGATAGCTGCGTAACCCCCAAAACAACCTGTTGGAGGCTATTAAAAGAGCCCCAGGCCTCGTCATTTCTCACCTTTTTCCTCCAAATCTTCTTCCTTCTCAGGCCAAAGCTCTGCCGGATTCCTTGTATGAGTTGCCTTCAAGCCATCTCCAAGCCGTGTTCAAGCCACCTCCTATCTACGCTCGAGCCACCTTCAAGCTACCTGACGAACTCTGATCATTCCGCCTCTGGCAGGCCTTCACAACCACAAACTCACATGCTCAGCTCCCGCATTTAGTGGCAACCTGATGTCCAATAAAGCCTATTGCTGCAAAGTGACATCTTGTTGGGGTCCAGTAATGCCCCCGGTGTTGCGAGGTATGACGTGTAGTGCTGTGGCCCACACTAGTCGAACAGAAGGGCGTGTACCCTGGGCCTAACTAGCCTCCATGTGGATCCTGCCTAGGGTAGCCAGCTCCATAAAGGAGTAGTAGTGCCGCCCACAAATAGTCTGTGCTTTTGGGCAAGTTGGCAGCGTCATGTCACTACAAGTTATATCAAAGGAGGTCACAGGTTCGAAACCCTGGGGTCGTTTTTAGGCGGAGGATTGTTGGGGTTCAGTAATGTCCCCAGTGTTGGGAGGTACGACATGAGGCGTTATGGCCCACACAAGTCGAATAGAAGGGTGTTTCCCCTGGGCCTAACTGTTGGATCTTACGGCGCCCTTAGGGGGGGATGAATAAGGGTTAATTAATTTTCATTAACTAGAAAAAGTTTGCGTGTTGAACAAAAATAATGAAATTTTGAAATGAAGACTAATTTTTCATAAGCATACTCGAACACTCTGAAATATACAAAAGCTATAATAATAAAAAAATTTTTCAAAAGTCCTAAAAGTGAATACGAGGTGTCTCTATAGAGCTAGAGATCAAGGCTTAAGAAAAATACAATTTACTTTTGTTTTTGCCGGTCCTTTTATTAAGAACCGGCAGCCTAAAGCCTATCTCTCCCTAGATCTTGATACTAGCCTCCCCTAGATCTACCTCGATTTAGACGCTGCACACAAGGCAACGATTTCTCCCAAAGCTACACAAGAACTTGGATGTCATGCACAAGGCGGCGATTTTCCCCTAAGCTACATAAGGACATAGACGCTACGCACAAGGCGGAGATTTACCCTAAGCCACGCAAGGACTTATATGCCACACACAAGGCGGAGATTTCCCCTAAGCCACGCAAGCAGTTAGACGCCACACATAAGGCGGCGATTTCCTATCTCGATTACAATAGGTTTACAATAGGAATAAGAACAATATAAATTGAAAACTTCTGAATTAAAACTCCCTTAAAACAAAGTGCAGTAGATGACGATGAATCCTAGCCAGGGTTGCTTCGAATGCTGTGTACGTGCCATCGAACTTTTGCACTTTGGCCTTCTTGAGAGTATGGAGTAAATCAAGAATGTGGAGCTCTCTGGTTTGTCTAAATAGGAACATGCACTCCAAGTAATGAAATTCGTAATCTCCTCAGAAAATTGAATGACTTTTATACTTGGGCGATATCGCCTGGAGACACTGGGTATCGCCACCCGGCGATATTAGTAACTGCTGCCACGCGTCCCACAAACTCCTCATTTTCACATCCCAGATCCGTCGATCATCAAACGTGGACTGTCGCCTGACGACACTGATTATCACCACCTGGCGGACACTGATTATCACCACCTGGCGATAGCGATAACTGCCACCACGTGTCTCACGAACTCTTGATTTTCGCATTGCAGATTCGTCGAACGTAGTTCGTCAATCGTCGAGCGCAGATTCGTCGAACGTCGCTATCGCCTGTGGGCGATACCCAATATCGCTTGGCGATATCTTCTAAGCTCTAATGTAGATTTGTCGAACGGAGATCATCGATCGTCGAGCGCAGATTCGTCGAACATCGCTGTCGCCTGTGGGCGATACCCAATATCACCTGGAGATATTGTCTAAACTCATTTGTGCTGACCCGAAACAACACCCAAAATCCATTAGAGCTAGATCCGTGATATCTACACACGATAAACACACAAAGATCAAATAAAAACGAGATTTGTTATTAGTAAACAAAAGAAGCATGGAACGTATGCTCCAACAATCTCCCCATTTTGATAATAACAAATCTACTGAGAAAGAAATCATGAATGAACTAAGAAGTGTTTGAAACGATGAGTATTATGAGTAACAAGAATAAGCATTTGCATGTGCACAAATGTCTCTTTGATGAAACACACCCCCTATAGGTGTACTCCCCCAAAATCTAAGCATATATTATTAATTTTTATACGGAATGTAAAATTCAGTAGCAAACCATGAGTATGAATGATTTCCTTAGTAAATTCTCCCCCTTTGGAATTGTCAAAAAGATAGCAGAGTGGTGTGGAAGCTTTAAGGAAAAACACAAAGGAGAAATTAAGGATGGAACATGTGAATCAATGTATAGAAAAGTAGTAAGTGAGTAAACACGAACTGGGGCAACGTTCATCCATTTATATCATAGACACAAACACTAGTGAATACTATATTGGAAACATTTTCGGTCGAGTTCTCATAAGAAGAAATTTTAGAGAAGATAATGTTGTGTACCTGTGATAGGTTGATGAAAAACACATATGCAGAGGCCTAACAACTACATGAACACGTGGAAAGTGAAAAAAACTGCATAACATAGAGGTATACATGACTAGTTTTGCTTGTTCCTAAGAATTCAGATCACATATAAAGAGAATATCCAGATATATAGCTGCACAAGATACTTTACAATTATTTCCAAGGTGCTCAACCTCACAATGCTTATTAATACTTATCAGGAGGATAAGGGGGCATTTGGCATGGCTTATGTACTGCTGTGTGGTGGAAACGCAACACCCTTTTGCAAATAAGCACCGTTTGGATCGACTTATGATGGAAACTACGTTTAATTAAAAATGTTGTTTTATCTTATAACTCATCCGCGATAAAAATCGTCGTTCAGCCGCAGTTTTCTTCCTCCCTCCCGATAACCTAGCGGTCTTCAACTTTTCCCGATCCAGACGATGAATCTCCAATACCACTGAGAACCAACGACCGGCGAATCTTCAGATTTTCCCATCCACCAAGAAGGATGGCAAATCTCCAGTGCTTCCCGTCCACGAAGAAGACCGGCAAATCGCTTATGCTCTCCCTTGCAACGACGGTTCTATCGCTGAGGTATACTCCTCTCTTCATCTCCATTGCAAACTTTTTGGCAATGCTTTTTTCATTTGTAATGTTTATGTGTTGTTTAGGCTGTACTCCCATCCACGAAGAAGAGCCGAGTATCCATCCAGTGTTTCCCATCCACGAAGAAGACCGGCGAATTGCTCCTACTCTCCCTTGCACCGGTGGTTCTTTCGCTAAGGTATACTCCTCCCTACATCTCCATTGCAAATTTTTTAGTGTATGTTTTTTGGATGGGGTAGTCTTTGTGTTTTTGTATGTTTGATGAGTGTGTGTGTTTGTTTAATGTGTGTTGAGTATGTGTTGTGTTGTGTTGTGTGTGTTGAATGTGTGTGAGGAATGTGTGTGTTGAGTGTGTATGATGAATGTGTGTTTTATGTGTATATGTGTATGCGATATGTTTGTGTTTGTGTGTGTGTATGTATATATGTATGTGTATGTGTGTGTGTACATGTGTTGGTGTGTGCGTGTGTGTTTGTGTGAGTTGTGTGTTGTGGGAGTTGTGTGTGCGTTGTATATTGTGTGTGTGTGTGTATATGTGTGAGTAATATGTGTATATGTGTGTCTGATATGTTTGTGTTTGTGTGTGTGTATGTATATATGTATGTGTATGTGTGTGTGTACATGTGTTGGTGTGTGTGTGTGTTTGTGTGACTTGTGTGTTGTGTGAATTGTGTGTGTGTGTGTGTGTTATATATATATTGTGTTTGTGTATATGTGTGAGTAATATGTGTATATGTGTATGTGATATGTTTGTGTTTATGTGTGTGTATGCATATATGTATGTGTATGTGTGTGTGTACATGTGTTGGTGTGTGTGTGTGTGTTTGTGTGAGTTGTGTGTTGTGTGAGTTGTGTGTGTCTTATATATTATGTTTGTATATGTGTGAGTAATATACACATATGTGTATGTGATATGTTTGTGTTTGTGTGTGTGTATGTATATATGTATGTGTATGTGTGTGTGTAAATGTGTGTGTGTGTGTGTGTGTGTGTGTGTGTGTGTGTGAGTTATGATCCGCACTATAATTTCCCTCATCCACCTCCAGGTAACTACTAAATTTGTTTTATTTGTTTATTCCTAATAATATTTGGACTACTAAATAATTATTATTAATGTGCAGGAAAATATTACTTGATTGACTCTGGCTATCCACTGCAAAGGGGTTACTTAAAACCTTATCAGGATACGCGATATCATCTACCAGACTTTGCTCGTGGTGGTCATCGAGCATAAGGATGTCAGGAGATGTTCAATCATGCACACTCGTCGCTTAGAAATGTGATGGAGAGCTAATTTGGTGTCTGGAAGAAGTGGGCAATACTACGGGACATGCCTAAGCTGTAGCTTCGACAAACAAGCACGTATAGTGATCACCACGATGACACTTCATAATTTCATTCGTCGCCACCCTTCACGTGTAGATATAGATTACATTGAGTCTGAGCAAAGGGATCCATATCTTGGGATGAATTCTCAAAGGCGGCAAGAAGATTGCTCTGATACTGCGGCTAGTGTAGAGGAGATGATTGCACTACGTGATATTATAGCAGATCAGGGGTTTTAAGCTAGAGCATAGACATAAAAATTGTCTGGATGAAAAAAAAGATTTTCTGCGTTGGGTGTTACGTTATGTAGAAGATGTTAATAATTGAAAAATATATGTTATGATTGAAAAAAATGTATGAATGAAATTTTATTGTGTTAGATTTGAAAAAAATATTCAAAACTCTGTTTTGTATCCAAACAACTTTTTGAAACTCCGTTTCGTAAACTCTGTTTCACCTAAACAATTTTTTAACAAAACTCCGTTTTCCAGAATCAGCACTTTTTCTATCAGTAATAGTTCATCAGCAGCTTTCCATCAGCAACAACCCAACCAAATAGAGCCTAAGTAGTGGCTGGTGGAGGTTCCTTGTCAGCCACTTTTTATTTTAATTTTGAATGCATCAACAAAGGTGTTGAATTTTTTAAATATTTTGAACATGTTTGTTTGGCATGACAAAGGAGTCCAAATTCACTTGTGAGCATACATGATATTCAAATATGAGCTGTGCAATGAATAAACTAGGATAAAACATTAGCGACAACATGCAATTCTAGTGGTTTTGGTAGAACATTCACAATTCACATATGCAGTAAGATGAATCCATATGAAGGTTTTCATAAGTGTGAGTGAAAGAACATTATCAGGACTAAAACATTTCTCATACTTAGAGGCTTGTGAAAACAATTTCACAAGTATATAAATACTAGGACTTATGTATGTAGAAAAAGATATGTGATGGTTGAATAATTGACCTATGCTATTAGGAAACCCAACATCAAAGAATATACATTGAACCACGTCTAAACTGGAGAAAAGAAGGAAACAGGTTTAAAAGTGAAATTTCACTGTCGCCCGGTGATACTGGGTACCGCCAATAAGTGATTGTCCGAAAATACAAAAGACCATCATATCTGGTCAATTGCACATTCCACAGCATTATCCCCTGAAGACTCGACGCAGAAGACGAAGCAGAAACTAGAGAAAATAGTAGATCAAGGTAATTTGCATGAAATGTTTCTTTAATCTTGTAGATTTTGTCGATCAAAATGATTGTAGGATAGTTAATGGTGCTTTTGATGGAATATGTTTTCAGGTTTTCAAGTATGTTTTACCATGGTTAGGGGTTTGTTCAAAACTACGTTTAGCGGGAGAAAGTAGACTAAAATAAAATGTATTTGAACTATTGATTGCATAGATTGATAAAATTAAACACCATAATCTCAGATCTAGATGTTTTGAAGAAAAAATTTAGTTGAGTTATGATGTTAGGGAAGAAGAGAATGAATAGTGTTTAAAGTAAAAATTTCTCAAATAGCCTTAGGGAATGTGTTAAATAGCCTTAGAAATTTCAGATCTGATATTAAAAGTAGGAGGAAAGTGTAGATCTAGAGGGAAAAATTGGTTTAGAGCAATGTCCTCTATCGCCCGACGATAATGTGTGTCACCGACTAGCGATACTGAAAATTTCTGCACAATTTCTTTTAAAATTTGGCCAGTTAACTGCAGCAAAGGCTTCCAGTTCAAGAGCCCGCAGAAGTACTAGCAGTGACACACACTCATCCTATCAAATGTTCCCGGGGATAGAAAATGCGAATATGGGGATTGCACGGGTCATCGAATTCGATCCCGCCCGTCACTCACACATCCATGATTTGTTAGAAATGACAGGAATATTATCTGTCATTACTCCAAATACATTTTCTTAGGTGTTGATAAGAGAATTTATATTCATTTACAAGGTCCTAGATTCACGGAGCTAAATGGTGGTGTGAGATCATGCATACAAGGGCAAACAATTGATATAACTCACTACAAACTTAGGGAAGAGTTTGGGTTAATAAAACACGATAATGTCTTAGATGTTGTAGAGAATTATCAGAAGGATAGAGACTGGACATTCTTAAATATGGATTTGCCTGGGAATTCCATCAAAACTTTTATTCAATCTACGACCAATCTCATGGAGGATGCAAGACTAGTGCAAGACATATTGAGACACACTATTTTACTTAATTTCGGTGATACACAGAAGATAACAGCTCAATTGAGCTATGTCTCATACATGATCTTGGAGCAGGAGCCATTCAATATGGCGGAGTTAAACCTTTCAATAATTCGGTACACATTTAGACTAAAGAGTCCATCGTGGAAGAAATTAAATACACTACCACCTGGAGCGGTCATCCAATGCATATTATATAAGAAGTACACATGGATAGACCAAGACTTTTATTTCAACGATTGTGTGCCCACTATATACTCTATGAGCGGTACCCCTTCCATCAGCCAATCAACACAAGGAGTGTCTACAAGGAGCAGTGAACAACTGTCTACTATTCGAAACCCACCAATTCCAAGAGGTGGATCGTTGCAAGAAGGGTTGGATGACTTGCGAGAGTCGTTCGAAGAACATAAGAGGGAGGTGAAGAAGAACTTTCTGGGAGTTCAGAAATTCTTTAAATTTTTGACCAGAAGTCTTAAATTGAAGCCTACTCTGGTAGAAGCGACTGAATGGGAGAATCTGTTCATGGAGCCTGCCCGAACAACTCTTCGCCGACATCGCTGGACGAGAAGCAGTGAGCATAGTTCAGCTGATGATCTTGTTGAAATTTGTGAAGTGAAATTGGGTGATAGGGCAGGCCGGGCAGTCTGAGCAGTAAGAGTGGTCTGAGTCCGCGGCCTGTACGGACTGCTAGTTGCGGCCTGGGTGACCTGGCTTGGACTTGGTGGCTTGGCTGTTCTTGAGGAGCGGCCTGGTGTGCGGCCTTGGGCGGATTGGTGTGCAGCCTGAATGATGTATGGCCAAGGGAGTCTTGCAACTTGGGCATCGAGTGGAGCGGCCTGTGCAGACTGTGTTCGCTGTCTGTTGGCGGTGGTCAACTTGATCTGCGGCCTTGCAGTTGGCTAGCTCTTTGGGTAACCAGGGGGATTGGAATTTGTATCCGTGTTGTGTTGGCGGACTTGTTTATTGCGTCGGCAGAGTCCGCATTTGTGGATGCATTGGAGATGGGCTTTTGATCTTGCCAAGCTCTCCATGTTAGGATGGATGTTTCACATCCTTGTGGCAGACTGTCTTGCTGATTGGATGTCTGGGTCTTCTATGTCTGCCGTGCTTATGCCAGTTACTTGATAGGCTGCTAGACTTGGTCATTTTCTGTGACAAGTCCATGGTGTCCTCAGTGTCCGCTGTTGACCGGGCGGACTACCTGTTGGTCCTGGACTTGTGGTGGGCTGTGGCATTGTTATCGGGCTATGCAGACTGATGCAATATGTGTTGCGGGTGTGTCTGCATGCTGTGTTGAGTGGCGGACTGGCTCTATGCTTGCGTTGGGCGGACTGGCGCCGTGCTTGTATTGTGCTGGCTGTCCTTGTGTCCACATGGTGGCGGACTGTCTTTGACCTGGCACCTGGAGGTTTCAAGTCTGGCCAAGTCTTTGCGGACTTGGCAGAATGCGTTGTGTTAGCACGCGGGCTGGGTGGTGACTCTATTCACTAGGGTGGTGAACACACTCCTCACCTCACCTATAAATAGACCCCCCCGACACATCTACAGTAACTGAGTTAACAGTAAGTGATGTCTTGGTTTATTATTGCGGTCTGGTTTTTTCTGTCCGCACAGGTTGAGTAGATATAACTGTTTGCAGTTTGCAGGATGCGCTGTTAACACTGAGGAGTCAGGAGTTTGGCTTTGACTGCGGTCAGCATCAGTAAAGTTTGCGGTTTCAATCAGCGGTTTTAGTGTAATACCCGATGCCATATACCACGGACAATCGGGAAGGTTACAAAAGAATATCAAAACAATCCAACTTAGACTACTCACCCTACACAGAGCAATCTAGCGGAAGCTTTTAAATAGTTACAAAAACTCATAATTGAAATATTAACTATCATGAATGTCCACAACTACCATAGGAATGAAATAACAATTAAACTGAAAGAACTTGGCCTTATGGCCTTACAAGAATTTCACTTAACAAAATAGTGTCTTACATACATCGGCTCGCAGGCCGGCCACACATTATAAAATAAAATACAACTATTCGCTTTGGCCTTCGAGGGCCAGCTCAGCAACATGGGTTTCAACCCGCTATTTGGTACTCGGCTCCGCAGCACCTGCAAGCAACATTCCAACGCATGGTGGCAAACAAAGTAACGGTGAGCCAAAGATGACCAAATTATAACGACCCTGCCCCTTACTCGGAACGGTGGTGCTCCTTCCCTGCAATTTATTAGCCCCGCTAAACAATATAGTACAAACATACTTCGCCACAGGTGTAGGCTCGCACGGCCAAACACCCCGTGCACTCAGGGCATATTAATGGTGAATCCGGTCAATTCCGTGGCTTCACCACCATCCCCAGGATGGCAACAACATGAGCATTTTAACATTTCTGACCACTGTCTAAGGCTCCCGACTATGCCAACGGCCAGTCCCTCTATGGGTCTCTCGCACCGAACCACATAGCCCAGGTCCAATTCCACTTGCCTGTTGCTCACACCACGTATACGCACGAGCCAAACTTTGCTCGGATCACGCCATAATTCCAAACATCACATAACCCAGTTAAATACAAGGCTGGCTCCCCGGCCGCCAAATTAGCAGAATTACGTTTCCGCTCAGTTTTCCGGGTGCACCTTGGAGTTAATCCCCAAGGATCCCTATTGCAATCTACCGTTTAGAAACCTGAAAACACAAAACACGGAGTCTTCTCCGACAAACCATACAAAATGCAACATCTCCGATCCAGACCAACATGTCCGGGTAGGCTTCACACACAATGCCTATGTCCGTACTTCGATTCCGGACTCTATATGCAACACAAGGGGGACTATTCCCGTCAACCCCAAGGAACATTGCACACTCACCGTACACTCGAGGGAGAGGGTTTCCTTATGCAAAAGAAGGAGAGCTTCACATGCTCAAGTAGAGAATCGTTACCCTTGTAGTACGCTTTTGCTCCATGGAAAAACTATACGGATAAAAGGCTTCACAATGGAATTTCCTCCACGGATCCGCTCACGGTTCTCAAAACGATGCTCCGATGCTCCACCGGTGGCCGGAATCCTCCCTTTCCTTCCTCCTCTCTCCAACTCCTTAGAAAGAGAATGGTAAAGAGCAAATGAGGAGTTAAACCTCCATTCCCGTACTTATCAGAGCAGGAACACATCTGGGCCGTTGGATCTTCATTAAAAAAACGAACGGCTCAGATCCGCCCAAAAATCCTCAAACCTGGGCCAAACACGGCCTCGCACACGGTCGTATCCCTGGCCGAGTGCCTCGATCCAGACACGATCGTCGAGCATAGAAGAGGACACAGGTCGAGACACACCTGTGTATCAACCTGACACGCCAGTGTCTCAACCTGACACGCCCGTGTCAGTTTCCGACACACCTGTGCACTAGGGTCGTGTCACCAGTAACCGCCACACCAACCGACACGACTCTTGGGAACATGGGTGGTGACACGGGAATGCACACGCCCGTGTCATTTGACACGCCCGTGTCACGCTGCCGTGCTTCCTGCCGTGTCCTTCTCTGGACAAAGCTGGCCAACATAAAGAACCACACGGCCTTGGACATGCCCGTATCATAGGCCGTGTACCCTATACAGGCACCAAAAAAATCTCTTGGACACGAATAGCTCGGTTACGATTTTCGAAGCATTACAAATCTCCACCACTTAAAGAATTTTGTCCTGAAATTATGTAAAGGTACACAATTTTAAATGTTACCTGAGTGGAATAACTCGGGGTATTCTTCCATCATAGTCTGCTCTCGCTCCCAAGAAAGCTCCTCACGTCTGCAGTTATCCCAACGGACTCTGACCATTCGGATTTCCTTGTTGCGGAGTCGTTTAACATCAAAATCTTCAATGCGTACTGGCTTGACCTTTGTTTTCAACCCGCAATCAACCGGAACTTGATCGACCACAACGACCTGCGAAGGCTCTTGCACTACCTTCCGCAACACCGATACGTGGAACACATCATGTAGCCCACTCAACTCCACTGACAGCTTCAAATGATACGTGGCTTCGCCAACACTCTCCAGGATTTCAAACGGTCCAAGATATCTCGGACTCAGATTTTTCAAGCGTCGAACCCGCGAGACACCCTTGAACGGCTTGATTTTCAAATACACGCAGTCACCAACACCGAACTCCACATTCCTATGCTTGGCGTTATAGTATTTTGCCAGCCTGTCCTGAGCGATCTTCAACCGTTCCTGAACTGTACGTATCATTAAAGAGGCGTCTTCTACCGCTTGACGTTTGTATAGCTTCGATTCACCTATCTCCAACCAAGACAACGACATGCCACAGTTTCTCCCATACAAGGCCTCGAAAGGCGTCATTCCAATACTCGCTTGATAACTGTTGTTATATGCAAACTCCACCATGTACATATGATCTTCCCACTGCTTTCTGAAATCCAATACGCACATGCTAAGCATGTCCTCAATCGCCCGGTTGACCCTCTCGGTCTGACCATCTGTCTGCGGATGAAATGCTGTGCTAAAACTCAACTTAGTTCCCAACAGACTATGCACCAGCCTCCAGTCATTTGACGTGAAGCGTCCATCTCGGACACTAATGATAATGCGAGGCACGCGATGCAATCGAACAATATTATCCACATAGAGTTTGACTAACTTTTCGACCGGATCTTCCTTCCTATTTGGGATAAAATGCGACACCTTTTTCAATCTATCCATGACCACCCATATGACGTCGTTTCCCCTCTGCGACTTTGGCAAACCATGCACAAAATCCATAGAAATGTCGTCGAATTTCCACTCTGGGATAGGTAGGGACTTCAAGAAACCTCCGGACTTCTGACACTCCGCCTTCACCAAGGCGCACGTCTGGCACTTGGACACATATAGTGCTACATCCTTCATCAATCCTGTCCACCAGAACAACTTCTTTATGTCCTTATACATCTTCGTGCTCCCCGGGTGGATTGAGTACTTCGTACATCAACTCCTCCCGAAGATTATCCGCACTTGGAATGCATAGGCGACCGTCCCTCTTTAGTAGTCCATCCTCAATAGAAAATTGGGAACTCGACCCATTGAAAGATTCATCTAAGATCTGCTTCATGCTGCTATCCTGAACCAAAGCCCGCCTAACTCTATCATCTAGGTCATACTGCACCTCTGACCAAAACAATTTCGCCTCAGCACTAGACTGCTTGTCGACGCAAGTTATCTCTAATGCCTCCAAATCACGGACCAACCTCTCAACATGTACCGACAACCAGTTGGCCTACGCAGGAGCCCTGTGACTCAACGCATCCGCCACTACATTTCCTTTCCCCGGCATATAATGTATCTCGAAGGTGTAGTCCCCGAGGAACATCATCCACCTCCGTTGCCTCATGTTCTGGTCCTTCTGATCCAACAGGTACTTTAGGCTCTTATGATCGGTGTAGATATCGACCTTCACACCGTACAGATCGTGCCTCCACAGCTTTAGAGAAAATATCACGGCCGCTAACTCTAAGTCATGGACCGGATAATTTCTCTCATGAACCTTCAATTGTCATGAACCATACGCTATCACGCTCCCATGCTGTAGCAGAACACAACCCAAACCACTGCCCGAAGCATCATTATAGATTTCAAACCCTTCAGTCCCACTCGGCGAACATAAAATAGGCACCGTGGTCAACCGCCTCTTCAATTCTTCAAAAGCCTGCCCGCACTCTAGCAACCACACAAACTTTTGATCATTCCTTGTTAACATCGTGAGTGGTAGTGCTATCCGCGAGAAGTTCTCTACGAAGCGCCTGTAGTAGCAGCAAGCCCCAGAAAGCTCCGGACTTCCGCCACTGTAGTCAATACAGGCCACTCCCGTATCGCCACTATCTTCGTTGGATCCACCGCTATCCCTTCTCCACTAACAATATGACCAAGGAACGCCACCGAGGATAACCAGAACTCACACTTGGAGAACTTAGCATACAACTGATTTCTTCTCAACGTATCCAACACCATATGCAGTTGCTTGTAGTGATCTTCCTCACACTGCGAATACACCAGGATATCGTCGATAAATACTATCACGAAACGATCCAGGTACACTCTGAATGTCCTATTCATCAGATCCATAAACACGGTTGGTGCATTTGTTAACCCAAACGACATGACTGTGAACTCGTAATGCCCAAACCGTGTGTTGAACGCTATCTTTGGGGTGTCGCTTTCCCTTATCTTTAATTGGTAGTAGATGGACTTCAGATCTAACTTTGAATATATTATTGACCCAAACAACTGATCAAATAGATCGTCAATCCTTGGGATCAGATACTTATTCTTCTCTGTAAGCTTGATCAACTGTCGATAGTCAATACAGAGTCGCAAGCTCCGATCCTTCTTATTAACGAAGAGGACCGGTGAGCTCCAAGGCGACGAACTTGGACGCACATACCTTTGCTCCAACAACTCTTGCAGTTGCACCTTCAGCTCCGCCATATCTCTTGGCGCTATCCGATACAGAGAGCGTGACACCGGTTTGGCACCCGACACCAGCTCAATAGTAAAATCAATCTGCCGCTGAGGAGGGGCTCCTGGGAGATCATCCAGAAACACATCAGGATATTCGGACATAACTGGAATACTACTCAAACTTGTCTTAGGCGTTGAAGTCTGCACTAATGTGATAAACAGCTCTGCCCTAGACCGAACTGCCTTGATCACCTGAAGGGCCGACATCAAAACCTTACTCGACCCCTTCATGCATGTGAACGTAGTCTCCCGATCAGTGTTAAGCCTCAACTTAATTGCCTTTCAGTTGCAATCAATACATGCTCGCTGCTCCGAGATCCAGTCTATACCAAAGATTACGTCGTACTCCGCTAACAACAATACCGATGCTTGCAAGTCAAACTCCTTATCCCCAATTTGAATCTTAACCACACAGACTCTATCCGCGCGTATTGAGTACCCATTGGGTAACAACACATCCAACTTGTCTTTAGCCATCGAGGAAGGGACTCCGATGCGCGATACGAATCGTTCAGACACGAACGAATGTGAAGCTCCCGTATCAAACAGGGCTCTCGCCGGACAATCAAAAATCAACACGAAGCCTAGCACCAACAAACTTAAGCTAACATATACAAAGGTAACAACTACATAAAGTCAAACTACTATAATTTAACTCATACCTGTCACCATGTCAGCTTATTTTATGGCCTCTTGCAGACCAAGGTTATATACTCTAGGCTGGGCTGGAGCATGGTGGGACGCGGTTGACTCCACCGCCTTCCCTTTCTCTTCGTAGGTTGCTCCAGGCTTCTTCTCGGACTTTGCATGACTGCTCCAATACTCACGAGCAAAATGCTCCACCTTTCCACAGTTGTAGCAATCTCCTGGGACTCAACTTGTCATTGCCCCTGCCGCACCAGACAAAGGGGCTGAGCTCGAAGTCTTTAACTTCTTGTTCCATCTACGAAAACCCGACTTTGTATTCGACACTTTGAACTCTTACTTCTTTTCCCCTGGGTCCTTCTTCTCTTGCACACTCTTCACGACCTTTTCCAACGACCGGGATGAATTTACCAAGGCTAGGAAGCCCTGCGCCTTAGGCCCAACAAGGAGAAGTTGTAGGTCGCTGCGTAGACCCTCATAGAATCGGCTGGTCTTCCGCTCCTCTTCAGTAAACATAGCACCAGCATAACGACCCAACCGCATAAACTCGTGGAGATACTCATCCACGCTTCTGCCTCCCTAAGTCAAACTAAGGTATTGATTCTCCATCTCTAGCTTTTGAGCAGAGGGTAGATATCTGGCCTAGAACAACCTTGAAAATTCCTCCATAGGCACATCAGCAAGTTTCCTTCCCACTAAGATGTGAAACTCCGACTCGTCCCACCACAGCCTCACCTCACCAGCCAAAAGGAAGGTCGCTATGGTGGTCTTCTGCCACTCAACAGTTTTTGTGGACGTCAAGACCCTCTTTATCGTAGAGAGCCAATCCTCAGCTTGAGTTGGCGTCCCAACCCCGTCGAACCTCGGAGGATTAAAATTCATCACATGCTTGAGCTGCTTCTCCGTAGCTCAACTTGGTGCTACCTGATCAACTACCGCACGCTCTACCACTCCCGACTCTGCCGCCCTAATCGGTTCTTGCTCATTAACAGGTGGTACATGGTGCATTTTCCCTGCAAGTTGGGCATTTATCATATCAAAGACTACTTCAGCAACCAACCTGATGGTTTCCGCTGAAGGTGGGGTTGTAGGCACGTCCCTCGGTGTACTACTTTCTGCCGATTGCGGGCGTTCAGATTGCCCATCACCGCTCCTAGCTGCCTATAATAGCAAAGACTCTTGATTAGACGACAAAAAGATTATTAAAAACAATCATTGGAACACTCAGATTCCACAAAATAAGTGTATTTTCATTCCTAAGTGGACATTCATGGGTTCTTTTTGATGTTATAACGATGACACACATATGTGCTCACCACCCCTTAAAAGAATTCATCCACGAATTCATTTAAGTTGACCGAAACCAGAAGTCTGATACCAAATTGTAACACCCTCATCCGTCGTATGACATATAATAGAAGGTCTAGCTGGAACATGACGCCATATACCACAGACAGTCAGAAAGGTTACATAAGAATATCAAAACAATCCAACTAAGACTACTCACCCTACACAGAGCATTCTAGTGGAAGCTTTTAAATAGTTATAAAGAACCCATAATTGAAATATCAACTATCATGAATGTCCACAACTACCACAGGAATGAAATAACAATTACACTGAAAGAACTTGGCCTTCTGACCTTACAAGAGTTTCACTTAACAAAATAGTGTCTTACATACATCGGCTCGCAGGCCGGCCACACATGACAAAATAAAATACAACTATTCACTTTGGCCTTCGAGGGTCAGCTCAGCAACATGGGCTTCAACCCGCTATTTGGTACTCGGATCTGCAGCACCTACAAGCAACATTCCACCGCACGGTGGAAAACAAAGTAACGGTCAGCAAAAGCCGAACAAATTATAATGACCCCACCCCTTACTCTGGACGGCGTTGGTCCTTCCCTGCATTTTATTATCCCAGCTAAACAATAAAGTACAAACATACTTCGCCACCGGTGTAGCTCGTACGCCCAAACACCCCGTGCTCTCAGGGCACATTAACGATGAATCCGGTCAATTCCGTGGCTTCACCACCATTCCCGGGGTGGCAACAACTTGAGCATTTTAGCCTTTCTGACCACTGTCTAAGGATCCCGACTATGCCAACGGCCAGTCCCTCTATGGGTCTCTCGCACCGAACCACATATCCCAGGTCCGATTCAACTTGCCCATTACTCACACCACGAAGTCACCTTAAGACGTACGCACGAGCTAAGCTTCTGTCGGATCCCGCCACAATTACAAACATCACATAACCCAGTTATGTACAAGGCTGGCTCCCCGGCCGCCAAATTAGCAGAATTATGTTTCCGCTCAGTTTTCCGGGGGCACCTTGGAGTTAATCCCCAAGGATTCCTGCTGCAATCTACCGTGTAGAAACCCGAAAACACAAAACACAGAGTCTTCTCCGGCAAACAATACAAAATGCAACATCACCGATCCAAACCAACATGTCTGGATAGGATTCACACACAATGCCTATGTTCGTACTTCGATTTTGGACTCTATATGCAACACAAGGAGGACTATTCCCGTCAACCCTAAGGAACACCGCACACTTACCGCACACTCGCAGGAGAGGGTTTCCTTATGCAAAAGAAGTAGAGATTCAAATACTCAAGTAGAGAATCATGACCCTTGTAGTACGCTTTTGTGCCATGAAAAAACTATACAGATAGAAGGCTTCACAATGGAATTTGCTCCACGGATCTGCTTACGGTTCTCAAAACGGTGCTCCGATGCTCCGCCGGCGGGCAGAATCCTCCATTTCCTTCCTCCTCTCTCCAACTCCTTAGAAAGAGAATGGTAAATAGCAAATGAGGAGTTAAACCTCCATTCCCGGACTTATCAGAGCAGGAACACATCTGTGCCGTTGGATCTTAATTAAAGAAAACGAACGGCTCAGATCCCCCCAAAAATCCTCAAACCCGGGCCGAACACAGCCTCTCTCATGACCGTGTCCCAGGCCGTGTGCCTCGATCAAGACACGATCGTCGAGCACAGAAGAGGATACAGGTCAAGACATGCCCGTGTCTCCACCTGATATGCCTGTGTCTCAACCTGAAATGCCCGTCTCGGTTTCCGACATGCCCATGCACTAGGGCCGTTTCACCAGTAACTGCCATGCTAACCGACATGACTCTTGGGAACATAGGTGGTGACATGGTTATGCACACGCCTGTGTCATTTGACACGCCTGTGTCACGCTGCCGTGCTTCCTGCCGTGTCCTTCTCTGGACACAGCCGGCCAACATAAAGAACCAGACGGCTTTGGACACACCGGTGTCCTAGGCCGTGTACCCCTATACAGGCACCAAAAAATTCTCTTGGACACGAATAGCTCGGTTACGATTTTCAGGGCGTTACATTCAGCAGGTCTCGTCTGCGGCATGTCAGTTTTTTCTGCTTCAGCTTTTCCAAGTTCAATAACCTGTCCGCCAAACTTGACGGTCTAGGCGGTCTGTTCTTCAGTTCGGCAGCGACTTGTAGCAGTCAGCGAATAACAGTTTGTCCGCGCGACCTCGCGGTCTCGGCGGACTCCGTGTTCTATTCATATTCTAGCATCAACAACAGTTCGGGCGGCCTCAGCTACTTCGGCGGACTGGGCGGTCACGGCAGTCTCTAGTTCTGTCCGCGCGAATTGTTGGACTTGTAATTTTTCCTATTTTCCTATGTACTGGCGAAATCATGTCTCGCCATGTATACCTAGCTTTGTAAAGAAGAAATAATATATGATCTGCTTGCCCCTGTGATTGCATTTGGTTGATGAGCTTACTATCCTGGTTTCCGCAGGATCAAGGTGTGATCTTGACAGTTCTGAGAATATTAATTTGGCATTGGACTATCTTGGTGACCATTTTGAGAAAATTCAACATGGTATCAGAGCAAGGTTCAGATGCTTGAGCGGTGATCAACTTGTGTTGTTGCTCTGTGCTTCTAAAGGCTTAACCAAAGTTGATGTAATGGAAGGGAACTATGCAAGAGGTCTGGGTATTGAACTCTTAACCACGACTAACTTTAAGAAGTGGAAGTCATGTATGAAGAGTTTTCTTCTTGGCGAGGAGCTATGGGAGGTCGTCGGTGGTGACGACAGGTAGGAGGTTACTACAGCTTTTGGGACTGCGGAGCAGGTGAGAGTCTGGAGGAAAACTAACGCAAAGGCGGAGTTTACACTCAAGAGGGCTGTGTCACTGGAGTTGTTTGATCACATCATAGGATGTGAGTCGGCTGCTGATATAAGGATAACTATTGATGGGTTGTTCAACAGAAAGATTATGGCGAGGCTACAGTTCTTGGAGAATGAGTTGGTCAGGACAACTCAAGGAGACCTGACCATCTCAAAGTTCTTTTTGAAGATGAAAAACCTGTGTGCTGAGATATCAGCGCTTGATTCAGATGAGCCTATCTCTGAGGCCAAGTTGAAATGTCACATAATCCGTCGCGTGCGAAAGGAGTATGTTGCCTTTGTAACTTCTATTTATGGCTGGACAACTCAGCCATCTCTGCTAGAGCTTGAGAACCTGCTTGCTTCATAGGAAAGTTTGGCCAGACAGATGGCTGGAGTGACTATCTCTGAAGGAGGTACTGAAGCTCTCTTCACAGGCAAGAAGAAGAATAGATGGGAAGGGAAGAAGAAGAACATCACTGCTGAAAATGAGCCTTCAACTTCTTATCAGCCAGAGAGGAGCGCTACTCCTTAGAAGGATTGGAAGAAGAACTTGAAGTGCAATAAGTGTCATCAGCGATGACACTTCAAACGTGATTGCAAGGTCAAACTGCAACCTGGGCATGTTGCAGGCAAGGAGGAAGCTTGCTTGAGTACTGAAGAAGCTAGATGGGGCGGAGCTTTCATGACGGGCACTTGTGTCCGTGCTTTGTCCATTATCGAGTTCAACGATGAGTGGATCGTGGACTCCGGGTATGGTCATCACCTCACCAGAGATAAGTAGAAGTTCTCTTCTCTATAAGCTTATTCAGGTAACGAAGCTAACATAACTGCTAATAATACAATTTATGCAGTAGAGAAGGAGGGGGTCATGTCCTTGGGTAGTGATAAGGGGCCACTCACGTTAAGGAGTGTGTATCATATGCTGCGCATGAAGAAGAACCTCTTCTCTGTGACCAATGCGGTAGACGCGGGTTATCAAGTTCTGTTTGGGCCAACAGAAGTGAAGTTCCGTCGCAATGTATCAGTGGTAAAGGCTGATGTTACTCATGTTGAGAGGAGAGTTAAGAACTTATTTATTCTTGCAACAAACTCTTATTTTGATCGGATGTGGGAAAACAATAGCGCTGATATATGACACGAGAGGCTGGGGCATGTAGGAATGGATAAGTTGAAAGCTATGACAAACAGGAGCCTTGTAAGAGGCTTGCCTAAGCTATCTTCTTTTGGCGATGGTCACGTGTGCGTGGGATGTCAGTACGGCAAGGCTCATCGCCTTCCATTTGATAAGTCACAAATGACAAGCAAGAGATCATTGGAGTGTATCCATGGTGACTTGGTGGGACCAACCATCACTGCTAGCCTTGGTGGAAGAAGATACATGCTTGTTATGATTGATGGCTACTCAAGATACACTTGGGTTTATTTCTTGAAGGAGAAGTCAGAAGCTTTCCAGTTGTTTATGGAGTTCAAGGAGCTAGTGGAGGGCCGGCTTGGCTGGGGGATCAAGAAGTTTAGAACAGATAACTTTGGTGAGTTTGTCTCCTCCGAGTTTTCTAACTTCTACACGAAGCACGGGATCCAAAAAGAGCTTACTTGTGCTCATACTCCACAACAAAATGGAGTAGAAGAGAGGAAGATACGTCATCCGACGGAAACCTGCAAGTGTCGGCTTCATGCGAATGACATTCCTAGGTCCTTCTAGGCAGAGGGAATGTCTTTTGCTTCTTATGTCATCAATCGGATGCCGCTCAGCCCGATCAACATGAAGTCTAAAAGTCCACCTAGTGTCAGGTATGTGCACCTATGGGGGGGGGGGGGATAGGTGACGTGTAGCGCTTTTGCGGAATTTACGAATGTACCTGCACAATAAAAATAAAAAGCACAGCACACAGAATACACATGCAATTTATAGTGGTTCCCCGACTTGGGTACATCCACTTTCCCCCTTCGACCTATCTCCCAACAAGGGGCGACTCGGTCTCTTCTCCAACAGGATTGAAATCCAATCCCTGCACTATCGGAAGGAACCCTTCCACACGTGAGAGTCAACACTCCCACAAAACGGGTTGAACCCAACCCTTACAACACGGAACAATCGTTCCTTTATAACAAAAGTAAATATAGAATGTACACGAGATACAAACTTCGTTTGGAGACTACGGTGTTCCTCTTCGTTCGACGACGTGTTCGTGAAGTCAACGAAGAGTCTACAACCTTGGTCTCTCTTGGAGAGCATCTCCCCGGAACCGGCGGCGGCAACACGAGCGGCGGCTAGCTTCGGGATCGGCGGCTATGATGATGAGCGGCTGCTGAACTTGGAGATCCAAACTTCGTAGCGAAGCTAGCTTGGTCTTCCAACGGTCACACGAGGATCGGTCGTCTCGATCGATTCGGACGGGGAAGTTTTTCCCGATCAACAAATCGAGAGACAAGAGATCTCTGGATAGACACGTGAGACTCAAAGCTTTGCTAAGCTTCTGTCGCCGGAGATCGGGAAGAAAAGCGATCAGCAGCGGCGACGGACTAGCGCGAGCGGCGACGGATGCGGCGGAGCTATTTTGCGATTTTAGGGTTTGCTCTGCTCGGCTTCTTTCTGTCTAGGTATTCCGTTCAAAATACCCGTATATAAATACTGTAGATGCTTTCCAAAATGACCGTTGTGGGACCCACAAGCTGAATCCCTAAGTCCCGGTCCAGAATCTTAACAGCGGCAGAATCCGGTTCAGGAAGTTCCAGAAAAACGCCCAAGTCAAAATCGGTGAGAATCGAAAGTGATTCTCGCCGAGTCGCCGAGAATAAAAGGTGATTCTCGACGATTCGGCGAGAATCAAAGATGATTCTCGTCGAATTTGCCTTGGTTGCACGCACTGCTTTAGGCCAGGTCGAGACGGCGAGAATCAACCAGTGATTCTCGACGATTCGACGATAATCACCAGTGATTCTCACCGAATCGGCGAGAATCACCAGTGATTCTCGCCGAATCGGCGAGAATCACTTGGTGATTCTCGTCGATTCTTACTTAGAAGCACAGGTTCTTGCATAGAAGTGGCTGGGTCGAGTTCGGCGAGAATCAACTTCTGATTCTCGTCGAATCGGCGAGAATCACAAGTGATTCTCAAGTGATTCTCGCCGAATCACAAGTGATTCTCAAGTGATTCTCGCCGAATCGGCGAGAATCACTTGGTGATTCTCGTCGATTTAAACTTAGATGAATTTTCGTCTTTCCACCTATGAGGTGCTCATTGACCCATCCTTGCTCCTTGTCTGCTCCTGCATATTTACAGCCCTGTGCTTGAAAATAAGTGCACTCCAATAGAGAGAATACACGTAGGCCAACACACTGATCTGCTCAATGAGGGATTACATCGTGCAGACCCGTGTATATTGACCTACTGCACCCTGACATTGGTGTGCACTTAGCGTGGAAAAACTGCAAGCACAACTAGAAAGATTTTATCAAATACATAGTCTATTGACCTTAGCTTGTCCAGGGGCTTCTTCAAATCAGGTACATTGTGGATACAATACCCAACAATCTCCCCCTATTTGAAGAAGCCTAAACCCTACAAGCTAAGGTGAATAGAGCAAATGGGAATGAAAACCATAAACTTAAAATTGAGTTGAGTGAGTTATCCCTTACCAATACCAATTTCTTGGGAGCAAGCTTGGAGCCACCTTAGCCTTAGCCGAGAGGGTAATCTCCCCCTTTTCGGCTTCTGCAAATCGGGGTCTGTAGCGTTTGGCCCTTTGCTCCCCCTCAGTTCTTGCATCTGCACTCACGCTGGAGTTCCTTGCTCCCCCTCAGATCATGCACGAGCCTGGAGCTTCTGTAGTCTTCATTCCTCATAATTGAGCATCCCCAATTCAGTCTTGAAAAGATTGAACTTGGCCTCGTCTAAGGGCTTTGTGAATATATCAGCAATCTGCTTGTCCGTGGGGACATAACAGAGAGAGATGTCCTTGTTTTCCACATGCTCCCGAATGAAGTGGTAGCGCACTTCAATATGCTTCGTTCTGCTGTGCGATACAGGATTGTTGGAAATGGCAATTGCACTGGAGGAGTCGCAGTACATGGGTACTTCCTTGAACTGAAGGTCGTAGTCGGCTAACTGGTTTCTAATCCATAGAAGTTGTGCGCAACAGCTTCCTGCCGAGATGTACTCTGACTCTGCTGTGGAGGTTGCAACACAATTCTGTTTCTTGCTGTTCCATGAGATAAGCCTCCTGCCGAGGAATTGACACGTCTCGGAAGTGCTTTTCCTGTCATCCCTGCTCCCTGCAAAATCAGCATCTGAAAAGCCTATTAGCTCGACATCATTGTTTCTCGGGTACCACAAGCCAAGATTAGGAGTACCTTTAAGGTATCTTAGAATTCGCTTTGCAGCGACATAGTGAGATTCCTTAGTGTTCACCTGATATCGGGCACAGACACATGTGGAGAACATAATATCCGGTCTACTGGCAGTAAGGTAGAGCAGGGATCCAATGATGCTTCTGTATTTGGTTTCATCGAAAGGTTTACCTTTCTCATCCTTATCCAGAGACAAGGTGGATCCCATTGGAGTCCTCATAGAGGTTGCACTCTCCATTCCGAATTTCTTAAGGAGTTCATTTGTGAACTTCGTCTGAGAGATGAAGATTCCATCCTCAGACTGTTTCACTTGAAGTTCTAAGAAATACTTGAGCTCTCACATACTGCTCATTTCAAACTTTCCTTGCATAAGTTTAGAAAACTTTTTGCAAAGATTGTTGTCCGTTGAGCCGAATATTATGTCATCGACATAGATTTGCACCAGCAAAATCTTGCCTTTGACTTCCCTGAGAAACAATGTTTTATCTATTTTACCTCTGGAGAACTTGTTCTCAAGAAGAAAACTAGATAAAGTCTCATACCAAGCTCGTGGAGCTTGTTTCAACCCATATAAGGCCTTATTAAGAAAATAAACATGATTGGGATAAGTAGGATCGACAAAACCTGGGGGTTGAGCGACGTATACTTCCTCTTTCAGGTCTCCGTTCAGGAATGTCGATTTCACATCCATTTGATAGACTGTGAATCCTTTGTGTGAAGCATACGCCGGGAACAACCTGATTGCCTCGAGCCTTGCTACTGGTGCGAAGGTCTGGTCGAAGTCAATCCCTTTCTCCTGTCTGTAACCTTGAGCCACCAGCCTGGCCTTGTTCTTTACGATGACACCATGTTCATCCAGCTTGTTTCTGAAGATCCACTTCGTGCCAATCACATTCTGCTTGTATGGTCTGGGAACCAGCGTCCAAACATTGCAACGTTCGAATTGATGTAGTTCCTCTTGCATGGCCAGAATCCATGCCGCATCCTTGTTCGCCTCATCGAACTTCTTTGGCTCAACCTGTGACAGGAAGCTAAGATGCAATACTTCGTTAATAGTACCTCTTCGAGTTCTGACACCGACACGAGGATCTCCGATGATCTGATCTCTAGGATGATCCCTCACGTGCCGGAGCTCAAGAAGTCTGGCGTCTGGAGCTTCGACTACTTCTTGGGCTTCTCCTTCTTCTAAGATATTTGTTCCATTTTGATCTTCAACAGTTTCAGATGACGTGGAGGTGGAAACTTTGACGTACTGAGGAGCGTCATCTTTAGCGGTCTCATCCAGACTCAGCTGTTCAAGTCGAGCACCTGCATCTTCAAGAATACTACTGGAAGAATTGCTGTTAAGCAAACTTCCTTCATCAAATACAACATTTATTGATACTTCTACCACTAGGGTTTTCTTATTGAAGACCCTATATGCCCGACTATGGGAACTATAGCCCATGAATATGCCTTCGAAGCATTTTTCACCGAATTTAGTACGCGGGTACTTCCCATTATTCAGTACATAGCATCTGCAACCAAAAATCCTTAAGTAGGACATGGTTGGTTTCCTGCCTTTCAGTAGTTCGTAAGGCGTCTTACGATGATGCTTGTTGATCAATGCTCGGTTTTGTACATGACAAGCTGTATTGACAGCCTCTGCCCAGAAGTATTCTGGGAGAGAAGCGTCTTTCAACATTGTCGTGCAGGCTTCAATGAGAGTTCTATTTCTCCTCTCCACAACTCCATTTTGCTGAGGAGTGCGCGGGGAGGAAAACTCATGAAAGATACCTTGTTCTTCACAAAATTCTGTCATAGCACCAGATTCGAATTCTGTTCCATGGTCACTTCTGATTTTGACCACGGAGCAGTTAAATTCGTTCTGAACCTGCATGACAAAATTAGTGAAGATGTCAAACGTATCTGACTTTCGTTTCAAAAAGAACACCCATGTAAAACGAGAATGATCATCAACTATCACTAGCGTATAGGACTTGCCTCCCAAGCTATGAACTTGCATTGGACCAAACAAGTCCATATGTAAAAGGTAAAGACATCGGGAAGAGTCTTTGTCTGCGATGCTCTTAAAGGTAGCCCGAGTCTGTTTGCCCATCTGGCATGCAGGACAGGGGCTATCTTTGATGCACTTGATACTGGGAGCATCCCTTACCAAGTTCTTAGAAAACAGCATACTAATTGTCTTGAAATTAATATGTGCCAATCTCTTGTGTCATTGTTCACAAAGAGATGCACTTCCTGTTGCCACAAGGCATACGGGGGTAGATGAATTTAAACTGAGAAAATCTAAACAGAAGATATTTCTGCTCCTAATGCCTGATAATACCGTTTCAGAAGAGATACGTGAAATTATCAGACATTTATCCTTGCAGAACTTAACGTCATAACCTTTATCACATAACTAACTTACACTGATCAGGTTATGGTTTAACACTTCAACATAAGCCACGTCGGTGATAGAGATTATACCGTTGGAAATCATACCGTAACCTCTGGTGACTCCTCGATCTGACCCTCCAAAGATGACTTTGGGTCCATTCTCGACTGGAGTGTAATCACGCAGCAGGCTTCTTGTCCCGGTCATATGCCGGGAGCATCCACTGTCCAAATACCAGATCGGCGTTTTGGTGGCCTTTGGACATTCCTGCAAAACAAAATTAATTTGCCTTAGGAACCCAATCGAACTTGGGTCCTAGATTCCTGGTTAGCACACTCCCCCTCGGTGGGTTAACCCTACGAGTGGTCGGTCTCGCATTGCTAACATGGGGAGTCTCGTAATGCCTAGGATTAAACCAACAATCCACGGCAAAGTGACCAACTTTGCCACAGCACCAACAGTCGAATCTGTTGTACCTCTTCCTAGGCTCCTGCCTTACCCTGGGAACGGTGGGTACAGCTGGGGCCTTGGATCTGGAGGAGGAGCCCTCATGGTGACAGCAGTCACATGACTTCATCACCTTCTGTATAACAGGCTTGGCTTTTGGTGCCTGCTTTCCATTATGGCCGCTAGAGAACGGACCATAATTTCTCATGTGGATTTCCTCATAAGGTGCCTTGAAGGCACTCTCACCGAAGTTCCGGGGATAGGTCCAACCGTCATATCGGCTCTTTGGATTTGCAACCGAGGGCCGGAAATGATGGCCATATGTTGACTCAAAGTCATGTTGGTTGCAAGGAAAGCCAGGCTTTCTGAACGCAACAGGACTAAGCGGAGCCTTTCCCTTTTCATCAGCAGAGGCCTTCTTGGCGGCCTTATTCTTCCTCTGGTTCCTGTTTCTCCTGGAGGAGGAACCAGCTACCCCTACATGTCCCAAGCCAGCTCCCTTGGCCTGAGCAGAGAAGGTATCAACAACTGGAAGAACTGTTTTTGGCATGGAGAAGCTCTTGACGATCTTCCTTTCTGCCTCAAGTAGTTCATCCAACTTGTCGACTTCCTCCTGCTTAAGATCAAGGAGCTTCAAAGACTCTGAATGCTTTGAAGTCAGGTCAAGGTGCTCCTGTCGGAGAGAAATCAAGCTAGTGACCTCTTCCCTTAGGGATACACACTCACCCTTAAGGAATTTTACTGCCTTCTTCTCAGCCTTCAGTCTCTTACGGCACTCATCGAAAGTGTTGAGCAGAAGCTCATACTTCTCGAGGAGCTCAGCTTCACGGGCCGAGGGGCCATACTCAGGTTCATCATCCTGAGACTCAGTATGAGAGTCGGAGTTGGAGAGAGGGGTGTGAGCTTTTACCTTCCCAGTAAATGGGGGGCATTCTCCGTCTGAGTCCGAGCGACCCACCAGCCCGAAGTAGGCTTCCTCATCATCACTAGAGTCTGAGGAGTCAGACTCACTCAGTGTCTTTGGCCGTTTGGCGATGTAGCTACGCTCCTTCTTCTTGTCTCTAGAGGATTTGAGCTCCTCTCCTTTCCCTTTTTCTCTTTTGCTTTGATAGCAGTCGGCCACGACGTGTCCTGGCTTATTGCATCCAAAGAAAATAATGTCAGAAGAGCGTTGTTTGTTAGGTTTAGATGCATACCTGTCAGAAGAATAATTTTTCTTCTGATGCCTGGAGGAGGAGCTGTCTTTCTTTCTTTGATTCCTCATCTTGAGGAACTTCTTGAACTCTCGGGTGATGAGGGAGAAATCCTCCTCCGACAGCTCTGAGCCGGAGGAGCATGGTTCAGAGTCCTCCTCCTCTTCCTTATTCCTCGCACAGTATGACATCACACCCTTGCCCTTTCTGGAGTAATTGGCTTTTAGGGCCACAGTCTTTTCTTTTGCAGCAGCCTTCTCTGCTTCTTCCTTTGCTTTCCTGGTGTTCAGCTGAAGCTCATAGGACATCAGCTTCCCAAACAGGATTTGTGGATCAGTTTCTGCTAGTCTGCCAAATTCTCTGATGGCGCAGATCTTTGTGTCTCATTCCTTAGTAAGGGACCTAAGGAATTTGTCATTGAGTTCACCATTGGTGAACACTCTTCCGTAGCCCTTGAGGGCGTTGACAATCTTTAGGAAGTTCTCGTAGGTGACTCCGATCTCTTCCTTAGGCCCTTGCCTGAAGGCCTCATATTTTTGGTTCAGGAGGGATCTCCGATCATCCCTCACTTCATCCGTGCCCTCCATTAGGATGATCAGGCACTGCCAGATCTCCTGAGCTGTCCTACAGTTGCTGAAGGTTTGCATCATAGAATCATCAACTGCGCTCACCAAAATGTTTCATGCCTTCTTGTCCAGTCCCACTAGCACCATCTCGTCTTTGTCCATTTCAGAAAGTGTCTTCGGCACCTTCTTGGTGGGATCGATGGTGGAGGCCTTAGTGGGGACATAAGGTCCCTCCTCCACGATCATGAATAGTCGAGGATCGACTGCTTCCATGTAAAACCTGATTCTTTCCTTCCAGATCGGAAAGTTGAGCCTGGTGCACACTGGGATCTTGCCGGAGAACTTGAGCCCGTCCATAGTAGATGTTTGTCTTCTTCTTGACACTAGGGGCAGGATTCAACTCAAGGTGTTAACCTTTTTGATGAGCAACCTGGCTCTGATACCACTTGAAAGTCCACCTAGTGTCAGCTATGTGCACCTATGGGGGGGATAGGTGACGTGTAGCGCTTTTGCGGAATTTACGAATGTACCTGCACAATAAAAATAAAAAGCACAGCACACAGAATACACAGGCAATTTATAGTGGTTCCCCGACTTGGGTACATCCACTTTCCCCCTTCGACCTATCTCCCAACAAGGGGCGACTCGGTCTCTTCTCCAACAGGATTGAAATCCAATGCCTGCACTATCGGAAGGAACCCTTCCACACGTGAGAGTCAACACTCCCACAAAACGGGTTGCACCCAACCCTTACAACACGGAACAATCGTTCCTTTATAACAAAAGTAAATATAGAATGTACACGAGATACAAACTTCGTTTGGAGACTACGCTGTTCCTCTTCGTTCGACGACGTGTTCGTGAAGTCAACGAAGAGTCTACAACCTTGGTCTCGCTTGGAGAGGATCTCCCCAGAATCGGCGGCGGCAACACGAGCGGCGGCTAGCTTCAGGATCAGCGGCTATGATGATGAGCGGCTGCTGAACTTGGAGATCCAAACTTCATAGCGAAGCTAGCTTGGTCTTCCAATGGTCACACGAGGATCGGTCGTCTCGATCGATTCGGACGGGGAAGTTTTTCCCGATCAACAAATCGAGAGACAAGAGATCTCTGGATAGACACGTGAGACTAAAAGCTTTGCTAAGCTTCTGTCGCCGGAGATCGGGAAGAAAAGCGATCAGCAGCGGCGACGGACTAGCGCGAGCGGCGACGGATGCGGCGGAGCTATTTCGCGATTTTAGGGTTTGCTCTGCTCGGCTTCTTTCTGTCTAGGTATTCCGTTCAAAATACCCGTATATAAATACTGAAGATGCTTTCCAAAATGACCGTTGTGGGACCCACAAGCTGAATCCCTAAGTCCCGGTCCAGAATCTTAACAGCGGCAGAATCCGGTTCAGGAAGTTCCAGAAAAACGCCCAAGTCAAAATCGGGGAGAATCGAAAGTGATTCTCGCCGAGTCGCCGAGAATCAAAGGTGATTCTCGACGATTCGGCGAGAATCAAATATGATTCTCGTCGAATTTGCCTTGGTTGCACGCACTGCTTTAGGCCAGGTCGAGACGGCGAGAATCAACTAGTGATTCTCGACGATTCGACGAGAATCACTTGTTATTCTCGCCGAATCGGCGAGAATCACTTGGTGATTCTCGTCGATTCTTACTTAGAAGCAGAGGTGCTTGCTTAGAAGTGGCTGGGTCGAGTTCGGCGAGAATCAACTTCTGATTCTCATCGAATCGGCGAGAATCACAAGTGATTCTTGCCGAATCGGCGAGAATCACTTGGTGATTCTTGTCGATTTAAACTTAGACGAATTTTCGTCTTTCCACCTATGAGGTGCTCCTTGACCCATCCTTGCTCCTTGTCTGCTCCTGCATGTTTACAGCCCTGTGCTTGAAAATAAGTGCACTCCAATAGAGAGAATACACGTAGGCCAACACACTGATCTGCTCAACGAGGGATTACGTCGTGCAGACCCGTGTATATTGACCTACTGCACCCTGACATTGGTGTGCACTTAGCGTGGAAAAACTGCAAGCACAACTAGAAAGATTTTATCAAATACATAGTCTATTGACCTTAGCTTGTCCAGGGGCTTTTTCAAATCAGGTACATTGTGGATACAATACCCAACAAAGTCTCCTTTTGAGATGTTGCTAAAGGAGAAGCCAAGTGTGGAACAACTTTGGGAGTTTGGATCAACTTGATATGTGCATGTCCCGGATGCTTCAAGGACAAAGCTTGATGCAAAGGCAAGGAAGCTTGTCTTTGTTGGCTATGATGAGCGAAGAAGGGATGGAAATGCATGGATCCTGCGATGAAGAAGTATGTTGTATCAAGGGATGTGGTATTTGATGAACTGATGTTTTATGGAGGAGGCTCGGTTGAGCTACCAGACAACAAGGTTGATGAAGAGCAGAAGGTGGCTGCTGAAGTTCTGGAAGAGGAGCTTGCTGTATCACCAGCAGCTCATGTTGCTTCAAACTCTAGTGCTGAGGCTTCTGGCTCAGGAAGCAGGGGGAGCATTGATCGAAGCTTACCCGAAGTTGGAGTTTAGCCTGAATAAATAATTGAGGTGGTGAGCAAGGAGTAGACTCTTCAGAGATCAAAAAGGGTTTTGAATCCACCAGCTCGATACTATGATGGGAATGCAGTGAGTTTTGTCTCCTGATTCTTCGCAGGTCCTCTAGATGAGCGAGAGCCTGCAAACTTCAATGAGGACACCAGAGTCAAGGAGTGGGAAGATGCCATGAAGGAGGAGATCTCCGCTCTCAAGAAGAATGAAATCTAGGACCTTGTGCACAAGGTTGATGGCATTACTCCAGTGACTTGCAATTGGGTGTACAAGTTGAAGAAGAAGGCTGATGGGAGCATTGATAGATACAAAGCTCACCTAATTGCTCGAAGATTCTCACAACAGTATGAAGAAGACTATGAGGAGACATTTAGTCCAGTTGCAAAGATCACTTCAGTTCGGGTGGTGATCGCTTCGGCTGCTTGCCAGGGATAGAGGATGTAACGCCCCGAAACTCAAAGGAGCAAAGGGGGACGTTTTGGGCCAGTTTTGGTTTCTGGCTGAAGGCACACGGCCTGGGACACGGGCGTGTCCCAGGGCGTGTCAAGCGTGTGTCGACACTTAGCCGCGAAGTCGTCGAGTTATTCTCGACGATTCGTCGAGAATGGGCACACGGCCTGCGACACGGGCGTATCGCAGGGCGTGTCGACCCGTGTCGACACTTAGCCGTGAAATCGTCGAGTTATTCTCGACGATTCGTCGAGAATGGGCACACGGCCCGCGACACGGGCGTGTCGTCGGGCGTGTCGACCCGTGTCGCCGAGCGTCAAGGTGAAATCGTCGAGATTCACTCGACGGTCGTCGAGACAAGGCACACGGCCTCGGACACGGGCGTGTCCAAGGCCGTGTCAGCGAGTCGTCGTTCTCCCTCGACGAAATGTCCCGTGTACACGGCCTGGGGGCCCAGGCGTGTCAATGTGACACGGGCAAAGACACGGGCGTGTCCTAGAACCCGTGCAGTGCTCGGGTTGGAAACGGGGGAAAATCATGGGGTACACGGCCGGCTACACGGCCGTGTCAGCTGGAACACGGGCGTGTCAGCTCGAACACGGGCGTGTTCGATACCCGTGTGCGTGTTCAGAAGATTCGATTTTGACGGCGAATGCGGCACACGGCCCTGGACACGGGCGTGTGCCAAGCCGTGTTCGGTCCAGATTGGGCATTTCAGCCCGAATCAAAGCCGCTCGTTTTCTTAGGTTGAGATCCGACGGCTGGGGATGGTTCCTGGGAGGATATACACGGGTTTGACTTAGAAAAATCCACACTTTTCATCACTTGATCTCTCTCCAAACCCTTGGAGAAAGAAGAGCCAAGGCTAGAGGAAGAGGAGCTAGATCCGCCATTGGAGGAGCTTCGGAGCTCCGAATCGCAAGCCGACTCCGGATCCACGGAGGCAACGCAAGCGCGGTGATTTCTATCCGATTACATTTCGATGGCGCCAAAGAGGAACGCAAGGGTAACGATCCTCACTTGTGAGCATGATAGCTCTCTTTCTTAGCATAGGAAGCCCTCTCTCGCGAGTTTGCGAAGAGTTGGAGGCGTTCCTTCGGGTAGATATGTAAAGTCCCCGTTGTTTAGCGTCCGTATGCGAGAACGAACATAGGCATTTTGGTTGAAGCCTACCCGGACATGTAGTTCGGATCGGTGATGTTGCATTGCATAAGGCCGGAGAAGACTCCGTGCTATTGGGTGTTTTTCGGGTTTTCTACGCGGTAGATTGCAGCAGGGAGCCTTGGGGACTAACCCAAAGGTGCACCCGGAAAACTGGGCGGACACGAGGTCTTGCCAACTTGGTGGCCTGAGAGCCAACTTGAACATAACGGGGTTATGTGTCTTGCGGTAGAATGGGAATCGGTGAAAGTTTGACCCGCGCAAATGGCTTAAATTGCCGTTGCGATGTGAGCACGGGTTAGATGGAGCCGTACCCGCTTTATGTCGTTCGGGTTAGAGAGACCTAAAGGTACATGGCACTCGTCGTTGGCATAGATGGGGGTCTTCGGTGGTCAATGGCTTAAATTGACGTGACCAATACCATGAAGACAAATTGCTCATAGGAATGACCGTCTAAGTGGCGGTGGTGAGTCCGGAATGTTAATGGCTTTTATTGACGTAACATCGACCGGTTCACCGAGAATGTGCCCTGAGTGCACGGGACATGTGGCCGTACGAGCCAACGTCTGTGTTGAAATGGCTATGGTTATATGCATTGCTCGCTTGTGCTAATGAAATGCAGGGAAGGAGCATCGCCGCCCCGAGTTGGGGGCGGGATCGTTATAATTTGGTCAGCATTGCTGACCGTTGCTTTGTTTGCCACCGTGCGGTGGTTTGTTTGCTTGCAGGTGCAGCTGGACCAAGCGGTCAATAGCGGGCTAAAGCCCTTTTTGCGAAGCTGGCCCTCGAAGGCCCAAGTGGAAATGTTTTATGTTTTATTCATGTATGGCCGGCCTGCGTGCCGAGGTTGGTAAATCATGTAAAAGACAAGTGAAACTTTTGTAAGGCCTTAAGGCCGACTTTTGAGTATTTTTTAATAACATTCCTATTATCCTGTTAGTGGACATTCATGCTTGTGCTGGGTTCTTGTTTTGCAACTTATAAACTGCTTCCGCTAGAATGCTCTGTGTAGGACGTTGAGATTGGTTGGATGGTTTCCATACGTAACCACCCGGTCTGTCTGTGGTATATGGCGTCGGGCCCCGGCCGGACCTACTGCTATATGCTATGCGACGGATAGGGGGTGTTACAATTTGGTATCAGACTACTGGTTTTGGTCGGGCTTAAAGTGAATTCGTGGGCGAATTCTTTTTAAGGGGTGGTGAGCACATTGTGTGCGTCATCGTAATAACAGTAAAAAGAACCCATGAATGTCCACTTAGGAATGAAAATACTCGTGTTTGAGGAACCTGCGTGTTCCTATAATTGCTGTTTGCAATGTTATTTGGTCGCTTAACGGTGTTTTGTACCACTATAGGTGACCCGAAGTGGTGTTGGGCCGTCAGAACGCCGAGGTTCTGAGGCTAGTAGTGCACCAGAAGTTGCTCCCGCAACACCTTTGTCGGCTGAAAATATAAGATTGGTGGCTGAAGCGGTGCTAGCCGTGATAAATGCGCAGCCTGGGAGGCAAGCGCAGCAGCCAGCTCCTGTGATGGAGCAAGTACCTCTTCAAGAGGCGGAGCCGAGGAGGGTGGAGCAAGTGGTTGTAGAACCAATAGTGCCAAGGAGGGCGACTGAGAGGCAGTTGAAGCATGTAATGAGCTTTAACCCTCCGTTATTCTCGGGGTTGGGAACCCCATCTCAGGCTGAAGACTGGCTCTCGAGGGTGAAGAGAGTCATGACAGCGACGGAGACGGAGGAGTGGCAAATGACCACCATCGCTACGTTCCTTCTGGATGGGGAAGCGAGGATGTGGTGGGAAGGTTTGGAGCTGCATCATTTGAGAGGTAGACAACTGATAGACGTTCCGATGGAAGAGTTCTCGGAATTGTTCTTAGGAAGATACCTCCCTTCTACTCAGAGGATTTCAATGGAGAATGAGTTCCTGAAGTTGGTGCAGGGTGAGAGGAGTGTGGATGAATATCTCCACGAGTTTACGCGGTTGAGTCGTTATGCGAGCTCTACCATCATGGATGAGGAGCGCAAGACTAATCGCTTCTACGAAGGTCTGAGGGATGAGCTGAGACTATTACTGTCGGGGCCGATGACGCAGGGTTTCCTAACCTTGGTCAATACTGCCCGATCCTTGGAGAAGGACATGAAGAGTGTACAAGCGAAGAAAGGCTTGGTTGAAAAGAAATCTGAGTTTAAAGTGCCGACTACTTCGAAGTCTGGCTATCGGAGAGCTTTCAAGAAGCATAGGACTTCGGGTCCAGCTCCTTCTGGTGCTTCTGGGGCGACTACGAGTCAGACCCCGGGCGCGTGCTTTACTTGTGGCAAGACGGGGCATTTCGCCCGTGATTGTTGGAGCGGACGTCCTAAGTCCGAGAGGAGGCCGGGAGCCACTTATGAAGAAAAGGGAAAGGCGGTGGAGTCGACCGCATCCCATTATGCTCCGGCCCAACCAAGAGTTTACAATCTTGGCCAACAGGAGGCCATTAAACAAGCTGATGTGGTGACAGGTACGGTTTAATTTATAGCAAGTCAATTCCTTTATATGCTTGTTATGCACATGTTACCTTACCACTACTTGTTTAGGATTTGTGTTGATTTGTGAAAATCCGGCACGAGCACTCTTTGATACGGGAGCTTCACACTCCTTCTTGTCCGAAGGATTTATATCATGCATCGGAGTCCCTTCTTCGATGGCGAAGGACAAGTTGGATGTGTTGTTGCCCAATGGGTGTTCGATGCGAGCGGTTAGGATCTGCGAGGTTAAGACTCGTATTGGAGAGCAGGAGTTCGACCTGCGGGCGTCTTTACTTCCGTTAGTGGAGTTTGACGTCATATTTGGCATGGACTGGCTCTCGGAGCAGCAGGCCCATATAGATTGCGGTAGCAAGGAAGTCAAGCTGGGAGCGAGTCGTGAGACGACTTTTACGGGCTTAAAGGGGTCGAGCAAGACGTTGATGTCTGCTCTTCAGGTGGTGAAGGCGGTTCGTGCCGGAGCAGAACTGTTCTTTACACTAGTGGAGGTTGCAAAGCCGAAGCCCGCGATGGATTGTATTTCAGTGGTATCGGAATACCCTGATGTGTTCCCCGCAGATCTTCCTGGAGCCCCGCCTCAGCGGGAGATAGATTTTACGATCGAGCTAGTGCCAGGTGCAAAGCCTGTGTCACGATCTCCGTATCGGCTAGCGCCTAAGGAAATGGCGGAGCTGAAAGTTCAACTGCAAGAGTTGTTGGAGCAAGGGTATGTGCGCCCGAGTTCTTCGCCTTGGAGCGCACCGGTCCTCTTTGTTAAGAAGAAGGACGGAAGCTTGAGATTGTGTATTGATTATCGGGAGCTAAACAAGCTGACTGAGAAGAATAAGTACCCGATCCCTAGGATTGATGATCTCTTTGATCAGTTAGTCGGGTCGACGGTGTACTCGAAGTTAGATCTCAAGTCTGGGTACTATCAGCTGCGGATAAGGGAGAGTGATATCCCGAAGACAGCGTTTAGTACGAGATACGGGCATTATGAGTTTACGGTCATGCCGTTTGGGCTGACTAATGCGCCGTCGGTGTTCATGGATCTGATGAACAGGACGTTCAGGGAGTACCTAGACCATTTCGTGATCGTCTTCATCGACGATATTTTGGTGTACTCGCAAAGTGAGGAGGATCACTTCAAGCATCTCCATTTGGTGTTGGAGACACTCAGGAGAAACCAGTTGTATGCCAAGTTCTCGAAGTGCGAGTTTTGGCTATCCTCAGTAGCGTTCCTCGGGCATATAGTGAGTGGAGAGGGTATTGCGGTGGATCCGGCGAAGATTGTTGCGATACGGGAGTGGCCTGAGCTTGCTACGGTAGCAGAAGTCCGGAGCTTTTTGGGGCTTGCCGGTTATTATAGGCGCTTCGTAGAGAACTTCTCGCGGATAGCGCTACCTCTCACTACTTTGACGAGGAAGGATCATAAGTTCGTTTGGACGCCGGAGTGCGCGCGAGCTTTTGAGGAATTGAAGTGTCGGTTGACAACGGCGCCTGTGCTGAGTTCGCCGGTTGGAACCGAAGGCTATGAGATATATAGCGATGCTTCGGGCAGCGGTTTGGGTTACGTGCTATTGCAGCACGGCAGCGTGATAGCTTATGGCTCGAGACAGCTAAAAGTGCACGAGAGGAATTATCCGGTCCACGACTTGGAGTTGGCGGCCGTGATTTTTGCCTTGAAGCTGTGGAGGCATTATTTGTACGGTGTGAAGATTGACATCTACACCGATCACAAGAGCCTAAAGTATCTAATAGATCAGAAAGATTTGAATATGCGGCAGCGTAGGTGGATGGAGTTCCTGGGGGACTATACTTTTAAGATCCACTACGTGCCTGGCAAAGGGAATGCGGTTGCGGATGCATTGAGTCGCCGAGCCCCAGCTCAAGCGAATTGGCTATCAGTGCATGATGAGCGGTTGGTGCAGGAGCTGGAGGCGTTGGAGATTGTTTGTGTGGATAGACAATCTAGCGCTGAAGCAGTGCTGAATTGGACTGAAGTCCAATATGACCTGGCTGATCGGATTCGGCAGGCTTTGGATATGGATGCTCATATGAAGCAGTTCATGATAGAGGCTCTGGATGGGTCAAATTCCCAATTCGTCGTGGAGGACGGATTGCTATGGAAAGACGGTCGTTTGTGCGTCCCAAGTGTGGGCAATTTACGGGTGGAGTTGTTGTACGAGGCACACCATACCAAGTACTCGATTCACCCGGGGAGCACGAAGATGTACCGCGATGTGAAGAAGTTATTTTGGTGGCCGGGTTTGAAAAAGGATGTGGCGCTATACGTAGCGAAGTGCCAAACCTGCGCCTTGGTAAAGGCGGAGTGCCAAAAGCCGGGAGGATTTCTTAAGTCCTTGCCTATTCCGGAGTGGAAATTCGACGACATCTCTATGGACTTTGTGCACGGTTTGCCAAGGTCGCAAAAAGGGAACGACGCCATTTGGGTGGTTGTTGATCGATTAACAAAGGTGTCGCATTTTATTCCGCATAGGAAGGATGATCCGGTGGAGAAGCTGGCAAAGCTATATGTGGATAACATAGTACGGCTTCATGGTGTGCCCCGCAGCATCGTGAGTGACCGTGATGGGCGGTTCACGTCCAATGATTGGAGGCTGGTGCAGCAAATGTTGGGAACAAAGCTGAAGTTTAGCACAGCCTTCCATCCACAAACGGATGGGCAGACCGAGAGGGTCAATAGAACCATGGAAGACATGCTTCGCATGTGTGTCTTGGACTTTGGAAAGCAATGGGAGGACCATCTTTATTTGGTGGAGTTCGCATACAACAACAGCTACCAAGCAAGTATTCAGATGGCGCCTTTCGAGGCCCTTTATGGTAGAAGATGTCGCACGCCGTTGTCTTGGTTAGAAACGGGCGAGTCAAAGTTGTATAAGCGATCGGAAGTGGAGGATGCTACTTCCTTGGTAAGAACCATTCGGGAGAGGTTGCTCATGGCTCAGGACCGGCAAGCAAAGTACTATAATGCCAAGCACAGGAACGTGGAGTTCGCTGTGGGCGATTATGTATACTTGAAGATCAAGCCGTTCAAGGGTGTCTCGCGGGTGCGGCGATTGAAAAAGCTAAGCCCGAGGTACCTTGGACCGTTCGAGGTTCTGGAGCGAGTGGGAGAAGCGGCCTATAGGTTGAAGCTTTCAGTGGAGCTCAGTGGTTTACACGATGTATTCCACATTTCGGTACTTCGGAAGGCGGTGCAAGAGCCTACGCAAGTGATCGCGGTCGATCAAGTGCCGGTGGATAGTGGGCTAACGACAAAGGTCAAGCCCGTGCGGATTGAGGACTCGGAGGTCAAGCGGCTACGCAATAAAGAGATCAGGATGGTCAAGGTCCGGTGGGACAATTACGGTCGTGAGGAGCTCTCCTGGGAGCGAGAGCAGACGATGCTTGACGAATATCCGGAGTTATTCCGCTCAGGTACAAATTTTGTTTTGTACATGTTTTTCCCTTTATGAAATTTCGTGGGCGAAATTCTTTTAAGAGGGGTAGAGTTGTAACGCCCCGAAACTCAAAGGAGCAAAGGGGGACGTTTTGGGCCAGTTTTGGTTTCTGGCTGAAGGCACACGGCCTGGGACACGGGCGTGTCCCAGGGAGTGTCAAGCGTGTGTCGACACTTAGCCGCGAAGTCGTCGAGTTATTCTCGACGATTCGTCGAGAATGGGCACACGGCCTGCGACACGGGCGTGTCGCAGGGCGTGTCGACCCGTGTCGACACTTAGCCGTGAAATCGTCGAGTTATTCTCGACGATTCGTCGAGAATGGGCACACGGCCCGCGACACGGGCGTGTCGTCGGGCGTGTCGACCCGTGTCGCCGAGCGTCAAGGTGAAATCGTCGAGATTCACTCGACGGTCGTCGAGACAAGGCACACGGCCTCGGACACGGGCGTGTCCAAGGCCGTGTCAGCGAGTCGTCGTTCTCCCCTCGACGAAATGTCCCGTGTACACGGCCTGGGGGCCCAGGCGTGTCAATGTGACACGGGCAAGGACACGGGCGTGTCCTAGAACCCGTGCAGTGCTCGGGTTGGAAACGGGGGAAAATCATGGGGTACACGGCCGGCTACACGGCCGTGTCAGCTGGAACACGGGCGTGTCAGCTCGAACACGGGCGTGTTCGATACCCGTGTGCATGTTCAGAAGATTCGATTTTGACGGCGAATGCGGCACACGGCCCTGGACACGGGCGTGTGCCAAGCCGTGTTCGGTCCAGATTGGGCATTTCAGCCCGAATCAAAGCCGCTCGTTTTCTTAGGTTGAGATCCGACGGCTGGGGATGGTTCCTGGGAGGATATACACGGGTTTGACTTAGAAAAATCCACACTTTTCATCACTTGATCTCTCTCCAAACCCTTGGAGAAAGAAGAGCCAAGGCTAGAGGAAGAGGAGCTAGATCCGCCATTGGAGGAGCTTCGGAGCTCCGAATCGCAAGCCGACTCCGGATCCACGGAGGCAACGCAAGCGCGGTGATTTCTATCCGATTACATTTTGATGGCGCCAAAGAGGAACGCAAGGGTAACGATCCTCACTTGTGAGCATGATAGCTCTCTTTCTTAGCATAGGAAGCCCTCTCTCGCGAGTTTGCGAAGAGTTGGAGGCGTTCCTTCGGGTAGATATGTAAAGTCCCCGTTGTTTAGCGTCCGTATGCGAGAACGGACATAGGCATTTTGGTTGAAGCCTACCCGGACATGTAGTTCGGATCGGTGATGTTGCATTGCATAAGGCCGGAGAAGACTCCGTGCTATTGGGTGTTTTTCGGGTTTTCTACGCGGTAGATTGCAGCAGGGAGCCTTGGGGACTAACCCAAAGGTGCACCCGGAAAACTGGGCGGACACGAGGTCTTGCCAACTTGGTGGCCTGAGAGCCAACTTGAACATAACGGGGTTATGTGTCTTGCGGTAGAATGGGAATCGGTGAAAGTTTGACCAGCGCAAATGGCTTAAATTGCCGTTGCGATGTGAGCACGGGTTAGATGGAGCCGTACCCGCTTTATGTCGTTCGGGTTAGAGAGACCTAAAGGTACATGGCACTCGCCGTTGGCATAGATGGGGGTCTTCGGTGGTCAATGGCTTAAATTGACGTGACCAATACCATGAAGACAAATTGCTCATAGGAATGACCGTCTAAGTGGCGGTGGTGAGTCCGGAATGTTAATGGCTTTTATTGACGTAACATCGACCGGTTCACCGAGAATGTGCCCTGAGTGCACGGGACGTGTGGCCGTACGAGCCAACGTCTGTGTTGAAATGGCTATGGTTATATGCATTGCTCGCTTGTGCTAATGAAATGCAGGGAAGGAGCATCGCCGCCCCGAGTTGGGGGCGGGATCGTTATAATTTGGTCAGCATTGCTGACCGTTGCTTTGTTTGCCACCGTGCGGTGGTTTGTTTGCTTGCAGGTGCAGCTGGACCAAGCGGTCAATAGCGGGCTAAAGCCCTTTTTGCGAAGCTGGCCCTCGAAGGCCCAAGTGGAAATGTTTTATGTTTTATTCATGTATGGCCGGCCTGCGTGCCGAGGTTGGTAAATCATGTAAAAGACAAGTGAAACTTTTTGTAAGGCCTTAAGGCCGACTTTTGAGTATTTTGTAATAACATTCCTATTATCCTGTTAGTGGACATTCATGCTTGTGCTGGGTTCTTGTTTTGCAACTTATAAACTGCTTCCGCTAGAATGCTCTGTGTAGGACGTTGAGATTGGTTGGATGGTTTCCATACGTAACCACCCGGTCTGTCTGTGGTATATGGCGTCGGGCCCCGGCCGGACCTACTGCTATATGCTATGCGACGGATAGGGGGTGTTACAGAGGATGTGGTAGCTTGATGTGAAAAATGCTTTTCTTTATGGAGAGATTGATAAGGATATCTTCATGGATCAACCACTTGGATTTGTTTCTAAAGTTCATCCGAACTATGTTTGCAAACTCAGAAAGGCTCTCTACGGGTTTAAGCAAGCTCCTAGAGCTTGGTATGTGAAGATAACAGAGTATCTTCAATTCTACGGTTATCTTACTTCCAACTCGGATTCCAGCTTATTCATCAAGAAGAAGGGGGAGCTTCAAGTCTTGGTCCTACTGTATGTTGATGATATGATCATCACAGGAAATTCAGAGGAGGAGGTAGCTAGGCTCAGGGCTGAGCTAGCTATTCGCTTCAAGATGAAAGATTTGGGGAAGCTTCATCACTTCCTTAGTCTCGAAGTGGAGAGGAATGAGAGCGGGATACTCATTTTCCAGAAAGGATATGCGGATCGCATTGTGAATTGATTCGGCATGGGCAAAGGGAGGAGTTGATCTACTCCTCTGGATCTTAGTTTGAATGCTTCGACGAGATGAAGGAAGGATTCTTCCTGATCCCTTGGTGTTCAGAGCTCTAGTGGGGAGCTTGATCTACTTAACAATTACAAGGACCAGACATTGCTTACGTTTTGGGCCGAGTAAGTTGGTTTATGGATGAATCATGAAAGACTCATCTTGTAGCGACAAAGAACATGTTGAAGTATGTCAAGGCAACTTCTGATATGGGACTCCTCTATAGAAGGGACACGGTGTTTTCTTTGCTTGGATATACGGATGCTGATTATGGTGGTGACTCGGATGATCGAAGATCAACTTTGGGTTATGTGTACACTTGTGGATCAGCTTGCATCTTGTGGTGTAGCAAGAAGCAAGACTCAGCGTAAGTGTCCACTACGAAAGCAGAGTACAAGGCTTCAGCCTTGGCTGCTCGATAAGCCATCTAATTGAGGAGGTTTGTAGACGATGTTCATGAGGAAGTGCAAGGTCCTACTTTACTCCTGGGTGACAATGAGAGTGCTCTAAAGCTGGTGAAAAATCCAGTGTGTCACGTAAAGACCAAGCATATTGAGATCGTGCACCACTTCATAAGGGAGGTGTTGGAGGGATCTCTTTTGGTCAGGCATGTTCAGAGTGAAGGTAATCTTGCTGACATCTTCACAAAGCTGCTGTCGAAGGGGCCATTTCAACGGTTACGAGGGTTGCTGGGCTTGATCACCACTTCTCACTTCAAGGGGGAGTGTTGAAATTTGTGAAGTGAAAGTGGGTGATAGGGAAGGCCAGGCGTCCTGAGTCCCTGACCTTGGTGGACTGCTGGTTACGGCCTAAGTTACCTAGCTTGGACTTGGTGGCTTGGCTGTTCTTGAGGAGCGGCCTATGCGGCCTGGTGTGTGTCCTTGGGCGGACTGGTGTGCGTCCTAAATGATGTATGGCCAAGGGAGTCTTGCAACTTGGGCATCGAGTGAAGCAGCCTGTGTTGGCAGTCTGTTGGCGGTGCTCAGCTTGATCTGCGGCCTTGGAAGTTATCCAGCTCTTATCGTAACCGGGCGGATTGGAAGTTTTATCCGCGGTGTGTTGGTGGACTTATTTATTGCATCTGCGGAGTCCGCATTTGTGGATGCTTTGGAGATGGGCTTTTGATCTTGCCGAGCTCTCCATATTGCGATGGATGTTTCACATCCTTGTGGCAGACTGTCCTGCTTATTGGCGGTCTGAGTCTTCTATGCCCACCATGGTCGTGCATGTTACTTGATAGGTTGCTGGACTTGGTCATTTTTGTGACAAGTCCACGGTGTCTGTAGTGTCCATAGAGTCCGCTGTTGACCGGGAAGACTTCCTGTTTGTCGTGGACTTGTGGCGGGCTGTGGCTTTGTTATCGGGCTGTGCGGATAGATGCAGCATATGTTTTGGGTGTGTCCGCATGCTGTGTTGAGTGGTGGACTGGTGCTATGCTTGCATTGGGAGGACTGGCGCCGTGCCTATATTGTGCGGGCTGGCCTTGTGTCTGTATGGTGGCGGACTGTCTTTGACCTGGCGCCAGGAGGTTTGAAGTCTGGCCAAGTCCTTGCGGACTAGGCGGACTGGGTTATGTTAGCACGTGGGATGTGGTGGTGATTTTATTGACTAGGGTGGTGACCACACTCGTCACCTCACTTATAAATAGACCCCCCCGACACATCTACAATAACTGAGTGAACAGTAAGTGAGGGCTTGGTTAACTGTTACGGTCTGGTTTTTGCTGTCCGCGAGGGTTGAGCAGGGATAACTGTTTGATGTTTGTAGGTGGCGCGGCTAACACTGAGGAGCCAGGAGTTTGGCTTTGACAGCGGTCAGAATCAGTGAAGTTTGCGGTTTCAATCAGCGGTTTCAGCAAGCCGCTTCTGCGGCCTATAAATTTTCTCTGCTTCAGCTTGTCCAAGTTCAATAACCTGTCTGCCAAACTCGGTGGTCTAGGTGGTCTGTTCTTTAGTTCGGCAGCGACATGTAGCAGTCAGCGAATAACAGTGTGTCCACGCGACCTCGCGGTCTCGGTGGACTCCGTATTCTATTCGTCTTCTAGCAGCAACTACAGTTCGGGAGGCCTCGATGACTTCGACGGACTGGGCGGTCTCGGCGGTCTCCAGTTCTGTCGGCTCGAATTGTTTGACTTATAATTTTTCCTGTTTTCCTGTGAACTGGTGAAATCAAGTCTCGTCATGTATACCTCGCTTTGTAAAGAAGAAATAATATATGATCTGCTTGCCCCTATGATTGCATTTGGTTGTTGAGCTTGCTTTCCTGGTTTCCGCAGGATCAAGGTGTGATGTTGATAGTTCTGATAATATTAATTTGGCATTAGACTATCTTGGTGACCACTTTGAGAAAATTCAACAGATCTACGGGACACATGTGCAGGTGACAACAGGAATTTCAAATGTTTTCGGGATGATTTAGGAAGTTGATACTATTGCCGGAGATAGTGAAGTTTTAAAAAAAATTTCATATTATTGTCTAAGAATTCTGTATTGTATTTATATGGGACTTATTATGTGATGTAATGCAACTGTAATATTATTATTTACTCATAACATTTATGGTTTATTTAATGTTTGATCATCATTTTCTTGTTGATTAAAGTTTCTTTTGGTTGCTTATTATGTTTATTCATTAGCTTGAAATGTCCTGGATTCCTAGTTTAGATCTTAATAATGAAAAACGGGAATCTAGAAGTGGCTTTGTGAAAATATCGGCAAGCTGTGAATCAGTGCCTATAAAGTTGACTTTAATCATATTTTGCTTAATGTGGTCTCTAATGAAGTGACGCCTTATATCAATGTGTTTGGATCTAGAATGATGAACTGGATTATATGTAAAGTCAATTGCACTTTTATTATCACATTTTATTCAATTATTTCATGAATAATTCCAAAGTCTTCTAAAGTTTACTTCATCCAAAGAGCTTGTGCACAACAATTACCTAGTGCAATGTACTCGTCCTCGGTGGTGGATAAGACAACAGAATTCTATTTCGTACTCGGCCACGAAATTAGTGAAGGGCCTAGAAAGCGACAAGTGCCACTCATGCTCTTACGGTCTAATGAACAACCAACATAATCAGAATCAGAAAAGCCATGTAAAATAAAGGCATCGTTGTGAGGATACCACAAACCTAACTTAGATGTGCCAATAAGATATCTAAAAATACGTTTAACAGTTTTTAAATGAGATTCTTTGTGATTAAATTGAAATATAGCACATAAACATACAACGAACATAATGTCAGGTCTAGAAGCTGTCAAATATAATAGCGATCCTATCATTCCACGATATAGTGTTTGATCTATAGAAATTCCACTTTCATCCTTACGTAACTTCAATGAGACACTCATGGGGGTATTTGCTTGTTTTAGATTTTCAAATCCAAATCATTTTAAAACATCATGAATACATTTAGATTGACAAATACAAATTCCATCATGCTTTTGAGTAATTTGAAAACTAAGAAAATAAGTGAGTTCGCCAACCATGCTCATTTTAAATTCATTTTTCTTAATTTCTATAACATTCTCACACAATCTTTGTTTAGTGGATCCAAAACTAATATCATCAACATATATTTTTAAAACTATAAGGTCATCATGAACATGTTTAATAAATAGAGTACAATCAGCACTACCCATTTTGTAATCATTTTTTTAATAAATAAATAGTCAATCTTTCAAACCATGCTCGGGGTGCTTGTTTCAAGCCATAAAGGGCTTTTTGTAATTTAAAAACATGATCAAGACATTTAATATCAACAAATCCTAGAGGTTGTTCTACATAAACCTCTTCCTTAATATACCCATTAAGAAAATCAATTTAACATCCATTTGAAATAATTTAAACCATTTAAAGCTAGCAAATGCAAGAAGAAATCTTACTGCTTCTAAACGAGCTACGGGTGCAAAGGTTTCATCAAAATCTAATCCTTCAAATTGTGAATAACCTTTAGCTACAAGTCTAGCTTTGTTTCTTGTGACCCAAGATTCACTATCCTTTTTATCTTAAAGATCCACTTAACACCCACAACAGGATGATTTGGTGGTCTTTCTACTAATTTCCAAACCTTATTATGTTCGAATTGATTAAGCTCGTAGTCATAGCTAAAAACCAAGAATTATCATTTAAAGTGGTTTCAACATTTTTAGGGTCTATATCAGAAATAAAGCACATATTTGCGAATAAATCATGTAATGATGAACAAGTACTTACCCCTCTTGAAGGTTCTCCAATAACTAAATCTTGTGGATGATCTTTGGAGAATATTACCTCGCTTGGAGGCATATATTCTTGCACTTCTTCTTCTTCTTCTTGTTCATCTTCATTTTCTTCTTCTTTGTCTCCAAGGATTTCATCATCATCCGACTTTTGTAGGGGGGAGGACTTTTCATCTTGACCTGTACTATTAGTTTCTACATAAGGTAAATGCACATCAAATTTAACTTGAATAGATTCTTCAACTATTTTTGTCATTTTGTTGTAAACTCTATAAGCCTTACTAGTTGAAGAATAGCCAATAAAAATGCCTTCATCACACTTCTCATCAAATTTGCCTAAATTATCCTTAGTGTTCAAAATAAAACATTTACATCCAAAAATTTTAAAATAAGACACATTCGGTTTCTTTTGAAAATATAATTCGTAAGGTGTTAATTTCAAAAAGGGTCGAAGCATAACATGATTAATAACATAACAAGCAGTACTAATGGCTTCTGCCCAAAATGATCTAGGTAATTTGTATTCTTATAGCATAGTACGAGCTAGTTCTTACAAAGTTCTATTTTTCCTCTCTACCACACCATTTTGTTGTAGTGTGCGAGGAGTGGAAGATTCATGTTTAATACCTATCTCATTGCAAAAAGATACAAATTTTTCATTATCAAATTCACCTCTATGATCGAACGACTGTATTTTATTTTTTAATCTAGTTCATTTTGAGCACGTATACATAATTTGGAAAATTTTAAAAATGCATCTGATTTAGATGTTAAGAAAATTATCCAACATAAACCAGAATAACCATAAATCAAAACAAAATTGTTTTTTCTACCACCTAGACTTAGTTTATTAATAGGACGAAACAAATCCATATGAATCAATTGTAATGGTCTAGTAGTGGAAACAATATTTTTGCTCTTAAATAAAGATTTTGAAAATTTTCCTTTTTGACATGGTGAACATAAAGATGATAGATTTCCATGTAAAATAGGTAATCCTTTAACTTGTTTATTCTGAGACAATTTTATGATTAACTTGGAACTGGAATGTCCAAGACTCCTATGCCATAAATGTAATTCATCATTTTTAGACATAAAACATTTTAGTGAAGAATGTGACAAATCATTAAATTTAATCATGTAAACATTTTGAAATCTAGGAGTAGTAAGAACAGTATCGTTTGTTTTAGAATCAATAATTTTGCATAAGTTTGAAGATGAGTCAAATAAGAAATTTAAACCAATACGATATAATTAAATTATCGAAATTAAATTATGCTTCAAACCTTTAAAATACAAAACATTTGAGATAGTAAATGACTTGTTACCTACTACTCCAATGCTGATGATCTTTCCTTTGTCATTATCTCCAAATGCAACAACTCCTCCTTTCTTCATCTCTAGGCTAAGGAACTTTGATTTTTTGCCCATCATGTGCTTGGAACACCCTGAGTCCAAGTACTACACGTATTATTTGTCCTTAGCCTGCCAATACACCTAGAAAGAGGATGAGAGTAAAGATCCGGTTACCTAAGTGGTTCCCCCCATAGTATAGGTAGAAGCCTCAGGTACCCAAATTTGTTTAACAGAATAATGTCCCAACTTCTTACATGTGTGTGTTGTGTGGCTAAACTTATTTCATTTGGCACACGTGATGAAAGAAGTTGACGGATTTTTCAAAATAAGATTTGAACTTTTGTTGAGAGTAGCTGTGACTGTAGATTTATTATTTTTAATTTTAAAAAACGAATTACTGGATTTTTCCTTATCGTCGGCGATAGTGGATGTCGCCGGGCGATATTGTTCTGGAGAGTAACCAAGTCCAAATTTTGTCAAAATATAGCACTGGATCTCCAATATCATATTCAGTGACTTTTGGTCCATTCCAAACTTGTTAGTGGCCATTTCTAGATCATGGACTTGTCCTCTCAATTTAGTATTTTCGGCAACAATGGTGCCGCAATGACTTGCGAAGGACTTTTGATGCCTTCCACTTGAGACTGAGAAAGCTTTATAGATCTCTCTAAGGCCACTTTCTATCTTGTAAGATATTCAAACTAAGATCGAGATTTGGATAGATCTTTCTCAAGTTCTAGTATTCTTGTCGAAGACGGGCAATCCTCTTGACAAGTCACATTCTCCTTCCCAAGTATTTTTATTTCATTTTTCAATTTTTTATTTTTAGAATTTAGCCATTTAATTTCATTCAAACTTTTATCAAAATACTTGCACATTTGTAAAAATTCATTATACAAATCTTCATAAGAAGGAGGATTTACCTCCGTGTCTCTCTGGACACTGCTTTCGTCATCGGATGATGAGACTTCCTTTCCCATTAGACACATGTTGGCCTCCTCTTCAGTCTCTGAGCTTGAACTGCTTGACTCCTCAGATGTGATGTCATCCCAAGTTTCAGCGTTCAGAACATTCTTCGTATCCTTCTTCTTGTCTCGCTTCTCTTTCCGCTCTTTCAGATATTTTGGGCACTTGATCTTAATGTGGCCAACTCTCCTGTTGTGATAACACTCAGGTGGTGATCTCTCTTCATCATCCTCTCCTTCAGATTGGACTTTTCCTTTCCTATATCCAAAATCTTGTATCTGGAAGAATTTCCTGAAAGAATTTATTTTTTCAGGATTTCTCATGAACTTCCTGATTCTTTTTACGAACATGCTCTCTTCATCTCCATCATCACTCTCATCAGACTCACTTTCCACTTCCTTCTTGGACTTCAACTTCAACGCTTTCTTTCTTAGATCCAGGCTATACTCATGTTGTTGAATCCTCAACTCTACTTCCTGTGTTTTCAGATTGCCTATCAGATTCTCAATGTGAAGAGACTTTAGATCGTGTGACTCCGAGATGGCAGTCACCTTTGGATTAAACTTCAGGGGAAGCGATCTAAGTATCTTTCTCACCAAATCTCCGTTTGAGACTCTTTCCAAGGATCATCAAGTCGTTCACTATCTTACTGAATGTTGTGTACATGGAGTCTACATCCTCATCAACTTACATCTTGAACTTCTCAAACTCTGAATCAATCTGGAAAAGCTTCAAGTCTTTCATCTACGATGTACCTTCAAGAGTAACTTCAAGGAGATTCCAAATATCATGTGGAGTTTCACATACACAGAAACAATTAAATTCAGTCCTATCTAATGTGCAAAATAAGGCGTTCATTGCCTTAGAGTTATTCTTACAGCGAAGCTTATCAACTTCATCCCATTTATCCTTGGGTTTTTCCATTATGACACTTCCTACTATAGTTATAGGGGCAGCGTAGCATGTTTCCACCATGCCCCAAACGTCGATATCTAGAGTTATTAGAAAGCATCACATTCGAGCTTTCGAATAGTTATAGTCAGTGCCTATGAATAAGGGAGGTCTACATATACCTTGCCCCTCAGAAAACGTGTGAGTGCATTGCGCCATTACTCCCGGGGGTGAAACTGATTTTGGAGCAACCTGCCTCTGATACCAAGTGTTGGATCTTACCGCTCCCTTAGATGGGGGGGGGGGGTGAATAAGAGTTATTTAATTTTCATTAATTAGACAAAGTTTACGTGTTGAACAAAGACTATGAAACAATGAAATGGAGACTAATTTTTCATAAGAAGATTCGAACACTATGAAATATATAAAAGCTAAAATAATAACAATTTATTTCAAAAGTGCTAAAAGTGAATACATGGTGTCTCCATAGAGCTAGAGACCAAGGCTTATGAAAAATATAATTTACTTTTGTTTTCGCCGGACCTTCTATTAAGAACCGGCAGGCTAAAGCGTATCTCTTCCTAGATCTTACTACTAGCCTCCCTTAGATCTACCTCGATCTAGACGATGGACATAAGACAACAATTTCTCCCTAAGTGACACAAGGACTTGGATGTCACGTACAAGGCGACGATTTTCCACTAAGCCACAGAAGGACTTAGACGCCACACACAAGGCAACAATTTCCCCTAAGCCACGCAAGGACTTAGACACAACACATAAGGCGGCGATTTCCCCTAAGTCACGTAATGACTTAGAAGCCATGCATAAGGCGGCGATATCCCCTCTCGATTACAATAGGTTTACAATAGGAATAAGAACAAAAGAAACTGTAAACTTCTGCATTAAAACTCCCTTCAAACAAAGTGCTGAAGATGATGACGAATCAGGTTGTTTTGAATGTTGTGTACGTGTCGTCGATCTTTTGCACTTTGGCCTTCTTGAGATGATAGAGTAAATCTAGAATCTGGTGCTTTCTACTTCATCTAAACAGGAAGGTGCACTCCAAGTAATGAAATTCGTAATCTCCTCAGAAAATTGAATGGCTTTTATACTTCGGCGATATCGCCTGGCGACACTTGGTATCGCCACCTGGAGATATCAGTAACTATATCCACGTGTCCCACAAACTCCTCATTTTCACATCGTAGATCCGGCAATCCTCGAACGTGGACTGTCGCCTCGCGACAGTGGGTATCACCACCTGGTTATAGTGATAATTGCCGCCATGTGTCCCATGAACTCCTGATTATCGCATTGTAGATTCGTCGAACGTTGTTCTTCGATCATCGAGCGCAGATTCGTCAAATATCGAACGCAGGTTCGTCGAACATCGCTGTAGCCTGTGGGTGATACCCAATATCGCCTGGCGACATCTTCAAAGCTCTAATTTAGATTCGTCGTACGGCGATCGTCGATCATCGAGCGTAGATTCGTCGAACGTCGCTGTCGCCTGTGGGTGATACCCAATATCCCCTAGCGATATCTTGTAAGCTCATCTGTGCTGACCCGAAACAACACCCAAAATCCATTAGAGCTAGACCTGTGATATCTGCACATTATAAACACCCAAAGATCAAATACAAATGATATTTGTTCTTGGCAAACCAAAGAAGCGTGGAACGCATGGTCCAACACTAACTGGCCACCCCCATGGATCCTGCATAGGGTAGCCAAATCCGTAAAGGAGTGGTAGCACCATCATCAAACAATCCGGGCTTTGCGACGAGTTGGTAGCGTCATTGAAAGTCTTTGATTTCAAGGATAGCTAAACACCTAATAGGGGAGTGAATAGTTTTTTTAAGCCTTTAGTGACTTATTCTTCTTTAGGGTGTGTAGTGATTTCGGTTACTTAAGCTTTCAAGACAATCATAAACAACACACGGGAATTTTATAGTGGTTCCCAGATTATGGGTACGTCCACTGTCCCTCCTACCTTCCTAATAGTTTGTTAGACAAGTCACTTCTCCAAAACTTGGCATCTAAGAGATTACAATAAAGATCCCTCAGGATCTCTCAGTCTCCTGCAAGACTTTGTCGTCGTTAATATATGGATTATGAGTGTATAAGAAAATTCTTATGAGTGAATGTGAATGATTTCCTTTGAAAATTCTCCTCCTTTGGTATTTTCAAAAGATAGATAAGAGTGGGGCGGAAGCAAAAGAAGGAAAAACACAAAGTAGAAACTGTAGATAGGACAGGTGAGCAATGTATAGTAAAGAAAGAAATGAGTAAACACTAACATTGGCAATGTTCAGTCAACTATATCACAAATACATACACTAGTGAATAATATTTTGTAAAAAATTTTCAGTCCAATTCTCATAAGAAGAACTTTTAGAGAGGATAATGATGTGTACACGTGATATGGTGTCGGAAACACTTATGCAGACTCTTAAAAATACATGAACATGGAAATGTTAAAAAACAACATAACATAGAGTTGGACATGCCGGGCTATACTCATACCCAAGAGTTCAGAGCACACAACAAAGAAATTATCTAGTTAAAGATTTGCACAAGACACTTTACAATTCTTTCCAAGGTGCTCAACCTCACAATGCTTATTAAGACTTATCAGGAAGGTAAGTAGTGCTTTGTGGAGGTTCCTTGTCAGCCCTTTATTATTTGTTTTTTTGTTGTTTTGTGTGAAACGTATCACCAAAGGTGTGCACTTTTGGGATCATACAAATTTTTTTTATCACATTTTTTTGGCTAGACAAAGGAGTCCGAATTCACTTGTGAGAGCATACAGGATAATTAAATATTAGTGGTGCACTGTACCAAACTCGAATAAAAGCAATAGCAGAAATATGCTGTAACAGCCCAAATTCGAGCAACGGGAAAATATTGGTTGACACGGCCTGGGACACGGGCGTGTCCCAGGGCGTGTCCTGCTTGGATTGAGTGGTAGAGCGCGTGGTCGATGAATTTCATTCGACGAATCCTTCAGGAGGTACATGCCCTGTGACACGGGCGTGTCGGAGGGCGTGACCTAGGGCGTTTCCTCCCCCGGTCGACTATTTTCTCTCGTGTAGTTGAGGTCGATGAATACTCGAAAAAGTGGGTACATGGCCTGTGACACGGGCGTGTCACAGGGCGTGTCCATCCATACTCGAGTAGCTCTCATGTAGGCCGAAATGTACTCGAGTAGGTGGAAAGTACTCGAGTAAGAGGGGGTGACACGGGCATGTCATCTGTGACACGGGCATGTCCTTTTTGGGTACTCGAGTAGTTGGTTTTCTCTCGAGTAAGTCCTCTGGAGTAGGTCTCGAGTGGGTTACACGCCCCATGTCACGGGCGTGACTAGGCTAACACGGGCGTGACATGGGCGTGTCACCTTGGCGTGGATAAGTTTGGATAAGGTGGTTCGTACACTGCTTAGGGGACACGGCTTGTGACACGGGCGTGTCACAGGGCATGTCAGACCCGAGAGAGCTATTTTCAGGGAATTGTTTGATCGTTCCTTTTCTTCCTATGGGATCTGATGGCTCAGATTGCTCCTTGCTGTTATATGGCCAAGAAATGAGGATTATCACTTCATTTTCTTCTTCTTATTCTTCTTCTTCTCATTCCAGGAGAGAGAAAGGGAGTGAAAGTCCAAGGGAAGGAAAGGAGGAAGGAGGAAATCCACTGCTGGAGGAGCTGCGGAGTGTGGATTGAAGATCCGAGTTCGGATTCGTGGAGGCAATGCTGAGACGGTGATTTCCATCCGGCGGATTCATGGCTCCAAAGCGATCTTCAAGGGTAATGATATCCTTCTTGGACATCAAAGTTCTCTCTTTATGCATGTGCGTGGAATCCTCCACTAAGAGGTGGATCGTGGAAGTGATTCCTTGGTTGAGTCTGCATCTAGAGCCAGAAGTGTGGAGCACGGCATAGGCATGCTGTATGAAGCCCATCTGGACGGGTAGTCTGGATTGGTGATGATCATGTGTAAACCGGAGAAAACTCTGTGGATTTGATGCTGTGAAAGGTTTATGCTTTGATTGAATTGTTGTGTATGGATGAATGAATATTGGTTATGGATGTATGGAGGCTTTGGTTAAGCTCCTGGTTATGTTGAGCGATCAATGGGTAACATGGCTGGGGGAAACGTGGAATGAACCTGACATGTTACACCATAAGGTGTGGGTTGATCTGTATTAGTGAGGATCGATTGGTGGCAAAATTTGGGAGGAAGTGAGGTGGACCCTACTTGCTGCACCATATAGTGTGGGTCGATCAGATATAGGTGACGGGTAGATGGGTGGCAATGCCAGGGGAGTCTTGATATACTTGGCTGCCACACCACATGGTGTGGTTCGATCTGCTCTGGTTGTTTATGAATGCTGCGAGGTAGTACCTCTGAGTGGTATGGATGAGATGTCGCCAATAGTGAGATTGGTGGACTAGGATTGAACCGCCCAACCAACAAGTGAACAGCCTCGATCGGCGGTGTATGACTGGTATATCCGGTACACCCAGAAGGTGCCCTGAGTGCACGGAGCGTCCGGTGGAGACCGGTGTTTGTGATATGGACTGTGATTGATAGATTGATAGAAATGATGATGACTATGCATACAGGGAAAGAACCACTGCCTCGGGTAAGGGGTGGGGTCGTTATAAGTGGTCAGCTAATGTTGGCCGTTACTTTGTTTTTTGTTTGAATTGGATGGTGAATTGTAGGTGTCGCTTCTTGAATGGCAATGCGCGGAATGGAAGGATTGCTGCTAAAGGCCCTTGAAGGCCATGCGAAGAAACATGGTTGGATTTCATGTGTGGTCGGCCTGCGTGCCGATGTACGAAAATGTATTGGTGAAAAGAGAAACTTGTAAGGCCTTAAGGCCAGTGTGTGTGAGTTGTATACATTCCTGGTTTGGATATATAAATGTGAAGTTTATATAGTAGTGGACATTCTCTGAGTTGAGTTCATGTTATCATAAAATGCTGCGCTAGAATGGATTGAGTTAGGATGCGAGTAGATTTTGATTTCCACAAGTAATTCCGCCGCTTGTCTGTGACATATGGCGTGGGGCCCCGGCCGAACCCACCGTTATATGCCATGTGATGTGTGGGGGCGTTACAAAGTGGTATCAGAGCCAGGTTGAGATTATTTGGGAGGAGAGAGCATAATTGAACTCACGAATGTCCACTAGGAATGTATTTCATGCACGTGAAGTGTGTGAGTGTGTAGGCAATGTATACTTACTGTTATGAAATGGATACTTAATGGTGTTTTGTACATTGCTAGGTGGCGAGGAGTGGTTCTTGGCAGTTGGAGCCCCAGCGATCAGATGGGAGTGCAGCACCCATTGAAGTGCCTACGCCTCCTTCAGCGGAGACCATATGGGTGGTGACAGAGACAGTGCTTGCGGTGTTACAGGCACAGCCTACTGGACAGGCAAGGCCTGTAGGAGTACCAGTACAGACAGGTGCACGGAAAGAGCATGCTGCAGCTGTGGTGGAGGTGCAAGCAATAGACGAGGCATTGAAAAGCTTTATGGAGTTTCATCCACCTACGTTTGGTGGAGCACATTCTCCAATGTAGGCGGAAGATTGGTTGGCTCGAGTGAAGCGGATCCTGACTGCAATCAGGACGGCAGAAAGTAGAAAGTGACGTTAGCCACTTTTCTGTTGGAAGGAGATGCGAGACTATGGTGGGACGAGATGGAGGTGCATCACTTGGCAGGTCGTGGATTAGCGGAGGTGTCAATGGATGAATTCTCCAGTTTGTTTTTAGCCAAGTATTTTCTAGTGTCACAGCGGATTGCGATGGAAAATGAGTTTCAATGCCTGGTCCAGGGTGAGGCAGATATTGATACATACCTGCATGAGTTTACCAGACTGGGGAGATATGCGGTGTCTACCTTCGCGGAGGAAGCGCGAAAGATGAATTGATTTTATAAGGGACTGTAGGATGAGTTAAGGTTGGTCCTCCCGAGTTCGGTGAACCTAGGATTCCAAGCGTTGGTCGATACGGCCCATGCTTTGGAAAAAGATTTGAAGCGGGTACAAGATAAGAAGAGACTGGTAGTGGAAAAGCCAGATGAAAGTGAAGGTAGATCTGAAATACTCTAGAGGGTGGTGGGGTGAATAGAGTATTGTGCTTACTTAAAAAATCTTTACAACTTTTGCTGTAAAGCTAGGTGAACAGGTTAGCAAATAAAATAATAAGCACAACAACCAAGTAAATCACAGAACACAATAAAAACAAAAGAGAAAGGGCAACCAGACGACACAAGAAATTTATAGTGGTTCCCCAACCTGGGTACATCTACTCTTCTACCACCCTGGTAGGAATCCACTCAGGTTTTTGATCAGGTGCCTGACACCAATGAGCTTTTGTTCAGGTGCTCAAAAACCAAAACCTCAAGTCTTTTGGTAGGAGACTTGCAACCAGGAATAATTTTGAAGGGAATTAAAACCCTGTATAGAGGATGGAAAAAGGGTGATGATGTCTTCTCTTTCTCAATAACAACTGAGAAGACAAGTGGATTTATTTTAGTAGATTGCTCCCCCTGAGATTTTGAATGGTTCTGGAAGTTTGGAGCACTGCTTCAGGGTGACAGGTCTTCAAAGAACTTGAGTGCCTGGACCAGAGATTGCTTCAGGAACTTCTTTGATAGATAGAGTAATTTGTTGTCCTTATGAAGTTGTCCTGTAGGATTGAAGGAAGAAGACTCTTGATACTGATTGAATGTTCTTCTTCTTCTTGATGAAGTTCTCTAGTCTAGGCTGATTGCAGTATAACTTTTTGATTTCTGTATGATTGTTCTTGAATGTTGCGTCTGTCTGTCACTGCTTGTGTTGTAGTACTGGTTGATCCTTTCTTTTTTTGACTGAAGACTGACTAAAGAACATTCAAAATTTGAATGTTTGAGCAGTAAATGTAGTTGGCCTGGGAAGGAAGCGGCAATCAATGATTTCCCTAACTGTCCCATGGAAAAATGGCATGAAATAATCCATGATCAATGCGCGTTCTAACGGTAACATTCCGAGAAGATTTGGCATTAATTACTCAGGATTCATCGCCAAGAAAAGGGACGAAAAATTTGAGAAGACCTAATCTGGAATCGTCGAACGCAGAACAGGAATCGTCGAGCTGAGTTCACAGTTCGTCGAGCTGTACTGATGAGTTCGTCGACCAGATAATAGCATTTTGTCTTCAAGGGAATCTTGTCAATTCTGCTACAATCTTCATCGAACTGACAATCTTCATTCGTCGAACTGAGAATCTTCATTCGTCGAACTGAGAATCTTCATTCGTCGAACTGAGAATCTTCATTCGTCGAACTGAGATCCAAAATCATCGACCGAAGAATGATTGTGGACTTAGAATCTAAGAAGTCTTTGACTGAGAAGGATTCAAATCGTCGACCAGAAATCAACGAGTAGAGTACTACATTCGTCGACCTGAGAAGTTGTGAACTTGAGGTCCAAGTTCGTCGAGCTTAGAATCCTGTTCGTCGACCAAAGCCTGAAGATGGACAGAGAAACAATCTGGAGTTACTCTGACTTTAGCTTGTTGAAGTATCTCAATCTTCTTCGAACAGAGAACAAAGATCGTCGAGCTCAGCACAGAGAACTATCTCAAGATCGTCAAGCTCAGCACGCCTTTCGTCGACCTGAGTTCGACGAACGTTGAACTCATTTTACTTAGTCTTGAATTCTCCTAAGTCTTGAGATCTGTGATGGTCTTGATGATAGCTGGTCCATCTGAAGTTGACTCTAAGGACTTGACCTAGACTCTAGGACACAAACATGACCCTAGCTATACATGTTGGGTCACATCCTAAGCTAGTGAACCTAGCCCAAATCAACTAGGGATCCAACACCAGAGTTTAAAGTGCCACAATCGGAGCAGTCGGAGTTGAGAAGATGAGAAAAGAAAAAGTTTAGGCCTATAGAATCAGCTCTGTCGACTGTTTCTTCGAGGGCGACTTATGGGCCAGGACGTGTTGATACACGTATATGCTATAATTGTGGGAAGCAAGGACACATAACAAAATTTTGTTGGAATGCCCCGTCAGGAAGTGAGAAAAAAACAAGTGTGTCTTATGAAGACAAGGGTAAAGCAGTGGACGAGTCATCTGCATCCCGTACACAACCTCGATTGCATAATTTGGAAGTGCAAGAGCCGCAAAGCTCACTTAGTGAAATTCAGCCTCGAGTGTTTAATTTGGCTCTAACGCGAGAGATGCAAAATCGGGAGGCTGAGTGAAAGTAATGATAGTGATTTGTATCACTTGGATGATGTGCATATTGTATATATATGATGACTTACTAGTAATGCGCATCCTGATAATGTACCCACTGAGGATATTTTTGTACATATCATGTTGTATATGTCATGTTACATGTTGACTTGTTGGTGCACACTTGTGATATGGAAGTGATCACTCGATTGTGATATAGTTTGATGATGTGTTTGTTTTTCGATCACTTTATAAATTTTGTGGCTGCATGTGCACAGATGGAAGTTAGGGATGTGTTGTATGTCTGTGTTATATGTTTGTTTTGTTTGTGCGATGCCTTGGGTGAGACAAGTCGCGGCCTCTGAGCTCAAACTCAGCTCGCCTCTTTGAGTGCTCAGTTGCAGTGGATGCAGTATTGTGTGAGTATGAGTATGTGGCTGATTGGAGTGAGCCAAATTTCGAGGATGAAATATCTGAAAGGAGGGGAGGGTTGTAACAGCCCAAATTCGAGCAACGGGAAAATATTGGTTGACACGTCCTGGGACACGGGCGTGTCCCAGGGCTTGTCCTGCTTGGATTGAGTGGTCGAGCGCGTGGTCGACGAATTTCGTTCGACGAATCCTTCGGGAGGTACATGCCCTGTGACACGGGCGTGTCGGAGAGCATGACCTATGACGTGTCCTCCCCCGGTCGATGAATACTCAAGAAAGAGGGTACACGGCCTGTGACACGGGCGTGTCACAGGGCGTGTCCCGCCATACTCCAGTAGCTCTCGTGTATGCCAAAATGTACTCGAGTATGTGGAAAGTACTCGGGTAAGAGAGGGTCACACGGGCGTGTCATCTATGACACAGACGTGTCCTTTCTGGGTACTTGAGTAGTTGGTTTTCTCTCGAGTAAGTCCTCTCGAGTAGGTCTCGAGTGGGTTACACGCCCCGTGTCACGGGCGTGACTAGGCTGACAAGGGCGTGATATGGGCTTGTCACCTTGGCGCGGATAAGTTTGGATAAGGTGGTTCGTGTACCGCTTAGGGGACACGGCCTGTGACACAGGCGTGTCACAGGGCGTGTCAGACCCGAGAGAGCTATTTTCAGGGAATTTTCTGGCCGTCCTTTTCATCCTGTGGGATCTGATGGCTCAGATTGCTACTTGCTATTATATGGCCGAGAAATGTGGATTATATCTTCATTTTCATCTTCTTCTCATTCCAAGAGAGAGAAAGGGAGAGAAAGGACAAGGGAAGGAAAGGAGGAAGGAGGAAATCTGCTGCTGGAGGATCTGCGGAGTGTGGATTGAAGATCCGAGTTCAGATTAATCGAGGCAACACTGAGATGGTGATTTCCATGCGGCGGATTCATTGCTCCGAAGCGATCTTCAAGGGTAACGATCTCCTTCTTGGAAATCTAAGTACTCTCTTTATGTATGTGCGTGGAATCCTCCACCAAGAGGTGGACCATGGAAGTGATTCCTTGGTTCAGTCTGCATCTAGTGCCGGATGTGTGGAGTATGGCATAGGCATGCTGTGTGAAGCCGATCTGGATGGGTAGTCTGGATTGGTGATGATCATGGGTAAACCGAGAAGACTCCATGGATTTGATGTTGTGAAAGGTTTATACTTTGATTGAATGGTTGTGTATGGATGAATGAATATTAGTTATGGATTTATGGAGGCTTTGGTTAAGCTACTGGTTATGTTGAGCGATAAATGGGTAGCATGGCTGGGGGAAACATGGAATGAACATGGCATGTTACACCACAAGGTGTGGGTTGATCTGTATTAGTGAGGATCGATGGGTGGCCATGTTTGGAAGGAAGTGAGGTGGACCCTACTTGCTGCACCACATAGTGTGGGTCGATCGGATATAGGTGAGGGGTCAATGGGTGACAATGCTAGGGGAGTCTTGATATACCTGGCTGCCACACCACATGGTGTGGGTCGATCTGCTCTGGTTATTTGTGAATGCTGCGAGGTAGTACCTCTGAGTGGTATGGACGGGATGTCGCCAATAGTGAGATTGGTGGACTAGGATTGAACCGCCCAACCAACAAGTGAAGAGCCTCGATCGGCTGTGTATGACTGGTATATCCGGTACACCCAAAAGGTGCCCTGAGTGCACGGAGCATTCGGTGGAGATCGGAGTTTGTGATATGGACTATGATTGATATATTGATAGAAATGATGATGGCTATGCATACAGGGAAGGAACCACTGCCCCAGGTAAGGGGTGGGGTCGTTATATGTGGTCAGCTAATGCTGACTGTTACTTTGTTTTCTATTTGGATTGGATGGTGAATTGTAGGTGTTACTGTTTGAATGACAATGCGCGGAATGGAATGATTGCTGCTAAATGACCTTGAAGGCCGTGTAAAGAAATGTGGTTGGATTTCATGTGTGGCCAGCATGCGTGCCGATGTGCGAAAATGTATTGGTGAAAAGAGAAACTTGTAAGGCCTTAAGGCCAGTGTGTGAGAGTTGTATACATTCCTGTTTTGGATATATAAATGTGAAGTTTATATAGTAGTGGACATTCTCTGAGTTGAGTTCATGTTAACGTAAAATGCTGCGCTAGAATGGATTGAGTTAGGATGCGAGTAGATTTTGATTTCCACAAGTAATTCCGCCGCTTGTCTGTGACAAATGGCGTGGGGCCCAGGTCGGACCCACCGTTATATTCCATGTGACGAGTGGGGGCGTTACATATGCAACACTAGCGGTTATCGTAGAACATTCACAATTCACACATGTAGTAAGGTGAATGGATATGAAGATTTGCACTACCGTGAGTGAACGAACATTATAATAACTAAAAGATTTCTCATACTTGGAGGCATGCAAAAATAATATCACGAGTTTAAGAACAATAGTACTTAAGTATGTAGAACAGATATAAGAATGTTGAACTATGGAACCGAGTTATTGGGAACTAAAAAAACATTCCACCATGCCTAAATAAGAGTAACAACGAAAAATTGTTGGAATTGTGAATTTTCATTGTCGCCTGGCGATACCGGGTATCGCCGATCGGCGATAGTGTGAAAAAGGTAAAATCGGTGGCATTAAGTCAAAGGCATCAAAACTAGAACTTTTTCCTGAAGGCAAGTCGCGAAACTCCGAGCGGACGGCGGCGAAAACCTAAGACCAAGGTAAGTAACTTTGATTTTTTTCTTTTATGCTTTAGATTTTTGTGGATCTAAGTGTTAGGATAGTATAGCATGGAACTCGAGATGAGAAATGTCAAAGTTTTGAAGGAAGATGGATCATGAGAAATTGTTTTTTGTGTTGATGAAAAATATGCATATATTTAGAGATCTAAGTCATTGTAAATGAGTTTTGTTAAAAACAACTTGCAGATCTGGTATTTTGGATGAGGGAAAAAACAGATCTGAAGTCGGAAATGGAGGAAAACCATTTTTTGATATCGCCCAAGATAATGGCTGTCGCCGGACGGCGATATAAAAAAATGTTTTTTTTTTATTTCTGAAAAAAATATTTATATGCAGCAATGTCTTCCAGTACCAAAGGCCGTAGAAGCACAGGCAGTGATTCATATTCTTCCTATCAAACATTCCAGGAATTGAAAATGCTAATATAGGGGTAGGATGGGTGATCGAATTTGACCCTGCCCATCATGCACACATTTACGATCTGTTAGCAATGATAGGAATAATGTCCATTATTATTCCAGATGCATTTTCCTCCGTACTAATTAGAGAGTTCTATAATTATCTCAAAGATCCGCGGTACATGAAACTGAATGGTGGAGTACGATCTAAGATACAGGGACATGTAGTAGAGATAACCCGCTACGACCTTAGAGATGAGTTTTGGTTAATAGAGCATGAAAATACCTTAGATGTAGTAGAGAACTATTAGAAGGATAGAGATTGGATGCTATTGAATTTGGTTTTGCATGGAAATTCCACCAAAACACTTATTCAATCTACAACCACGGTCACTGAGGATGCACGACAAGTGCAAGATATATTGAGGCACACTCTCCTACTCAAATCCGGAGATACACGGAATATAATGGCTCAATTGAGTTATGCTACATACATGATTTTGGAGCGGGAACCGTTTGACATGGCGGACTTCATTCTTTCGATAATATGCTATGCATTTAGATTAAAGAGTCCTAATTGAAAAAAAAACTAAACAAACTACCACTTGGAGCTGTCATCCAACGAACTTTATATAAGAAATACACTTGGATAGACCCGGATTTGTACTTCAACGATTGTATT